>CM057453.1:110387500-111587500 GCA_016271365.2 Neoceratodus forsteri | reverse complement strand
TTAGTTTGTGGGTTCTAGTGATCAGCTGGCAATTTGCAAGAAGACAGGCAAGTGCAAAATGATGATCTTAACTGTTCTAGACAGTTCTGCACTAAAGATACTGACTGACATAATTAGACATGAAGAAATCATCTAACAGTGGGCACCACTGTATACAGTTATTCAACATTTCACCTCTATCCCCCTTTCTAAATAATGAGACTACCACTGCTGCCTTCAGATCTCTTGGTACTGCTGGCTCTGCTAGTAAACTATGACAATTTCCATTAATGGATCTGTTACCTCAACTGATAATTTTTCAGTTCTCACAGATGCATTACATCAGGATCTGCTGATTCTATGTCCCTTAGTTTTTTTTTCAGTCACTAGGGAGCTAATTTTCAGATGGTTAGTACTGCACTAAACATGTTGGCAACCCACTAACCAGGAAAAGTATAATCAAATGGGCAGGGCCTTATCTAGCAACCCTCAATACATAGCTCTAAGCCAATGGGGATATATGCAGTATGTACCACTGTGCCAATGCAAATTAAAGATTCCTCTGAATCCAAGGTGCAGTGGCATATACAGTACCTGCATAGAAGTTTTGAAAAACACTAAACAGCTGAAGTCACCATGCTGTTTGACACTTTCAAAACCCTACCTTTAACAAAGCACGCAGAGGTGTGCTTGCCACTCCCACCCCTGATCACAGGTCTGAATCCCCATTACCCTATATGTCAAACATCCCTGCCATCTAGTGGCTTCCACCCCACCCCGGTCACCCATCTTATATGTTTTATTTATTTCCTGGTAGTTTAGTGATCCTGCAACACCATGAGCACCATACCGATTCCCAAAATCATATAATGCAACAAGACATGCTGTTTTAGTGGTCCCAGTACTCTGACTGTCCAGCCTGTGTGCTAAATCATTCCCTGGTATGCTAACAGCCCCCCCCACCTAGATCCCTGTGTCAATCCTCAAAACCTTTTAATACAATGATTCATGGTATCTAGTGGCCCACCAATCCCAATTGCCAGTCCAAATCCCCACCACATCCTGACCACTCAAGTCCTTTCACTTCCTCCATCTGGTGCCCTCTACTAATCCCAGTGACAGTGATCGGTATGGTCCCTCACTCATTACCTCAGCTGTCTGCCATCTTAATGACAGGAGCTTTGCCAGTTGCAGTCACATTGAGGGAAATGCTAAATAGGCAGATTGGGGGCACTGGGGTAAGGGGTAGAGTGGCAACAGTGGGCAGGATGGGGGGTTGACTGGCAATCTGGGATGGGGACACTGGAATCATGGATCTTTATATTTTAGGGATTGGAACAGCAATCAGGGGTTGGGTCGCTGGACTTTTTTTTTATTTTGAATATAATGTTTATATGACCCTATTCTATGAACAAGGATGGTGGGAATTTCAAGTACAGGTCAAAAAGTATTTTCACAGTTACGCTGCAAAACCACCTTTTGGGCTGGATTTAACACATTCTAGCAATGCTGTTCATGATGTAGGGTCCAAACAATTTTCAAGTCACACATTTAATTCCAACACTAAAGTGCTACAGTAAAATTTGTGACACTATTATTTTAGTGTTGCACTTAAATGTGTGATGTTAAAACTCCATTTTTATGTCTCACATAACTTTACTCATAATTTGGCAGTTTCACAATATTTTCATCCCCGATTTTGAGTATACTGTTTACATGACCCTACCTCATGAACAAGAATGGTGAGAATTTTCAAGAACAGGTCGAAAAGTGATTTTGTAATCACTCTGCAAAACTACCTTTTGGCTGGGATTTAACATATTGTAGTGACCATATTCATGATGTAGGGTCAAAATAATTTTCATATCACACATGAAGTTCAACACTAAAGTGTGACACTAAAATTTGCAACATTAAATTTTAATTGCACACATTTTAGTGTTGCATTTAAATGTGCAACACTAAAATGTGTAATGCTAAAATTCAATTTTTGTGCCTCACATACTTTTACTCATAACTTTTCCATTTTACAATGTTTTAGTTCCAAACTTTGAATATACTGTTTACATGACACTACCTCATGAAAAAGGATGGTGAGAATTTTCAAGTACAGATCAGAAGGCGATTTCACGGTCAGTCTGAGAAACCCACTTTTGTTCAGATTTAACACATTCTAACAACTATGTTCGTGAGGTGGTGTCAAAATAATTTTTATGTCCCATTTAAATGCAACACTAAAGTGCAACAGTAAAATCTGCAACATTAAAAGTTTCTGTATGCTTCAAAAATGGAATGATTTGGTCTCACTTGAATGCGGAGAGACTCTTCTCTTGGTGCAAGGCCCAAAGGGTGCTGTGCATCTGCATTTGTTCAAGCAGGTCCCACTATCTCAAAAAGAATGGAAATTCATTGCAAAACACTGCTTTGATGCATTCCCTAAGGTTCATGTTAAGGCCACAAAAGTAGGAAAATGTGGCATTAGGTTTTCCAGCCTTAACTGCCCAACCCCAAGCAGAAAAAGAGCAAGAACACAAGCAACCACAGTCATCATCAGGTAAGACAGACACATACAGCTGCTTCCAGATGACACAAATGGAGTAGCACTGATGTGCTACCTTCATGGATTTGTATCTGCCTCTGCAAAATCACAGGCCGCATAATGCGAGATCAAAAGCAACAGAAGACATAGGAGCCATTAGGCAGAAGGGGGTTTAGGTCCTGGGGTCTGTGAAGGTCCAAGCAACACATGGGCAGACTAGATGGACCCTTGGTCTCCTTCTGACATCTCTTTTTCTATGTTTCTATGCTTCTGCAGCAAGAAGTGTGTGTGTATGCTTATTGTGTGCATGAGTACCTGTGGCTGCAGAAGCAGAGGGCCATATGGTTTAGGTCTTCTACAACAAAAGTAGTGTTGAAATTTGTTATCATGGATTTCTATATGTGGCAGGAGATGTGCAGGCCCCATAGGAACCTGATATTCTGTAGGCAGAAGTCAGTGTCTATGTGTTACTCATATAGCTGCAGCAACACTGGCCCCACAAGGACTTGCACTTCTGCAGACAAAAGTAGTATTGCAATTTGGGCATCGTGGATTTCTATATGCAGTACCACAAGTGTAGACCCCATAGAGGCCTGTGCTTCACCACACAGAAGTCGGTGTTTATGTCTTACACCTGCAACTGCAGAGGAGCAGGTCATGAGGCACCTGCACTTCTGCAGACATAGGTAGTGTGGGTTTCATTGATTTTGTGGGGTCTGTGCATCTGCCAGAGCTTTGCATTAATGTCTAACATCTGTGGCTGCAGATGTGCAGACCCTTCAAGGGCCTGCACTTCTGCAGCCAGACATGTGTGTATGCCTTACAGTATGCATGAGTACCTGTGGATACAGAAGACTGGCCCCATGGGGCCCTATACGCCTGCAGACAAAAGAACTCTTGTAATGTAATGTGGGTATAATAAATTTGTATTTTTATTTATTTACTGAAATGTTTCACCAGGAAGGCACATTGAACAACAAGTTGCTTGTCTCACGGTGTGACCGGGGGGGAGTGTACAATGAGGATTTGAAAACAGAGAATTACAAATAATAAACCTAGGAACAGGTATAATATGGAGCATTTGGTCGATATAATACACAATTGTGAGCAGTACAGACAATTACAGCTTGAGAAAATTGATACGACCAGTGGGTGGACACAGAAACATAGGTTCATAGTTTATTTCAAGTTCAGTGAGCCAAAGCCCTTTAATAAACTTGCCATCCATTATGGATGGAATATATATTTTTTATCCCCTATGTATTTGTCAAGAGTTTGTTTAAATTATGTTATATTCTTGCTATCTGTTATTTCTTCAGGCAGTTCATTCCAAGCAGTTATCACCCTCTGTGTGTAAAATGTACTTCTTTTAACTGTAGTTTTGTTCTCCCCAAGTAATTTCTGATTATGAGACCTTGTTGAGGAAATACCTTTGTTATCCCTCAGGCCTAATGTTTCCTTCATGTAGGGATCTTTTATATACCTGACAGATAGTAACACAACAATACAATCATTGTGCCATGATGTTCTGAGTGCTATGCTCATAGGCAGTAAACAAGTGCTAAGGGCAAAACGGCAGGAGGGGGCAATTACTAGTGATATGGTTGAGGGATGAAGTTCATATGTGCTGAGGGTAGTGGAGGTAGCTTAAGATGAGCTGTAAGGAGGAGTGGAGGAGAGGTAGGAGGAGGAGGGGGCGGGGGAGGGAAGACTGCCAAGACCTAGTTTCCTCCAGGATGTTGAGAACCCTGCAATGGGGCAGAGGCTGGCAGCAAGACAAGGACAATGAAAATTAAGGAAGCTAGAGGCAAGCCACCAAGACCTGTTTCCCCTTCAGTAAGCAAGAACCCTGCAATGGGGTCTGAGTCCTGGTGAGCAGAACAGGGTTGGGAGGCAGCTAGGGAGGATTAAAGCAGGTACAGCTGGGAGACAGGAAGTTGTGTAGTGCAGTACTATGGGAGTAGGTGCAGGAAGAGTGATGTATTTGTGGGGGGGGGAGCATTCCAGATTTTAGGGAAGCAGTGGGAGAAGCCAGTCTGGCCTATGAGGGTAGATCAGCGTGAGAGCAACAGGGTGCATGTGTCAGTAGATCTCAGGGAATGAGATGGAGGGGGAAGGGCAGCAGGGGAAGTAAGAGGTAAGGAGGGAGTTCTCCAAGCCAGAGTTTGGAGGTCAGTTTGGCACAGTGGGAGAGCTGCCAATTGGATAGTGGGGGAAAGGCTAAGGCATGATAGCGGTCACAGTGATGAGTACAAGAGAGGGCTTCAAGGGCAAAGTGGCAGAAGGAGTTGAAGAAAGAGTCCAATTTGGTCAAGGAAGATTTGGGAGCCGCACCATAGACTACATCTCAGTAGTCGAAAATGGGGACTATCATTTTCTGGACAAGTTTGTACCTCGTAGTTAGTGGGATGCAGCTATGGTTCCTGTACAGGGCACCAAGCTTGGGGTGCAGTTTCTTCAGGATGACATCGATGTGTACAGAGAATGTGAGGTGCTGATCTAGCCAAACCCCAAGTTTCTAAATGAGGAAGTGTCCTCAAAGATTGTCCCATCTAGGGTGTGGAAGGAGGGCATGCCAGAAAGCCTAGAGAGTCTCTGCCTGGTGTTAAAGGTCATAGAGACTGTCTTCTTGGCATTGAGGGAGAGCTGGTGTGAGGCAAACCAGAGCTCAACCTGGCTGAAGTCATGCTGTAAGCTAGTTTCCACAGCTTCAGGGTTACTGCCAGAGCTGTACAAGACAGTATCATCGGAGTACATATGGATGGAGGAGGTGGAGCAGGCTGTAGGAAGGTCATTGATAAAGCTAGAAAAGAGCAGGAAACCTAGCACTGAGCCCTGGGGGACACCAGTGCTAATAGGGAGTGGGGGAGGTAGTATCTGAGATTCATACTTATTGTGTTCTTCCAGTGAGGTACAGTATGAATTAAACCAGTTTATGGCAGACAAGGCCAGGCCTGCTGCAGAGAGGGAACCAAAAAGGTGAGTGTGGGAAACTGTTGATCACCTTGGCTAGGTCAACAAAAATGGCTGAGGTGATCAGGCCATCATGTATACAGGTAAGGATGGAGTTGGTAAGCCTGAGGATGGAGATAGTAGTAGAATGGTTCTTCAGAAAGCCGGATTGGAATGGAGTGAAAAAGGAGGAATCAGAGAAAAAGGAGGAAAGTTGGGAGAGAACCAGGTGTTCTTGAAGTTTAGCAAGGGTAGGAAGGAGAGAGATAGGGCAATAGTTGCCAGGAGCAGAAAAGTCACCGCCCTTGGGGAGAGGAATAACTACAGCATGTTTCCAGGAGGTAGGGACCTGCACTGACATAAAGAAGAGGATTAGAATTAGGGAAATAGGGTAGGCAATAGCAGGAGCAGAGAGGTAAAGAAGTTTAACATTGAGGTTGTCCGAGAGGAACCTTTTGATGGTTTTAGGAGAGCAGATCACTTAGGACTTCAGTGGGGGATGTGGGACAAGAAGAAGGGGTGGAGACAGATGAGGGATGAGGGGAGGGGGTAGGTGGGAGGGAGCTTAAAGAGACTTGGCACAGGAAATGTAGTAGGCATTAAATTCACTGGCCACCAAACATGGGTTTGATACCATGGAATTGTCAATTTTAAGAATGGGGGGGGGAGGGGAGAAAAGAGCATGGACCAATTGCCAAAATTTGGAGGGGGAACTGATGTTTGTGTGGAAAGAGGATTTGAAATACTCAGACTTAAACAGTCTGGTAGCTTTTGTACATGAGTTGTGGAGCATTCTGGATGTGGTGTAATCATTGGGGAGCTTAGATGTTTTGTGTTTTTCCCAGGCGCAGTCGTGCTTCCTTAGGCAGGCCAAAAATTCAGTGGTAATCCAGGGGAGGTGTAACAAGTGAACTGTGGTCCACCTGGAGGGAGCAAAAGTATTCCAGGTGGTGATGAATTTATCCTTGAAGTAGGCAACAGCATGGTCAATGAAGGGGACGGAAGACAAAGTGGCCCAGTCAGTGAAGGCAAGTTCAGACTGAAGTGGGGCAAGGTCTAGGGATTTAAAGGAGTGAAGCTGAATGATTTTATAAGGGGTGTTGGGACGGTGTACCTTGTGAACCAAGAAAATTGGATTGTGGTCACTAAGGGCATCAGGGAGGATACCTGACTTGATGAAGCAGTGAGGGTGAGTGGTGAGTGTCCAGTCAAGCAGGGTGTTATTTTGAGTTCTATGATTTGGACATGTGAACTCAAGGATACGTTGACTGAGCTTGAGTGCAACAATGTCACTCCGAAGATTGCTCAACTTAGGTGACAACCAATTTATGTTCTAGTCTCCCAAAAAGAACAGTTCCCCTGATTGCGAGATGGCAGTAATGGAAGATATAAGTTCAGCTGTGACTGGGGATGGGTGCTAGGATGACAGTAGATGCAAGCTATGAAGATTGGGATAGTGAAACAGAGAGTAATACATGTGACTAGGACCTCGCAGGTTGCAGAACTGAAGACAATAATATAGTGGTAGATTACAATGTAGACTGGATGTACATGGCCACTCCACTGCCCCATCCTGCCTGGTCTTGTCTGTAGAGGGAGTAGCCAGAAATAGCGATGGAGTTGTCTGGAATTTTGCTTGTGAGCCATGTCTCAGTTGTAATTAATATGTCAGGAGCATAGGAGACCACAAGGATTTGGATGAGATCAATTTTGTGGAGCAGGCTGCAGATGTTTAGGTGAATAAGTTTAAGCCCATTTAGGATAGCCGAGGAGGCTGGGGGACTGTGCCCATTAGAGTTGGGGGAGGCAGCCGAAAAGGGACAATGATGGGGGGCCAGGGTTAGGGTGGCTATTTCCTGATGAGAGAAGGAGGATGGCTAGGATGAGGTAATGTAATGCTGGACATTTGCATTGTACTGTAGCTTGGAATTTAGGAGGATGAGGAAGATGGAGGGGACGGAGAGAAAGAGATTGTGAGACGAAGATAGCCAAGATAACTAGGAGGAGGAAAGAGAGAGGCAGGGGGAGGAAGGGAAAGTACGGCCAGAATTCAGAAGTGGCAGTGGGAGTAACTGCAAGGATGAATGAGGTAGCAGGGAGAGAAGGGGGAAGAGGAATAGCAGCGGGTGTCTTCCAGGTGGGAGAGATGAGGATCAGGACCAGGAGGGGAGGAAGTAAAAAAATTGGGGAGGGAGGAGGGAAGAAGAAAGTGGACACCATTCTTGAGGAGAGAGCAAGGGGCTTCACTGTGCATGAAACAGATGCTGAGCTCATTCCCAACTAGTAGTACTGTACAATGTGGAAGGTAGGCTGGGATAAGAAAAAAAAAAGAGAGCTTGCCAAGGTTAAAAGGAAAATACGCAAGGGTTTAGATGACTCCATAGCAAAACAACGTCTGGGATAAAAGAAAGCTAGCCAGGATTAAAGGGGAAAGACACAGAAGTTAGATGACTGTAGTAAAACAGTAAGTGACAGCAGGAATCAGGGAGTAGCTATTTCAGAGCAGCCCTCTAGTGGCCAGAATGTATAAGCAGCTAATGCAAATCTAGGGACTTAGTAATTTACAGCCACTAGTCATGTGACCTAATGGGGTTATTTATGGAATAGCCCATAGAGTGGGAGGTGGGGGTGGGTGTGAAGCCAGCATAAAATACAGGCGGGATTTGGTTTGAATGCCACGTGTAATTTGCAGTGAGGTGGCAGGTCGTTCAGGACCCGCTGCACTGCAAGGAAGAGAGGGTCTTGAGCTGGGGGGGAGAAAGGTTGAAATGTAGCACAGAACAGCAGATAGGAAGAGCAGAGAGAAAAAGAAGATTTAGCAGCCTAACCAGCTAGGTAGGCTAGGGCAGGCTCGGAAAGGCAGCACAGAACAGCAGACAAGAAAAGGGAAGAGAAAAGGCATATTTAACAGCTTAGTTTGACAAGTAGCAGACGGTTTGCAGGCTAAACAATGCAGGCTATAATTTTACAGGAGTTACATTGAAACAGACTGTCTTAGATCTAAATCTATACAGGTCTAAACAATTAATAAAACAGTTCACAGTTTAAAATTCAACCCAAGAAAAGAGTAGTGCTAGCAGAATAAGTGACACAGTCTTTAGAGAGGAAGCCAGAGTGCCTCAGAGCCAGGTTTCAGAGCACTCCAATCAGTAGAGACCAACAGCAGGTGGTCCATTCAAGAGCCAGGACCTGGACTGCTGTGCCAGTCAGGGCAGCGGTGAGAAAGACCAGGAATCTGAGACACAAGTAGCTGAAAAATACCTTCAGAGGTCCAGGCAGGATAGATCCAGGAAAGTCATGGAGAGGAGCGGGCAGCAGCCTCTAGTCTGGCCAAAACCACACTGCTGCTTGGTCAGAGCGCTTGGTAGGGGTGGAAAATCTAGAAGAGAAGCAAGAAGAACAGGTTCAATTAAAGCTGTGGAAAACTATGATTAGGGAAGACTGGCAGCAGACTGCCAGCAGGGAGGCGGGAGGCAGACTGGAGACAAAGAAAGGAATAAGTAGCAGGGCACAGATTAGACAGCCAAAACAAAGAGGAGTAATTAAAGATGGTGCTTGGTGGGGATGGGGGAAGTTCAGTGAAGGCAAAGAAATGAGAGAAAAAAGAACAGCAGGTGAGAGAGTGTGTGCATATGTGTGTGTGTGTGGGGGGGTTAGAGCCAAAATCGTAGGGCTTGAATGCCAGTGTAATTTGTAGTGGAGATGGTGGCAGCCGCTCAGGACTCATACGCTGCAAGGAAGAGGGGGTCTTGAGCTGGGGGGTGAAATGGAAGGTAGAACAGAACAGCAGATAGGAAGAGCAGAGAGAAAAAGAAGATTTAGCAGCTTAACCAGCTAGGTAGGCTAGGGCAGGGTTGGAAAGGTAGCACAAAACAGCAGATAGGAAAAACAGAGAGAAAAAGCAGATTTAACAGCTTAGTTTGGCAAGTATCAGACTGTTTGCAGGCTAAACAATGCAGGCTGTAATTTTACAGGAGTTACATCGAAACAGGCTGTCTTAGATCTAAATCTAAACAAGTCTAAACAATTAATAAAACAGTTCACAGTTTAAAATTCAACCCTGGAAAAGAGCAGCACAAGCAGAATAGGTGACACAGTCTTTAGAGAGGAAGCCAGAGTGTCCCAGAGCTGGGTTTCAGAGCACTTCAATCAGCAAAGACCAACAGCCAGGTGGTCCATTCAGGAGCCAGGACCTGGACTGCTGGGCCAGTCAGGGTAGCGGTGAGAAAGGCTGGGAATCAGAGAGACAAGTAGCTGAAAACTACCTTTCAGAGGTCTGAGTGGGAGAGATTCAGGAAAGCAGTGGAGAGGAGCAGGCAGTGGCTGCTAGTCTGGCTGAAACTGTGCCACTGCTTCGTCAGAGCACCTGATAGGGGCAGAAGATATTTTGGAGGTCCAGCGGGACAGATCCAGGAGAGCCATGGTTTGTTAAAAAGGGTAGTCAGTGGTGCCACTAGTTCTCCTCTTAGCTCTTTTAGAATTCTGGGGTGAATCCCATCGGGACACTTTGCTTTGTCTACCTTCAGTTTTAGTTCTTTCAGAACCCTTTCTTCTGTGAAATGACTGTTATTGACCCCCCTATCCAGAGTGCTTCTATTGGTTGAATTAGGCACTTCCCTCTCCTCTGCTTTTGTGAATACTGAGCAGAGTGCTGGGGCGCACTCTTTTGAAATGAATGGAGTTATTTTTTTATTACTGTTTTATACATTGTGATGGTGAGTTGGAGAATAATGAAGGCCACTGTTCTACTAACAAGGCCTTTCTTAGTTGAGCAGTGGCCTTCACTAATCTCCAACTCTGCATCAAAAATGTATAAACAGTAATAAAAATACCCCCAGTCATTTCAATGGTGCACACCCTGCAGTTTCTGCCCTGTGTCATAATGTGCCACAGGGTGGGGATATGGAGGTCAGCTTCACTGGGGTGGGGGTGGGGGTATAAGTCTGACTATAGTGGGGCTCCAATAGTCTGTGCATAGCATACCACTCAACTGCCCCTGAATGCAAGGGACAGCCCTCATTTTACCCCTGAAGACTGCTCTGCTCCTCATCCATCCCTCATGGAAAACATGCTGCTCGCACAGAGGATGTCCTGTAAATTTAGACTTTATGACAGGGGCGCCATTCCAGATTTCAGCAGGGGGGGGAGTCAACAACCAGTGCAGGCCAGGAGCTCCTTAGCTCCTAGGTGGCAAGCTCTAGAAGTGGCAAGCTCTAGAATGTTTGGAACATCTTTAAAAGGTAAAACTTATTTGTTGTGACTGAAAAGTGATATGCAAACCAGGAAACATTCAAATGTATAAGAATCACCTGTCTATACCCCAGAGCAGTGCATCAGATTTGGGCTTAAGCCCACCCAATTACTAACCATTTTTTTTTCCTGGCTGAAGTTCTGACCCCCCCCCCAAAAAAAAGTTGTTCCAATTTCTCTCCCTGACTCTTTTCCATTCAATACCCATCCCATATGGGCCATGAAGCAACCCAAAGGTAAAGAAACATGAAAAACATATCAATACTGTATTTCAGTCCTTCCTCCTTCCCCAATCCCCATGTAAAAAAAAAAAAATAATAATAATTTTACTTACCTGGCTATCTGGCCAGACCCTGCGGCCTGGATCAGTATACCACCAGCCCAATTTTCAGTCCACTCCTCCCCTTCTGTCCTTCTGTCAGAATCTGAATGCTAGAACCGACTATCCCAGGTCCCAAACAGGGGTCTGCGATCAAGTCACCTCACCAACCAAACCCACCCACCTGTGTTGCTTGCTTCTTGCTTGGCTGCTGCCACAGCTGCTGCTGCACTGCACTGATCAAGGCCTATGAAGGCTCCTTGTCACCTCCCTTTCCTATCCAGTCTGGGGTTCTACAGGGATCCATCCTTGGTCCCCTCCTTTTCTTAGTCTTCCTCAATGACCTCCAATCCACCTATGTCAACTTGGATATACACGTGTATGCAGATGACACAGTCATCTTCACCTCTGGTCCTTCTTCTGCAGCTGTGGAAGACCTGCACCAGCAGGACATCAGCAATGTCCTCCACTGGTTCCATACTAACCAATTTAGAGTTAACATGTGGTGCCAGTCAGAAACTGGCCAGATTCACTACCCCCCACTGTGTCCACCACTCTGGAAGGCACCCCACTTGAAGTGGTTTAGTCTTTTAAGTTTCTGGGGGTGTGACTGGACTGTAAGCGTGACTTCTCAGCCACACATTGATGTCATCCATGACAAGCTATATTCCAAGCTTGGAGCCTTGTATTGTTACAAAGACTGCCTATCTCTGCATGTCCACACAGAACTGATTACCAAAATGATACTCCATCTTTGACTATGCAGTTGTGGTCTATGGCTCTGCCCCCTCCACTTCCCTTATCAGGCTCTATACCCACGTCAACTCCTTCTGCCATTTTGCATCTAACTCTCTATCATGCACACATCATTGCTCGCTATATCCCTCTCTGTCCTTCTTCCCTCTGCCCACTCACCACCAGGCTCACTGTGCTTTGTTCATCTCTAACTATTGGTTCAACACCCTTCCCTTCTACCTCTCCTCACTCTTATCCTGAATCCCCCCTGCCTCCTGCTCCCTCCACTCTAGAAACCACAGCACAATTACCATTCTCTTTACCCATGCTTTTCTGTTGGACAATCTGCATTCTCCTATAGGCTTCCCTCACTCTGGAACAAACTTCTTGCCTCCATCCATTTCTCCTCATCCTTTAACTCCTTCAAATGCCAGCTGAGATTTCAACCCTGAATTGCTTCTGATACACTCCTTCCGGTTGTTCTTGAAGTCTTTATTCTAATACAAACAAGTTATTCTTCAAGATTCTATACACTGCTAATGTTCACTATACTTTGTTTAATTGTGTTAAAGCAAATTGCTCTTTATGTTTTTTATTATTGTAACACATTGCTTGCCTGTCTTTCAGATGTTGTTTTTGCTATTTTCTGCTGCTGTTTTGCTCCATCTCTTCATTCTCTGGGTCACACCTGGAAATGAGCCTTGGCTCAGTGTGCCTTTCGCAGTTACCAGATTTAAATAAATAAATAAATAAAACTTTATTTTCAATGTATGCATTCTCCAATACCACACAAGCATGCCCTGATACACAAAATTGATATTAAATTTGCAATCTGATAGTCATTCCTGTGAAATCTGGCCAAATTTGTAAGCAACGATATCTGAGTGTCAACTATGTGTGTGTGGGGTGGAGGGGATGGGTTTCTTGATAGTAAGTGTGAGAACAGATATGCTGTTTGATATGATTCATTAATTTAAAGGTAAATATGCATTACATAATGGCTCAAAACTGATATATAATCACACTATAGCTTTTACATCAGAGAAGAAACATTACACACAAAACTCACATCTGTGTATACTGTAAATATATGAGCATGTCATTAGAAATGAATGAAAGATAAGAGTAACAGCAATTTGCTTTTTTAATACTAAAGTATGCTACTTCAATTTAAAATTGATGGTAGAGTGATCTATAGAATAATCAAATATGTGAAAGCAACTATCAGTACTGGAGGACAGTAGTTCTCTTCATTGTGTTTGTCTGTGTCTGTAGCTAAGTTTTTTGGGATTTACAAGATCTTCTGCTTGGAGTAACTACACCATTCTTGCTCATTACATCTGTGAAGGTCTCCTGGACTGGATTTTCTGCAAAACATCACCACAAGGTATTTGCATTTTCAATTTAAAATCAACTTTTTTGGAAGCTATCCCAAGCAAAACAGAAATCAAGCAACTAGGTCTGACAAACTCCAGTGACTGTGGGTCCTGCTCAATCCACGTTTTCGTTTGGCTTGCTAACAAGGGATCTATTTGTGGGCTTTTAAACGACTTCTTTAAATAACAAAGGAAGCACAAGGACAAAAGGATTTCACATCCTGCACTTGTACTTGAGTAGGTGTGCCCTCAGGCTATCAGTGTAATGGGGCTGAGGAGTGCATGCCTGCAAGCTCTTGCATAGCTAAAGCCTCTTGTCAATCCCTGCCTAGCTGTGAACCTGGATGACCTCTGTCATGAGTTGAACCAATGTTGTACCAACAGTCACACCATGTCCAACAGCTGTCTGGGGGTTGCCCTCGTAACTTTTCTTGTCATACTTTGCCTTGACAAAATTACACTATCCTTATGGAATGAGGATGGCTCAAATAAATCTAGGACTGAGCACTATGATTTTACTTTCTCCAACCTTATTGTTTATAATACAAGGATACTACAAACTAATCTTCTTCTCTACCAAAAGGGTTGTCCCTACCATTCTCTCTATATGTTTAGGAAACTACGGAACAAGTCTGCATTATCCCATCCTTTTCTAAATGTGGGGCTGTGGTTCCTTGTCATCATTGCCATTCTGCTATCTGGGGATATAGAGACAAATCCTGGGCCACTAGATGCTTATTTCTCAGCAGATGACATACATAGTATGTCCAAACATGGGCTGTTAATTGCACACTTGAATATAAGAAGTTTGATGTGTCACTTTGTGGAACTGGAGTCATGGGTCAAACTGTACAATCCTGATATCCTCTGTCTCACTGAGACCTGGCTAAAACCATCAGTTGCTGACTCCCTCTGCTCCCTGCCAAATTACTCTATTATTCGAAGGGATAGGATATCGAACAAACGTGGTGGTGGAGTTGCTCTGTACTACAAAAATAATCTGACTATCTCTCTTCTCACTATCCCGGATGCTCAATCGGTATGTGAATACTTGCATGCTACCCTTGCTTTGGGAGCCAATAAACTGCATGTTATCTGTCAAGTATAACCCCCAGCAGGAGGATTTGCAGTCTAAATACCTGTTGCAAAATACCTCCTCAGAATTTTAATCATAATGAGGTTGTCATCTTAGGGACCTAAACTTAAACTGGCTTGGGGCAGCTCTCAGTTCTCTCTTCAATCTCTGACTCTAGCTACAACCTGCATCAGATGGTTAGCAGTGCCAACTAGAAGTCTGTCTTCATCACCACTAGGCACACTATTGGATTGGGTGCTGGTAAACCGGATCGAACACATCTCAGCCGCTGGTACTCTTGCTGATGCCTTAACTGACCATTCTCCTACTTTCTGCATCCTGTCCTTGGGGGCACCTCCATCTCCTCCACCACATCTCATCACTCTCACAAACTTTGCTCACCTAGACCAAGAGGTGTTTCTGTATGACTTCTCCAGAATTGATTGGTCAGAGATCTATCTATCACACTGTTCTCAGGATGCTCTTAACCTCTTCATCACTAAATTCCTTACAGTTCAATGTAAACATGCCCCAAAGATCACCCAGAGAGTGAGGGGTAAACAAACAAGATGGCTAAACAAAGACTTGCTCAAAAGTTTGCGCTTTAGAGATAAACTCTGGAAGCCCTACAAAACATCAGGCCAGCAAACAGATTTCAACGCTTACCATACGCTACAGAATTCATGTAAAAAACAAGTCAGAGCTGCTAAGAGCAAGTACTGTAAAGACCTACTGATTAACTTGGTCAATGATCCCAGAAAATTCTGGTCACACATCAAATCCTTCCTAGGATCCTCACAGTCAACTACCCCTGGTGATATGCTGATAAATGATGTGCATTGCAATGACTCACAAACCATAGCTAATTCTTTCAACCTGCATTTCTCTGATCTCTCCCAATGTACCTCTTCCTTCAATCCCGCTGCAGTGTCCTCCCACTCCTCATCAGGAACCTGTCTGGATAAGTTGGAAGTGTTGTCCCCTGTGCCTCCTTATACTCCTCCATTCTATTTTAAGGCTGTGTCTAGAAAGGAAGTCCTGAAGCTCCTGAGGTCCATCTCTGATCATACCAGCTCTGGCTCAGACTCTCTTGAACCCCGCCTCTTGAAACTTGCAGCTCCATTATTGCATTACTGCTGGCCAAAATTTATACATTATCACTTTCAGGTGGGTGGTCCTGACCTCTGGAAGCTGCTCGGATCACACCTGTACTTAAAAGGGGATCCTAAGGTTGTCATGAACTACAGACCAATTGCCATACTCTCAGTACTGAGCAAAATCCTGGAGAAAATTGTCACAACTCAGACAACTGACTATCTACTTAAGCACAGCCTGCTCTCAGATACCCAACATGGCTTCAGGAAAGGACATAGCACGACGACTGCACTCCTTAAATTCACCACTGACACTCTTTCAAAAATGGATACTGGCAATCTGACTGGGGCTGTCTTTATTGACTTCACAAAGGCTTTTGACCTTGTTGATCACACTTTGCTTCTCTCCTCGCTTCGACACATGCATTTCCTCCTCTGTTGTTGACTGGTATGAAGCTACCTGACAAATAGAACTCAAGTGGTGAAATTTAATTCCTCTGTATCGAACAGTACCACCATTAACATTGGTGTACCTCAGGGCTCCATCCTAGGGCCCTCCTATTCTCTCTTTATATAAATAACATTGAGCTGCTCTAAAATCCTGCTCTGCTATTCTATATGCTGATGATCTTGTCATCTATACAAGTTCTACTAATATAGACACTATCAACACAACCCTTTCCTCTGACTTTAACAATATCCAAAACTGGCTATATGACCACAAACTGGCTGTCAACACTAGCAAAACTAAGCCATACTGCTTGGATCGGCCCCAAAGCTCCGAACTTGCACAACAGCACCGGCAGTGCAGGACTTAGAAGGTCAATTACTGGAATGTGTGACCTCGCTCAAGTACCTGGGCATCCTGCTAGATCAATCTCTGGATCTTAATCTTCATGTACAGTCTGTTTGCAGAGCTGTCAACTCAAACTGGGTGTTGCATATAAGACTAGTTATATGCTCATGCCATCGGCTAAAATGGCCATTGCGAGGGGGATTCTGCTCCCCACCCTAACCTATGGGGCTTCCTTATTGGGGGCTGCTCATAAAACTGACCTTCTCAGATGGATATTACATATAACAACATATGTCGCTATGCCTCTTCTGCTCCTCGGCTTAAACACCACTGTCAGCTTTATAATGATCTTGGTTGGCTGTCTCCGTTAGCTAGTAGGAAATACTACTTTGGCTGTCTTATTGATTCGATAATTCAAAATCAAACCCCTAGGTGTCTTGCAGCTATGCTTGTTCCTCAGGACACACTCCATGGTCTACGATCAGCTGACAAATCCTTCCTGAATTTGCAGAGGTGCCGCATGAGGAAAGGAACTGTTGCATTTGAACATGCAGCTCCACAGCTGTGGAATTCCCTTCCCCTCGACATTAGACTTTCTAGCTCCCACACATGCTTTAAGAGAAAACTGCACTCGAATCTGCTGATTGCTGATACCTGTTCCTGCTTTCACCCTACCTAATGACTGATGTCTCTGGCCATACAATAGTATTTCCTCACCTCTATATAACCCTCTTACTGCCTCAGCCTGTCCCGGCTCCCTTTCCCTGCCCATATACAATCTTGCACTGCAGGCATCTCCCTTACACTTACATACACTCATAATCTAATTTCAAGGCTTGCTCCCCTCTTCTTCACTTACCGATCTTTTCCTTAATGACACCCCCTGCTCTCAATGGTTATTTCTTCATTTTGTATTACCTGTTTTTGTTTTTGTGTACCTTGTTTCTGTTCATATGATGTGCCACCTGAAAATTTATTGTCCAAGGTCCTCTCTATTCATTGCATAGATAGGCACCTATGAACTTATGAATGGTCTACTCTGTATGTGTCTGATATATTGTATCCACTTTAACTCATTGTATGTAAAGCGCTTTACTTAGTATGTTCAGATATATTGTATCCTCTCTAACTCATTGTTTATAAAGCACTTATAATTTGTTATCCTGTTAAGTTTCTGCATGTCTGTATTCTCCCGGGTCGTGCCTGAAAATAGTCATTTTATGGCTAGTGCACTTACCCGGTTAACAAAAGCTAAATAAATAAATATTCTATTGCGAAATTAATTTAGCTCTTAGTGTTTGTCTGTCTGTGCCTGTAGTGGTGGTGGTGGTGGTGGTGGTGGGGGGCACATATTACAGTGAAGAAAGAAAAAAATGGAGAAACAAGTAGCCATCAAGGATCATTATTCTTTTCTTTACGATTTGTAGATACATGTGAAAGAAATGACAAATTATAAATTGGCACATTAGAGACTAGTAATATATATATGGGATATGCCATGACCCCGGCTGAAATATCTATGATATTTATTCGAGTGCCGTGTGAAATATGTTATCAGGAGAGGCATAGCCATGAGTGATGTCATACTACATGGTACCGAGAATAAATATCACAGATATTTCCAGCAGGAGTCATGGCATATTCAATTTATGCTATGGTGCAGTCGGTTTTTACAGTTTGTGATGTGATTTTAAGGATATTTTAAGTTGTAGTTTTATTTTCTGAGTTTTAAATCTTAAGCGAGGAATTTTCTGGGTAGCTTGTTCGTTGATTGGGCATTACACCGTGGGAAAAATGCTGTGATTGGATAGAGGTGACAGGTCCCACGTGGGATATGTGCTGTGATTGGTCAGAGGTAGGTGGGATGTGATTGGTCGGGGGTGTGTGACTGTTACAGTGTGCGTGTGTGTGTGATCGGTGTGCTTGTTGATTGGGCGGGGTATATATTCGGAGATTGCACAGTTTCATCAGTTGCCGGCCATAGGGTCTCGAGAAGTGTGGCTGTGTGTGGTTGCTCTGTGCTCGGATGATGCCATGGAAGTTCGGGCCTGCATGGATGTTGGTGGAGCAGCGGGTGATCGTTGAAGGTTGTGCAATGGGAGTGCACAGTGTTTGGCATGATTTTGGAGGATCGGTGATGTAGACTATCGGTGGAGTTAATAAATGGGTCATTTTGTCCAAGTTAGCGATGGACGTGATGTGCTTGAGGTCACGTGGCGAAGGAAGGATCAGTCGCATTGTGTCTATCTTGGATTGTTTATTGTGGCTTGTGTTGGGATTTTTTTTTCTCTGGTGGAGTAAAGTGAAGGACTACTGCATTTTGCATCAACAAACTTTTATTTTTTTAATTGAACTGAAACACTGATACAGGATGAGTGCAATGAAAGGTAAAAGCACATTTTGTTCGATTGAGGATTGGTAGGGGTGTTAGGGTAGGATAAGGCTCAGAATCTTTGTTAGTTTACAGCTATTAGAACCATTTTTATAAGATATGCAGCTTTAACTTTATTTAGTACAGAAACAAACATTTTAAATGGCAAACACAAATGGTGTAATGTATTGAAGTAGTACTGTTTTCTTCTGTTAATTGTTAGAAAGCTATGTAATTTTTTTTTCCCATTAATAGTCTTTGTATTTTTTTTGTTTACATTAAGTCCACATTGTGTAATGGGTAGTCCACCGTTCCTTTGCTTGGGTTTGCTTTCATTTCAGATAGCATCCACATTGTCCAGGGTTCTTATTTTTTTGTTTTGTTGAGATATTCACATTGGCCCAGATATTCAAACTGCGCCCAAAAAGTGCGCAACAGCAGGAGCAAGCGCAAGTCCACTGCACCCATGCGCAAGAAGCGCGATATTCAAAAACTGCGCAGGCCAAGATGCGCCTATGGCCGATGACTAAATATCGCACCACCTGCACCATAACGCAACTAGGGATGTGAAGCTGAGCATATCTGATGCGCCATAGCACAACAAGGGATGCTCAGTGGAGCAGTCCAGATGTGCTATAGCACAACCAGGGACACACCCTGCAGCAGGGCAGCAATGCAACAGCACAACCAGGGATGCAGGGGCCTACCACCCATGCCACAGATGGGCAGAGGAGCACACAGCAGAACAGACATCATCCCCCACACCCCATGCACTGCACAACCGGGGGAGAGCTGGAATAACCACCGGCCCATGGATACAAGCAACCAACACACAGCTGGGCCATGGTGCCCCAGCACACCCCCTGGCAAGCTGTGACTGGCACACAAGGAGGGCTGACTACCCCATGCCACACTATCCCACCAATGCAGAGCACACCCTGCACAATGATCCCCATACACCCTGCCCAGGAGTAGCGCCCAACAGTGCAGGACACCCCATGCATGCCACCATCCACACTGTGACAATGCAACCCTGTGCACCATGGAGCCATGCAAAGCAGCCCCACCATGAGCACCCTGCAGCAGGTGGCAGCAGACAGCGATGCAACAGATGCATACACAGTGCTACCCTGCACGTCCCCCCTGAGGTACAGCTGAGAGACTGACCATGCGTCAGCACATGAGGTACCCCACATGCGACAGGACATGCCCCAGACCCCACCTCCAGTGGTACAGCACCCTGCACACCTCCCAAGGACGCATCCCGTCCCAGCACTGGCCACAACAGCCAGCACAGACACACACAGTGTAGCATGGAAGCATGCACCACAGGATGCAACACAGTGCATGGACAAACACCCACCCATAGCCAAGGGCACACCAACACAGGAACACAGTAGCGGGTCAACCAAGCCACTGGCGTGTGGCCACAGCTGACGTGTACACATGGCCAGCACCCATACATTGCACAGGTGTGCCAGCCACCCTGAGCAGGCACCATGAAGCTGTATGCCACCAGCATGCTGCCGGAGCACAGGTGACAGACACTGGACCACATCCCTTGCAACAGACACAAGCGACAGCATGGAGGGGGGACAACAACAGCAAAGACAACAGTGCCACCGGAGGCAGAAGTGCACCATACTGGTGATGGAAGGCAACCTGGCATTGTGCCGGGTACAGTTGTTATCAAGCATGGACAGCCACCACTGACATGCCAGCAGACCATGCATATCATAGACATGCAAGGATGTCAGCTGCACAGGCCATGGATGGTCTGACAGGGGAGCCATGCACACAGTGCAGGCCCCGAGGACCACTGCACACAGGCATCCAGTGCACAGAGTACAACACACAAACCACAGACAGTGAGTGATCCCCCTGCCCACACCATAGGTGGTTCACCTCTGCACACAAACACACATGCCCATGCCTGCACCACCCCTGACGCCATGCACACCACTGCAGCTGAGCACCTGTAGCTCACTGCAAATCAGAGACCACCACAGTTGTCATAACAAAATGCATATATTTAAAAGATGTAACAAAAAACTATTTACAAATATTTACAAGGGGAAGGGCCACAAAACAGGTGGGGGCAGGTAAGGGGCAGGGGTGAACATATGGGAGAGGGAAGAAGAGGTGTGAGGGTGTGTCAAAGGGGGGAAGGTGGTAGTCGGGGTACGTGGACATCAACATGCACCCCGGTCATCCTCATCATGGTGCCAATGTCTGCTGCTCCTCCTCCTCCTCACCCCATGGCGGTGGAATCTATGAAGCAGCTCCAAAGTCTCCCTTGCCACCTGGAGCAGCTCACATATACTCCTCTTGATTTCCTGGAGTTGCCTTCTACCTAGGATGAGGGAGCAGAGTCAATAAGTGTGACTGTCTAGCCCCCTGCAGCCCACCCATTGTGCATGGCATACAGCCATGTGTCACACCCCTGTGATGGTGTGCGATCACCCACAGTGACCATGTCCACTAGACCTGCCAACCCAGGCAGCCACAGCCATGTGGACCACTGCACACACCCACTGCCCATGTCCTGCACAGCACCACCATGGCTGTACAGTGACTTGGCTATGTGGTGTGAAGGCAGTGCCACAGCCATGTGCCCGGTGCATGCATGGACCACCATTGATGCACTCCCAGACATGCAGTGCCACTGGACAGTGCTGACTGTAACAAGTTGTGTGCATGGCAGTGGAGTCAATGGATGGTGGCCATGCCCCACTGCCCGCCCAGTTATACAGCATGCAATAGTAATCATGGATGCAAGGCACTCGCCATCATCAGGTTGGTCCACGTGCCGCTGACCACCATCATCCCTCCTGGCCCGCTGCTCCTCCATGTGGCGCCTCCGGTCCTGGTTCTGCCGGCGTTCTTTGGGCCCTATGGTGCAAACATGGTGAGAGGAATATCAGTACAATCCAGTAGCAAAGTCCCCCTGCCCCCATTTGTGTGCAATCCCACACAGCCATACCCATCCACCCCACACCCTGATACCACCACCGTGGCTAACACCGGACGGCCCCCCCCATGTGCCGGACACATGCAACCATGATACCCGTATGGACGATAATAGTGTATGGATGTTACACCTACCTGGCTGTGGCACCGTGCCCCTCCTGGCACATGCCCACAGGTGGGCAAGCAGGTCCGGGTCCCTGCACCTCAGGTCCCCATAATGATGGTGGCACTGCTCCACCATGAGCCTCATACCGGTGACCTCCTTCATGGCGTCGACCACCTCCTGCCAGACCACACTCCTGGCCCAGTCCAGGGGTGCCTCTCCATGCAAAGCCCCAGCATGGGGCTCAACTATTGCCACCAGGTTGGCTAGCTCAACCTGGCTCCAAATGACTGCACACCTCTGCGCCATCTCTGCTGTGTGGTTGAATTAAAATGGTGCTCAGCAGCGCAGTCCTGCCATGTGCAGATGCTGCGCGGTACAGTGCTGCCATTCCCTATTGCGCTGTCTCTGAACAGCGCGATAGTGGTGCACCCATGCCTGACGCATGAGCCTAGGGGGCAAAGATCGGGCACAGGGTCCAGGGTCTCTGGCCCATGGACAGCCACAGCACGATTGGAACCCAATGCATGTGGCATGATTGGGTGCCTGTGTGCCATGTCCTGTAGCAGCCTACAGCGCTGTTTCCCCAGTGCACCTACGACACCCCAGTGCCACAGTGCCATATGTGTGAACAGCGCTGTAGTGCCACTAGGACAATGGTGGCTGTGCCCTGCATTGCCTCCCATGCACAGCACATCAGCAGCATGGAAGACGCCCGCGCCATCAACCCAGGCATGTGCAGTTAGGGTGTGTATCATGCGATGTCACAGAACTGCGCCCCCTGCTCAGCACATTCAACACAATTAGCAAAGTGCAACAGTACGATATTCAGCCGGCATATGCAAATAATCTAATCAGCCATTCAATGGTGCAGCCACTGCATTTGCATCCACTTAAAGATGAGCCTCGCCTCATTTGCATGGGTTGCGCTATAAAACTGCGACATTGGGCTGCACTGGCCATAGTCGGTTACTGCAGTTTATTGAGGTGAGTTGCATGCTGTTTGGGAGTGTGGACCGTGGTGTTTGGGACATGCATGGGACTGCACAGTCACAGGTAACACCTGTCATTCTCACAGGATGAATCATGACCGATGGTGTGGTGGAGGAAGAGGAACAGAGTAGTGGGAGGAAGAGGAGGCCAAACTTCACAAAGGCAGAGACAGATGCCCTGTTTGAGGCCTACCTCGACCAGGAGCCACTTCTCAGCGGGCGCCAGGGAACACCACAGGCCCGTGCTGCTGCATGGGAGGAGGTGGTGCATGCTGTCAACCTGCATGGCAGCCACCAGCGCTCCGTGCAGGAGTGCAAAAAGAAGATGGGCATGGACAGGCGGAGAATTAAAGAGAAGGTGGCTGCCATCAGGGCAGCACAGTCTGCGACCGGTTGGGGACAGCTGGAGGTGCAACGACTGACCCCACAGGAAGAGCAGGTTGCTGGCAGCATGCAGCGTTGCACCATTGAGGGTGTTCCGGGTGGTGGATTCCAGACGGGTGGTAGCCCATCACTGCATGGTTGGTCATGGTCTGTCTATTGGGGGGGAACAGGGTAGGTCACATGCAGTAACACTACTTTTTTTCCCTTGCAGCTCCTGAGCGTCTACTTGGGTCAGCGGTGGTGGGCTTCTCCACTGAGGCCAGTATCATGGAGATGGAGGAGGGCCCGTCCACCTCCACAGGAGTATGGGGGTCAGGGCAAAAGTGGGCCTGCCTGGACGTCCGGACTAATGTTGGTGGAGCAGGTGCGGAGGAGGCCCTGCCTGTGTCCCAGCATGCCAACGTCTATGCATGCCAGCATGCTGAGACTCAGGCTGGTGCCGGATCCATCACTGATGATGATGGAGCTAACGTCATGGGCAGTGACACATGTGGGCCACAGGATGGCCACAGAACAGGTGACATTGCGGCCATGGCTGTGGTTGGTGCCGCCATGGAGGCCTGTGTGTCATCACAGTCCCAGCCTGTGCCTGTCTGCACCAGTGGGGAAGCACTGGTGTGTGTCCAGGACAGTGGGACTGTTGCGGCCACTGCGGCTGCACCATTGAGCCCTGGAGAGCGGCCGCCAGAGGGGCAGTATCAGCAGTCGGCCAATGGCCATGGTGGTACAGTGTCAGGGGGCGGAGTGCATGCACCGCCTGTGGACATGCCCAGGCCTGGCCCTGGTGTGCAGTGCCAGCCCTCAAGGGGTGATGAGCATCAGGGCTGCGAACACCCTGAGGGACAGCATGCCAATCAGGCAGATGACCTCTTAAATGAGCACACCCCCATACTGCAAGCATCAGTCAATCAGCAGATGTGGCTTGTGACGGTGGTGGATGCACTGAGTGTGGCTCTGCGCCAGGCAGAGGAGCGGCGCAGCAGAGACACCACTTGCTCCTGGCAGGGATGGACCAGTTGCGGGAGATGAGACCGCTGCCATTGACAGGCAGACACAGGCATTCATAGCTGTCATGGCCACAATGGGCACACAGTTATTTGCCCATGCGTAGCAGACACCACGCAGTGCAATGTCCACCCCACATTCCTGGCATCGTGTGACTCCATCCTTGTCGACACCGGGTTCAGCTGTGGGCATCCCTAGCACGCCTGGCACAGGCATGTTCGGTGTGCTGCAGAACCCTGCGCAAGCACGGTCACATTCATGCAGTGGAACCCCTGGAGGACCGTTGGTACCACCCCATGAGGCCAGTGGTCAGCCTGTCACTGCTGGCGGGTCTCAGTGGGGCTGCCCATGCATCCATGGTGGCCGTGGCACTGTGGCACATGACTGACCTGTCACCCATCATGGCTACTGTCTGATGCTGCCCTGTGTGCGCGTGTCGCTCCAGTGGGCACGCACCGGTGGGGTAATTGCACTGCACCCACACACGCTCCATCTGCACACCTCCTGGCTGCTTTCCACTGTGGCATGTGCATGATGATGCCTGCGTTGACACTGTGCAATGGTGCCCAGCATCTGACACATGCACAATGACAGGCAGTGGGCGTGGTGGTCTGTGGACGTGTGTGTGGCTAGGGGTGTCGGTCTGGGTCGGCGTGACTCCTGCCCTTTGTGAATGTCTTGTGAGGTGTGCGTGTGTGTGTGTATGACCACGTGCCATGTTAGACCTCGCCCATCCCCGGCGGTGTGTGCGGTTCCATGCTCGGCCACTTCCCTTGACAGCATGCACCCCTGGTGTGTGTCCATGAGTGTTTGTGGGTTGTGCCTTTGCCACTGGTAGTTGCACATGGTGCTATGACTTACCTGGGTTGGCTGAAGTGCTCTTCTGTGATGGTGTCCTGGTGCAGCTGTGCCAGCCGGAGCAGTCTGGGGTCCCGTTGCCCAAGGGGGGGCTGCCCATCACCATCTTCACCAGCGTCCTCATTGTCCCCATCGCTGTCCCCCTCTTTGACCTGTAAGGCTATCCCACAGTCATTGGCCATGTTGTGCAGGATGCAACAGGCCAGGAATAGCCCGCAGGCCTTTGAGGGGCTGTACTGTAGGGCACCGCCGGAGGTGTCCAGGCAACAGAAATATGCCTTCAGCATCCCGAACACCCACTTGATGACATTGCGTGTGGTGGCATGTGCCTCATTGTAGTGTTGCTGCAATGGGGTCATGGGCCGCCGGTATGGTGTGAGCAGCCAGGGACGGAGTGGGTATGCACTGTCACCTGTGTGTAGAGGGTGGAGTTTAGTTTGGTGATCAGCGTCGCCCTGCCTTGGGCCATGTAGGCCACTACCCATGTCACCTCTGACCATGCCCTTCCCAAGATCTATGTTTTTCTGCGTGGTTTGCATACTCACCCACTAAGTGGCCAGTGGGGATGTCCCCACTCTCGAATCTGTGGCACAGTGCCAACTGGTGCCAGATGAAGGCATCATGTGCTCCCCCAAGGTGCCTGGCACAGACATTGATTATGCACCTCCTGGCATCACACACCACCTGGCAGATGATGCTTGCATAGCCCTTCCGATTGATATATGCAGACCCCTCGGGGCCAGGTGGTGTGCAGATGGCCACATGGGTGCAGTCTATTGCCCCTAGCATGCCAGGCATACATGCCACCCAGTGGAACTCCTGCATGTTTGCTGTGTGCTCTGCCGGTGTGCTGGGGAAATGGATGTACTCCACAGCATGTGGCAGCAGTGCGCTGAGGAATTGGGTGAGGTGAGGTGACATGACGCGGCCGACTGGGTTATGCCTGTGGTGTCTCCTGTTGGTCTCTGGAAGGTACCCGTGGCGAGCAGGCATATGCAAGCTGTCACTGTAGTCTCCACTGACAGAGCATGGCTCTGTCATGTGGGTGCCTGCATCACATCACTGCACAGCTCACAGAGCTGCCTCAGAATTGCCCGATTCAGGTGGTACTGGCCCACGATCTCGGTATCACTGTACAGCTCAAAGCTGGTGCAGGCTCAGTACTGCCTGTTGGGAGCATACCACCTACTGGCCCTTCCACGGCCGCAACCCCCCTGCTGCCTGCCTTCTCACCCCCCTCATTACTGCCTACATCTGGATGGTGGCATTGGCCATGTCCCTGGCTTGTGTTCCCCCCTCAGCAGCTGTTTCTGTGTTCTCCCCACTGTCCTGGCTGCTACTTCCCCTGCACCAGGAACACCTTCCTGTGGTGGCCTCAGTGCTGTGTGGCACTTCCCCCTTCTGCACTGTCTTTGGCTGTGGCCCCACACCTTCCCTGTGCCTCTGTGTTCAGGGTGCCCTTTCCCTGTCCTGCCCTGTGTGTCTGTCCTGCCCTGTGTGTCTGCCTAGTGATCAGTGACATGTGCCTTCCCTGTAGCGTTCTTGCACCTCTCCCTTGTTCCTTTTTATTTTGGCTCATTTCCGCTTGCTCCCCTATTGCACATGGCGCATGTTGTTGAATATCACACTGCGCCATTTATGCATGGTTCCTCCCCCTTCAGTTGCGCATGCATTCATTATCATTGCGCTCTTGCTCAGCGTGATTTGGGGGGGCGCATCTGCCTCCCGCTGAATATCGCAGAATGGCACATTTTCGGACTTGTGCTGGAGCAACCCTATTGTGCATGGCGCAACCCTTTTGAAAATCTGGGTCATTGTCTAATGGGTAGTGCACAGTTTCTTTGGTTGGGTTTTGCTATCTTTAAGAAAAAACACATTGTTGGGAAGTTTATAGTTCATTGTTTTTTTGTTTTTTTTTAAATGTCCAGCATATCTGATTGGTAGTCCAGAATACATGCTTTTGGGTTTGGGTTGTGCTGTGTAGAGAAGTAGGGATGAAGTCCACATTGCTTCCATTTCTTTTTTTCAGGATTTCAAGATGTCTTTATGACTGTAGTCTGTTTACCTGTGGAAGAAGGAAGAAAATATTAGCTTGTGAACCAGATTAGTTGTTGTGAAACTGTGTGATGTTTTGGGGTGGTGAGGGAGTTGGGGGTGGTGGGTATTGATAATGTACCTTAATGGTCTTGGGGTTGGGGTTACCTTTGTAGATTAGTCACTGTTACTGCTGGAGTCTTCAATCACATAGATCCTTTTTTTTTGCAACCTTTGGTTTATCTGTGGGTGGATATACGGATTATTAGTGTTACAGCAATGGTTATAAAAAGTGATTTTTTTTTGAGGTAGGTGGGGGGTGTAGATTTTTACTTACCTTGATTTATTTGTATGGTGATGTTTGTGGCATTAAAGACTGGATTTGTGAAGTATGTCTCTAGGTTGTTTCAGGGCCTGCTTCTGCAGTTGGTTGATGCACAGATGTTGCTGGTGGTAGACAGGTATGGTGTGGGTTGATGCACAGATGTTGCTGGTGGTAGATGGGTATGGTGTGGGTTGATGCACAGATGTTGCTGGTGGTAGACAGGTATGGTGTGGGTTGATGCACAGATGTTGCTGGTGGTAGATAGGTATGGTGTGGGTAGATGTACAGATGTTGCTGGTGGTAGACAGGTATGGTGTGGGTTGATGCACAGATGTTGCTGCTTGCTAACATCTTTTTTACCAATGTTCCAATTTTGTTTATGCTGAGTGGTTGATTTTTGAACCAAGATGATGTTTTGTACAGTTGTTGATTGGCATTTATGGATAAGAGGAATGGGGTTTCTTCTTGTAGGCAGACTGCTGGTTGTTGGCTCTTGCATAGTTTGTAATCTGAGACTGGGCATTTTGTGTGATTTTGTGGGTTGCTGTATGCTCTGGGGTTTTATTCTACGGGTGTCCTTTGGGTTTTGGCCAGTTCTTGTTTTTGTGCGTTGCTCTTGGCTGTATTCCAGGTACTCGGTGTTGTTTGCATCTTTTTTTAATGTGATATCTCCCCATCTTAAGTCCCTTACTTCAGTATTTCCTCGCAGATCACAAAATATGGTGCAGATTAACCACATGGTGTTGAGTAGAGCTTGGGGGTTATAAGGCCCTAGGTGGTGATTTTCATGCAGAGTTTCAATTAGTTCATCAGTTAGTTCATCAGCAGTGTGTTCTCTGCATCCTTTGCCTAGCTGTTTTAAGTTTTTTTTGTTTGGCAGATAGGACTTGTCTGGTTTTCTCAAATATGAGGTCTGTTGATAGTGAGGCTTGGTAAGATTTTGCTTGGAGGTGTCTTTCTATGCTTTGGAAGTGGGAGCATAGTATCAATGGCTTGTATGGTGTTCTGTCCTTTTTTGTGGCTTCATGAAGTATTTGGCTAAGATGGTGTTTAGTTCATTGGGTGAGATGCTGTCCATTGTCCGTTCTTCAGAGTAGTGGTCTGATAGATAGCGCTGTATTAGGGAGACATCTGCTGCCGTTTTTTTTGTAGTATTTTTGGTTTTTCTAGCATTTATGTAGGCTTCTATTCTATGTCTAGAGTTGTGAGGTCATGCATCTTTTAAGTTGTGCTGTCAGTAGTTTCATGGCTGTTTTCTGTTACTTCTATTGTGTGTTCTTCAAGGAGAGGGTCGTCTTGTGTGAAGGCTTCTATGAGGTTGCCACACTCTACCTCAAAACTGATATTTCCTGAAGCCATTTTGTGTTGTTTTTTTTCTTCACAGGAGTAGCTTTTGCCATTGTTTTGTTCGCCGCTAGGTGTGGTCTTCACGACAGTTACAGCTCAAGTGTGACCTTTTAGAATTTTGAACTTTGTTCGTGAGGGACTGTCTCGTGCTGGCCTTGTACTGATGGGGTGAGTGAAAACACCAGTGTGTGCTATGTGGTTGGCTGGAAGAGTGCTTGTGCAGGCTGTGATCTGCCAATGGAAGAGTTTGTAGGGATCTCTGCTTGTGTGCAGTACTTGTTTGGTTATTAGTGTAGTGAGAATAAATGTCCTGCAGTGAGAATAAATGCAATATTCTCACTGTAGGTCTGTGTTGGAGAAAATGCTGCTGCTATTTGCCACTTTTTATACTCACCCTCATTGCATAAATATATATATATATATAGCTAGACAGTGCAGTTAATTGTCTCAATCAGACACTCTCTGCATCAAACTGATTAAAATGAGACAGTGTACAAAATTACACCACTATTACATTGCGATCATATGAGCAGTGTTCATTTGGCTCAGGTATGTGTTGCCTTTTTGTGCTTGTTTTCATGCCTGGTTGCTCCATGTTGAACGTATTTAGGGTGTTGGCCTCAGATTCTTTTGTACACACATGCTGCTCAGGATGATCACTTTTTTGCAGAGACAATGCTTGAACAAGGCTGGATAGCAACTGTTGTGGTTAGTCTCTGTCACCATTTATCATTCTTCATGCCCTCCCTGTTTATTGATGTCAGTATTTTACAATCTTAATAAATCACGGCTTCATAGATTCTCGATTTCTCAGACCTCATTCACAGTTACATGTGAGTGTGTCACAATTGTCTCACAGTCTTGTCACAGGAAAAATGATTTATAGCAAACTATTTTATAACTGAGATACACAAGGGCATATGCGCTCCATGGAACAAACAGGTTCTAGTCCAGAATAAAGTCTGACGAGAAAACACTAAAGGAAAGCACTCGTGAGTGCTTTTCTTTTTGTTTTCTCTCTCTCTGTTTTATAACTGAGTAATACAAGCCAGACTGCAAAATCTGCTTCCGTTGCACAGTTGTGACCCCAACATGCACATGCACGCATGCACACACACACACACACACACACACACACACAGTTATTTCAAATATGTTTACATAATTATTACTCTCATTTTTGCTTCTTTCTTTCTTTGGTACCTTTATTCATTATGATGTTATGCCATTCCTTTAAATTGCAGGTTTGAGGACATCTGCAGCTGCAATGTGAGTGGGCACTCAGCAGCTAGTGCAGCGTTACTGGTCTGAACTTGGACAAACATTGCAGAAAGCCTGACTAAGTGGTGCATGGCGGGGGGGGGTAAGAAAGTACAATGCATTATCTTTTGCTTATTTTAATTTGTTATTTTGTGGGCAGCTGAAAACTACAGTACATAGTATGTTCTGCCGTACTTGTGGATTTTTTTAAAGTGTTGCTCATCAATAGAGTGCAAGGCAGGTCTGCCAGTGCAGTGGTGTGGTGTCCATCTGCGACACTGATGTCCCGTGTTCAGGAACGGACCTGGGAAGTCAGACATCGGGGGGGGATAGAAGGACTGAGCATCCTTGGGATGGCTCTCCTTTTCTAGGGAGTAGGGGGTTGTGTGCCTAGCACAAGCCAGACCCCTAGCAGAGGCTGGGGGTCTTGCAGTGACCAGCACCTAGATACCTTAGGAGGCATGCAGACACTGGTGTAATTGCACATCATGCCTCCTCCTCCTCCTCTAAAGGGGAAAATCAGTAGCTGCCTCTATGATACCCTGCTCACTTTCCCAGCCCTGATCATCGGCCCCTGACACTCACGACCAGATGACCTATCCCATCATCCACTGTATCCAGCTGCCTCTGGGCCCCGCCCTAGGGGGAAGCCAGAGAGGCAGTGCTGGTTGGTATCCCTGCAGCCACCCTTCTCCCATTATTGCGGGGTCATGCTGGTGAGGTGGCCACACCCTGGGGGACAATTCAGAGGGCATTGTCCGTAAGGTAAGTCACAAGGGGGCGAAGATGGGATCCGGGGGTTGATAGAGGGCTGTGGTACAGAAAGGCAGTGGAAAAAGCATAATAAATAAAAAAATAAAATCAATGGAGTACAGAGAATGTAATGCGACAGGGAGACATGGTGTGTTTCCTTACCAACATCATCACACCTTCAACATGTTGTCAGTGAGGTATAAGATGAAGCACACTGCCATTAACAGAATCCATGTCAAAATATGATCCACAGTTTAAGATTGCAAGTATCTGATCCCAAGTATTCTGTTACCGTATTTACTTATTCTGCTTCCAGGAGGTTTTCTACACATATGTTCTGTAACATTCATTAATTTTCAAATCCATTGTATAATCAGGGAGTGTGGGGTGAAATGTGAAAGCCATAAATAAGTAAAATGAAGAGGTCAATAAAATCTTTTATAACATGGGTTCCTAAAATAATGTCTTATGAGTCGTCCAAACAGGTCACCTGACCATTGATTAGTCCCTGATATACCCACAGTTGCATGTTCACAGGGCTTTATTTTACTATTTCTTTATGTAAAACTCTAACAAAACATTGCCCATGTTATAAGAGGATTAACCCACACCAGGGCATGGATTTACTGAGCATTAATCCATGCTTGGGTGGTTGAAGTCACTTGGCTTTGCCTCATGACTCCAACCCCCCAGGTGTGGATTAATGCTCAGTAAACTCATACCCTGTCATGGGTTAATCCCTCCTTAACCATTAATCTAGTCAGCATTTACAGCTGGGTTATATATATATTTTTTAATTCTGAGTGGCAAACATTTGTTTCAGGAGTCAGAATCTGTCTGTGCTGAAGAAACTGGACATGAGAAAGGAAACTCTATGTTTATTTTTGGTTCTAAGCAGCCTAGCCCTGCAGGCCATCTGCAAAGCATAGTAATGTTCAATAATGAATATGGTGAAGACTAGCTGGGATACTGGCTGATTGGATAGGTTCTGGAATTGTTTCTGAATGTGGTGTGTGTGTGTGTGTGTGTGTGCGTGTGTGTGTGTGCGTGGTGTGCGCGCATGCGTGTGTGTGTGTGTGTGTGTGTGTGAGCACATGCGCAAGCGGGAATCACAGCTATACTGTAACTGGCCGGATCATGGCATGGTGTAGGGATAACAAACTGAAAAGGGCTGCAAACATGTGAACTGATGGACACACACCTGTTTGAAGACAACAATTTGTCCAGTATTGTAGAAAAACTACCAGAATTTGAGTGGTACATGCAGCATGCAGTGACTGTCATGGCATCTGGTTTTGCTTTATGATTTATGCAATGGTTATTCATTCACCAAAAAAGATGTTGCATTTCCTAAAGATCTTCACTTACAATCATATGGCGACTAGCATTTGTGAAAATTACAGTATAGAAATAACATATTGTGCTTTTTTATGACAGTAAATTCAAAACATGAAATATACTACATCATGGATGTTGGGGAGGGGATTTATTCTTCTTTCATAATATAATAATTAATAAATGTATGCGACCATGATGACAGTTGGGTTGAAATTTGTTTTTAAACCCCCAATCTACTAGCTCTACAGATCGAGTTTCATACACACAAAATGCCATGGTCATAGCAGTATCTCGTTATTTAAACTGCAAATACACTTTTTTTGGTAGTCTAGTGCCCGGTTTTTAAAAGCAAGGAAATTCCCTTATGAGTACTGCCCTGCAAGATGTGTGTGTGGAGAGAGGGCAGGGTATAACAGTATGGTCCAGCACATATGGTACTTGACTTAAATCAGAATGTTTTGCAATACATTTTTTTATCTGACACTGAAGAAAGAGATGTGGTTTGAGGGCAGTTTATTTTACCTGCATTTCTCTAATTATTTCATGCTGAGATATTTGATCCTAGCAATCTGGTAAGAATAACTTTCACTCCACATAGAAACATAGGAACCCTTACAGAAATAATTACATGAAATGTTTTTATGCTGTGCACATAAAGCTACCCATGTGATGAGCATGCTGCAAGCATGATTTAAATTTTAAATTGGAACCGATTACATGCATGTGGCATGCATGCAGCAAGCAAGTGTTTATGTAAAATCCGACCTTCTCTCCAAGCTGAGACAGCGGGACAAATCCTGATACTACTACAAAAGCACAGGACTCCCAGCTGACTTTAATTCCTACAGAGCACTCAGGAACTCATGCAAGAAGGAAATCAAAAGGGCCAAAAGTGCATATTGCAAAGATCTCTTAACCAAATCTTATGGGGATCCCAAAAAATTCTGGTCATACATAAAATGCTTCCTAGGATCAACTCCAGCTCCCACTCCCACTGATATGTCCCTAAATGGGGTCCACTGTAATAATCCCTCCACTATTGCTAACTTTCTCAGTACCCAGTTCTCTGACCTCACTAACTACACCTCAACCTTCCCAGCCAGACCATACTCTTACGACCAGGCTAATGATGCTGGGCCTAAATTTCTTTTCAAATCTGTCACATGCCTAGAAGTTCTAAAACTGCTCAATAATATCTCTGACTTTACAGCTGCTGGGTCAGATAACCTTGAGCCTAAACTCCTCAAACTAGCTGCCCCTCATATAGCTGCACCTCTTGCAAAAATGTTTTCCTCTCCCTCTGTCATAGCCATGTCCCTGATATCTGGAAGACTGCCAGGATTACCCCTGTCTACAAAAAAGGGGACCACAAAAATCCCACAAACTATAGACCCATTGCCATATTACCTGCTCTTAGCAAAATCCTTGAGAAGCTTGTAGCAAACCAAACTATTGACTTCCTCACAGAAACTAAACCTTCTGTCTTCAGTCAGCTATGGTTTTCCCATGGTCATAGCACCACCACTGCCTTACTCAAGCTTACCTCTGATACCATAACAGTCATGGCCTCAGGTCTCCTAACAGGGTGATTTTCATAGACATGACCAAAGTATTTGACCTTGTGGATCATCCTATTCTTCTCGGTACCCTAAGATCACTAGGTTTCTCGCAGGGTGTGACTGCCTGGTTTGACAGCTACCTGACAGATCACAAGCAACTTGTTAAGTTTAACTCTACCTTGTCAGACTATGCAACCATAAATATTGGTGTGCCACAAAGATCTATCCTCAGTCCCCTGATTTTCTATCTCTTTATCAACAATATGACCTCAATCATCCCTAATACTGCTTCCCTACTTTATGCTGACAACATCATTTTGTACACAAGCTCAAAGAACATCACTGAAATCAATCAACGATTCTCCCAAGATTTTATACAAATTAAAGAATGGTTGATAAGAAAAAGGCTTGTCCTTAATGTCTCAAAGACTCAAGCCATGCTGTTTGGCTCCAATGCTAAATGTAAACAAGCCCAACCCACCTTCAATATCTCCACTAAAAATGGCTCGGCTGTCATGATTGTACCCTCCTTTAAGTATCTGGGTATCATCACCAACCACCCCCAAAAAATCCTGGACATCCAAGTCCTCCCTGACTCACTCAGTGACCATTTCCCTATCCTATTCCGCTGGGTGACCCTCTCGCCCCGACTCACAGCCCAGCCCACACTCTGCTGGCATTTCAGACCAGGTGGGCTGGAAAACCTTAAGCAATTTCTGGCTCAGATAAACTGGTCCCCCATTCACCACGCTTCTGACATAGATACTGCCCTTGCCATCTTTTCCCAAACCTTTAACAAAGCCTGTGACCTCTTCGCACCCCTCATGGCTGCCCGAACCAAAAAACATAATGTGCCCTGGATTACTCCTGCCCTATTACAACTGCTCAGGCAGAGGGATAACCTATGGCACCTTGCCACAGAAACAGGCTGGATGGCTGACAGACAGGCCTACAATGCTGCACGGAATAAGTGCACTTGGGCCATCCGAAAAGCCAAGTCCGACCTCTACCAGACCACTCGCCTCCTCCTGGGGGTGTGCCCGCACTTTCTGGGATAATGTCAAACAATTAAATGGTAGCACACTCCCCTCCCCCATCCCAGATCACCATTGATGGCACAACTGTTACGGACCCAGAAAACTTTGCAAACTACCTTAACACAGCCTTTACGGACCTGAGCTCTGTCCTCCCCAGTAATTTCTTTGACCCGACACCCTCCCTACCTGCCCCAGACCTCCAACGCCCTTGCTTCTACCTGGTAGGGTAACTGCCCAGGAAGCCAGACCCCACCTGGTCAGAGCTTTAAAAAGCAATGCCCCCGGCAATGACTCCCTGGACCACAGCATCCTCCATCTGGTTCTGGATCAGGTTCTTGCCCCACTTACCAGCCTTCTCAACAAATCCCTCTGCCTGGGGCAATTCCCAACTGCATGGAAAACTGCCATTGTTACTCCCATTCACAAAGGGGGTGACAGGTCTTCTGCCGGGAACTACCGTCCTATCTCCTATCTCCATACTCCCACCCCTCTCCAAAGCCCTAGAAAAGTTGGTTGCCCTGCAAATCACTGAATACCTGACCAAACACAACATCCTCTGCCCTGAACAGCATGGTTTTCACGCCGGACACAGCACCAGCACTGCACTAGTTGAATTCTCAACTTTCCTACACTCCTCTCTGGATTCTGGCTCCCTAGCCGGGGCAGTGTTCCTTGGCCTCTCAAAGCATTCAACAATGTCTCCCACCCCCCTCCTGCTGGATGCCCTCTGCCACACTGGCTTCTCTACTGGGCCTATCACCTGGTGCACCAGCTACCTATCTGCCCGCTTCCAATGTGTCAGAATTAATGTGACACTTTCCAAAACTTGTCCCATCTGATCAGGGGTTCCTCAGGGCTCCATCCTGGGACCCCTACTCTTCTCACTCTACCTTAACACCCTGCCCAGTGCATGCGCTGGAAAAATTCTGCTGTATGCAGATGACGCCGTCATCTTTGCCACCCACCGTAACCTTATCTACCTCCAGGACTCCGTACAACTATCCTATAATAATGCCGAAACTTGGTTTAAAGAGCACAGACTGGTCATTAATCTCAAAAAAACCAAAACAATGCTTTTTGCCCACTCCCAAAACAAAGCCAGCAACCTCCCACTCCATATCCTCCCCGGCTCCAAACAACCACTAGAGCAAGTCCACTCCTATAAGTACCTTGGAGTCCCTTTGACTCAGCCCTCACCTACGACACCCACATTGATGCACTTTCCTCAGCCACTAATGTGTGGCTAGGTATCTTATACCGCCATAAAAACTGTCTCCCCTCATACCTCCGAGATAGCGGTTACTTCTCTATACTATACCCTTGTTGACTATGGCTCACTAGTATATGGCGCTGCTGACATGACCGCCTCTCAATAAAATTCACCTTGTCTTAAATAAAGCATGCAGGCTAATCACTGGGGCTCCCTAGGCTTACTTGATTCATGCCAGCTCTATGACATGACAAACTGTTGAATCTAGATGAACGCTCACGCTACCAAACATGCCTAATAACTAAAAAAACTCTTCTTGGGCTATCCCCACCTGGGCTGACAGCCTCCCTCCACCAAGCCCAACCCTTGGTCTGCACACAGTCCTCCTGCAAGACCACTTTTCTGGTCCCAAGATCTAGGACATCCCATGGACAGAGGTTCTTTTGCTATAGAGCTCCATCCTGGTATAACTTGCTCCCTGCCTCCATCTCAGATGCCACCACGATTTCCAAATTCAAAATCACACTTCACAGCCAACTATTTAATATGTGAAGCTACACCTGTCTATAACTGAGGCATAGCTCTTTGTGCCCTGACAATGCCCGCTGGGTGGCATCCACACCACAGCTCTTTTAATCCTCACCCATTGCTGTTTGTACTGCTATTATCCTGCTGCTTGCTCTTACCATTGTGCAAGAATATGCCATTGTAACCAAACTGGCTTATCTGTTTAACTGGTGTAATCACATGTGCTTGCTAACTATGTAACCAGTATGCTGCAACCCAAGTTCTGTTAAGTGCTTGCAATGTATCTAACCCATATGCGATAACCAAAAGTCTGTTATGTATTTGTCCTTAATGTGACGAGGTACCTTTGGAAATGAGCCTCTGGCTCAAAGGTTGTAAACCGATGTTCAAACTAAATAAATAAATAAATCACACTTGATCCTGCACTCACTTTTGACCTCCATTTCCAGCAGACGTGAAGGCTGACAAACATGAAGCTTGGCATGGCCTACCGCTCTAGCTATGTACTCACTCCATCAGCTAGGCTTGCCATAGCCCATGGCATACTACTTCCGTCACTTACGTATGGGGTGGCAGCATATGCCTCCTCATGTAAGACCAGCTTTTAGAAGTGGGAGGTTGCATATAACAATATCTGTAGATATGCGTCTTTCTCAAATCGGCTAAAACACCACTATCTCCTCTACGCTGAGCTAGGATGGTTTTCTCCGGCTGTCTCCCATGATTATGCACTCTGTTCCATCATAGACAATATCATCCGAAATTAAATGCCAAAACCTCTGGCAGAACTGTTCCTTAACCAGGCGCCTAGCTATGAACTACGCTCTGCTGCCAAAGCCCATGTCATCATCCCCAGACACCACTCCTCCAAAGGTGCTAGCGCTTTCTCCTGCCATGCTCCGAAAAAATGGAATTCCCTCCCACTAACTATCCAACAGGCATCCTCCCATGCCTCTTTCAAACATCTGCTGTGTGATCATCTTGCTGTCTCATGCTCTGGCTCCCACTTTAAACCCCCATAGCTCAGTACTTTATCACTACATCCTCTAGCCCATCAGCCTTCTTGTGCTCTCTTTCCTCATCCACCTAACCTCAGCACTATCCTGTCTCTTAGTGTGTTACTATATAACTTCTTATCCTCACCCCTTTTTCTTCCTCTCTTCCCCATACACCCCTCCCTACCTCAATTACTCCTCTTTTTTCTTTTGCAGTCCATCTTCCCTGACTACCAGTGACACACTTGACTTCCAGTTGACACGCTTCACTTGTTTTAGCTTAACTGAAGTCCTACCACAATATTTGCCTAAGACTTTTTACTATTTTACTTTTGCCCTATTTTATTTACCATTGCTATTTTCTGTCCTGCATAATCAGTTGTATCTACTTGTATCTATTTGTTCCCATTACTTGTACTGAATCTGCTATATTTATATGCACCTACTGATTATATGGTTCGTATGTCTTTTGCTAAATTTACTTGTACTGTATTGCTATATTTATATGCACCTGCTGCCTACATGGTTGTTATGTTTTTTTTTCTGTGAAAATGTTTTTGTATTCTGTTTTTCTCTCACTGTACTTGCTTATAAGATTATTATGTCTTTTTGTTAAAAATGTTTTGTTCCAGTATTTTCCCGGGTCGTGCCTGAAAATAGTCATTGGTATGGCTAGTGTACCCTACCCGGTAAACAGAAACTAAATAAAATAAATAAACTGGAACAGACTGCATTCATGTGGCATGTGTGCAAAAAGCAAGTGATCACTGATAACTGCGCACATAGAAGTTAAGTGACTTGCTTAAGATCACACCATATACAAGTGAGGGTTAATAAGATTCAACCCAGGTCTTCAGTTCTTCAAGTCTCCAAGTTTGCAGTTCAGTGCCTTTAACCACTAAGCTATACAGCCTGCACACATATGGCTTGCTTGTACTTCAGTACAAATCTGCATACATCTGCATGCATGCAGCATGCTTATAGCCACTGGTATACTTTTTAGTTTTCTTGTCCCCCTGATTTCAACTGCATAGCTGAACTGTTGCACATATACCAATGGAAACACATATGGGTTCTTCCCCTCCCCCCAATACACATACTTACCCAAAAAACTACTTAATTACTTCTATCTGGCCGGTACTCCTACTATTTTCTCTCCATAGTTTTGAATGCTTCCACGCAAACAGACATTAGGTGGCAAACACAAAAGTTGCAATAACTCGACATCCACCCACATGGCCAGTCACCCCCCTACATACACACATTGTAGCGGGTGCAGTCATGCTGCTACAGACAACCCACCAAGTATAGATATAAATCAACAGTCTCTTACCTGTGTACTAAGGATCCAGCGGCAGGAGTCTTAAAGAGATGATGTCCATGGGTCAGAGTGCTATAAGTACCCCTGCAAATGAATGGGTTTTTATTACTTTTTATACATTATGATGGTGAGTTGGAGAACAATGAAGGCCACTGCTCTACTAACAAGGCCCTTGTTAGTTGAGCTGTACCTCTATTAATCTCCAACTCTCCATCAATAATGTATAAAATAGTAATAAAAAAATACCCCCATTCATTTCAATGGTGCACACTCTTGCAGTCTCCCTTACCCTGTGTCATAATGTGCCAGAGCGTGGGGATGTGGAGGTTAGCTTCACTGGGGGGGGGGCCTGACTATAGTGGGGCTCCAGTAGTCTGTTCATATCATACCGCTCTACTGTCCCTGAATGCAAGGGACAGCTTTCATTTTACCCCTGAAAACTGCTCTACTCCTCATCCATCCCTCATGAAAAGCATGCTGCTCACACAGAGGATGTCCTGTAAATTTAGACTTTATGGCAGGGGAGTCATTTCAGATTTCAGCAGGGAGGAGTCAGCAACCAGTGTAGGCCAGAAGCTAGTTAGTTCTTAGGTGGCAATTTCTATAATGTCTGCAACATCTTTAAAAGGTAAAACTTATTTGTTGTGACTGAAAAGTGATATGCAAATCAGGAACAATTCTGATATATATGAATCATCTGTCTATACCCCAGAGCAGTGCATCAGATTTGGGCTTAAACCCACCCAGTTACTAAGCATTTTTTCCTGACTGAAGTTCTGACCCCCAAATAAACTTTATTTCAATTTATCTCCCCGACTCCTTTCCATTCAATACTCATCCCATATGGGCCATGAAGCCACTCAAAGGTGAAGAAACATGAAAAACACATCAATTCTGCATTTCAGTCCTTCCTCCTACCCCAATCCCCCTGTAAAAAAAGAAAATTACTTTTACTTACCTGGCTGTCTGCCCAGAACCTGTGGCCTGGTCCAGTGTGCCACCAGCCCAGTTTTCAGTCCACTCCTCCTCCTCCATCCTTCTGCCAGAAGCTGGATTCTAGAATCAACCATCTTAGGTCCCAAACAGGGATCCATGACCAAGTCACCTCACCAACTGAACCCACCCAACCTGTGTTGCTGCCTTGCCTGCTTCTGCTGCACTGCACTGATCAAGGCCTATGAAGGCCACCCACACTGCTGTCACCACCGCTGCTAGGCCTAGCTTGCTGCTGTGGGGGGCCTATGCTGTCTTTTTCGTGAGGTGAGCCTAGTAGAGTAAGTAGGTAGCTTAGTCTGAAGTTAGCTTCTAGCTCACCCTCTGCCTCTTCAGCCACCAGGGGAGATGGACACTCACTAAGAGTAGACCAACAAAAATATGCCGCCATGACACCGCTACTGAGAGTTCAGTGCTCACCGACTCCTCCAAGCTGTACTGTGCAAAAGATTAAATCCAAATATAAGGCCATTATTGCCAACCCATAAGAACAACCTAGGCACAAATGTTGGGGGTTGGCACCTGCCCCCTCCCCCGCCCTTCTTAAATGGCACCTCTGCTTTATGGTAGAAATTTATTCTCAGGTATCTGTATAAGTAAATACAACAGTTTCCACTGTGTTCTGAGGTATTGTATCGCCATGTTTCAGGATGTGTCCTGATCATCATGAGGATTAGTGTCCCTCATTGTACCTCATTTTGAGTATCCAGGTTCCTCATTTCAGTGACAAAATGTGAGATATGGTACATGTTTCCAAGGTCATACTCAGAACAAAGAGTGCTTTGCATGGCCATAGTGTATATACTCCATACAGAATGACAAACGGAAAGTAAGTGAGCAGAGTCAGACATGGAGAAACACATCTGTAGCACTAAACTACAAAAGAACCCCAGAGCACTTGCCCTGAGGCATGGGTTATCCCGAAGGATATTGGCCATACAGCCAAGTTTTAAAGGAAACACAATAGCACATACCCCAATAATGCAAAGCATCATAGGAAACATATACAAATCCCCATGAGAGAATTTGGACTGGCTCTACTTTAAGCAGAATTGCATGGTGTCAGAAGGCCTCACAGTGCAATCAGCAATGGCTAAGAACAGCAGACACATACACATGTTTTGTCCTCATTTGGACTCATCAGTATGCCATATCTCTGTCTTAGCCCAGGGAGAGGGTGCCAGCTACCCCTCAAGGGGGATGCTATTTGTTTGGGTCATGGGGATCCCAAAATAGAGAAGGAAAAGAACTACAATAGAACCCCAAAGTAAATACCCTCAGGCATGGGTTATCCCAGAGGGTATTGGCCATACAGCCAAGTTTTAAATATGCACTAAATATGCATAATGAGCCTAGTAGAGCAAATAGGTAGCCTACATGCATGGCCCAAAACAAAAAAGTCTGGTTTCACAACACAGAGGCCCCTCTTCACACATCTGGAATGCGGGATGTTGGCTGACTATATCCTAGGCATTTAATGCATTAAGCAAACAATACTTTACAAATTAATGGAAATTCAATGACAAACCACTGATCACCACTGCGACTCCCTATCCTTCCTAAACTGGTCCTCACTAGATGTGTGCCTCCAGTACCCCCGATCTGCCTAGCGTACAAGTTAGTCGGCCCGACCCCAGCCTCTCTGGCCTTGTTGCTCTAAAGACCAATCACTGACACCTCCGCACAACTGGCCGAACTCTCCTAGATGTCCCCAGGGTCAGAACCAAGGCAGGTAGTATGTAATTTGCATTCACCGCACCCACACTGTGGAACCAGCTCCCTCTTGGGGTGCAGAAAGCCTCTACTATCAAAAACTTCCACACTAGGCTTAAGGCCCACCTAGCGGTCACCAACTCCTGCCATTGTACTGGCTCCTGATAGTAACCCTGAGCTAAATTACAAACCAGGTTCTATCCTCCACCACTGTTTAAACTCCAAGTCAAACTGCTAATTTTCGCACAATGTTTAACACTGTTGATCAACCTATTTATTACATTTTGTACTGCTATGCTTCTGCTCTGCCATCATAACTGTGTTATTGTGACTCCTGTAACCCAAACTAATGCTGTATTCTGTCTCTTGTATTATGTATTCTCGGGTTGCCCCTGAAAAAGGGACCTCCGGGGCTCAGTGAGCTTACCCGGTCACCAAAATTTAATAAATAAATAAATAAAAAATCAAAGGCCATTAAACAACTTGCAAAAGGATCAGAATTAATGAGTTTACCTAATTTTAAAGGGACATCAATGAAAAATGTGTTTTAATGGCTCTAATTGCTAGCAGTCGTGTAAGAAATAGGATGTGTTTTTTAGATGAGATTTGCACCAGCTTAGTTGCTGCACACATGGCAAGTGTGCAACATGTAAACCTAATGTGATTTTAAAATGATGTTCACACCAGCTTAACTGCTGCACTTATGTTAAGCATGCAACACACAAACCTGATGTGATTTTTATGTTTGCTTGCACGCATGTGCAAGAAACATAGTGCCATCATCGGAGATTTCGGAGGTGTGTCACCTCCTCCTCCAATTCAGGCAGTGTGCTGGCAGGCGTGGCGCCTGTAAGCCATGTGCATTTTTGAGCTGTCTATGACACGCTCCAAAATGCAGTGGCATACAGTTGAAAGGGGAGCTACGCTAGTGAGCGGCACAGAAGCTGCTCACGCACAGCTCCCCAGCCGCAGGCTGCATGCGGCCCCCTTCATGTAGTGTATAGCCGACGTAAGCCCAACCCCGCCGGCTGAGCTGCATCTGTCTCCTCCCCTAGAGTTGATGCCAGCTGGGAGCCCACCCAGCATGGCAATCAGTCATTTGCTGACGGGGTGCCAATCCCCCGCCGGCTGAACGCGCCCTCACAGTCCTTCAGCCACGCGGGAGCCCACCACAGCGTGGCAAACGGTCCTTGATGTTTTTTATTTTTTTGCCTATGGGGGGTGCCAACTCGCCGGCTGAACTGCCCCAAAGTCCTTGGTGCATGCTGGGCCCACCAGCGTGGCAAATGGTCCCACAACATCTTTTTTTTTTTTTACCTGTAAGAAAAACGGTCCAGCTGTGCGCTCCCACCCCCCACAACCCGCACTCCACCCACTGCGCACCCAGCCTCCCACACCCCCACCTCATACTTACCTCTGACTCGCGTGACGATCTTCGTGGACCTGGAATACGCTCTGCACTTTCAAAGCCGACCGCGAACTGAGGAAATGCCGTAAGCTGTATAATGGGCTAGATATGGGGTTTCAATTTGATTGCATATCTCAGCCATTTTGGGATTTGCACCACCAGCATAGGTTTTGGATCTATCATGAATGATAGTCATTGTCATGGCGTTATTCGGGCCCGGCGGGTGATTTCGCACAGTGACTGTGCAGTGACCGTGAAATCACCCTTGGCCCTGAATACCGCCGACAGTGACATCATTCATGAGAAGGGGGGTCCAAAACCCCCATATTGAAAATTCGGTGCCAAAATCCAACAAATGACTGTTTAACGAGCGCTGCATTGCGCAGTTCTACGCAGGCTCGTAAATTCCTCGCCGGAATTTCAATATTTTCACTCCAGATTTTCAACATTGCCTTTCACCACATCTTCATGAGTAGCATAGCTGTCGCTTTCACATCTCACCTAAAATGTGTTTCCGCCCATGTAGTGCAGAATGGCGCAGTCAGTGAAGTAAAATCAATGTACGGACAAATTAAGAAAATCACAGTGACACTGTTCATGAGCAGAGGTCTTGAAATGGCTATGTTGAAAATTTGGTGAAAAAATTCCTAAAAATGACTGTTTTACGATGGATTTAGCAGTTCCTACATGCGCTCATAGATTGAATTTTTCAATGTTCCACTCCAGATTTTCAACATTGCCATTTTTCACACCTTCTTATGAGTAGTACAGCTGTCATTTTCACATCTTACCTAAAACATGTTTCGCTACTGCTGTAGTACAATGGCGCAGTCAGAGTGCTAACTCAGTGTATGGGACACATTAAGAAAATCACAGTGTCACTGTTCATGAGCAGAGATCTTAAAATGGCAATGTTGAAAATTTGGTGACAGAATTCTAAAATGACTGTTTTATGAGTGTGTTGCACGTTCCCACACACACGCTCCTAGGTTTGCGAATTTTCAATATTTCCACTCCAGATTTCCAACATTGCCATTTTCCACACCTCCTTATGAGCAGTACAGCTGTCATTTTCACATCCTGCCCAAAACGTGTTCCGCCATATGGCGCACAATGGTGCTGTTGGTGTGTGAAAGCAATGTTTAGGACAGATTAAGAAAATCACAGTTACACTGTTAATGAGCAGAGGTCTTAAAATGGCTATTTTGAAAATTTGGTGACAAAAGTCCATAAAATGACTGTATTACGAGTGAGCATTGTGCAGTTTCCACGCATCCTCGTTAGTTCATGACTTTGTAATATTTTCAGTCCAGATTTTCACTAGTAGCATTTTTCAACACTTCCTTATGAACAGTACAGCTGCCATTTTTCACAACATGGCCAAAGTGTATTTTCACACTTTCAGTGCAGAGATGCGTGGTAGCTGTGGGAAATCATTGTTCGGCACAGATAAAGAAAATCACAGTGACACTGTTCATGATCGGAGGCACCAAAATGCCTGAGTTAACAATCTGCTATAAAAAATCCCCAACCTAATTATATAACGGGTGTGCGTTGCACAGTTTCTATGTACGCTCGTGACTTCACCATTTTTTTAAATATTTTTACTACACATTTACAACATAGCCATTTTTACACCTCCCCATGAAAGAGTACAGCTGTCATTTTTTACATCGTGTTCGGAATATTTTTGCACCTGTGGTGCTAAATGCCATAGTCACTGTGCATAAGCAGCTTTTGGCTACCAAACTGATATTCCCCCTGTTCATGAGGTGGGGTCACAAAACAAACATGTTGAAAATTTGGAGTTAACATACCAACGAATGCCTGAGGTATTAGGCTTTTCAACTAAATCGCCCAACCCTATAGAGAATGACAGGAATCAGGGGTGTGACTTGGGATTCTTGCCTGTGATGCTCATACCATTCCACACCCGGCAGTCACTGAGAGGCATCGAGGTATGCCTTGGACTCTTCGACCCCAAACTTCACCCCATTCTCCTATATCGCACCCATCTCACCATATTTCCTAATGAAATGGGGTCGCCTATGAGGCCAAAGACCCCAGGAACACTTGACACTTGTCAGTCTCTGCAGAGTGGGGTGTGGTGAAATGGCGTGGCCGTTATGCCTGACGACCCAAACGCACACCCCAATGCCTGTCACTCTCTGCAGGGTGGTGGTGGGGTTGGCTTCAGTTCAATACTTCACTGCCATTCCTATTATGCAGCTCTGTAACTTCTGCACTACCACTGCCAATGCCAGCAAGCAAACATTCGGCATTGACAAATGCTTGTTAGAAGATGTTTGCACCAGCTTACCTGTTGCACACATATCAAGCTTGCAGCATGCAAACCTGATTTGCTTTGCAGACCTGTTGCCCAATTCTGATAGGCATGGTGCAACTTGCGGGTGTATGCGAGTTGCACCATGCGGCGCTAAACCAGGGATCCTGCACCATATTCCAGGACAAGCAGGGTCCCCAGCACCTATGCCTGCAACTTGTGGTAGCCGCAGGCTAGTGCCAAAGGAATGGTGCACTGGACCGGGGTGCCGCAAGTTGTGGCATGCAAGCAACTGCCCCCCCAGATCCCAACTCCCCGAACACCACCACAAGCACCAGGGAGCATTGGGGGCTGGCAGGTGGCACTGGCATTTGGGGGCACTTTGGATATGGACCCTGGGGGTCCCCAACATTCGGGGATGGGGGCATGTCTGTGTTGGGGTACTGGGAGCCGGCTATGGCACTGGATTGGGCATCCATCAATAGGCATGGACAGATGCCCCTTAGACCAGCTCCCTGCTGGTCTAACACTTCTGCGCCATTGCTGCTCTTGGAATCATGTAGGTGGTTACAGCAGCTGCCCTTTGGAATAGGACACAGTTGCTGCCATAACCCACCCTTGTGCCATGCCACTCTGGGTTGCGGGCATAAGAGGTGGTGTAGCCCACCTTTGGCTCAACCCACATACAGCATGGTGCAAGCCATGACTCAGAATCGTGACTAGTGCAATGCCTGGTGCAAGGTGCAATTTGCACCATTGGGTTTTGGCATAAATTGCCTTGTGCCAGGCGTACACTTTTAGGAATCAGGCCCCTGGTTTGCTTAGGCTGAATTTGTGTATATGAACCACATGCAAACATTAATACCACATGCGGAATGCATTCTGCATGTACGCAGTCAAACTTATATTTCTGTAAGGGACTATGTCAGCAGAAAAGGCAGCTGTAAAGATTTACATGTGCAATCCACAATTCAAATTATGGTGCAAGGCTTGCACCAAGCTCTGGTCCATGACACTTAGGTTCTGGCAGTGCACTGAACCCTTTGCTGCAACTGTGCCTGATTTTAGTACATCAGGTGCAGTTCTGACACTTTATCCAATTTATGGCAGCTTGTAATAGAATGAAACAAAACAGATGACACCAGATATACATGTATAACAACATTGCTCATCAATGACACTTTGTATAAACCTTATTTAATATGTGACACCCCAACAAAACTTTAAATCACTAACAGCAGTGGAATGAAGTGTGAATTGCAGAAAACATGGCCACAGGTTGAGATAAAGTCAGAGCAACACCCTGGAGGAATGTTGAAGGAAAATACACCCATAGGTTTCAGAAACTATAAAATAAAATGGAATAAAGATTCAACAATTTTGGAACAGCTGCAAACGGCTGGTTTTCACACACACAAAACATATGACATGACTATATCCTGTCAGACTAAAAACATGCTTAGGTACAAACTAAAAGTTTTTTGGTCACATCATTTTATGTACAACCAAAGAATTCTTGGCTCATGACCCGTAAATCAGATCTCCCACTGAAAGGTACAGGTATTTCTGGGCCAGTTAAAAAAAAAAAAACAGCAGACTACAGCTAAAAGGATCCTAGTTGCCTAGGTTTAGGTGTTCGTTTTTTGAAAATACATAATTTGACAGTATTTTAAAGCATCTGAACCTTTACCATCCGCATATTGTAATGTTACAGGAGACACATATTCCATCAGACCAGTTAGACAAGTTAAAAAAGCTATGTGTGGGGCGTGTCTATAGAGCAGGGTCAAGTGCCACACGAGGGGGTGTGGTGATATTATTTCATAGGTTCATCCCTTTTAAGAAGTTAAGGTGTGGAGGGACCCAGAAGGCTGGTAAGTATTGGTACATGGCCAACTGGCCAGTGTCGAGATAGTCCTTGGCTCTGTATACAGTCCTAACATTGACACCCCTGCATTCTTTCCTCCTCTGGCAACCCTGCTCGCATCATTTAGAAACACTCCATGCCTCCTCAGGCGAGATTGGAATTTGATCTTTTTAGAATGATGTGGACAGGTCTTTCTGGGGAAGGGTGGGACTCTCCCCTGTGCAACGTGCCTTAAGGGAATTCATGTCTGACTTAGGGCTATCTGATCCCTGGAGAACCTTGTACCCCACTGAGAGGGACTGTGCTTATTACTCACCACCTTATGGAGTTTATTCAAGAATTGATTATTTCCTTCTTAGCTCTGCTTCTCTGGGAGGGATGAGGGATGTAGGTATATACCCGAGAGTACTATCAGATCACTCTCTCATTTGGCTACATATAATGGTGTTGCCTCATTCCCCAAAAAACTGGAACTTGGTCCCACAGTACATAGTTATTAACTGATGGGCATATTAGGGAGTATATGAAAACATTTATTACACTTACTTGGGATGAAAATCATGCATCTCTCGAGGCTATGGATATTCTTGGGGTTCCCTAAAGGCAGTTTGGTGGGGAGAACTTATTAAGCTAGCCACGATGTGGAAATGCAAACTGGCAGTGCAGGTTGAAAATTGGCTGTCCTGAATCAAAGTATTAGAATTTCAACTGTCAGAGTCTTCAGATGAACATCTGTGGTTAGAACTGCACTCCCTGAAGGTGAAATATTCTTCCCATCTCTTGGACCTCTCACCACGTTTAGCTTCCAAGTGGAAAGCAACTTATATTGGACAAGTGAAGAAGGCAGGAAAACTTTTGGCTAATAGACTGAAGCAACAAAAAGAGGCCAGATAGATATCCACTATAGTCGACCCGGCCTCTGGAAAAGTAACCACAGATCCTGCGGAGATTGTGAATATCTTTAAAAGCTTTTACCAATCCTCTATATTGCCTCTCCTGCAGGCAAAAGATATGGTGCTCTTCCTGAAGAATTTCTGCATGAGGTGGACTTGACTCAACTTGCAGTTCCTCTTCAAAAGAAGTTGATATGTGAAATAACTGTCCCAGAGGTATTGGAGGCCATCGACCGACTCCTTGCAAATAAAGCTCCAAGGCCAGATGGCTTTCCTTCATCCTACTATAAGTTCTTTAAGTCAGAGTTAGCCCCCTATTGAGTAAATTATATAATTATCTTCTTGCCCCTATAAAAGAGGCAGCCCTGTTTGAGGCACGATTGTGGTCTTGCTTAATCCGAAGGGATCCTATGGTCCGGATAATTACAGGCCCATATCCCTGCTAAATACAGAGGCCAAACTGTTAGTCAGTATACTAGCAGGTCATCTTAAGCAGGTTTGGGAGACTCTGATAGGCTGGGAACAAGTGAGCTTTGTCTCTGGATGGCAATCCAGTGACCACTTCAGAAAGATCTTTCATCTTTTGTCTGCATCTGGGAGGGTGGCATTGATAAAGTGCTCATCTCCCTAGATGCAGAAAAAGCATTCAGTAGAGTGGCCTGGAACTTTCTATTTGATATGCTTCCATGATATGGATTGCCTGCCAAGTTTATTCAATGGATTTCTATATTGTATAGTTGCCCATCAGCTACAGTTATGTGTAATGGGGCCCTATCTTCTGTTTTTCCTATGACCAGGGGCACGCATCAGGGCTGCCCACTTTCACTGATGTTATTTAATCTTTATATCGAGCCACTGGCTAGGAAAATTAATAGTTCCTTGATGGTAAAGGGGATTGGGGTGGGACCCTTTGAATACAAACTGTCCACTTTCGCAGACAACATTCTTTTATATCTCTTGTATTGGTCACAGTCCCTTCCAGCAGTTTTGAAGATAATAACAGAATTTTGTGCTCTTGCTGGCAATAAATTGAACCAACTTAAAACAATGGTCCTACCCCTTTCCCTTCCTGTTCGAGGGCAGACATAGAGAAGATGGGCTTAAAGTGGGCCCCATATTTGATCACTTTTTGGGGATGTAAATAGCCCAAGACTTGAAGAAGATAAAATCACTCAACCTAGACCTTGTGGTGCTTCAAATACAGCAGGATCTAAACAGGTGGCAACATCTGCTCCTCACACTTTGGGGAGGGTAAATGTAGTAAAATGGTTATTTTTCCTAGTTTAATGTATCCATTGTCGATGTTGAATCTTGCTCTCCCAAGAACTTGGTTCAAGAAAATTAATTCTATTTGGTTGACATTTCTATGGTTGGGAAAATGCCCTAGGAGGGCCTTAGATAAATTATGTAGATAAAGAAAATTGGGGGGGAGGGCTATCAAGATTCCTCATCTTCTTCTGTATTACTTTGCCTTCCAAGGTTGCAAATATTGGCACTGGCTAGGTGTCCAGGAAGGGGTCCCTCTTCAAGCCATGATTAAACAATGAATATCAAAAGGTGGCAAACTTAAATGTGTCACCCTTCTCTCTCTGTATATGCCCTATAGCAAGTTACCATCCCCTACAGCAACCCAATTGGTTGGCTGTGAAGGTGCATTTATGAATGTGTAATTTCTTCAGAATAAGCAGTAAACAGGATTTGGGACAACCTTTTTCTACAATCCAAATGTGTCAATTGATAACAAGGTGATCAGTCTGGCCTCATGGAAGGATCTTAAGGTAAAATCCCTGTTAGACCTGGTTAAGGAGGATTCATTTTTGTCCCTCACAGATTTTAGGGGATCCTTTCACCTCCCTGAATTCTTAGCTTTTAAATATATGCAGATTAAGCATTGTGTGACTTCTGTTCTCAGAGCTCCTCCGTGGTCCTTGGAGGCATCTCAGCTCTTTTGGATTCAACAGGACCTGGCTGTATAGCCTAGATCAATCTCCAAGCTGTACTGTCCACTGTTAACCAGACTGGTTAGATCACCCACCAGCTGCCTTTATTGGCAGTATGTTGCTAACCTTTCCTATGACTCTGCCCAATGGATAACTATATGGAATAACACTTACAAATATATGAAACAAGACAGACTATGGTTAATTAAGTTTAATGTCCTCCACAGTATGTACTACTCCCCAATTAGGCTGTATCATATGGGTAAATGGCAAGATGCCAAATGTCATAGATGTCACCAGGGTATGGCTTGTTGCTTCATATGATTTGGACCTGTCCAAAGGTGAAAGCGTTTTGGCAGCTAATTAAACAAACTCACTGCCCCTTTTTTGGAAGTACTGACTATTTTACTCTAGATATATGTGTGGTGGGTAATTTTTCAGCTATTAAATCTCTGACCACAAGGCCTATATGGAGTTAATTTTGGCTATTTCTCTGCTTATCATTATGAGACACTGGCTTTTGGACTCCCTCCCAGATATGAGAGAGTGGCTTCAGGATATGTATACGGCTCTCAATGCAGAAAGAGCCTTAGCAGTCCAATACTATTTGTTATCACCATTTCAAGATGGGTGGCAGCCATTCTTTTATTTTCTAGCTGGGAGGTGAAAGGACCCACCACATAGAAAGGGTATGTAAATTATCTAATCTCTCCCAAAAGTAGTAAGTGCAGAACATCTGTTGACAATTGTATGATAGACATTTCTAAGATATGTGTGTCTTGATCGAATCTGTAAAGGCACTTCTGGTATAAAATCCTTTATATGGTTGATGTGGGAGGGTGTGGGGGGGGACTAGGCATTGGGGAAGAGGGTTCAGGGGAAACTGTGGTTGTCTAGTAGGTAAAAGTCAAAAAGGTGGCTGCTCCTGTATACACAGGTGCTCAACAGAGGAAATGCAAAGTACTTACAAACTGAAGTCGGCATCAAGAGTCCACAACCATAGGAAAAAACTCACAGTGGCCAGTTAATATCCAAAAGGAAATCCTTTATTGTAGAAACACCAATAAATCCAAAGATAATCCAAAGAAATAGACAGATCAAAGGTCGCTGCTTGGCCTGTGGTTGACCGTTCCTCACAACAGTTAGATGTCCAGTCCAACATTTTCATGCCAAAAGTGCTATCTTGGATTCTTTGATTATCTTTGGATTTATTGGTATTTCTACAATAAAGGATTTCTTTGGATATTAACTGGCCACTGTGAGCTTTTTCCTATGATTGTGTACACTTGATGCCACTTCAGTTTGTAAGTACGCTGTCTAGTAGGTTGCAGTCGATGGTTATAAGATTGGGGCTGGGGATGGGTTGTTAATGTCTGTAAGTCAATATATTCTTTGTGATCTGTTTGATTGTTGTATTTGTTTTAAAATCTTTTAATAAAGCTTACTAAATTAGAAAAAAAAGAAAATACATAATTTATTTGTAGTTTGCAACTTTTATAGTTGATAAAACATTATAGCAGCTGTCAGTACCCAAACTTTGTTTTCGAGCCCAGAAAACACAGTTAGTCATGACCTCAAAACAGCTTGTGAAAGAAGAATTTTTGGGTCTTATCAGTGGGTTATCCTGAAAATCCTAGTGAGCATGATCAGAAGCAACATTTCAAAACATTAAAACTCTAGAACACATTAACATTTTTTCATGAAACCTTCAAAAGTCACACCTTTGTTGCAAGCTTCTTCATCTTTGAAAGTTTCAGAACAAACTTCTGTACCATCCTGGCTGTAGGAGGGCATGAAAAGGCCAAAACCTGTGTTTCTATGTTATTTTGAAATTGGCAGATCTCAAAATCTGGATAAGCACTTGTTACTTAAACTTCCCACATCTTAAGAACTTGCCACCCAGACTGTGTATGCTGAATGTTAGAATTTTATTAAGTTTCATCAAAGTTATTAAGGTACACATATTGGTGTTTAACACTGAGCACTCCACTCAACCCTAACTAAATTGCACTACCATGCAAGTATAATATAAGTATCATCTCTCTATCTATCTATCTATCTATCTATCTATCTATCTATCTATCTATCTATCTATCTATCTATCATCTATCTATCTCTCTGTCTGTCTGTCTGTCTGTTCATCCATCCATCCATCCATCCATCCATCCTCCCACCCACCCACCCATCAATCCATCCATCCATCCATCCATCCATCCATCCATCCATCTATCTATCTATCTATCTATCTATCTATCTATCTATCTATCTATCTATCTATCTATCTATTTTCCCAAACAGGGATAGAGGAAGCCATTGTACTCTACAAAGGCACCTTGGGGCTAAATGTTTTGAATTTTTACCCTAAACACAATGACAACTGGGCTGTGTGAGGAAAGTGGGGGAGGTTGAAAGGGACATTATTGTAGGGGAGGAGCAGATAAATCTTAGCAGATCTTGGTGCTATTATTTTTGGGAAGACTGCATGGCTGCAACTGGTCATTTGTGCTACTGCAGTCCATGTAACAAATGCCAGTGTGAGTGCTTTGTTTTTCCTTTTCTGAATAGGGAACAGAGGCAGATGCCATGCTGCACAAAGGTACTGTGGGGCTAAACGTTATGCTTTTAGATTTTCCAAATCCAGTGTTGACTGGGATGCATGAATGAAGACAGGAGGAAGAGGGAGGAAGGAGAATTATGGAAGGATGAGGGGAAGGGTGAACTGGCAACTGATCTCTGCATTATTATGTTGGGGTAGATCACATGACTGCAGCCATCCAATTGGGCCACTGCCATCTGTGTACTAAAAGCACTTTCAAGAGTTTAGATCTTTCTTTCCAGAGCAGAAGAATGAGGCAGCCACTGCTCTATATGAAAGTATTGTACTGTGGTACTGAGCTGTTTGTGTTTTTTTTCTAAATCCAGTGTTGACTAGACTGAGTGAATGTAGGGAGGGGAAAAGAAGGAGCATTGAAGAAGGGACAGGTGATAGGTAACCAATCTCAACATCATTGTGTTGGGAGGGACTATGGAACCACAGCTGACCAATTGTGCAGCTGTAGTCTTATACTAAACATGATAGGGTTAGTGACCCCTGAGCATTTTGGGACTCTGGAGCAGGAGGCCATGGAGCAGGAGGGTGCATCTGCACAACACCCACAGGCAGTCTGCAGGTTTGTAGGGGTCTTAGTGCAATGGCCTCTTGCAACACAGGTATGATGCTAGCCTAAAATGGAGGGTCATGTCAATGGGGGCATATAATGTATCGGGGTGAAATACCACTGGAGGGGAGTATAATAACTGATAGCAGTATGGGAAAGGGAGGACCCTGAATAGTGGAAAAGTTTTAACTCTGCAAAAGCCCTATCTGTGGTAAGCAGATCTAGGAAATATTTGGAAGCTTTAAACTGGGCTCAGTAGGAACTTGATGCAAAATCCCATCTAGGCTTGGCTAACCCAGCTATGGCAAACCCACAGTAGAACCAGGAATGGATAGATAGCAGAGAGACAGGGGGATATTGGCCCCGAGGGGACAAGGATGGGTGAATGGGGACTGAGAATCCTAGCTGCAGCTCCACTCCTTTGGAGTCCAAGGGGTTGGGAAGTAGTAAGCAATGAGAAAGGTGCTGAAAGGTCTAGCTAAGTGTATGGAGGGGGATCACTGATAGAACTGCAAAATTATTTTTCCCAATTGGGTGGGTTACGCAATTACAAGATGTGTGGATGGGGCTGATGATCACAAGACAGATGGATTGCTTTAGGGAGCTTAAGTGATACTGACTCTGACAGGGGGAAAAGTCATCTGGGAGTGTGGAAGACAAGAAGATCTAGGGAATAGAGAAAGTGGTGATAGCTAGGAGACAGAAGAACAGGTTACTGAGGTGTCTATCAGTAGCTACAACAAAGAGGATTATACCAAGAGTACGTGGATTGGTTATGGTGGCAGGGGGCAGACTAGATATGATTGTTCACCTTGGGGCAAATAACCTGCTGAAACAAGCTTTGGAGAAGTAAAGGACTCATTTTATAGACTGAGGCAACAAGACAAAGGTGAACAGAGAGAGAAAATAATAGGGGCAGGGAAAAGATTCAAGTAAGTTTAACAGCATGGTGAACAAACACTGGGTTTCCCACATTAAAGGAGAAGGTGGGGTGCTTGCTGAGTTAAACAGAGACAAGACATTTCAGGTGGTGATACGTGGGGATGTTTGTTTTGCATTTGTCTTACACACCAATAAATCTAAATATTAATTTTCTTGTGAAGTGTTGTATGTGCTCTTTTTCCTTTCTTTCACGAGGTATTTTTCACAGCAGCATCTTTAGGAGACAGGTGTGCATTCCTTCTCAGTTCCTTATACTGTGGGGATGGGGGTTTTGAGATAGGGGAAGGATAGAGAGCAAGTAGGGAGGAGCCAATCATGCGATTCATAGGAGGACAGCAGAGATCAGTAAGGGGTGTAAACAGGAAGTGCCGCTGAGGTGTAAGTGTAAAGTAGCAAAGAATGCCATTCGGTTTGTTCACCATGGCACAGTGTGTGTTGAAACATTGGGTAGCAGCACAGTCACGTGGTGAGCGAGCAATGGAGTAGACGTCTCTGACAGCGCTCCCGAGCCCCGCTACAAAATTAGTTTTAGTTGCGCTCGCCTAGATTCCCCACACAGCCAGAAATGTTTGGTGGGACATCCGACTTGTAGCTGCTGCATTTGAAGAACCGATCTGGTTGTTTTGAGGTTAAGGAGCCATTACTGTGCCGCCTGAGCAGTGGGTAGTAGGAAAGGCCGAGATGGAGCAAGGAAGCCTCGAGCCTCTGGCAGCTAGAACCCAGCGACTAAGCAGTCTAAGCCCCATTCGCCGGACTCGGAGGTATCGGAGGACTGGAAGGTGGAGGGCCAGGAAGAACACTCAAAGTTGGGGGCCAGCCAGGGTGGCAACTGCTGTGTTGTACCCTGCAATGCAGCAGCTCACCTGTGGGTGGCCCTCAACTTGATCCTTTTTTTTTTGGCTCAAGGTTGTGCAGGCGCAGGTCGGGGGTTGCGCATGCACAACTCTGCACAACCTGACTGAATATCGGGTTGCGCAGCTTATGCATGGTTCCTCCCCCTCCTGTTGAGCATGCATTCATTTGCATTGCGCTGTTGCGCAACCTGTTGTCAGTGGCGTAACTGCCTCCTGCTGAATATTGCAGAATGGCGCAATGTAGGACTTGCGCATGCTCAACCCTGTTACGCATGGCGCAACCCTTTTGAATATCTGGGCCAATATAAATAAAAAAAGAACTAATAGTGCATAAGATTTCCTGTTGGTGGTGATGGGGGAGATGGCTGAAACACTTGTGAAAACAAGGAAATGATCTTACAGAGGGACTATTTTTTTCACTATTTCGGCTATTAAAAGCTTTTTGTTTGTTAGTTTTGAAATTTTTTCTTCTTTTTTTTTCAATAATAACTTGGGGGGCCCATTTTGTAAGTGCAATAAGACACTCTGAGGTATAGGTTATGGCCTGATAAGAGCATTTCCCAGGTGCTAAAGGCACTCGGCACAAGCACCTTGTGCCTCATAATGTACTTGGGCATGCTCTTATCAGGCCATTGGCATGGGCACAATGTATTGATTGTGAATAAATCTTTATTTGGAAGAAAGCGAGTGCTAGTGCTACTTTATTTACATGACATCTTCCAGTACAAGACCTTCTAGTTTTGTAATAATGTCCCTAGTGTCCTTCAAATAAGTTGGTAATAATGGTATCCATTTCTTAATGTATTCATCAACAAACTTTAATATCGGTTCTGATATTGAGCCAACACTGGGGACAATTGGTCGACCTGGTGGCTTATTAACATTTTTGTGTATTTTTGGTAAAGGGTAAGTACAGAACTTGTTTTCTTGAGATTGTGACAGTCATAAATGCTAAATCCTTTTCTGTAATCCATTCTTCTCTGTATGCTAATCAAAGTAAATTATCAATCTTTGTCTTAATTTCCAGTGTTGGATCTCTAAAAATTTTCCTTGTCATTTAGTTGTTTCATTGCCTCTTGTAAATAGTCATCTCTGTCCCAAATGACTATTGTTCCACCCTTGTCAGCAGGCTTTATCTCAGCATTATCCAAATTTGCCAGCTTCTATGAAGCTTCCCTTTCTCTGCATGTCAGGTTGTCTTGAATGTGCTTTTTGTGTTTTTGTCCCTTGTTTTATGATTTTATCCATATCAGCATCCACTACATTTATGAACTTTTTCAATGTGTCTCTTGGGGGTATAGAGGGAACAAAATTAGATTTTTTCTTTAGTGCAGTTTGTTCGTTATGTGATTCACCCCATGTCAGCGTTTGCTCTTGTGTTGTTGGTTTCATAGTAACAATTTTGTCAGCCTCAGTTGTCTATAGAATGTGTACTTGTTCACTTCAAGGTTAAATGTATTGACCTTTTTGGGGGGATAAAACATAAACTCTTTGTTAAAACTAGTAGCTGGGGCCACAAGATGGGTATGTTTGCACTTAACATAGTTGATTCATAGTCCTGCATGTTTATGTTTGCATTTCTTGAGTTCTAACACCCTCTAATCCTCATCTGCACATGTCTCTTTTCTGTCTATAAAAGTAGGGCAGACACAGACTTTTTGAGTGATCTGATGAAGGGGGTTTCTGAAAGGTCACCACGCGATCCAAATGTATCCTGACATACTGCATGCCAGTAACATGATGCCAGAACAAATAGAACATCATTGTGTTTGTTATCTGGATTTTGTTTCTCTTCAATAATTCTCACTTTGTGGAGGTGAACATACCATTCAGATAAGTGTCTTCTCAGCATTTAAAGAAATGATTTTTTTCAACAGCCACTATACCAACTGCATGATGTGCTCAATTTTTCTCATTCATTGTATTTGATTCCAGAGACATGAGACTATAAATGTTAGAAAGTGGGCTGCTGTACTTGTGGATATTGTGAAATTTCTAAGAACAATAAATGCACCACATAGCAACTGACATATGAGAAGGAAGGAGATTTTTTTGCTATACATTGCTTTGCTGGATTTTTAATTGTCTCTCCCCCATTTTGTCAGTTATGGAGGCAGCAAAGTCCAAAGCAATTTAGTTTAGTTTATTTTTGTTGTTGTTGACTAGGAAAGGAGGACTAGACAATTCTGCCTATTTTCAGCTTTGTCCCAGGGAGGGGACACAGATGGATGCCAACTGACATTGAACCAGATTAAGCTGTTGGTGGTATTTTTAGTGAATGTGGGAAATTTGGCCAGGACACCAGGGAAATTCCCCTGCTATTTTCGTGAAGTGCCATGGGATCTTTAACATCCACCTGAACTACAGTACCACCAGAACTAGCAGATGGGACCTTGGTTTAATGTCTCATCCAAAAGAGGGCAGCTTAGGAGTACAGCACCCACCTCATGCTGCACCACAGTGTCAGTACTGAGATTTAACCCAAGTGCCTGGTGTGGGGATAGAACCTGCAGTCTTCTGATCTTCCGGCCTCAGAGGTGAGTGTGCAACCTGCTGAGCCACTAACACTGCTATGTTTTCTGACAACATAGAATGGTGGTAAAAATATGTTTGATAAGGGTGACCTTAGTAGTAGAGGTTTTCTATCCAACAAATTAATGACTACATGTTATAACAACAAGCATGAAACATCAAAAATATTTTTTCTTAACACAAACTGTTGAGTGTGATTTTTGGGAGTAGCCTCCCTCCCTCCCCCATTGTGCTACTTTATGGAGACTAGTTAGAGCTTTGTCAGTGGACAATACTGTATGGTGGTTGGATTTTGAGATTATGTTCAACATCCAGGGTTTTGGGGAGAGTTTTTCTTTTCCCTGCTTCCCTGCTAGGATTGTGTGTTGCTGTTTATGCCTTAGAGCCACCTATCTCCTATTAGGTGGAACTGATTCCAGCTCTCCATCAAGTGAAATTGATATACTTGTACATTCTCTAACATATTTCTCAGTTTCATTATATTCTGTATTCTGCACTTTTTAACAGTTTTGCTCTATGCACTATTTTGCATCACTTGAATGATTTGCATATGTCATTCTGCAATATTTGCAAGAGTTATAATTGACAACAATTTTGCATCAGAAATACTCATACTGGGCACTATTCACAAATGCCTACACACCACGTATGGGCGGTGTGTAGGCATTCCTACACCTGAATAGGTAGAGGGAAATTTTGACCATAGTGACAAACCCGATTCAAGATGGCGGTCATGCTGGGCTGACCGTCTGCATTGTTTTCTTTTGTATTTTGTTTTATTTTTATTTCGTGTTCATTTTTGCTGAGTTTGCTGAGTTTGAATCCGTTTTCTTTTTTGGCAGTCAGTTGGAATCCGTTTATTTATTTATGATCCTCATTTATCTGCAGTGCAGTTTAGCAGTTTGCATTTATTTGCTGATTCCTGGTCCTGGATATCAGTCCTATACTGAAACTGAAGCTGTTATTGAAATTGTTATTGAGCCCGCTCGATTCTCATCGAGTCTGGGGCTGCTGTGGTCCTGTCAGCGGATCGGGAGACCGGAAAGCAGTGCAGTTGTTTGGACTTGGAGGGCAGGCGTGACTGGATCTGCATTCCCTTCGGGTGTTTGGTGGGTCAGCGGGCGTGTTGCAGTTTCTGTCGTATTGGACTGTGTGCCATATTTGGGTGCTGCTGTTGTCTTGTTGACGGACTGTTGGGACCGAGGAGGGACTATCGGTTTTTTGGACCTGAACATTTGTGTTCAGCACAGAAAGTGAACTGGGAAGACATTCCATTGGAGGAGGATAAGTATTGAGGAGTCACACTGGGAGATAAGTACTTTGTTGTTGTTGGACAGTAGTTTTGTGAGCTGCTTCAAGGTACTGCTGGCATGCTATGTTGGTGAATTTATTTTGTATGTTCACCACGCTGCTTTTAATTAGCGGACTTGTAATGCTTCATTGAAGTGAGGACGATCTGGGCACATAGTATTCCGCTTCCTACTTGTCCTTTAGAGGGTGCCTGTGTGTGCATTGGGGCCACTACGGGGGGTGCCGATGCACGTCTAATGAAGAGTGGATGTGCTATCGGCAGACTCTAGGTCTCTCGGGGGAGCCTTCTTTTTAGCGGGCTCCAGCTGGGGACCATAGTTGTGGCTGCTTAGCGTGGGGTATTTCCCTCATGGGGTGAGTGGTGGAGGGTTTTTTTCTTTCTGCCCTGACATTCCGAAAGCAAGATTCGATCTCCAAATAAATAACTTATTGGGAATTGATTTGCTGCATATGAATTGAATTTTTACTTCAGAGGCAGTGAGAGAACCTCTGTGGTTTTAATGACTGTTGAAAGATCTTCCTATTGGCAGTGAGAGTGCCATTCTGGATATTCATCTGTGGATTGCTTTTTGGGACTTGGGCCCCCATGGACTTATTGACTGGGGGGGCCTAAGAAATTTCTGGGATCTTTGTAGAGGTCCCAGTGGCTGGTGAGAGCGGTGTCGGGGCTTCTTGAGGATTATATTTTGGACTTTATTTTGGGAATTGACTGCCGAAAGACTTTGGAAATTTTGAATGTAAAGGGACTGTGCCATTCTGTGTATTGGCATTTTTATTCGATTTGCAGTTTGTTTCTTGAATTCCTTTTGAAGATTTTATCTAGAGTTTTGTTTTAGGGGGTTGTTTTGGGGGTTTATTGGTGATTTGATTTGTGTGTGTGTGTTTTGAGTGTGTGTGTGTGTGTGTTTTGTGTTTGATTGAGTTTTATTTTGTGTTTGGGATTATGTAGTTGGGAAGGATGTGTCGGAATGCATGCAAAACCTGGGTCGGGCCAGGATAGTGTATGGGGCATCCGGCTGTTTGATCTTCAGCCCTTTTCAGTCCTCCAGTATCAGATACACAGCTAGGTGCTGTAGGGAGGTTGGAATTGGGAGGATCATAGGATTCGATCAGGGCTGGGTGCCCTGCACTATGGGTGGTAGGATCAAGGTGGTGGGGTGTAAGGCGCCCTGGGATTAGACTGGACTTGGGGAGGCCCGGCATGTTTAGTTCCTGTCACCAGGGTTCCCACCAGACTGAGTGGGCAGGTAGCCAGTAGGGCTGCATTGTCCACTAATCCCCTGAGGCGGTGCTTTGCAATGCCAGATCGGTCAGAAACAAGACTGCAATTATAGCGGACTTGGTTTCTCTGGCCGATCTGGCTTGCATTATGGAGACCTGGATTGGTGATGATGCTGGCCCAGTTTTAGAGGCTGCCATCCGTCCGGGTATACTGTAGTGCACTGACCCAGAGTGGAACGCAGGGGTGGGGGGTAGCCATCTGTTTTAGATCTGAGCTGGGCTTCACTGTGCACCCAGTGAGAACACCACATTCATTTGAGTGTGTGGCCATCCGTGTGGGACCAGGCGCAGGTTGCTTGGTCCTCCTGATTTATCACCCTGCCAGGGCGATGGAAGATTTTCTGCAGGAAGTGGCTGATTTCATCGTCGGTGAAACAATGGAGGCCTCAGATGTTTAGTGCTGGGGACTTCAATGTTTGGGCCGAGATGAATCTTCTCACTGGTCATAATTTCCTCCAGATGATGTCTTCTCTGGGCTTCATGCAGGAGTATCTTCCATGACTCATCAGGGTGGCCACATGCTGGATTTGGTATTCTTGCTGGGGCTTGAGATAAATAGTCTCAGTGTTGATAGGATCGTTTGGTCCGATCATTGCACGGTGATGCAGAGATGGTCAGCTACCGCCCTTTGAGGGGGCTTACCCCCGAGGGCTTTTTGGTGGTGGCTGACCTATCTAGTGTGGACAATGCATGTGGGGGGGTGTGCGCAGTAGTGGACGCCTATAATAGGGCGCTTTCTGGTGCGCTTGACTCCCTCGCAGCAGTCTGTGTATGATCCAGGTCTTCTCACTTGAGGTCCCCTTGGTTTGATGGGGAGCTCAAGTAGATGAAGACATTGGGTCAAAGATTAGAGCACTGCTGGCAAAAGTCTGGCCTGGGGGTGGACAAACTGGCCCTGCATATGCACTATGGTGCATACCAGGGGGCAATCAACCGTAAGAAGGCAGAATTCTTGTCCAGGGAGATTGCTGCTGGGAGGAACCGACCAACTGTGCTCTTTTGGACTGTGGACAGGCTTCTTCACCCTGCCTGTCTACAGCCAAAGGTAGCTTTTTCAAATGCATTGTGCGATGGATTTGCTCTGGTTCTTCTCAGACAGGGTGTCTGCCATCAGGCAGGGGTTCCACCAGTGGACCAGAATCTGTTCGACAGTGGTTGCCATGGCTTCCAAAGAGCACTCCATCTGTTTGGGGTGAGTTTAGACTGATGGAGGTGGCTGAGGTCATTGAGATTGCCTCTGGCTTCGCACACCTTTGTGAACTGGACCCGGTGCCAACTCGTTTCTTAATGAGATGTGTTGACTCTGTTGGCCCGGTGTTTGCCTTGATTGTCCGGTGTTCCTTGTCAGAGGGGGTCTTTTCTGGTGTCTTGAAGGAGGCATTGGTGAGGCCCCTTCTGAAAAAACCATCGTTGGACCCTGACGTCAAGGCAAATTACCGTCCTATCTCCAATCTTCCATTTTTAGGTAAGATTGTTGAGAAGGTGGTGGCGCTTCAGCTTGAGGAGCATCTCGTGGCCCATAATCTTTATGAACTGTTCCAGTCTGGGCTTCGTGCAAGGCATAGCACAGAAACTGCACTAGTTCGGGTGCACAATGACCTCCTTAGGGCTAGAGATCAAGGGAAGGGGACAATTCTTGTTCTCCTCGATCTCTCCTCAGCATTTGACACGGTGGACCATCGAGTGTTACTTGACCACCTAAGGGAATTCTGTGGACTTGCCAGCTCTGTCATCCGCTGGTTTGAGTCTTTTATCCAACAGGAGGCAGAGGGTAGTGATGGGGAATTTCTCCTCCTCCCCTGACTACCTGTTGTGCGGAGTTCCCCAGGGTTTGGTCTTGTCACCGATGTTGTTTGCTGTGTACATGCTACCCCTGGGAGAGCTCATTAGGAAGTACAGCTTGGGTTTTCACTGCTATGCTGGTGATACCCAGCTGTACTTTTCCTTTGCCCCTGGAACATCTCGTGCAGTAGAAGTGCTTAACAGCTGCCTTGCTGAAATCAATGACTGGATGGCCTCCAGTTGGTTGCAACTTAACCCCAGTAAGATGGAGGTACTGGTGGTGGAGTCGAACAGAGGACATGATAGGTTGGCCTCTGGTGCAAAGACAGGACTTTGCCATGGCTCTGTACCATTGAAGGCCTCCTCTAGGGTGCGTGATCTGAGTGTTATTCTTGACAGCGGTTTGACACTTGAATCTCAGGTGTCTGCCATTGTACATACTAGTTTTTATCATCTGAGGAATATCGCCAGGATCAAGCCCTTAGTTCCGCCTCTGGACCTCCCCACTTTGGTACATGCCTTTGTGCGTCCAGGCTTGACTACTGTAATGCACTCTATCTCAGGGTCTCTGGGGGTACCCTGCGCTGACTGCAGTTGGTGCAGAATGCGGCGACGAGGTTGTTGACAGGACAATCTAAATACTGTCACATTAGCCCGGTGCTGCGTCATCTGCACTGGCTGCCGGTTAGGTGGAGGGTCCTCTTTAAGGTAGGTTTGCTCACCTTTAAGGCCCTGCACAGCCTGGGACCTGGCTACCTGAATGACCTTCTTACACCTGCTGTCTTGGTCTGTTCCCTGCATTCCTCTTCTCGGGGCCTCCTTGCGATTCCCAGAACGAGGTTAAGAACTGCAGGCGACAGAGCATTTAGTGTCGCAGCTCCCGTCCTGTGGAATTCGCTTCCTTTAGTTGTTAGGGAGGCCCCGTCTGTTGAGGTTTTTAAGGCCCACTCAAGACATTTTTATTCGATCAGGCATTCCCTAAATATGTTTCATAGTTTATATTGTTTAATTTTTTTAAAGTTTATTTAAGTTTTAGAGAATGAAACAAATTGTGTAGTAAATTATGTTTTAATTGTTTGGAGTTGTATATTTTATTGATTGTATTGTGTTGTGGTGTTTTTATTTGATTGATGTAAGGTGCCCAGAGCCTCCAGGATGGACATCTTTTTAAATAAAATTTGCCTTGCCTTGCCTTGCCTGAATGCCATGTGGCACAGCCCTACACCCTGGCAGCATTCACAAACAGTGTGCTAACACCATGCTAGAGGATCCCTGCACTGGCTGTATGGCTTCATGCTTGGGATGGAATGGGGGCACAAGGGAGGTGCCCTCACCAGCACCTATTCACAGAGGCACATACGTGCTGCATCAGCTCTGGACAGCAAAGTGAGGGGGACCCTGCTGTAACCATCCTGTGCTGTTATGAACCCCCCAATTGACACCAGCTGGTGACACCAACCTTGGGACCCCGCCACACTGTTGCCATAGCCCACTGTGCTTTTTTGAGTAGACGGGGTGGACGTATGGGCAAACACCCTGTGGTTGCACCTGTGAGTATATGCCCTCCACCAGTAGCCTGAGCCTGGCCATGGAAGGGATCCACTGTGAGACAGAATACAAGCATCCTTTGGATGCCACCTGAATCCCACACTCCTCAACACAGTGTTCCTCAGCTGTGTGGCTGAATGCCAGGGAATAGGGCTGCAGACAGGCAGACATCACTCATGAATGCTGACCCACATATGGCTATGCTGGAGTGCGGTGCTGCAGGGCAGATTATGTGCATTTTGTGTATACCACCCATTCATGAATAGAGCCAGTTGTGAAGAATTCTATTAAAGGGAGCTATTTATTAATATGCAAGCCTTAGCCTCAGTAAACTAAAACATGTTTATGTGAATGTTTTTATGTTAACATTAGATATCAACATGCAGGACTTTACTTTGGAAAGCATAATTAAATAGTGGGAATGAATTTATAGCATTAGTGCTTCACAGACTTTGTGGATCTTAAAGAGACAGGCAGTTATATTGTCAAGAATTCTTTTCTGGGGGTGATTTATTGATATGCAAACCTCAGCTTCAATGAATTCAGATATACTGGATGGAGATGGCTGTGAAGGGAGAAGAGCTGTTGTTGAACCCAGAGGTGGAGCCCTACTCCTTGTATTTTTAAGCTCTTTTTTACTTATAACAGTTATGCCACCTTTGTCTTAGCACTTTATACTAATACTTATTAATTTATTCAAAATTTTGAACCTTTTTATTTCAGAGACTTCTCTCTCTGCTGTTTCTCCCCTTCCCTCTCCTAGAGAGACCCACCAGCTTGTGGAAGAAAGCAGTGCAGTTGTGTAGCAAAGCCCTCAGAGAAGTTGTAAAGGTCAGAATTGCTGGAGTAATTACAGCAATTGGAATTCCTTGAGCACTGACTGAATTTGAATTTTTCACCCGTTGGGAACCTGAAGAACCCTGAAGCATTTGGAGGGTTGTGAACAGTTTGCAGGCATGCTTGTTTGGACTTTGCTTTCATTATTACTCAACACTAAAAGCTTCAGTTTCACTCTAAAGTTTAAAACATTGTGCCACAAGACACTAATATAGCTAGAAACAACAAAACAGATTAAAGTATGATTTGCCTGGCCTGAAATTGGGTGGTTAACTGTAGGAAGACAGAATTCACTTTTGTTGTTCCTTTTTATTTTAAAGTCAGCCATGTTCATTAGTTTGCATATATGAATATATTATTTTTACTAACTTCCACAACCGATACTGGGCTATGCAATTGCCTGCTATGCATGTTACTTCAGCATTCTTAGATTACATGTGCAGATTATAGTCTGGGGACCAAATGGGAAACCCTACCTAAATTTGAAACTGGAAATATCCCCCCTTACAGAAAAGGTATAACACTTTTTTTTTAGGAAGGGATGAACCTCCAAGAGTGATTTTAGGGGTGTGTGGAATTGTGTAGTGGCAACTTTGAGAAATATGGATGCTTTTCTAAATCATGTCAAATTGCCTTCACAAATTTCTTGAAAAATTCAAAATAATGACTCTCCTTTAAAATGTGTGTAATTTTACAGGGTTTTTATCCTATATTGATTTTATTATGCAAATTTACTTTAAATATGTTCTCTACTTGTTGTTTTGTCTATATGTGTAATTTATGAACTGCTTGCACTATATAATTTATAAAAAAATGCTTATTTAAATATCATGTTTACAGCTATAAAACATGGACAAGGAGTGTTTTCCTTTATAATTTTACAAGATAAATACTGTCTGAATGAAAATATTTCTAATAGCATTTCTCTTTTTTTTCAGGTAATAACAACTGAGAGGCAACAAAATGGCTGAAGACCTTCCTGAGACTTTGACCCTCCTCACCAAAATACCCCACCTGACTAGTGACTAGTCTAAGTGTGTCATCTGTCAAATAATAACACAGGAACACCTGAGGACTGCAACCTCTGGAGGACTAAAGACATTTTATAATGCATGCCTTGTAAGAAAAGACCAGGTTTATTAGCGATTGCAGCCATTAGACATTGTCGCATTATTAGCTTTGCCTGCAGTACATTGTCATGCATGATGTCATCAGTCCTACATCAGCAAAACAAACCTGAAGCATTTTGAAGGTTGAGAAAGAAGCTCAAGTCCTGATTCTTCTACTGATACTGGTCAGTGTTCAAGCTCACAGAGTATGCGATCGACTCGTCAGTCTGTTAACTGGAATTTGTGTATAATATACCAGAAGGTGTATAAAAAGCAAAAATGTATCACAGATTATAACCTTCAGAGGGCAAGAAACTCTGCTTGATGCAGCTAAAGCCAGAGAAGATGACACAGTCTTGAAGTGAATAGCTGGACTGGACTTATTTATATTTGAAGCAAAGTACCACAAAGACTGCCATAGTACATACTCCAGCAAAAGAAATGTACAGACAAAGTTTTCACTATCCAGTGAAAAGGAAGATGAGTATGTGTATAAAGCATGCTCCAGTGAACTGATTTCTGAAATTGAGAATTACCTTGTTATCAGCAGAAAAGCCTTGCCCATGTTTTACCTGTTACAAAGATACCAAGGTATTCTGGAAGGCAACATTCCTAGCAGTGAGAGTTAGCAAAGTGAGAAGCTAAACAATACACTAACAAACTATTTTAGTGACCAAATCATTTTTCAAATGCAGCATGACCCAAGTAAACCAGAGCTTGTGTATAGCAGTGCTTTGTCTTTGGAAGATGTCACTAACATAGCTTCCAGTTACATTCAAAGCAACAGTATGAAGAAAAACCCTCTCCTACTTTGAAATTAAAGATAAATATTCAACTGCTTCTACACTGTTTCATGCATCACAGGTCCTCCATAGTGAACTCAGAATGTGTGAGAAACTGGATATCAATCCAATAGATAATTCCACTATCAATTTAGAACAAGCATTAGACATAATTCTTGACAATCTGTATACAGTAGGTTCCTGAAATGGGTATTCCAAAGAGATGTTGGTGATGAACCTATTGAAGATGGCAATCCTTTAGTAACAGCCACTAACAAGACCCTCCACAGACAGATATTATCAGTTGGTCAAGACATCATTTATATAGTATCCATGGGTGCAAAGTATACACCTAAGCATGTTGGACGCAATGTCCATACACCATATGACAGAGCTCTAAACAGGTAGTAACAATGGTGCACAAGCTAACACACTGTCAGTTATGAAGCCATAGAGAGAACTGACACAGCAATTTCAATGGATCAGCATGAGAAAGCTACCAGGGACAATATCATAATTCCATCAAACATACAGCATGGGGAGTTTGTTCAGTTTGCTGCTGACAATAATGATATAAATGAGGAAACATTAGATGGAAAGCACACAACACATGCCACAACTATAGTAGTGCATCAGCATAAGACACTCACAGTTCTGGAAGGCAGCTTTGAAACAGTGCAGCTCAGGCTCAAACAAAGAAAATATCACCAAGAACATGATCATTTGAAACTCCTGCAATATGCCAAGCCATTCTGGAGTACAATTCTCATGGCAGATGCCCTACACCAAACCTTGTTGGAGAAGTAAAAAGTAACAGGTATACCGATGTTGAGGCTTGCTGACAAGCCACCAGCCTTGATCTACAATGGCTAATTCTGAGATGCTGCCCAACCAAGCTATCTGAGGTTGAGTTTGAAAAGGTGAATGCACAACATGTACCAGGATGGACAGTTTTAATAGAATGATTTCATCTACCATACCAACAGTAACATCTATTGGGTATTGTCCACTGCCATCAGCATCACTTACTGAATGGAATACAGTTTTCACTGTAATGAAGAACATCTGCAAGATGTCTAGGACACGTGGCCATGATTACAGTGTCTTGACATTTGATGAGGCTATATATTATAGGGCCAAAGAACTTCAGTGGCGGTACCCAGAGGAATTTCAGAAAGCAATCTTGAGAATGGGTGGTTTCCACACAGCACAGATATTTCTGGCTGTAATTGGAAACAAGTATGAAGAAAGTGGCCTGGAACACATCCTCATAGAATCACAGTTGTATGGTAGCAACACAGAAAACAATCTACTTAAAGGCAAATCCTACAACCGTGGAGTTAGGGCCCACAAGCTTGTAATGGAGGCTCTGTTCAGACTGAGGTGGTAGGCCTTTTGTAACTGGGTACAAGACATGAGATTGATTGTGATGTAGACCTCATCAACAGCAAGCTCCAGGAATGTCAAAGTGTGGTATCAAACAATGTTGCAACAAGCCAAAACAGCAACACTTTCCCAGCTTAGTGATGTCCTCAAGAATACACAAGATGCATTACACAGATTCCACAATTTTGGAAAAGCAACTTCCCAAACATTTGTATTCTGGGATGATTATATCGAAATGGTTAACATCCTAATGCGGATCATTAGAGCAGAACATGAAAGCAACTGGGACCGCATCTTGTGGCAGTTGTAGAGATGCTACCACTAGTTTTGTCTTTGACCACACCAAAAGCCTGTTGGGTATCTGTGTACATCAGTGATATGAAGCTCTACTGGTTGTGCCCCTAAAGTGTATGATCAGTTTGTGCAAGGAAATCATACTGTAACTCAGTCTAGAAATAAATTCAGCAAAGTCTGGACAGACAAGGTATTTGAATAAACAATAAGCTGTGATAGTAAAGTACAAGGGGGTATAGTTGGTATCACTTTGAAACCAGGAGTCTTGGCTAGATGGGTCATCACTGCTATTGAGCACTCAGATATCACAACTTCCATTAAGGTAGTGTGAGATATGTTAAACTCAGACTTTTCACAAGAAAAACACAAGGAGGCTGCACCACGTCACATGCAAGCGAGATGAAGGAGATGTAAATAAGATTGCTAATGCAATCACTGACTCCATGACAAATCCATTTGATTTGAATGCTGTCTTGATAGCACTCGCCAGCATTGCAAAGGGTGTTTTCTTTCTATAATTTTACAAGACGAATGATGTACTAATGAACATATTTCTAATAGCATTTCTTTTTTTACGGCTGCAGGGACAGAGGCCTGCAGACTTTTTTCTATCACTTGGGGAAAAAAAGGGCACTTCAGACTCCTTACAATGCACAATTTTGGAGTTGAACCATGATCCTTCTGTGGCAATATATGCCTGTATCCTTTATTAATGTTCCTATTGTATGTGCTGTAATGTACTTTAGAGTTAAGGCACTGTATCTTTAAAAGGCCAGAAAGAGCTAAACAAAATAGAACAGAATTACAAAAAGCTAGTTTGGGTCTGGTACTTATCTAGATAAGGAACAGACAGGTTTATGACCATAAAAGTCATAACTCTTAGATAAAACTGAGCATTTAGTTTCCAATAACAAAAAGAGGTCATGAGGATGGCCTAGGGTCAGGAGCTCAAGCCAAATGCAGAAACCAGATGTTACAGGGTTAGGCATGGAACCTCAGTGATACATGTAGGAGGAGGTGAAACTGTTGCACCCCAAACTCTATATCCCAAAAGGGGTGGGTGTGGCTTGAAAATGACCATTCAGACTGTATTTATCAGGCACACATTCTGAACATCAGTGCAGTTTAACTTGGAGTCAAAACCTGAGGACATTGAGGGTCTCAGAGCTAAGAGAATGTAAGTTGTTATATACTTTGGTTAAAGTACATTGGGTCTCATGGACTACTTTTAGAACAAGACCTGTGTTTTTGTGAAAACTTGATTTCTCACATGCAAAATGGAAATTCTGATTTTAAGTCAGAATTTGGGAACAAGGACTTTACTCTTCAAGATAAACCCTGAGTTTTGAAAAAGGACACTCAGAGACTGATTTTTAATTCCAACAAATCTTGTGTTTCCAAAGAACTTTTCTTCACCTACACAGAGAGAAGGTTATGTTCAAAAAGTACACTTTACTGGAATTTGAAACCTCAGAATAAGGCATAGGTTAGAACAAGAGTATATTGTGTTTCTCTATAAACCATCCAGTGTTATTTTGTCATTATCTGCAGTTCAAAGATCTTCCAAATTGTAGAATTTACTGTATTGTTTTTATTTAAGTAAACTTTTATGATTTTCTTATCAACTCTGCCTGGGGTCTGATTGTATGAGTTAACATTTTAACAGAAGGGTTTTGCAAAGATTGTACACCTTGACAATGAAGATAGTGACCACTTGGCTGTCCTACAAAACTTCTTAGGCAAGAGGCTGCCAGTGGCAGTGGTGGATTCAAACCCAAATGTAGTACAGAGTAAAGAGGACTCGAAACTACAGTTTCCACCCTCCCTCTGGGAAAAGAAAGGTTGCTGATTCTTCCTGAACCCTACAACTACTCATGAATTCTGTAAAAGGAGGACCCTCCTGCAAACAGGAGGTCCTGCCATGCCCCCTGAGGAAGTCTTCAATTATTTTTTTATGTAGTTCTCAAGGCAACAGTCTTAAATCAGCAACTGAATAGTGTTGAAGCAGAGCTGTAAAGGAACTTTGTTTTATCTTTCTGCTGAATTCCTTCACAAAGGAGCACAAGGTGATTTGAGATCAGGTTTCAGTTTGTGGCAGTGGGGTCACTGAGCTGGGACAAACAGACAGTCACTGTGATAAGCCTCCTATTTAGCAAAACAGTCAGTCTCATTTCTTAGTAAATCTATTTGCTAAGTTAAAGTTACTTTCCCTAATAAGGTCATGTATCCCTCTGTCCAGGTTTTGTATTGAAAATCATGTGAAAGAATTTGGGTAGTTACACTTTATTTGCATTTATAGGAGTTTTTTTTAGAAATACTGCTTGCTTGATAATAAAGTAACAGTTTTATTGGTGCCTGTGTCTAATGGCTATCTTTCCTCTGAGACTTGCAAGGTACTGTAAGCAAGAGTCTCCTTTGTTTAGTACTATAATCAAACAAGTAAACAGTAAGACAGAGTAACTATGACATTAAACTGGGATTACACTTAGCTGATACCTGCCCTACAGTGATGCCTAATTATGCACTTGTAATAGCATGAACCCTGGAGTTGAATGCACTGCTTGCTTTGTCTTGTCATATTCTCTTCTACCTATCTACTTGTGTGGTATTTTTTCTGTTTGTATTAAATGCGGCATGTGGCTGACGTTGTAATGCTATGTATGTTTTGCTGTCCAAACAGACAAGCATAAGTCAGTGCCAGACATGTTTGCTTTCATGCTGTTACAAGTTAGAACAACAGTATCTTGAGGCTATAGGCAGGCCTTTCTTAACACCATGAGCCATTGTTTCATGGACTTTGGGTTCCACTGGGCTAAGGAATATAGGCCCCCATATTCAGAGCTGGCCATGTGCGGTCTGTGGCAGTTTGTGCACAGCCTGCCTGGGGTCAATATTCAGACAATTAGCTCACTGCAACTGGAGTGTGCAAAATGTCTGATATGGGGCCATGCCAGTACAGTGCATAGTGATTTTGCACTGTGCTGACACAGGCCCAGGCTGAATATAGCTGACAGGAGCGCAATGGAGATAGCATGGACCAAATGGGATTGTGGCAGGGCTCCTGTGGGCCATATTTAGCCCTAACATGCTAATGACCCCTTTGGGCATGGAATGTGCTATGACTCATTTGAATGTTCATTAAGAGCCCATAAACACATGTGTGTGCCCCCATTCTGTAGCTATCTTACATATTCCTTGTGGTCTAGTTGTCCCCAACCCCCCTATTCACCTGTCCTGTAGCTGTCTCGATTATTCCTGGTGGTGTAGTGGTTCCTGCACACAATCAACCATCCTGTAGCTGTCTTGAATATTCCTGGTAGTCTAGAGATCTCTCCCCACGTAAGGGCATCTGATCCTCTGACAACCTGCCTGCTCAGGACTCTCCTCCCCACTCAGGTCACCTAAGCCAAAGTACGGCAATAGTGACAGTGACCTACCCAGCTCTCAGTTCACCACCTTGGCCGGCCACCATCTGATTGCCAATAAGCAACCATGAGTACAGTAGATATAGGTGATTATGCAATACTTGCGATTGCTCAGAGACTGTCAGATTGAAACCAGCTGTGGTGGTGTGCAGAGGGCTGTGCCAGGCATCACTATTGCTGCAGTTTGCATTATGTGACCAGGGCTGGGGATGGGATGCCTGAGAGGGTGAGTTGGGAGGGGATCAGATGCCATTATTGGGGGGGACCACTAGACCATCCGGAATATACCAGACAGTTACAAGATGGGTGATCTGGATGCTTTACAATGTATTTTCCTGAACAGATCAGCTTACATGCAACATCTACTTTTCAGCGGGTTCTGCTGTAGGGTCCTGCTTTACAGTTTTACAATATATTTACTCAGGATGACCCAGATGAGTTGTGATATCTTGCTTGCAGTGGGGTTCTGTTTGACTAAGTTTTTACCCTGTATTTACCCAGGATAGTACAGCAGAGATGAAAGATCTTTTTTTTTTTCAGTGGGGTCCTCCTTTTATCCATTTTTATAATGCATTTACCCAGGACAGCCCAAGTGAGAGGCAATTTTCCATTTTCAGTGGGGTTCAGCTTTTTCTATGTATTTTTCCAAGATAGAGCAGTATAGTAGACTTATTTATTTAATTAACTTATTTAATGTGGCAAAGCAGTGGTACATGTTTGAATGTCTTCTCCATGAAGGATTAGTAACTTAATAACCTGGCAGTGATAACTTTGTTCTCATCTTGAGGTTGGTGCTTTTGTTCATGTAAAGATAGATTTGCAATCTGGGGAATTTCCTGCAGAAATCCTCTAACCCAACGAGCAGCTAGTTGTGCCTGTGTGACTGGAGAGCTGGCTGGTACTACGCAGAGTGCGAGTGGAGAGCAGTCAACTAGTCACACCGTATGAGCCTGTGAGGGATTCATTCTCACAAGCTGGGAGTCAGGACTTGGCTGGGACGGAGTGAGTCAGACGGTCAGTCTGTGACAGCAAAACGGTATGAATTAATAAGTAGCCTGGCTTTATCATAAAAGGAGCAGTTAAGGTAAGTGCGCTGTTTTGTATTAATAATTTTGTTTGTATTGAAAGGCCTTATCTGACAGTGAAGGGCTGGGATAGGCTGCATTCAGTGACTCGAGTGATCTCTCTTTCCTCCAAGCTTGCCCTTTGCCACTAGTCTCTGATCCCTCAGCTGTGACTGAGCATGGAACCCATGAAGTGAAGTCCACATGCATCTGATAGTGGATGGCAATTCTTCAGCATCAAAGCCTGTGCTGCATTCAGATGAGGCATTAGGTCATGACTGTTTTTTGGCTTTGGTGTCTGGGATGACTTCTTAGTGGGTGTTTAGAGTGTGCCACTGGCATTGCCCCTGCCCTTGCCATGTGACTGGGTTTTGTACATGCTACGGACATGCTTGGCATTAGGTCATCAACTGTTACAGCTGGCTGTGCACCCCTGCAGGTTGGCTGTCTTTTGTGGGTTATGCTGGAGTGCTTGATCGTGTTGTGGTTCTGGTGTATGACCAATGCTGATCTGGGGTTGGCTGCCATGTACTGGATATGAATGGAAAACATCATCCTGCTGTAGAACAGTGATAATTATGGTCATGCCATTGTCCGAGGTCTCATACAAGTTGTGGAACCCTTGTTGCATGTCAAGTCTGTGGGCTGTGATGTCACTGTATATGCTCTGTATTTCATGCCGCTGTCCCTGCTGAGCCTTACCCTTCCTGCTCCAACCATCTCAGTTCAGGGTACATGTACTGTAGATAAAGCATTCATGACCTGGTATAGATCCTGTGTCAATATTGGGCCTTAAGGGACCCTCCAGTGGGTCCTGGGTGTAAGTTTCATTCTGTGGTGTGGAAGGTCTGTGTACATGTGTCTGCTGTGTGACAGACACATGCACCTCCAAGCTGGTGTTTTGTTTGCCCTTCTTGCTGCCTTGTATGTCTGACTGTGTGGTACATTGTTGTGGGGGCAGGCAGAGTCTTCTGTTCAGGTTACAAGGTAACAAGTGCAATGCCTGCTGCAGTGATAGCTGACCATACTCAAAAGAAGTGGTATATAGTCAGATGTTTAAAGGTGGCTGGAGTGGGATTTTTTTGCTTTAGTTTTAATAATTTATTTAAAGAAAATAAAAGTAGCTATTTTGACAGTGATATTGGTTGTTTGGAACAAGTTAAAGAAGGCTTTAAAAGCAGCCAAATAGTCTCAAAATAACCCTCAAAATGCACCAGAATAATCCTAAAACCTGATAACTTCTAGCGTCTGCGTGCCTCAGACATCTGGCCTGTGGGGGCTTGAGGGACATTGTACTTCATGGAGACCCCACACCTCTCTCTCCATCTCTCTCTCTCTAGGAACCAAACGTGATAACCTACTTGACATTTTTGTCAACTTAAACTTATAAATTATTCCCCAGCCTTTTACAAATACAGTTTACTATATACGCTGAATGGAGGCTGATGACTTGGATAAAAAAAATATGTATTTCTGAAATCACTGACTGTAACCTGCATAATATGTATGTAATGTTCATCACTGCTGAGCTTGATGGAGTGCATGGTACTATATAGCACAAGTAGTTAATTTGTTTTGTTTTTAGTTTCATTTAATCCTCAAGCCTGCATCTCCTTACCCTCCCAACAACCACCACACACATTTGTATCTAAACTTGCTTTGTAAACCAACTCGTGAGTGCAAAACTGTAACAGCTGCATGCCTTATCCCTTGGAATCACATAACTTGTCATTCATAGAAATGTAGCCCTCTTTCCCCATGTCTAGGGGTATGGATGGAATATATCCATGGGAAGGGGCACCCACAGAAGCAGAAATGCTTCCTGTCTCACGTAACCCAGGCCCAGATGTTACACACAGGGTCCCTTTTCCTTGCTGGTGCTGGATTAAAAACAATAGGTTAATTCATATTAAGCAGTTCCCTTCAATAACAGAATGTCCACAAGGAACTTGAAGAAACAACAGGGATCCCAGATTTATTAAACATATTCACATATAGCTTCAGGTAGCATCCATTAATTCATGGGGAGCACATTCAGCTTTCACATGGCTGGTATGGCCATAATAGCAGCTTTTACCTGGACTGAGGAGGATGCACATTCTTTAGAAGATCATTAACTCAAGACTGCTATGGATCTTGAAAGTTTTAAGACAGCACAAGTCCCAAAACTGTTCACAGTGCCTAAGAGCCCATTATTCTTCATAGCACCCAAACTCTTAATGATGCCCATCTCTCTCTCTCTCTCTCTCTCTCCACACTGGCTCAGCGAGTCCACCTTTGAACATGCAATTCTCATGGCTTGGGGATTTGAGGGTTCCATCATGACCCCTGAATCCTTTCCCAGAACTGGCAGCAACTGTCCCTGAACTGAGAAGGGGGATACCTCCCATGGAGCTCAAGGCACCTCGCTCTCTGGATACTACACTCCCTGCTGCATTCTTGCCCTGTGGATCCCTTCAAAATTTGGCACAGGCTGCCAGGCACTCTGTACTTGCAGCAGTTGGCTCCCCTGTCCCCTCTCAACTTTAGCTGCCTTCCAAGACACTGTGCTGCTTATGGCTACTGGCTCTCAATTCTTCCTCTGTGTCCCAAGTGCCACTGGCGAGGGTAGAAATGGGCAAGTGGCCCCAATTCCTCCATAGAGTGAATTGTGAAGCAAAAGTTGGTTCGGTGCCCCACCTTGCAGCGGAGTACCTTACGTTATAATGGGTAACGTGAAGTCCATTGAAAACAATGACTTGCGTTACTCTGCTCTTCCTAAAACTAGTGCTCCACTAAATCTTAAGGTGAAGCACATTGAAATCAACGTACTTCACTTCGCTTTGCCTTGTTTTTAGGCTCCGAAGGTGAATTTTGCAGTGATTCATGGGATTTCAGGTTACATGGGCTCTGTATTGTTTTGCACAGCTTCAGTTTGGGGTAGTGTGTGAAGGAAGCTATAGGAGACAGTCTGCTCTGAGAGATCTCTGTGATTCAAACCTTCTAAAAGCTGTTCAGAAAGCCTTTTTGAGTAATTTATTTTGCTCAGTCTTAGTTCATTGATTGAAGGAAACCCTCCTGTGCTCATATCATCAAGCATTTATTGTTTGTGTGTGGATTTTAAATGTTAATGTACAACATTGTGTCTGTGTAGTAAGAGACAGTGAAAGTGTGCTTTGGGGAGGGGTGTATTTGTGGTGTAGGTAGATTAACTTGGAGAAAAAGACAGTTCTTTCTGTTTTGGTGATATTTTTCTTGTATAATAACTGTGTTAATGTACACACAGTAATATTGTCAATAATTCTTGCCACGTTTTTGTTGATTGTTGTGAAGCAGCAGTGCATAATTTTAGTTTGTTTAAAATATGTGGTTATATTACTGAAGTTTTCAATTTGCTACGCATTACTTAGTGTGTGTGTGAGTATGTGTGACACATGTCATCAAATCAGACACCTTTTATTGTGCCACTTAGTAATTTCAGCAATATGTTGTGAACCTACTATCCACTGCATCTGTGTGATTTTTGTGCTTATTTGTGGTATCTTTACTGGTACTGGTACTAGTACTAGTGACTGTTACTGCAGCAGTGCAGTACACTGCCCCCCAGCTCACCCCAACGGCAAAGGTATTCTTTTCTAGATTTGAATTTCTGATGGTGAACACTGGTTAGGTGTTGTGCCTTAGTGTCTGCATTTCTTCAGTTCACAGCGCAATCTTAATCTGTCTGTGCATTTGCATCTCTTTAGGGCCCAATCTCCATCGGTAACTTAAGTCACAGTTGTGTCTTTGGCTTTCCTTCAGAGTACTGGACTGGTGTGGTGCATAATTCTGCATGAACATTGTGCTCATTAATATGCATTTTTAAGTCAGGACCATCATCAAATTCATGAGTCACTTGTGATACAAATCACATTCTTCATCATCGTAGTCACAAATGTAGTCACAACTCATGATTCACAATCATGGACGTCACTCATGAATCACAATATTAATTTTTTTTTTACTAGTTACTTGGATGTATTGTAAGCCTGTTTTGTAGTATCTCCATGCTTCACCACCCACCCCACCATCGTACTTATTAATGAGTGTTTTTAAGTCAAGGAGTTTTGTGCTACAACTCATTGGGGAAGTACAGCCGTAGGCATTTGCGTTTCCAATACAGTTCCATATTTATCTCACAACGTCGACACTGAATCACATTCTTTATCATCATGGTAACAAATCACAATTCATGATCACGTCACGAATCACAACATTAATTATTTTATTAGTTACTTGGATGTATTGTAAGCATATAGTATCTCTCCATGCTTCACCACCCCACCATTGTACTCATTAATGAGTGTTTTTAAGTTGGGGAGTTTTGTGCCACACCTCATCGGGGCCCGGGGAAGTACAGCCATAGGCATTCGCATTTCTTCATCATCACCTCCCCTCTCCTTGCTCCCTGACAATGCTGTGAATCTGCTCTAGCTGCTCATCAGCTGCAGCACCCCACTCCCCCAACCCCTCCTTCCCAACTCCTTATAGATCTCTTGAACTTATCCAAACCTATGTGTTTCCTTACTTTATTTCAGCAATGCAACATTCTGAACAATGAATAATGTTATTTAATCTCTGTCTTTTATGTTGTTTTCTTTTGTCTATGTACAGACCGATGTAGCTTAGCCTAAAATGTTTGTACTCTCTTGACGTGGAACCTTTGTAAAAGAGCCTTGGCTCAAAGGTATTTGTAATCCTAGATTTCAATAAACAATAATCACAATCACAAATGCAGTCATAAAAAATGATTTACGATCATGTCACGAATCACAACATTAATGTTTTTACTACTTACTTGGATGTATTGTAAGCCTGTTTTGTAGTATCTCTCCAGGCTTCACCATCCCACCATTGTACTCATTAATAAGTATTTTTAAGTCAGGGAGTTGGACAGTGTCTGCAGTACATGCACAGACTGGAAAGAAGACTGACTGAACACATGCAGTTTAGCACAGTATACTTAGCACTGCTCAGAATACAAAGTGTCATGCATATGGAAGACAACAAAAGGGCATAATTACAGACAAGTTCAGGGATGGTGGAGGAATACATTTATAACACAGCAAAGAAGGTGCAGGGGGTACATGGTGTGAGGAAAAAATACTAATGTAGGATCCCTTGGTGATCCAGCAGCAGTTTCAGCATGGACATAATTTACAACTGATGTCCCTCTATGCGATCCAGCCGCTGCTCGACAGCACTCACCCTCTCATTGTTCTCCTGACAGCACTCCAAGAACTTCAAGTCAGCCTGTGTCTACGCAGTTCTCTGGGGTTCACATGTTCTATAGGCTGACCTGCTGGTGATGGTGGTGGTGACTTGGGTGCTGGTGGAGCAGCAGGTGCTGCTCTTTCCCTCTTCTTCTTAGGGCTGCCACCATGCACAGTTGCACCTCTCCACAGAAGGGCCAGCAGGTGCAGGCATGGCCCATTCTATGGCAGCCTGCCACTCCAACTGGTGGTGATTGAGCATATGGGTGCACTGGCCCCAGTCCCCAGGTGAGTCCCACGGGTGCCATGGTGCACCTCCACCTCACATAGGTGGCATCTGACCACACTGCTGCCCCCCTGACACAGTCAAAAAACTGCCAAACAATGGAGGTGTGTGGAGGACCAGGCACAGGCAGGGAAGGGCCAGATGAACTGGCAGCTGGCTGGTCATGGTGCTCAGCAGGGTTGGGATCCATACCTGGACCCAGAGGCACATACACATCCTGCTCCAGAGGACCTAGTGCTGGAGCTGGTGCTGGATGTGGTGGTGGTGGTTCAACTGCCTCAGAGTCAAGAGGCGGTGCTGGTCCTGCTTCTGCAGGGGGGACACTCACAATTTCCGATTGGTCCAACAGGAACTGGAGGCCATGCTCACCACACATGTACATGGTATGACACCTACCAGTACCACACTCTTCCAGAGCTGCCCCCACCACAGACATTCCCTCAGACCCTCACCCTGGTCCATCTCTCCTACTGCGCTCCCTCAGTCTGAGCAATGACTACTCACACTGTCACAAAACACACAAACAGTCACATAGACACAGACAAACAACTAACTACTTATAAAGATAAGAAAATAAATTTCAGAAAGAACACATTAAGTAAAAAAGAGTACAGAAAAGACAAAAAAATGTAGCTCATAAAAAAGCTGTTGGGTCTAAATCAAAGTTTAAATCTCCTCCTCCTCACTCTGATCTCCAAGTCTCAGCAGTGACAAAACAACACACTCCCTCTTTCCTCTGTCTCCGTCTGCACAGGAGAAAGTGAAAGTGTCTGCTTGTATATTCGCTTCCTTCCTTTTCCTGCCTGGCTATGGTTAAAAGCATGACCAAGTCCATTAGAAAAACAACTTACGCCTCACTTAGCATTGTCATTCCTCCTTAACACAAAGTGGTAATGGCAGGTGGAGTGAGCACTACGTGTCCACTCCACAATGCAAAGTGCCCACTTGTGGACACTTCAGCCGGCAGAATTTAAATTCACTGCATCTCTGGCAGGGCCAGAGCAAGCAATTTCCCTGCCTGGCTCCAACTCACTCTCACTCCCTCGCCGCTCACTCCACTGACCGGAATGCCACCTCCTACCTAAACTGCTGGGCTTTATCCTCTCACGCACCTATGTTGACTTCTCAACCTTCAGGAGGCTTCATCTGAGTGCTGAGAAGAATTAACACTTTTCCTTACTAGACTGAATTAGGCCACAAAAACCCAGGGAAGGGTGAATAGACTAGAAATCTCCCAAGGAGGGGGGTTACATAAACATAGAAACTGATGGCAGATAATGACCACTGGACCCATCTAGTCTGCCCATTTTTAGTTATGATCATTTTTGCTGTAGACCCAACTTGCTGTAAAGCAATGTCTCTTCCACTTTCCACCCCTTCCATCTTCCAAAGATTCCTTTGTGCTTGTCCCAGGCATTTTGAGAAACCACCAATGGTTTCACCCTTCTGCCTCACATGGAAGGCCATTCTGGGAATCCATCCACCCTTTCTGTGAAGAATTACTTCCTCATCTCTTCTGAATCTATCTCCTTCCAGTTTGATATCATGACCTTTGTTCTACAGCACCTTTGTCTTTGAAACATATCTCCTTTCTGTACCTTGTTAATTCCAAGAGGTACTTAAATGTCTCCATAACAACCCCTCTCTCCCTCCTCTCCTCCAGGGTGTACATATTGAACTCTTTCAGTCTCTTTTCATAGGGCTTCTGATGCAGACCTTGCACCATTTTGACAGCCCTCACCTCTCTTCTTCCCGCTTTCTCCTTTTTCCAGTTGTTCCCCCTTCCATACCTTTCCCCTTTGACTGTTCCTTTTCCCCTTCTTCCTTTGTTAACCCCTTGCTTCTTTGAATAAATTGCATCCTGGTGGGACTCTCTCCCCTTGGGATCTCCCTACTCTCTACCTCAGCTTGTAGTGACCTACTTTCTGCCTCCCCTATTTCTTACATCACCCCCCTCCCCTCGGTTACTTTAAATATCTATCGAAGTAACATTTGAATCATTCTCTGAGGACTGTGGTTGCCTCCTGGATGAAAGCAGGCCATCACCTCAGTATAGCTTCTTATCCTTCTAGCTTAGCTCACAGTCCCCAATGTAGACATACCTCTCCTCCCTGTACCATTCCTTCTACCATTACTTGAAGTCCTTGGTGCGGAGCTCCCTCTTCTTCCACATATAGTGCAACACACACTCAAAACTCATATTTAAACACATGGGAAACACAGGATCCACCATATAAATGATCTTCATTTACCAAAAATGAAATTTACACACAAAGCTGACTACAGCAATTCATCTTAATGTTTAAGGCCATGAAACACACTTATCAAGTTAATGTAATAGCAGCTATAAGTGGCTCTGACCAGAGTTTTTTTCAGGTAATAACAACAACTGAGAGACAACAAAATGGCTGAAGACCCTGCTGAGACTTTGACCTCCTCACCAAAAGCCCCACCTGACTAGTGACTGATCCAAGTGTATCATTTGCCAAATAACAACACAGTAACACCTGAGGACTGCAACCCCTGGAGAACTAAAGACATTTTATAATGTATGCCTTGTTAGAAAAGGCCACGTTTATCAGCAATTGCAGCCATTAGACACTTACACATTATTAGCTTTGCCTGCAGTACATTATCATGCACAATGTTATCTATCCTACATCAGCAAATCAAATCTGAAGCATTTTGGAAGTCGAGGAAGAAGTTCAAGTCCTGGCTTTTCTACTGATACTGGTCAGTGTACAAGCTCACAGAGTAAGATATTGACTCACCAGTCTGTTAACTGAAATTTGTGTATAATATGTCAGAAGGCGTATTACACAAAAGACGAAAATATATCATAGATTGTAACCCTCAGAGAGCAAGAAACTCTGCAGTGTGGCTGATGTCAGAGAAGACAACACAGTCTTTAATCAAATAGCTGGACTGGACTTAATTGCATTTGATGCAAAGTACCACAAAGACTGCCATATTACTTTCACCAGCAAAAGAAACATACAGACAATATTTTCACTATTCAGTGACAAGGAAGATGAGTCTGTGTATAAAGCATGTTTCAGTGAACTGATTTCTGAAATTGAGAATGACCCTGTTATCAGCAGAAAAGCCTTGTCCATGTCTTACCTGTGCCTGCCTTGATCCTCCCAAATCTCTCTGCCATTTCCCCTAAGCCCATATTACCATATGCCTACTCCCCACCACTCATATTTCCCTCTGATCGTGCTGCTCCTTGTCTGCTACTCTCCCTCCTCCTAAAGTGCTCCTCCCCCCCTTCATTTTCTACACTTAATCTATCTCAATTCTGTGAGCTTGATCACTGCCTTGTGCAGGCAGGATCCATAGTACACGGTGGGCAACAACTTTACCCCCTTTCCCCTATTTCTCCTTTTATTGCACCCCCTCAGTCATTGCTAGATTACTGCCTTGTGCAGGGTCACCCAGCACAGTGGTGGGGTACTAACCCCCCACTATAGTTGACCTCTGCCAACCCTCCCACAGCATCCCTCCTCCAACACCCCCTCTCTCGAATCACTATATATAAATAACTCTCATTGCCTATAACAAGTGTCCTACCAGTAGGGCTGTCCACTGCCCTGCCCAGTTAGGGATAACAGGACACTGTTGAATTTCAGCTCCCCTTGGATACCCCCACCTACAATACCTCTCTGTCATCACCCTACCATATTCTGCCTCTCCTCTCCTCCTACCCCCTTCAGTTAACATATCATAACACTGGCCTACCCCTACACTCAGTTAAGCACTTATAACCTACCCCATACCCTCTTATATGCACTTTAGTCCACCTGTCATCTCTGTTTGCCTTGAAAATCATACTCTGTCTGTGTTTCTCCATAAATTTCCTTTCCCTTCTTCCATTCTACCCACTGCAATTTTTTGTTCCCTCTTTCCAGTCTTCATCTCTTTTCTCCAATCACTGTAAATCTTTAATATCTATGTTACACTAATGGCTACCAGTTACTATTGGGTCACCTTACCATCTAGTGCTACATACTGTTGCTAAGTTATTATATGTGTTCCAGTGTTAGCAACTGTCACCAGCTGTTGCCAGTTTGCTATACGAGTCTTCATATCTACTATACTTAACTGTTGCAATGTTAGCCAATGTTATCCACCTGTAATACCTCCTGCTCTCATTGTATGCAAGTAAGCAAATTGTATTCCAACATTGTGACATTTCTCTGCATTCTGTCCCATTGTTCCCTACCCCACAGGTGGCACTGGGAGAAAAGCAACTTGTTCTTCAGTGTGCCTTCCTGGTGAAACATTTCAATAAATTATCTGTTACAGAGATACCAGGATATTCTGAAAAGCAAAGTTCCTAGCAGTGAGGGTTACCAAAGTGAGAAGCTAAAGAAGAGACTAACAAACTATTTTGGTGACCAAATCATTTTTCAAATGCAGCATGACTCATACCAAACTTCCCTAAGGGAAGCAGGGAAGGTAATAAGGCAGGCAAAGGCCCAAACTGAGGAAACACTAGCACGAACAGTAAAACAAGGTGACAAGACTTTCTATAGACACATTAGAGAAATGAGAATGTCCAGAGGGGTATTTCTAATATCAAAGGGGATAAGGGTGTGTGTGAGCAGGAGGACCATGTAAAAGAATCTATCCTAAATAGATACTTCTGCTCAGTATTTATTGAAGAGAAGGTAGGGTAGGGCCCACAGCTCAGAACCATGGACACAGAGGGGAGGGAGGTGTGCACTAGTCCCTTCACAAAAGAAAGGGTCCTACAAGAGCTCTATAAGCTCAGGGTTGACAAGGAAATGGGACCTGATGGCATACATCCCAGGGTACTAAAGGATCTAAGGGTGGAACTAGCAGAGCCATTATCAGAACTGTTTAGTGAGTCTCTGAGCACAGGAGAGGTCCGAGAAGACTGGAGAAGGGCTCATGTTTTCCCACTCCACAACAGTGGTAGCAGGGAGGAGGCAGGGAACTACAGACCAGTCAATCTTACCTCAGTAGTGGGCAAGATTATGGAGGCATTCCTTAAGAAAAGGATAGTGCAACACCTGGAATCCATAGGAGCACAGGATTCAAGACAGCATGGGTTTACAACAGGAAGATCCTGTCAAACTAATCTCATAGATTTCTTTGACTGGGTAACCAGAGTGGTAGACCAAGGGGGAGCAGTTGATGTCGCCTATTTGACTTCAGCAAAGCTTTCAATACTGTTCCACACAGAAGATTGATTAATAGGATGGGTAGGCTAGGGTGGGTCAGAGGTTGGTCAACTGAGTGGCAAAATGTTTGATGGGCAGAAAATAGAGAGTGGTGGTAAATGGTATACAGTCAGAAGAAATGCAAGTCACAAGTGGGGTACCTCAGGGATCAGTCCTGGGGCCAGTCCTCTTCAATATCTTCATCAGTGACATTGCAGATGGACTGGAGGGTAAGGTTTGTCTATTTGCAGATGACACCAAGATCCGCAACAGAGTAGATGATCCAGATGGGGTGGGCAGAATGAGAAGAGATCTGGATAAACTGGCAAAATGGTTGGAAGAGTGGCAACTGGGGTTTAATGCAAAGAAGTGCAAGATCATGCACATAAGGAAGAGAAACCACGACGCCAACTATAGGCTGGGAGAGGAGTTGCTGACAGTCACAAGGGAAGAAAGAAACTTGGGCATCCTCATCACAGATGACCTGAAATCATCCAAGCAGACCACTGAAGCAGTAGATAAGGCTAGATGGATGTTGGGGTGTATTAGTAGGGGAATCATGAGTCATAAGAGGGTGTAATAATCCCTCTTTATAAGACACTGGTTAGGCCCCATCTGGAGTACTGCGTGCGGTACTGGAGTCCACACCTTCAGAAGGACATTAACCAAATTGAGGCAGTCCAGAGAAGGGCAACCAAAATGGTGCAGGGACTGCATCAGAAAACATATGAGAACAGATTAACGGAGCTCAATATGTATACCCTAGAGCAAAGGAGGGAGTGAGGTGATATGATCGAAACATTCAAACACCTTAAGGGCACTAACAAGGTGAAAGAGTCTAACATGTTTCAATATAAGAAAAATAGCAGGACAAGAGGACACAGCATGAGATTAGAGGGAAGCCGATTAAGGGGTAATGTGACAAAGTTCTTTTTCACAGAAAGGGTGGTGGATGCATGGAATGGCCTACCTCAGGAAGTGGTGGATATGAATACAGTGCAGGGCTTCAAACAGGCATGGGATAGGCATAAGGGAGCAATACAGATGAGTATGAATAAATAGGCCATTGACAGAGCAAAGGCCAATGGCACACTCATAAGGTAGAAAAAGAAATGAGCAGACTGGATGGGCTGTGCAGTCCTTATCTGCCATCAACTTCTATGTTTCTATGTTTCTATGACCCAAGTAAATCAAATCTTGTATATAGCAGTGCTGTGTCTTTGGAAGATGTCATCAACATAGCTTATTTAAACAATGAGGTTTTTGATTGGAGGAAGAAAAAAACAACAGGAAAGCCACATTCCATACTTAAAAATACCATTAGTGATTCTAATAACACCATAAGTAGTAGTACTACAGTCACCATGGGGATCACTGCATTTTTAGGGGCCAGCTCCCCTTCCCTATCTTTCTATCAGACTGGACACTGCAGATGGAGCAGCAGGACAACACAATTCCATTTTGCAAATGAAGAAAGAGGAAAGACCACTGGGACAGGAGGAGGAAGACAGAGGGGCCATCAGAACAACAGACAACATCCAAATGGAAAGAGCAACTTTTAGCACAGCAGGAAAAGGAGACAGGTAGTTTTCCATTTTGGGTAACCAGCAGCAGCTAACATGTATGAGCAGTTTGCTTAATAAATTTATTTTGTGATTAAACACAGATAGTGAGCCTGTCTTTATTTTCCTTTGGAGTGAATCTGGTATGTTTCTAGGGTTAGTCACCCTATGGTTGCACCCTTTGGGTCCATTAGAGCACATGGACATCATTGTAATTTGTCTGCAGGAAAGCTAGAACCCATGTGTTTTATGTCCTCCCTAAAGTTCATAAAAATATTCAGAATCTCCTGGGTAGGCTGAGTGTTTCAGGCATTGATTCCATTCTAGAGCCCCTATTTAAGTATATGAGTTTTTTTCCTGGCTGAAAGTTTACAAAATGAGCACATATATAACAGATTCCAGCCATGTAATACAGCTTCTATGTGATCTTAAAAGGAGTAATATAGACTGGGATGAAGTGAATCTGGTAAGATTTTACATAAAGGACCTATACACTAGCATTCCCCATCAGGAGGGATTCGAAGCACTACAGAAAATGCTTAGGAATAGCAAGGACCCTCCCCCCAATGAATTCATTGCCCATCATGCAGAAATCACTCTTACAAAAATAATTCAGTTTTGAATGAAGGTTTTACTTACAATTGATGAGGATGGCAATTGGCAGTGCCATGGTCCCTGCCTTTGCTAATGGGGGTCTTTGGATAAACACATATCTGAAACAGGGGCATGAACCCATATTTTGAGAATTTGGTGTATTAGAAATGTTACATTGATGATATTTATTATTATTATTTATTTGAAACATTTCACCAGGAAGGGCACACTGAACCTGAAAAGCTCATTTTCAGGTACATCCTGGGGGAAAGGGGAAGTGGATAAGTACATAAGTAAGTGCATCAGGTTTAAAACACAATAATACAATAACTGAGTTTACAACAGAATGCAGAGTCAAGGTAAACAATGAACAGCTCTTACCAGGAGCTATTTGGAGGAGGGGTGAGAGGGTAAGTACAGCACGTTTAAAACAATTAAAACCACAACTGAAGTAACATCAGCATACAGAGATTCAAAGTAAATGATGTGCAGTCATATACTGTTAGAATTTAATCATATAACCCCAGCACAATATGTTTCAAATACAGATAGCCATCCATTAACTAAAATAGATACATTTAAGATAGCATTTGGCATTTGAGGCAATTTTCCTAGGAGCAGGGGTGGGGTAGCAGAGAAAAAGTGGATGAGCACCCAGTCCATGACTTAGTATACTGCCCACCAAAGCATCAAGGGTGGAGATAGGGCTGTAGAAGAAGAGCCCATTAGGAGGAAGAGGAGGCAGAAAAGAGGAGAGAAATGAAGAGAGGTGGGAGGTGAAGAGTGAGGAAGAGGATGGGATAGGAATTAGAAGCAGAGGTAGGAAGGAAAGGAAGGGGATCGGTTAGGGGAGGACCAGGGGGGAGAGAGTAAGAAGGAAGGGAAGCATGTGCATCAAGTAGGTAAGTCATTCACAGTTACAGGAGGGTGAGGAGAAGTTACAAAGGCGATAGGAGAGTGATTGAGAGAGAGGACAGAATGGATAGTTAGTGGGAGGGAGTTCCAGAGTTTAGGGAAGTGGTAAGAGAAAGCAGCCTGACCTACAGTGGGTGATCTCACATGAAGGGCTAGGATCCTGTTGTCAGAGTTGCAGAGGAAGTAGAAGGGAGGAGAGAAGGTGGAAAGAATAGAGGTGAGGTAGGAGGGGAAAGAGCCGAACCAGAATCTCCCAACAAGGGAGGTGCAGTGTGCAAGATGTCTGTATTCTAGCGGAGGGAGGGGGAGGGATGACTTGAGGTTGCAGTGGTGGGTACAGGGAGGACAGTCAAGAGCAAACTGGCAGTAGGAGTGGAAGAGGTTGTCCAGCCTGGCTAAGGCAGACATAGGAGCCTAGCTGAGACTATGCCACCATAGTTGAAAATTAAGAGAATCATTTTCTGGACTAATTCACGGTGTACCGTTAAGGGATGCAACCATGGTGCCTGTAAAGAGCATCCAGTTTGAATGAAGTATTTTGTGGATAGCATCCACATGTCCAGAAACATCTAGGTGACAGTCAAGTCAGAGTCCTAGGTATCTGAAGGAGATGACATCCTCTAGCTTGAACCCATCTCGGGTATGGAAGAAGGGAGTGGCGTTAAGCCTAGAGAACCTTTGTCTGGTGCCAAAGGTCATGGAGACTGTCTTTTTGGCACTGAGGGAAAGCTGGTTTGTGTGAAACTAGAGTTGGACTTTATCAAACTGCAGCTGTAGGCTGGTCACAACTGCAGAGGGGGAAGAACCTAAGGCAAAGAGAACAGTGTCCTCTGTACACATGTGGATGGATGGGGAGGAGCAGGCAGCAGGGAGGTCATTGAGGAAGACTGAAAAGAGTACTGCGACCAGGAATGACCCTTGGGGACACCGGTATTGATGGATAGAGGAGAGTATATGGAGTTGTCTATTTTAACTAAGACCGCCCCACAAGGTATGATATACTAGTTATTTGGAAGGGCCAGCATGATGATTTGGAAAAGTTGAATCACTTTCTTAACAGAAGAACACCAACTCTCATATTTATGATGTCGGTAGACAGGGAGAGAATTTTATTTCTGGATGTAATGGTTTATAAGGGCAGGGGTAGTCTGCAGACCACTCTGTTTCATAAGGACACAGATAGAAATATCACTTTACACAGTACTAGTTACCATGACCCTAGAAGTAATAAGTAATATCTCTAGGGCAAATTTATTGATGTGAAGAGATATTGCAGTGAAGAACAAGCCTTTAGGAGAGTCAGATCTGAAATAGTGAATATATTAAGGGACAAGGATCTAGCACTCCACTCTTGAGACAGGCTGAGGAGATTTCCTTCCTGGATAGGAAGCACCTACTTAACAGCACACAGCAAGATAGAATGGGTAACAGGACAATGTTCTCTACAGCCTATAGTCATTTAAATGGTCAGATCAAAAATATGCTCCTTAGAAACTGGCACATATTACAGGCTGGGAAATAGAAGATCAGGTTTAAGGAATTTCTTCTTACTACATTTAAATGAAATCCAACTATCTGAGATAGACTGGGACACACTGAGCACCACATTCCCAAAATGAACCAAAACAGCTTTTTTGGGTGCTTTAACTACTGGAAATTACCTTTGTGGTAGTTGATTTCATAGATACATAGGTACATGGACACTGTCGGCATATTAGGGCCTATGGTCCACCCAGTCTGCCAATTTGAGCTTGTAAGTTCCCTTTACGTCTTTCTAGAAGTCTGTTGCCCCCACTGTCCTCCAGAATTCCTTGTGTCTATCCCATGCATTCTTAAATCCTGTGTTTGTTTCAGCCCCACCACTTTCTCTGGCAGGATGTTCCACTTGGCCACCACCATTTCTGTGAAGAACTTCTTCCTCACATTCCTCTTGAATCACCCTCCTCCATCTTCATCCCATGCTCTAGTCCTGGAACATTTTTCACTGGAAAATAGTGTATTCCTGCACCCTGTTCCTCACTATAAGGTACTTGTGTCTCTATCATATCCCCTCTCCCTCCTCTCCTCCAGGAGTACATATTCAAGTCCTTCAGCCTGTCCTCATAGGACCTGTGGTAATCCCTGTATCATCTTTGTTGCCCTCCTCTGAACCTTCCTACCCTGTCTATGTCTTTACATATGTAAGATCTCCAGAACTGTACACTGTACTTCAGGTGGGTCCTCCTCACTAGTGTCTTGTATAGTGGAATTTTGACCTTCCTTTTCCTGCTGGTGATGCCCCTGCCTATGCATCACAGTATCCTATTTTCTTTACCTGCTGCCTTGCTGCACTGTTTCCTTACCTTGAGGTCATCAGAGATGATAACCCCCAAGGTCCCTTTCCTGCTTGGTGCATGCTGTATCGTCATCTCCCCAAATGATATGTTGTTCCAGGGTTTTTGTGCCCCATATGTATTATCTTGCACTTCTTTGCATTGAATTTCAACTGCCAAAACTGTGACCATTCTTCAAGCTTCTGCAGGTCCCTCCTCATTCTGTTTACACCCTCTGGCATGTCCACTTTCTTACAGAGCTTCGTGTCATCAGCAAACAGGAAAATTCTGCCTTCTAGGTCCTGCACAATGTCACTGATGAAGACGTTGACTAGGACCAGTCCCAGCACTGATCCCTGTGGTACCCCACTGGTCACTCTTCTCTGTGTGGAGTGATAGCCATTTACCACCACACTCCGTGTCCTGCCGTATAGCCAGTTACCTACCCACCACAATACTGTCCTGCCCACTCCCATATTCCCCATTTGTTTAATAGAATTCTATGTGGCACAGTGTCAAAAGCCTTGCTGAAGCCCAGATAGGCCATGTCCATAGCCTTCCCCTGATCCACCTCCCTTGTCACCCAGTCAAAAAATTCAATGAAGTTGGTCTGGCATGCCCCCAACCCCCGGTGAAACCATGCTGCCCTGGGTCCTGTAGTCCATTGGCAAACAGATGTTCCACCAATCTCTCCTTCAGTAGTGCTTCAATGATCTTCCCCACTACCAAGGTCAGGCTGACTGGTCTGTAGTTCTTGCTTCCTCTTGTTCCACTTTTGTATAAGGGACTGCACCTGCTGTCTTCCAGTCTTTGGGTATCTCCCTGTTTCCAGTGATCGGCTAAACAGGATTGCCAGAGATTCACCCACTACCTCTCTTAGTTTCTTTAGGACCCTAGGTGCACCCTATCTGGCCCCATTGCTTTATCGACTCTTATTCCTTCCAGTTCCTTTAGGACCCTTTCCGTGTAAAGGGACTTCTGTCCATTCTGCACCATTCTCACCCTTGTACTCTCTTCAATCCCATTACCCTCCTCTTCCTCAGTAAAGACTGAACAGAAATATCTGTTGAGTATGTCAGCTTTTCTGTTGTCATCCTCCAGGCGGCCCCCCATCCTCCCCCTTCAGTCTCACTATCCCTCCGTTTACCCTTCTTTTTTCACATAAGTACCTGTAAAAGGTTTTGTCCCCTCCACTCACCGATTTTGCATTGTGCTCTTCTGTCTGAGCTTTGGCTTCCCTTAGTGACCTCCCTGCCTCCCATTGCTTCTCCTGGTACTTCTCCCTATCCCCTTCTGCCTGCAGTGCCACAATACTAGTAAGAAAAGTGTATATGAACACTCATACCCAAATGCAAAATTTGAGACAAAACAACACGTTATTACATGTGCCACTGACCATGTGGTTTACCCTTTACAGTGCCCTTGCGATAAACTCTATGTTAGTAAAACAACAAGGGAACTTCATATGAGGATAAGTGAACACAAGAGTGATATCAGATATGGAAATCGGAACCCTGTCATGACAAGGCAGCTTAATTCAGCAGGACACTCAGTAACATCCTTAAGATTTTGTGGACTTCAATATGTTTTCCAACAAAGAAGGAAGAGTGATTTGGATGAGGTTTTGCTCAGGAGAGAGTTGTTCTGTGTATACACTGTGAATTGCATTAATTCAAGGATTGACTTGAATGAAGAATGTGACTGGTTACTGTACTGGTGATGATGTGAACATGTCCACTTTATGGGGATGCCTTAAAATCTGTAAAAATAGACTAATTTTCATTCTATGTGGGATCACACTATTTTGGTATTGATTCAGCTTATTTAATATTTCACTTATATGGATTTTTCTATTTACTATGCCCCTTCTTTATAGCCTGTTGACTATGTCAGAAGTCTATTACTGACATGGAGAATTTCCCTTCCCGCATGAGGAGACTCTGTGATTGTTATTCATCTCTCAGAAGTCAAAGGGCTGATGTGTTGGGATTTGTGAGTTTTAAAAATGTTGGGATTGTTTAATTTCTTTTTAAAATGTGGGACACCAACTTATTCGATCACACCTCTCACGTTTCCTGTTTAATAAGTGGCTTAGACACTTAAGTAATTAGGACTCCTTTAATTTTTATATAGAATATTTTTGTAGCAGACATTTAATAAAAATAACAAAAGAATGCGTTTTCACATTGTAAAGGCTCCAGCCCTGAATGGGGATCAGACCACTGCAGTTGTGCTTGCTTGCTTACAGGCACAGCAGCTTCTGCCCCTTAGCATGCTATGCTATTGTGTTGCAACTTCCCATTCTCCTCTGTGGCCTCTGTAGCTGCAGCTGTAGGTGGAGCTGCTGTGTGAAGTCACTGGTGACATCAGTGATCCCCACTGCATTACAATATTTAAACTGCAGGTGCTGGCCAGAGCAGCTGCTCCAAGGATCTGTTAGGAGATGGCGGGACCATTGCTCATAGTTCCCTCTTTCCTCTGAGTCTCTCAATTCTTTTTTAAATTTCATGAGGTTGCCCTTTGAATTTATTTTTTACAATGGGTATACATTACCTTTCAGGACACCAAAGGAGACAGGTCTCCATGATTACTATTTACATTTAAATGAAGGAACAGCAGGGACTTTGCTGTTTTGCTACAAAAGAGATTTCCCCCATAAGGTATGTATCCCTCATATAAATTCATTATAATTTTTTACTAGATAAGTTGGTGCCCTGTCATGAAGAATTTATATTTGTACATTGTTTAGGAGGCAGAGCTTGAAGAATAAAGCATTATTATTAAATATTAATTGAGCTAAAAGATATGAGACTTCTCGTGATTACAGCTGGTACTATATATTTAATGTATAAAAAATAGTTGCCGTTGTTTCAATAAGAACTGTTTTACTATAATAGGAAGTATGACTTAGTTTTGTTCTGTGTATACAGTCAAGACTGTTCTTTGGAGGCTCTTAGGGACCTTTATGACATTAAAGTTTGCAACTTTTGGTGCAGAATTTAACACATGGTGCTTAGCTTTCAGTGTTGTTTGATGGTTGTGATGGGTACAAATGGGCGTGTTTCTGTGAACACTTGTACATAGATTTTCATTTGAAATATTTTCCTCATTAAACAGAAGGAACACACAGCAGGCCTGATGAAGTAGTGGTGTCATGAAATGTCACTGTGTGGATTTGAGTTTGTTCAAGAGAATAAAGGAGAAGAATTCTGAACCATTTATTGGTGTTTATCCATCATCTTGCTTTATTGAAAATACACCTTCTGGCCATGTTTTGCTCATCTGTAGAGCAAAACAGTTTGGAATTGTGTTCTAAAATATTCAGGGTACTGTTGCAGCCAAAGACATCATCAGATATCTCCTGAAATTTCTGTGATACAGTAGCTCTTAAGAAAGTCTCTGATTGTCTAGTGTATCACTGTTGGCCACCTAGAAAACCTCTTTAGATACAGTGGAGCTAGCCATGATACAATGCAGTAACTCGCAGTAAGTGACATTTCACAAAATGCTGCAAGGACGAAAGAGACTTAATTGCCATAGGATTACATTGTTCACTGCAGTATAATGCAACATTTTGTGATATACTGCAACATTACTGCATCATATCCTCAGTACCTTCACTGTATAGCACACATACTGTATCTGGAAATATCTGATCATATCCTTACTTTTTCTGTCTGTGGTTGCTTGAGCAGTTTTGCCCTTTTTCTGCTTGGGGGGAGGGGTAGTTAGGGTTTGAAACCCTAACATTGCATTTCCTTACTTTTGTAGTGTTATCCTGAACCTCAGCTGGTGCATTACTGTAACACAGTTTTTGCAATGAAAATATGAAACATGCAGTATTAAATAAGATGAAGACCCGACCCAGGAAGGGTGTTGATACCAGTGCAACCCAGGATCAGGGTGAGGTCATCAGCACTGTCATAGACATTGTCATCCTGTGTTGCTGGTACAAGCACCGGTAGGTTGTCCAAGAGAAGGAGGTCAGCCAGTGGATCCTCATCCCCAGTCAAGGAACTCCACCAGTCTTAGACTGTTATGGTGCCTCCTGTCTGTAGCCTGACTGCCAGTTGATGTTGATGGCACTGCATCATCATGTGCCGTTCCTGTCACATTCTGCACAGCACCCTGAGGCATGATGGAGCTGAAAGACAGAATGGATAGTGTTAATGGTGTCATGGTTGCAATGCATGTAGTCTGGTGTACTGTACAATGTCTGCATGTGTGCCACAAGAATGCCAGGCCTCACTCGCATGTGGTGTGGTGGCACCGCACGACATGCCTGGCAGGATCCATGAGTGTCAGAGGACCTGTGGCCACAAGTGTGCATACACACAGCAGTGTGCTGCACATGCACACATATGACTGGTATGCCCCCTCCAAACAGCATTCCCCCCCCAAACACCACACATGTGCATGCCCTGTGCAGTGTGCCATGCTGATGACAGTGACCACTGTGTCCGTGCAGGCACCAGCACACACCACAGCACCCACACAGCCAATGGGCATGCTGGATGACGTGCACCCCCTGGACCCTGCATGTTCCTACCATCACATGCCCTATTTCTGCTGCCACATGGTGCATAGAGGACCATGTTTGTGCATAGTGTGGCCATGCAGGCCATACATCACAGCATGACGCATTGGGTATAGGGTTTCCACACCCCTGCAGTGTACCAGGCACACTGGTGGCATGCACACGCTGCTCCTCCCTTCCTGCTGTCATACTCACCGTGCTGTGATGGGCTGCCTCCTGTCTGGAAACCTCCCCCTGAGACACCCTCAATGGCTGCCAGGCTGATGGTGGCCACCACCAGTTCCTCCTCCTCTGACAGGACAGGTGCTGAGGATGGTTTGCCACCTGTCCTATTACATGATGCCCTGATGGCAGATATCTTCTCCTTTATATGCCTCCTGTCTGTACCCATCTTTTTCTTGCACTCCTGTGCACTGCAGTTGTGGCCATGGGCGTTGATGTATGTCGCCACCTCATCCCACCCATTGGCCCATTCCTGTGTGGTCTATGTGGCCCCACTCAGGAGATCCTCTCTCTCCAGGTAGGCCTCAAACAGGTCCTGCTTCTTGTCCTTGCTGAAGTTCAGCCTGCGCTTCCTGGCAGGCACCTGCTCCTCAGCACCCTAAGATTCTGACATGAAGCTCACTGTGAATAGTAATGATGCATCAATGATCAGCATAGTAGCATTCTCTAACAGTGCATCATTGGAATGCAGCAGTGCACTAACATTGACATTTCACAATGTGAACAGTCTTACCTGAAAGGCTGTAATACCTATCAGTGACCAGTGCTGTATGGGGTCACTTTTATAGCTCGGCTCATGCAAATGAGCTTGTGAGCAATCAGTAATGAGATGCTAATGTGAGCACTTGCTCCTGGCATGGCTCATGAGGCTATTTGCATAATCTGGCTGAATATTGCAGAACTGCTCCATGCGCAACAGACAGTATCATGCACAACATGATTGCACCAGAGCAATTTGCAGGCACAGTTTTAGCACATGCGAGCTGCACAGTACCACAACTGCCATGCACATAGGCAGCTGTGCAGTGTTCATGTCTGTGTATCATGCAGCTGACTGCACTGCGCATGCATGTCCAATCACACATTTGTCTATGGGTGTGTGCTGCGCATGCGGCAGGGATGTGCACTCCATGCCTATCGCGCACCTGGCCCTGCAGCACCATTGCCATGGTCCATGCATCTGTGGTCAATGAGCCATTGGTGTGCAGCATGTGTGGCAATGCATGCCCTCTACAAGATGGCTTATATGCACACCTGCATGTACATGGGTCACAGACATGACCCCAGTCTCCCATCCACACGTCCAGCTTTGCGCATGTGCAGTACTACGTGATAGGCCACAATTATGCATGTCTTCGCACAGCACGTGCTGCGCGATGGTGTGCTGTGTGTTCCTGTCATGCAACAGGTGCAGCAGTGCTACATGGGTAACTTTTAGGTGCAACATTGCTCAGTCAGGATGGTGTACTGAGCGGTAAGCATGGCATGTGCTGGGGACTCAGACGTCAGGCCAGGAACTGGAGTGAGGTGGAGGTGGCGAACATGGTGGCAGTGGTGGCCCCATTGGAGGACTGATTGTTTGGTGCAGGTGACTTGCAGGAAGCACAGTCCCAGGTGTGGGACCCATGTGGCTGAGGGCCTGGAGGGTGCACTAGTTTGCCCAGGATGGGGAGCAGTGCCGACACCATTATGGGGACCTGCAACACCGGATCTGGAGTGGCTGCGGAGACTACAAGACCGTGCCACCATGGTTCAGTCTCATTACCAGATGCGTGTGTCTGTGCATGCTGCATGCCCTGTCCAGGCATTGAGCACTGGAGTGTGCAGATGGTGCGTGTGCACCTTCACACAGGACAGGCCAGCCCTGTTAGGGTGTGTGGGTACTGTGGTGTGGTGGTGCTGTGCTCTATGTGACACTGTATTTGCACAGTGCCAGTGTGGCCTCAACAGTGGGCCCGTCCATGGAAAAGGGTCACTGCATAGTGCTCTGTGTCTTGGTGCACTGTGACCAGCCTGCATGAGCAGGGGATGGGTGTCTGTTGATGGCATGTCTCTCATGGTCCATTCTGTATGTGTTTCCTTCTCAGGGCCGGAGGCATGCAGGCGGGCCAGGGCCGAGGCCAATAGGCAGGGAAAGCAACCAGTCGATGGTGTTGCAGCTATGCCAGTATGAAGGTGTCAGGTGAGTATGTGCAGTTTGCATTTAACATCAGTTGCTGGGGATGGGTACTTGGGGGGAGGAGCAGTACACATACCGGGGCAATGCCACCATGCAGTGCAATGACGTGTGCTGGCTCACTGTCACTGTTGCCTGTGTTGTTCGGCAGCTTGTGGTGGTCTCATCATGCACATGGCATCTGTGTGATGGTAACCTGTTGCTGTTACTGGTGGTGGCTGTGTGTGGCCCACAGTGTGCACATGCTGCTGCTGCCCAGCTGGCTATCGTGTTGCCCATGGGGGCATCGGTCTCTCGCTGTGGGATGCCTGTGCACAGGTGTCAGTGCATGGTACTCTGTGGCACAGTGTTCTGGGCTGCTGGATGTCCGCTGTGCATGTACTGTTGGCGGCAATGTCCATGGAGGTCCCTGTACACACAGCCCTGGGTGGGGGCCATTTGCTATGTAGGACCTGTCACTTAGCGGCTGTTCTGTGTTTCCATTGCAAAGGTCAGCCATGGCAAGGGAGTAGTCGTTGAGATGTCGGCATCCTGGGAGGTGGCATGCTGTAACTACAGTGTCTGACCATGCACATGATATCCCAAATGGCACTTCAGATCTGCCTGACCAGGAGGCATCTGGCAGTGACAAGTGAGCTGGTGGTGGAGGTGTGAAGGATGAGGGCCGGCTGCGGTGATAATGTTTGGACACTTCCCTTTGTTGCCCCATGTTTCCCTCTCATTCACCCCATCCCACTTGGACAGTTGAGTTGTTTTCCCTCGTACTTCCTTCACTCCCCCATCCCCGTACCATTTTGTACCCCATTGGACTGTGCACTGCTTTCTGACTCATTACCCTTTCCTATTTTTGCCATGTTAGCTGCTACATACCTTGTTGTGTTGCTTTCTATATTCTGTTTTGTTAAACTGTTTACAAAAATGTGCTTGTGTTTTTCTGTGTCTCCCTCGCATGCTTGGTGCTGCTCTGTGCTGGTGTTGTACATTGCTGTGGTCTGGCAGGCACCTGTCTTGCCCAGTGGTGTCCCTGCGGTGTGGGTCTGGTAGGTGCCTAGTGGCCTGTATGTCAGATCCCTGTGTGTCACTGTTACATGGGTGTGGGCTGTGGCCCTGCACTGTGCATGCCACAGTGCTGTGTGCCATTGTCTACATGTGTAGCACGGTGCACCCCCAGGTGTGTTGCCCTTCCCCATGCTGCTGTGCTATGCAGTGCAGTGTCCTGTGTCTGTGTGTATCTGTATGGTGTGTGCAGCATACCACCCTGTGCCTGTGTAGCAGTGTGACTGTTGCACACTATGCATGCATGGTGCCTTTACACAATGGCTACAGTGGCTGGCTATCCCATGTTGGCTGTTGAGACTGTGATCCTGGGGTGCTCAGTCCCTGCGGCCATCTGTTCCATGGCCGTTCCATGCTCTGTCACATTGGTTCCCAGGGTCTGTGTGGGGTTCTGCGCATTGTCCATGGCCATTGGACTCTGTGCCTGCTCTGTGCCTCCTGCCTATTGTCCCCTTGTGGTTGTCCCCTGCATCCACTTCCATGCTCCTGTGCCTTTGTGTTGTCCTGCCTGTGTTCCCTTGCACATGGTGCACCTTGCTCCACCTGCTATATTAGCATGCACTGTTGCTCCTGTGCAGTTCATATTGCTCCAGTGCATGTCTTTTTGTGCACTGGCACATTTGTGCTATATTCAGTGTGGTTTGTGCAGGCACGTTTCTGTGGCGCATCCGCTGAAGAGTGCTTTTTTTTTTTAATTGTAATTTATCTCTCTCCTCTCTACACTGGAGCCCCACTCTGTCGGGAGTCACTAAGGGTATTACCCCACTGCTGCCTTACCTGAAACCCCGGTAGACCCCCATGGAGCCGTGGCTATGTCCCCAGGTGGGTACAAGGTGGGGCCGGTACACCTCGATCAATCAACTGTCATCAGGTCCCCTACAGCAGTCAGGCAGGCAGCAGTCATCAGGGGCTACACCCAGCACTCCTTCCCCTCAGTGATCCGGTGTGTTTTTCCCTTGTTCTAAGGGAGTGGCTATGCCCAGACGTCAAGGCGTCCTCGCCGACGTCCTCACTCCCAACCCTCTCTGTGTGCTTGTGTGCTTGTTGTGCCTCTGGCTTCCGCCAGAGGCCAGACAAATGCCGAGTCTGCACCCTCCCACCCTTCCAGGAGAGGAGAGCTGTCCTCTGGATGCTCAATCCTCTCCCTCCCTGCTGACCCCGCTGGCCTGGGCTCATTCCCAACCCAGGTTGCCAGTGTGGCGCAGTGTGGTGTCCAGCGCCTCAACCCTCAGCACCACCGGGCTGGGAATATTGCTTTTGTTTGCTGTGGCACAACTGCATTGCGCTGCGCATCCCATTGCGCAGGTTCTGGGTGCTCTTTTTAATATCTTGCCCATAGTCTATAGTATTGCCCACAAATCCACCCTTACCTGGCTATACACTCTTTTCAACTCCTTCTGCCGCTTTGCTCTTTACTGTCCACCTTGCTCACCACTGTGTCCTCTACCTCTCTCTCTCTCCTCTCTCCTTCCCTTCTGTTAGGGACAGATGCCTTGCCCATAGTGCCTCACAAATTGGCAAGTTCTGGCTCGACTCCCTACCTCCTTACCTTCACTCCCTTCTCTCCATCCCTCCTACCCCTTCCTACTCACTCCATAACTCCCCCATTAGGACCCTTGCCCTCCCTTCCAGGTCTTCCACCACAGGGAGAGCAGCCTTCTTCTATGACTTTCCAAGCATCTGAAATTTCCTCCCCTTAGATATCTGCTTTGCCTAATCCTCTCATTCACTATCCCATCTTCTTCGGACTACATCTCCCCTCCTGCAATTGCACCTGACCCCTTCTCCTCTTGCACTTTTCTGACAAAATTCCTCACTTACCCACAAATGTTAAAAGTAAAATGTCCTATTTAGATCTGTGCCTCTGTCTATGATTGTGTAAAGAGCACAGATGCGCATGCAAATTTGATATGTAAAAATGCAATAAGTCCACCACAACACTGACAATGCTCGCATGAGTGGCACCACTGTAACTAGAATGGTTCCTTCGCTCTACAAATACCTGTAAATATATATGGCTGTCAATTTAATTGTTTGTCATTTTATTACAACTTGAAACTTTGTGATGTAACAATGAGCCTGTAATATAATGTATTTGTCCTCAGTGTGATGTAACAACAAGCCTGTAATGTAATGTATTTGTCCTCAATGTGACGAGGTACCTTTGAAAATGAGCCTCTGGCTCAAAGGTTGTAAACTGATGCTCAAATAAATAAAATAAAAATAAAATAACAATATTAACGTGTTGTATATATGTAACATGGATATATGTACATAGTTATTTATGTGTTGTAAGTACTGCCTGATTATCCAGCAAAATGCTTATGCTGCCTTAATGTTAATTGTTTTGTGCAAACCTAGTTCTATGTTTACCTTATTTGTTTCTGTATTTAAATCAGTATTGTACCCCATCTTCCCCTTCCCCCGTGACACATCAGGAAATGAGTTATTGTAGCTCGGTGTGCCTTTCCTGGTGAAACTTTTCAAAATAAGATAAATAAAATACAATATCCAGCAACTCTCAAAATTGTTACAAATGTTATACCTAGTGCCTTTCAGACACCAGAAAAAGCTAGCAGCCATATTCAGAGGAATTGGATGATCAGGGGGTGGGCCTTAACAGAGGCAACAAAAACTAACAGCAAGGCTACCTACAAAACAATCCCAAAATTGGCCTTAGCCAATACCCTGAGCATAATTCAGGGTTGCAGGCTACAGGCCATGGACTCACAGGTTTCAAGTCCAAGAGAGGTAAAAAGAGCAGTAGGCATTGGATCTGTATTGGCCATTCAGTCACTTCACAGAACACGTCTTCACAGCTGGGACAGGAGCAGTGAGTCATGGGAGTCTGCAGAGAGCACTGACTCCATTGAAGAACCTGCACCAAAAAGGTTAGAAACACACCCACAATCTCCAATCAAAAAATCATCAGCTCAGCAGGTACAGCAGATGAAGGGACAAACACACTCCAACTGGTCACAGGATACGGCGTACCCCACCTCCCATCATTATGGACAGACATTCTGGAAGGTAACTGTGAGAAGCAAGGGCCCTAAATAATACAGATTTTTGTCCTATCGATTTTTAAAAATGAAATTTTAAAACATTCTTGCTTTGTGACCTGGTTCCCTGTGTATTGATGACTCTGGGGAATAATGACATAACTTCTCTGTGGAAGCAAACCTGTAATTCCCTTATGGAGCATGGTACCCAATCTTATATTGCATCTATTTTCCAATTGTAGACACCCCCTCCAAGACATCTAGGGGCAACCGATCTTCTGTGGAAGGGGGCCCACAACAGAGAAATCTCCCCAGAAATACATTCATGTTTAAAGCATGAAGAATAAATGGTCCTACCTGTTGATATCTTCATGATAGCTGGAACCTCCAGGACTTATGGTTACAAACTCCAAGGACACCCCGACTCCACCAGAGATCCCCGGCTCAGTGTATCTTCATTTTTTTTGGCCACAGGACCTCTCTCCAACCCAGAGAACACAGAGGTTCAGGAATTAATTAGAGGCCCCTGGTAAATAAACTCATGGGGACATTGAAACTTAATGATTTGCATTTCATTAGTATCCTTATTCTACAAAAGGGGCAAGACTACTGATTTCGTTTCTAAAACCATATTTTATTTCTTCTGCACCCAAATGATTACAAGAGCTACAGGGGTCCAGAATTATTTAAAGATTAATCTGATCTCCACTGGGCAAAACATTTGTACAAGCAAAACGCAGATAACAAAGGCAGAGCAAGTTCTTCACACAACTTAAACCCAGCAGCCAGATTTTTCCTCAGGGATAACATGACCTCTATACCATGGACCATGAAGCTCCAAAAATTTCCACTGGCACTGGAAGTACCTGATGCTTCACTGTTTAACCAAAATGGGGCTTGTCCATTTTCTTCTCCCTGGAGAAGCATACAGCTTCTCCCTAAACCCGTTCCCTGGCTCTCTCTCTTCCAGCCTCCAAGGGACATGGATGGTGTGGTACCAGCAAAACTCACTGCACCATACCCCATTATCCTTTCAGCACAGGCCACTCCTCATATTTGCCTGGTTTCCCAAAAGTGCTACTGCTTCTCACCAGCATCATGGACAGTTGCTTTGACTTCTCAGAAGGAACTAGAAGGGAAAGGATCAGATCTGTTACAGTACAGTAGCTTCTTGTTGTTTTTACATTGTTTCTTGTGGCTTTTACTTGGTAGAAGGTTATTTCTTTTCTTTCTTACTACTTCTAAGGGTCTAGCAGGGTATCATTTTGGGGCTGTTGGAATTTTGAAAACTGTTTTGGTGGCTATAAGTGGGCTCATTTGTTTGATGTTTCACTGTGTAGCAGGCTGCATTTGTAGAGGCCTATTTCTTCTGATTTAAAACCTATTTTGTGTGATTTAACTGGGGCTGTTTCTTTCAATCAGAGACCTATAATTTCAAGCCTATTTTGATGTGTTGTTGGTGAAGCTGTTTGAATTGGAGACCTGTTTTTTTTGGTAGCAAACCTATTTTGCATTGCCATTGCATTGTGGAAAGGAGGAGTAGGAGTTGGGAGAAGGTTGTGCAATATCTACTTAAAGTCTCTTTCTGAGTGTGGATAGGAAGGTTAGGAATATAAAAAGCAGTTGCTCAGTCTATCTAAACGTGTACAACAAAGGGGGTAAGGGAAATTAAGAAAAGGATGTTTGCACAGATGAGGGAGAGGGGAGACTTGGGGAGTGTTTAGTATCCTGCATCTGGAAGGGTGGGGGTCGCTGGTGGGCAACGACAGCAGTGGGTAGGGTGGTAGGCTGCAACAACTGTGGTGCACCAATCTTCTAAAAATTTCCTGGAGGTGTGGGAGGATGTTTAGTGTGCAACCACATAGAGAACTCAGAATGGAGATTTAGGGTCTGCAGGAGGAACTAAGACAGGCAAGGGCAGACTGGGGGCTGGGTTTAGCCCAGTACTGGAGGGAGGAAGAATGGGAGATGAGGGAGGGCGATTTAAGCCAACAGTGGTGAGAGAGGGTCAGAAGAAGGAGAAGCAGGGACAAGGGGCCCAGGCCAGGAAGAATGATTGCGGGGAAACCAGGTCAGGAGACAAAAGACAAATGGAAGGAGGAGATAGGGTACTTGTGAGGGAGGCGAAGAAGTAGCAAAGTCATGGAGTGGAAAGGAGAGAACAGGTTACTATGAAGAGAGAGGAGGAGTGGCATTTGTGAAGGGTCTTCAGAAAACAGTTTTGCACTGCTAGAGAGGAAGAAGGTGGAGGAGGAAATGATGAAATTAGAGGAGTAATTGATAAATGCCTGGACCAAACCGGAGTGGGGAGAAGTTCTGCTAGGAGGAATTGCAACAGGGGCAGAAGGAAATAATGTGGAGGAGAAAGAAAGGAGCCGGAAATGAGAGAGGGAGATGAATGGAAGCAAGCAGGGAGTAAGAGTGGTGGAATCTTAGTGCTGAGGACTCCAATACTAAGAGAAGTCAGGTGGGATAGCAAGGGGAGAGGCATAGTTGCATTTGGGTGGAGGCCATGCCAGGAATGACAGCCGAGGAAAGGGTGGGACAATCTGTTCTGAAATATGCTAGAAGGGGAAGGGACAAGCCTTATTTAATTATACATCTTGGGACGAACAACCTGGCTGACAAGACAGTAGATATAGTCCAGAGGAGGTTTGAGGAACTAAGACAATTATGTGAGGGGGCAGGAAGATTAGTAACTTTTCCGGAGATACTTCCAGTGTCCAACGCAAGCACAACAAGAAAGCTGAGAATAGAGGAATTTAACGGATGGCTAAGAACCTGATGTTGTGCTAAAGGGCAAGGGCTGTTGTTGGGGTGGGGAGGGACCTGGGAGGACAGTAGTCTCTATGCCAAGGACAGACTACACTTGAGTGAGGAGGGAAAGAAAGTGTTGAAACAGAGGATGGAGGAGTACATAGAGGAAGTAGGGAATTTAAACTAGGAGTGGAGTGTGGCAATTGGGCAAGAGACATGCAGAGACCACAGGTTGGGAAACCATATGAGCTTATCCCCCCATAACAGTGACAAAGGACAAATGGCAAGTACTATTGGTGATGCTAGTAAAGGAGGGCAGGATGGAGGGGGAGAGGGTGGAAGGTGGGTACCCTTAATGCTAGGAGCCTTGGGAGGAAAACTGCAGAGTTACAGGTGCTCATGGCAGAGGGAGAGGTGGACATTGCAGCCATCACAGAAACATGGGCCACCCAATACAATGACAGGGACCTGTCTGTACCAGGGTACAGGTTATTTCGTAGGGACAGGGTGATTGGGAAAGGAGGGGGTGTGGCAATATATGTGAAGGAAGGACTGAAGTGTGTAAGGGAGGAAGGGGAGGAGGGTGGTATGGAGTCACTTTGGATGCAAATCCAGGATTCCAAGAATAGGATTCTTAGAATGGGAGTAGTGTACAGGCTGCCATCTCAGACGGAAGAGTTAGACAGGGAACTAGTGGGACAGATCAGGAGGACCTGCGATAAGGGTAGTGTGGTGATTGTGGGGGACTTCAACATGCCAGGAGTGGACTAGAGTACCCCAACAACCAGGAAAAGAAGGGAGCAGGTACTGCTGGATGCCTTCAGGACAGCTTCCTGCTGCAAATGGTCAGTGAACCAACCAGGTTAGGGAATATCCTTGACCTTGTGCTGGCAAATGGGGACTTTGTGAGAGAGCTACGTGGAGGAACCGCTGTCAGGAGTGACCACCACTCAGTATAGCTCACGTTGGATATGAGTAAGGAAGGAGTGGAATCTGTCACAGGAGTGCTGGACTTCAGGGAGGCCGACTTTGGGAGGATGGGGAAGTGGTAAAAGGTACCTGGCCCAGAATTCAATCTAGCATGGACACTAACCAGAGGTGGGAGCTCATAAAGCTGGGGATAGTGGAGGCAACAAAACCTGCTGCAAGGCCCAGAGCAAGAAGGCTAGGCGAAGAAACTGAGCTGGTTGAGCAAGGAGGTCATGGAAAAGGTAAGGAGGAAAAAGCTGCCTTTAGGAAGTACAAGAAAACAGGGACAGGGAGGACAGGGAGGAGTGCTTGACGGAATCGAAGGAGGTGACAAGGGCAGTAAGGGGAGCCAAGGCATCTATGGAACTCAGGCTGGCACAAGGCATTAAGAAGGGAGAGAAGGACTTCGTTAGGTACATCAGGGAGAAAAGGAGCTGTAAGGACCACATAGTAAGGAATAGGAAGGAGGAGGGTTGGGTGGAAGCAGGGTGTGATAAGGCAGAAGCACTAAATGAGTACTTCTGCTCAGTATTTACTAAGGAGAAAGGGGTGACACCCAAGGTGGCAGAAATGGCAGAAACTGGGGGAGGGTGACAGATGGGAAATCATGGAGGCAGGTTTGTGGGGATTTGAAGGCACTGAGGGTCGATAAGGTGCCAGGCCCAGATGGTATCCACCCCAGGGTACTGAAGGAGCTGGCAGAGGTCCTTGCAGGACCTTTGGCAGAACATATTTAATGCCTCACTACATTCGGGGTGTGTACCTCTGGACTGGAGGATGGCTCATGTGGTGCCCCTCCACAAGAGTGAACCAAGGATGAACCGGGAAACTACAGACCAGTGAGCCTCACATCCATCGTGGGTAAGCTAATGGAGACTATCCTGAAGGAGAGGCTGGTGGTCCTCCTAGAGGCCAAAGGACTACAGGACAGCAGACAGTTTGGCTTCATATGGGGCAGATCCTGCCAAACCAACCTGGTGGAGTTCTATGACTGGGTAACTAGGCAACGAGACAGGGACCATGCAGTGGATGTCCTGTATCTGGACTTCAGTAAGAGGTCGACTGGTTCCGCATGGAAGGCTGGGAAAGTAAGTTAGTAGGCACAGGGGCAGGTGCAAGCTGGTGAGATGGGTAGGGAACTGGCTTCAGGGAAGGAAACAGAGGGTGGTGGTGGGTGGGGAGCTCACACCCAAGGGTAGTGACGAGCGGTGTTCCACAGGGCTCGGTGTTGGGACCAGTGTTGTTTGGGATATTCATTGCAGACATATCATTGGACATCAAAACAAAGATCAGTCTGTTTGCTGATGATACCAAGGTAGGAGCAGTGGTGGATAACCTAGGGGGATGGCAGGGTTGCAGGATGATCTGGCAAGCTTGAAACCTGGTCAGACACCTGGCAACTGGAGTTTAATGTCAAAAAGTGCAAGATGCTGCATTTTGGGATGAAGAACCCAAGGAGGAGTTACCAGCTGGTGGGGTGCAGCTAGCCCAGACAGAGGAGGAGAAGGATCTGGGGTGCTCATTACAGGGTCAATGAACAACTCGGCACAAGTGGGAAGGCAGCTGCAAGGCCAGCAAAATGCTGGGTTGTATTGCAAAGGGTATATCCTCGAGGAGGGAGGGAGGTGATTCTGCCACTGTATAGATCGTGAGTTAGACCACACCTGGAGTACTGTGTGCAGTACTGGTGCTCGTATCTGAAAGGTACATTAAGTTACTGGGGGTGCAGCACAGGGCAACAAAGATGATCAAGGGCTGGGGACTTATCATACCAGAGGAGGCTAAGGAGTTGAACATGTACTCACTGGAGGAGAGGAGGGACGGGGGACATGATTGAAACCTTTAAGTACATGAAAGGAATAAACAAGACAGGTACAGAGGGCTATTCAAAGTAAGGAGAGGACACAGGGGCCATGATATGAGACTGGAGGAGAAGGGTTCAGGAGGAGATGAGAGACACTTTTTACAGAGAGGGTGGTGGCTGGGTGGAAGCGTTACCTGAAGAAGTGGTATCCAGTAGAACAGTGGACTGCTTCAAAAGGGGATGGAACAGGACAAGGGGGAGGGTCAATTAAGGGGAAGGGCGGAAGGGAGGGACAGCTGCAGAATAAGGGGTGCTAGCTGCACATTTGAGCAGACTTGATAGACCTCTAGGCCTTTAACTGCTGGCAAATTTCGTATGTTTGTATGGACCTCTTAGAGCAGAGCAAAATAACTCTGCCTGATGCCATCCCTCTACTTAACCAGCCTGTTGCCCACTCTGAGCATCCAGCATAAGGGGAACACAACCTTTAGGGCACTCCGTGGCAGACTTGACAAAGTTCAGCATCTCCAAGTCTTGTCCCTCCAAACAGGCCCGTTAAGCGGGTAAAGGTTCCCCCGGCACCCTCTCCAGTCTGCAAGAGCTGCCCCGCCACATTGAGCTGCAGAGGCTCTGATACAACCTGCTACAATCCTGGTGACTCAAGCACACTAAAAACACTAGCTACCAGGGCCCAACCGGACCCTGGGGCCTACCTATCCTGCACCTCCTTCCTCTCTCTCCAACCCCCAAGGTCTGGGACCCCAAATGAAATGGGCGCCCTGCCTCACCTATGCCCTACCTTGGATGCCACCCAGGGACCTGGCGCAATGCGCTGGAAAAGCCTTCTACCTAAAGCAGGGTGGTGTCCCCCACCTTGCACTGCCCTGCCGTGACTGACGGTGTCTCTCCTTTGTCCTTTAAGGCACACTATTCTCTCCTTGACCTGCCTAGTTATACCTTAAACCCTGCTGCCACCAAGCACTGGCAAGCAGAAATTGCATCCTCAGAGCACTACCATTACCAAACTTTGGGGGAAAAGGTAGAGGGAAAGGGTTCCCTAAAGGGAGCATATGCCCCTCTCATATTTAGGCTGGCAGTATAGCCCAGAGGTTACAGTAACGAACTCTGAATGAGCTTGGTACCTGCAGAACTGGGTTTGATTTCCACAACTTCCACTTGCAGACTATGTGACTCTAAGCAAGTCACTTAACCAGCCCAGTGCTCCAGGGTCACCCCTGAAAACAGACACTTGTGCCTAGTGGGCCTTATCCGGTAACAAAGAATAAATAAATAAATATGAGAGGGGGGCTTACATAATGAAAGGCAACCAGCTGTTTTATGCAATGTACAGTGGTGAGTTCTTGAAAGATTAGTCATAAATCTGAGAACATTATAATGTGTCACTTTCAATTTAGTCAAAACTCTATCTCTTGTTGTGGAAAAAACAGTGATCCCATAATCCAATATATTAAGCAATAACCTATGTGTTAACAGTCTCCGATAGTTAGGTATCAAAAAATACGTATTCTAAATAAAAGACCCAATCTCTGATGTATCAAGACTTACAACATGTTTAACATAGAAGTATAAACCGTAATGGCAGAAAAAAACATAGGTCCATCCAGTCTGCCCATATTCCCTATAATCCCTGTAACCTTCCTTGGAACCTATTGTTCCTCCAGTGTACTAACTCTCTCCATCCTAACCCCATTCTCCTCTCTGTTTTTGTTGCACTGAGTGACCACTATTCCCTTCATTCTATCCCATGCTTGTTTGAAGCCCCTGATTGTGTTTACACTCACCACCACCACCTTGGCTGACAGACTGTTCCAAGGTTCCATCACCCTTTTCATGAAATAGCACTTCCTTACGTCCCTCCTGAACCTCCCTCTTGTTAATTTCCACTCATGACCACGTGACCTCAAATCAGTATTCAGGGTGAATAATTTCCCAAAGTTTACCTTAATTCCTTTAATGAACTTGAAGGTCTCTATCATATCTCCCCCCTCTTCCTTCTGGTTTTCAGTGAGTACATATTTAATGCCTTGAGGTGCTCCTCATAGGCTCTGCACTGCTGGCCCTGAATCATTTTTGTTACTCTGCGCAACACTATTCCCAACCTATCCCTGTCCTTTCTGAGGTGAGGATACCAGAACTGGACATGTTTGAACATTGGGTTCAAATGTAAGATTGCTATATAATATAATCCCTAAATATTTAAAGCTATCTACAATTTCAATGATTTCATCCTTAAGGTCAACTATGGGACAGTCACATTCCCTACTCTTTCTCAAGCCTGTAAAAATCATGGCCTTAGGTTTTTGTTTTTTTTTGTATTCAGAAGCATTCTTTTGGACAAATGACACTTCTGGAAAAAAATCAAAATCTCTTTGCACAGTACCCAATACTAGGGCTGTGCGAATACCTTTTCCCGAATATCGGCTGAATATTCGGTATTCGGGTCCCAAGTACTCAGTATTCAGCCAGAAAAGGTGTTTTTTTAAGCAAACTTTAAAAGAGCACTTCAGCAACACCATTAATCACCCATTGAACCTGGTATACCATATCCACCTCAATGACACTTCAGCCACCAACATTGAGCTCTCACTAATGCAACACAAGCTTCATGTGGCACACTCGATCCACCACAACACACACATAGCACTCTGAAAATGATATCAAGCATTACATTGAGTCAGCACTAGAGGGTGTTCATGGTCACAGACATGGGGTAGAATGTGCTTTGGCCATGGGCATAGGAATATTAGAAGCAGTGGATGCAGTAGCAGTGATAACTGAAAGGGTGACTGCTGCAAGAATGGCACACGTGGTGGTGGGAAGCACACTGGCTGTGGATGTAGCAGCCATAGTGGTAGCTGTGGGAAAACTGGTGGTGGCGTCTGCTGCTTCCTGCACAAAGCATGTATGCTGTAATGCCCCCCTATTACTGCACAACAGGATGTGACAATGAACGTACAGATGGAACAGGTGTTGACACTAGTAGTAGTAGTAGTACTGCTAATGGTATTAGTAGTAGTAGTACTATTACCAATGCTACAAGAACTAAAAGGCTTGCTTGGCGAGAACAATATTTGAGCCCGCCAAATAAAAAGAGACACCTGTATGTCATTGTCTATGTAGTCTATCTCACCACCTTCTTTGGAATTCTATAATGTTTCAATAATATACAGTGGAGCAAGACAAGATGCAATTCAGTACTTTGCAATAAATGACATGCCACAAAATATTGAATGACTACAGGGCTTAATTGGCATTAAATTACACTGCTCCTTGCAGCATACTGCAGCATTTTACAGTAATTTTGCAAGATACTGCATTGCATACTGTCTGGCACCACTGTATGAACTACTGTATGTTTTATAATCTTGATGCAGTTTTTCATCCTTGAGTATGTTAGCTGTGGATTGTTTTGTTACAAGGGCATCTCAGTCTCATTCGTTTTAGCTTCACTTATTTAGGGTGCGTGTTTCTTTAAGGGTTGTATATTCATAGTGTGTTTGTACATTCCCGACATGCACCCTGGCAAAGAGCAGGTTCTGGTCAAAGCACCAGAGCTCTATTGGCATCCTCCAGCCTTAGCACAAACAAAAGTATTGTCAACCTTACGCTCCACTGCTCTTAACTGTATTTTGTTACTGACCCCCCCCCCCGACTGCTTCCTTTGTTCTACATAAATTGTTTGGGGGTTTTCAGCAGGACAACACTAGCAGTAATTGCCCGGATGTGCTGTACGTTTGTGGGTCTATCATCCTGTTCTTCACCACTTGGGGCCAGCGGTGTAGATGCTTTGCTGGGGCTGGACCAAGCATGATTGCAAGATTGCTAAAGACATTATGGATTGGTCCACTAGTGGTTACTGGGTAAAACACAAACTATTACTGCATAGTACCTGTGTGTGTGATGCTTTACTCAGTGTTTGTGGAACTACAGTAATACACCAACCTTTCCAGTTATACTGCAGCACAAAAAGTAGCAGTAAAAGAAAAACACAGCTAAGAAGGGGAAGAAAAAGGCACCCTATTTAGTCAACATGGAACCGAGCAAGGAATAGACAGATGACAGTCAACTCAGTGAGACAAGCCTGCCCCTCTGAGTGCAATGGTTTAATTAACAAAACAACAAACAAACCAAAAAATGTATGTACACAGCTGTGCACACACAAGGCACAGACTCGTGGGGGAGGGATATTTCACAAGCACAGGCTAATTTTGTGCAGTGGGCTGTAGAAGTTGGGGGGGTCAGCCAACACACTTCTCATGTGTACAGGGATCTATCCCTGGAACCAGAGGACTAACAATAATAATTCAGTAAGTCAAGCCTGACTGGCTTAGAACTGAAGAAGTTTATTTCAAAATCTGTGTGCACACAGCTGTGTACACATGTAGCCCTGTCTCATGAAAAAATGTATTAAGCATGCACATGCAGGGTGAAGCCTCACAAAATCAAGTATTATGCACGTATACAGCAAATCATAAGCAGTGACCTGCGGGAGAGGGAGTTAGCAGACACCATCATCAGTCATGCAGGGAACCAAGCCTGGAACCAGACAATAACAAAAAAATAAAACACAAAAATATGCTTCACCCCAAAAATCACACTGGAGCTATGTCAGACAGCAGCAGAAGGGGTGTTAACAGATTTCCTCTAGTCCCTGTAACTGAGTACAGCAATAAGGACAAAATACCTGTCAGAAAGCCAAACATAGCTTTTCTGACACTGACCAAAAAACTATACTGACCCAAAAAGCCTGTGAAGCAAAAATCAGTTTCTTTTTTAGCAAGTTTAAGGTCTTAGAAGTACTGCAGAGCAGCTCTCAGAAACCACTGTCTCCTGTTCTACTAACTAAAGTGAGGAAGTCACATGGTGTGCTTGCCTTTTTGAGCTCAAGAAACAGTTTTGATTAGCCAACAAAGCTCTACAGACTTGGAAATCTCATTGAAAATACTATTCGCCCATGCACAGCCCTACCCAATACTTCCCAAGAACAGGCCCAATACTAAAATAACTGCATCATTTGCATGAAGTTCAGATTTTTTACATGATTTAGGAGCTGAATTCATAAAAAATGAAAACAAAAGGTGGCCTAATACTGAGCCTTGCTGTAACCCACATTTTATGGGATAACCTTCCGAAACACTTCCAGCAATTTTTGTTTTATGCACCCTATGACTGATACAGTTGCCAAACCACATTATCACATCATTGGAAAAATAGAATTCTGAAAGAGTACCTAGAATCAGACCATGATCAACAAGATCAAAGGCCTTTATGAAGTCCAAATATACTGCAGTGGCAGAGTGCTCTTCATCTAGGGTACTTTGTACGCAGATTATGAATCTCACCAAGGCCGTTTTGGTATTATGTTTGGATATGAATCCATGATTACTATTCCCCCTCCCCGATTTTAATATCATTTGAGGTTCTGGCTAAAACTTAAAAGAGTTAACAATGGAGAAGTGTAACGGCTACAAAGCCCACACAATTTAGTTTTACAGTATGGCCTGGGTTAATAGACATCATGGGGTGGGGTTTAATGCAACAGACCCTTAATGCAAAGATCCTTTGCACACTATGCACCCAGCTGGATGAATGCCCTCAACACTCACATCACCTCCACCACCTCACTGGGCATATTCAAATCAAGCCTCCATCATCATCTCATGGCCTCCAACTCATGTGACTGCCACCCCTAACTTCCCCCTTCTCCATTGACAGGGACACTGGTTTACTGCATTAATAGTGACATGGATGGAAACCCGGAATTGCAATTGGCCTGCGGGAAAACGGAGCCAAAACGGAAATAGCGTTTGTTCTTGGGCCTCCCGTGATGTGCAGGCTTTATAAGTCAGTGCGGTAGTGTGCGTCTTTTCTCACTGCCTGCTCATTTTGCCATTATTGTCTCGCTGCTGGAGTCCTGGGGAAATTGCATTCTGTTCGTGAGTATTTGTTGCTTGTTTTTACTGTAAATGCAAATGCTACTACCTCATTCAGTTTGTGGTATTTACGTTCCTGGATGGAATTATCAAGTTTGCAGCACTTGCAGTAACTGATCTTTGTGACAGCCAGCAAAGCCACAGTGCAGTTTAGCAATAAACAAAATTAATGTAATTTGAAAGCTGTATCTACTGTACTTCAACCCTGACTAAAGATACTGTACTCTGGGGAAAGCGAAATGATTTATTTAAAACACATACCGGAAGAGCTGACCATAGAATATAAAAGAACACAAACTGCAATCTCAAGTTCTTTTTTCCTGGCTGCAGTATCTCTCTGTTCGGTTGTTTTAGCTCGCTGAGGAAAAAAATGCTTTCTGCATTCTGAGGGCTCAGATTCTAACCAACGATATGTATGTAAGTAAGTAACCTTGGGAGTATTTGCGCAAAATATATTATAAAGTCAGTACATTTAGCACAAATACTCCCGACACTACTTGCATATCGTCAGTCTGATTCTGTTTCTGAGCCAGTGAGCTAAATTCGCTTTTATTGGATCCACATCACGAATCCAAGATGCTGTGGGGTGGGGGGGCTTGGGAACCTCATTCTGTTCTCTTCTTGCATAGGTTGCTGGTTTCCTGGTCTGTGGTCTAGATTGGCAAGAGATTTTGCACCACAATCTCAATTTCATTTTCCTGGTTGCAGTATCTGTTGGTGTTTTTTTAGCGTGCTGAGAAACAAAATACTTTCACGCAGCATGAATCCAAGGTGCAGCGGGGGGCAGCTTGGGAACAGGTTGGGAACAAAGTGGCTGGACTGGTCACAATATCATGGATGGTATTCTTCTTGCCTAGGTTGCTGTGGTTTTTTATGCTGGTTTCCTGGGAACTAAACTTGTCCAGACCATGGTCTAGATTGGCCTAGAGCTCTGAAGATCTTTTTTTGGGGACAGAAAAAAGTCTGGTGTTTTGTTGCCTTTTTTTTTTTAACTGCCCCTTGTCTGGGCTAGCCAAATTTGCTACTCTCTAAAGGGAATTTTTGGGCACTGATTTTAATTTGAGGTGAGGAGGAAACTGATCTGGATGCCTGGGATCAATGTGGGGGGAGTTGAGCCTGGATGTGCTAGTGAGGTGGGAAGAGGACAGTGAGGAAAGTGGCTGTGCTGAACTGGTCCATTGGGGTGGGGATAGTGACTGGTCTGATCTGGGGTTGTTGCTGGCCAGGCTAGTCATGGAGTGAATAGTGTCCAGGCTGAACCATTGGGGTGTGGGTCATCCAGGTAAGGATCAGTCTGAGTGGGCGGAGTGTCCATGCATCACCATCAGGGTAAGGACAGTTGCTGGGCTAGACTGTCGGGGTGGGGATAGTGTCTGCTCTGGTCTGTTGGGGATGGGAAAGTGTCTGCACTGGTCTATCAGGTGGGGAGAGCTGGACTGGTTTATCTGGGTAAGCTGTGCATCAGCATTGAGATTGGGATAGTGCCACCATGGATGGTCTGTAGGGGAGGAGATAGTGGCTGGGCTGGTCCGTCGGGGTGGGGGAGTGACCCTGGTGGTCCATTGGGGTGGGGGAGTGGCTCTGGTGGTCCATCGGGGTGGGGGAGTAGCCCTGGTGGTCCATTGGGGTGGGGAGAGTGGCCCTGGTGATCTGTCAGGGTGGGGGGAGTGGCCTTGCTGGCATGTCGGGGAGGGCAGAGTGGCCCTTGTGGTTCATTGTGGTGGGGGCAGTGGCCCTGGTGGTCTGTTGGGGTGGGGAAAGTGGCTCTGGTGGTCTGTTGGGGTGGGAAAAGTGGCCCTGGTGGTCCGTCGGAGTGGGGGAGTGGCCGTGCTGGCCCATCTGTGCTAGGAGAGTGGCTGGGCTAGTCTATCTGAGGAAGCAGAGTTGATGTGCATCAGCATCTGGATTGGGATACTGCCCTGGTGGTCCATTGGGATGGGGGGAGTGACCCTGCTGGTACACTGCAGTGGGGAGAGTGTCCCTGGTGGTCTGTCAGAGTGGGGAAAGTAGTCATGCCGGCCCGTCAGGGTGGGGATAGTGTCCACTCTGGGTAAGCAGAGTGGCCGTTCATCAGCATCTGAATTGGGATAGCGCCATGCAGCTTCTTGTGGGTTAGAGTGGCCGTGGTGGTCCATTAGGGTGGGGATAGTGACTGGGCTGGTCTGTCGGAGGGAACAGATTAGTGAGTGTCTAGGCTGGTCTGTCAGGATGTGAAGACTGGCCATGCTCAATTGCCCTGCAAATGTTGTGCTGTTCACCTGCTCTACTGTACTAGCAGCCTGGTGCTCCTGACCTGCACTTTTGTCTGCCTTGTGCTGTACTAGACCTGCCTTGCCATCTACTGCCACAGGACTATTGCTTTTCTGTGTGCCTGCTGACTGGTAAGTTTTTTGTGTTTTGGATAGCCCTGCTGCTTTTATTTGAATGGGAAAGCAAGGGAGGGAAGATGTTGGGGGGGCATGAGATGACATGCTTAATGTATCAAAAAATGAATGTATTTGCAAAATGGCAGACATGCTGTAAAAAATTGTTCTGGGGAGGGGAACATGGACAGAGCGGCACAGAACCATTTTTCCCAGCATGCATGCCAGTCTGCCGGGTCTGTGCCACGCTCCAGTGGTTTGTCGGTTGCTGGTCGGCAGATGGGCAGGCTGGGCGGACTGGTTCACATGCTGGGAAAAATGGTTCTGACCTCGGAGGGAGGCGTGAATGGGCAGAGTGGCACAGAACCATTTTTCCCAGCATGCATGCCAGTCTGCCTTGTCCGTGCCACGCTCCATTGGTTTGTTGGTTGATGGTCGGTAGATGGGCAGGCTGGGTGTACTGGTTCACATGCTGGGAAAAATGGTTCTGGCCTTGGGGGGGTGAATGGGCAGAGTGGCACAGAGCCGTTTTTCCCAGCATGCATGCCAGTCTGCCTTGTCCGTGCCATGCTCCATTGGTTTGTTGGTTGATGGTCGGCAGATGGGCAGGCTGGGCAGACTGGTTCACATGCTGGGAAAAATGGTTCTGGCCTCAGAGGGAGGGGTGAACGGGCAGAGTGACACAGAACCATTTTTCCAGCCTGCATGCCAGTCTGCCTTGTCCTGTGCCATGCTCCATTGGTTTGTTGGTTGATGGTCAGCAGATGGCTGGGCGGACTGGTTCACATGCTGGGAAAAATGGTTCTGGCCTCAAAGGAAGGGGTGAATGGTCATAGTGGCACAGAACCATTTTTTCCAGCATGTACGCCAGTCTGCTGGGTCCATGCCACGCTCCATTGGTTTGTTGGTTGATGGTTGGCAGATGGGCAGGCTGGGTGGACTGGTTCACATGCTGGGAAACATGGTTCTGGCCTCAGAGGAAGGGGTGAACGGGCAGAGTGGCACAGAACCATTTTTCCCAGCATGCATGCCAGTCTGCCTTGTCCGTGCCATGCTCCAGTGGTTTGTTGGGGGTTGTGTGTGTGCGCCTCTGTCTGTGAGCACATAGAATGAATAATAATGATAATAAAAAAGAGACACAGTCAGACAAAATAACTTTATAAAGCCACATCAAACTGAATAAACCATGTTGAAACCACTGTCGAAACTTTGGATTTTCCTCCTTGGTTTACCTAGGGGGTAAACAAAGAAAAAATTGATTTAAACTGTCTAACTGCATGTTAATAATAATCTTACCACCTTTCAGTTTGGCTTTTGCGGGAATGTCTAATGGAATATTGTTGGAAGTGTTGGGGAATTACAGAGAATTGATAAGTTCTTAAAGGTGAATTACTGGCAGAGGTGAAGCCCCCGTAGCACTATATTAAAAAATAGTCCTTGCACTTGAGTGATCACTCAAATTGGTGATTGAGCACAAAGATAGATTTATTTCTGTTGACTGCAGGGGGGATAGGAGAGATGAAGCTACGAGCTGCACAGTGGTTTTATGGCTTTACCTCTGCTGGTAGAACACCTTTCATCAGCTGAGCTCCGACTTGAAAACTAAGAGGCTCCATTTTCATGAGGACCAAGTTAGAAAAAGCCCAATTTACTGTTGGTGCAATTCCTGATTGGTTTATTCTTCAGTACAGATTGCAATCTCTCCATTAGCATCCTCAATCCCAATCCTCATTAATCATTGTGGATTTTTGTTTTAATTGGATGCACTTTGTTTACATTAAATAAACCAATCCAGGCAGCTAGATGTTAGGACTGAACTGACGGAGTCCACCTTGGCGTCTGGTGGTTCAGCTTAATTCACGTCTGAGCTCTGTAAAGCTTCGGTACATGGCATTGGATGAGTACTGTCATTCTACCTCTGTTGCCATCACTCCTGCAGGGTGGGGGCTGCACTTGCTGCCGTCACACCTGCGGAGTGGGGGCTGCACTTGCTGCCATCACACCTGCGGGGTGGGGGCAGCACTTGCTGCCATCACACCTGTGGGGTGGGGGCTGCACTTGCTGCCGTCACACCTGCGGTTTCGGGGCTGGACTTGCTGCACATGCTGCCATCACACCACAGGGGTGGTGGCTGCACTTACTGCTGCTGTCTATCCTGGAGAATCGATGAACCTGCTGTTGCCACCCATCTTGCTGGGAGTTGGAAGGTGAAGTCTTCATGAACATCATGCCTGTGCGCTGCTGCAGATTCCTTCTGATGTTGAACCACCTGCCAGCACTGCTACCAGCACCTCATGCTTGTCCCTTTGCACCACTCTTCAAGTAAGTAGGTGTGGGTGTTGGTGGAAAGCTGTAATTGGAGAATGCATTGATGAGTATGATGATGTGGATGATGATGATGATGATGATCTTTTTAACAGTTATGTGTACATTTTTCTGTAGGCCACATGTAAACATTTCAATTATGATTTCAGGCCTTGAAGTGCTGTCGGACATGATCTGCTGCAGGGCTACTATCCTCCATTGTAAAAGGTACAGTTTGCTTTCTTTTTGCCCACTAGTGGGTCTTCCATGCTAAAAATGTGAGTGCGTTGTTGGTGTTGCAGAGTTAGGACTTACTGTGTTTTGTTGTTTTTTTAGGTCAAACTGTGAAAGTGCTGTTGGTGGTCTGCTGCTGTGAGTCCTTGCCCTTCTGAAAAGGTATTGTTGTACTTCTTTGCACTCACAAACAGTGACTCAAAGTCTAGATTGTATGTTTCTGACATCACAGTGGTTTCTTTTTGGTACCCTTCTCCACATAGCCTCACATTAGCAGTTAGTGAGATTTGGCAGAGATATGTAAGTAACTCGGAAATGGTGGCCAGGAATTGGCTGAGAATGGGATAGATATAGATAAATAGTGATATTGTAGTCTGGAATTTAAGTGGCTGAGGTCAGCGTAAAATCTGTAGCTGCTCCTCCCCACTCTCGTAGACATGGTCTTACATTAGTGGAGAGATTTGGATGCTTGTTTCTTACTATAGATAGTTCTAGTCTGGACTGTAAACTTCAAAGGGCAGCATGATTTCTGTAGCTGTTCCTCCTCACTATCAAACCTGGACAAGAATTATTAGCTGAGATATATTTCAAATGCCGATCTTGTACTCTTGCTATTGTACTATGACATTCTGAGGTCAGCGTGATGATTTTGTCAGCTACTCCTAACTCTGAAATGGTGGCCAGAAATTGGCTTAGAATGGGATAGATGTAGATAAATAGCAATGATATTGTAGTCTGGAATTTAAGTGGCTGAGGTCAGCGTAAAATCTGTAGCTGCTCCTCCCCACTCTCGTAGACATGGTCTTACATTAGCGGGGAGATTTGGATGCTTGTTTCTTACTATAGATATTTCTAGTCTGGACTGTAAACTTCAAAGCGCAGCATGATTTCTGTAGCTGCTCCTCCTGACCATCATCCTTCATTCTCATCTACGGCCATGAATGACCAGTGAGATTCTAATGCTGATGTAGTCTCTTATTTTTGTCTTGATTTGAGAGATTGAGTAATTAGTTGTGAAATTGTAATAGTTGTGCTGCACAATTGTAAATATATTGTCTATAGCTCCCAATTGTTTCAATTTTGTTTGTTGGGAGTCATCCACTACACATGTAGCAATGGCAACACCACCACCACCAAGCAAAATGGCCAAAATCTCATCTCTTACCGCATAAAGACCGTGCGTTGCAATTCAAGTCCATGGAGGAAGATGTTCTGTCCTTCTGTGATCACCCTGTTGACTACATCAGGAAGGACACGTGGTGGATCCTGTAAAGCAAAAATACACCAAGAACACAAGCCAGAAGAGTTACAGCAGACAGGTGACCCTGCACACCAGTTTAATGCCACAACAGCTGCAGCTGATGCAAGGAGGAAACCATTTTGGCCACGTTGAGAGCTTGGTGTGGTGCCAATATACCAATTGAAAAGCTGGATCAGCCCTGCTTGAGAGACTGGATGGGAAGTATATCAAAGGAATTGAGCTGCCCAAAAGCAGACACTTTACGTACAGAATTACTTGCCCGACTAAATAAGGAAATGGCGGAGGGAATTAGCCAGCTGGTAAGAGGCAAGACACTCTGCAGTAATGTGCTATGAAACAACTGATGCAGACTCCGCTGTGTAATGAACTTTATTTTTGTAATGGAGGGTGCAAAATCTATAATAGCAGACACCATAGAGCTAACAGCGGTAAACCACTCCACTGTTGCCCAAAGTGTTTTAAAGACCTTGCATAAATATGGTGTGGAGATGGGATAAGTGGTAGCATTTGTTAGTGACAATGCACATTACATGACAAAGTGCTTTAATGATGTATTACGTGGCCTAATTGGTGACCATGTAGTCCATGTGGGTTGTTGGGCACACGTTTTATCATTGGTGGCGATACCTGGATTGACCACTTTGATTAGGTGAATAGGCTTGTGGCACTTATAAAATATGCCTTTCAACAATCACCAAAACGTAAGCAAGAGTACATTGCATTCCTGGAGGAGAGGGGTGCGGAAAAAAAAATATTGCCTCCTGTTCCTGTCTTGACCCATTGGCACACCTGGTTCGAAGCAGTAAAATACCTCTGCATATCTGGAACACCCATAGAGTTCTTCAAGGATGAAACCAGTGATGCCAACTCCATGAGGTCCTTAAAAAAACTATTTGAAGACTGGTTCACAGAGCTGCAGGTTCAAACTACATTCATTGCGGAAACCTGCACTGACCTTATTGAAGCAATCGAGCTTTTGCAAAGCAAGGAAAAGCTCTTGGCTGTTTTGCTGTATGACACTATTAGCAAAATCAAATAGCGGTTTGAAGCAGGAGTGTTGAAGATGGAATGATTTGGTGACAGAACTGATGGGTACTTGCAGGCTATGAGGCCACGGGTCAAGCAGGAAAATGTTGCCCTTTTCCAAGGAGTATTTGGTGTCTCTGTAAACAAGCTTTCTAAGCATATGGACACAAACCCATCAGTTGAATTCTTTAAGGCTTGCCGTATTTTGGACCCCAGAAATTTACCAAAACTGAATAGGGATTTGACATGGCATGCCAGTGACATTCTCTGTTAGCACTGCACAACCAAACAGACCTGCAAAATGACTGGGATGTATATGCTAGGGAGGATATAAGGGAACTTCCAAGCATATTGGAGTTGGATGTTGGGCAGTACTGGCTTTCAAGGCAGTCACAACTAACTGTACTCTCCAGAGCTGCTCTACAAGCTATCTGGATACCTGTGTCAAGTGCAGATGTGGAGAAATCCTTCTCTGTATATGGACAGATCCACACAGACCAAAGGAGGAACCTGTTGGTATAAAATCTGAAACTGTTATCCCAGCTCATGTACAACAAGTAGCTGGATTATATATTTTTGCATGGTTTCCTCAACATGTCTGATGCCCATTTTTATACTTATATTAGCGTATTCAAGCCAGTCACCAGTGCCATCCTCGCCATGAAATAATGGGCTGGCTCCTCCCTCTAACTTCAGACTGTTGCCCCTGTTGTCCTTCCCTCTTTTTGGCCTCTTAGGTACTTGAAGGTCTCACTCATGTCCCGTTCCTTTCTATCTTCTAGGTTGTACATGTTGAGCTCCCTCTCTCTCCTCATGTGCCCTGTCTGTCACCCTTCCCCAGGATAATTCATCACCCAAAGTTAGACCCCTGTCCCCCACCATCACTGGTAAACACTAAACAGCAGTACTTGTTTAGTACTTGCACGTGCTCTGACCCTTGCTGTACCCACCCTCCTTCTTAACAGTCTTCCTTTCCCTTCCCCTTCTTTGCCGAATAGAGATTTGATTGCTCCCTCCTTCTGCCTTTCTATTGGGAGGGTTGGAGACTGATGGACTCCTTTGCATGGTGGTGCGGTTTACTGCCCACATCCACACAATCACCCTGACTGCTTTAAGTTATACTTTTCCATAATAAACTGTCCCAGATTTTGCTTTAGAATCCCTGGGCTCTACAAACTCTGGTGCAGCCTGTCCTGTGCATACATGTCTTGGTTCTCCAGGACACCATATGCTATCCCATTAATACACATGATGTGAGGAACACCTTTTATACTATTGCACAGTTTTCCACATTTCATATATGCCTTTGCACATTTAATGTATTTATAGTATTTATAGTTGGTTAGATACCGTATGTTTATACTGTAGGTTTTAGTTCACTTGCTTGTTCACTGTAATTAGTCAGGTTTTACACATTTTCTTTGATAGAGCTTTAGTTTAATTGCTGTACTTATATGTTATGTTCCACATTTTGCATATTTTACCGTATATGGGTTTCCATTCACATGTCTGTTTTCCACTGTATCTACACTTTCAGTGTACTGTTTTATAACAGTTTTGTATAGATTGTGTAAAATTTGGTTTCTCGTATTACACCCGCACCTTTTTATGCTTTTTTTAATACTTTTGCATATTTTTACTGTATGGATGTTTTTGTATTTCTATTTACTCCTTTATGCACATTTTTTATAAATGCTATTTTATTTAATGCAGCTGTTCTCTGTATTTCATTTTATTCATTTCTGAATTAGTGATATGACAAGACATGCAGAGCAAAGGTTCCTTGATGTATAGCATAGACCAAAGTACAAAGTCATGGTACTAATGTCATAGAGGGGCATAAGTCTGGTTGGGGGGCTTTGGGAAAATATCCCTGCCCAACAGGGAATTACCATGGCATTGCTCAGTAGAGAACCCATTGAAAATGGTTGACTGGGCAGGGGAAATTCATTAAACCATGGATTTGGTTGCATGAGTGGCTATCCTGTATGTTCAGGGCTGTCAGTGTTGGTGCTTGCAGGAGAGCTGACTGCATGCAATTTTTGGTGACTGGATTGGCTGTATTTGTGCACAGTGTTGCATCTGGGGGGGCACTGTGGAGAGAAGCTGTGTTGGCACCTGGAGGAGTTGGCTGTGTGAGTTTTAGTTTCTCAGAAGAAGCCAGGAGGGGAAGGAAACATATTCAATTCAGTGTTTTACAGTAACTGGTAATTGCTTTTTTCTTTTAAACTTAGATTGTGGGCTTTTCGTGACACTGTACTTTCTTTGTTGTCTTTACTTAGAATTGTTTTTGGGCTGTTGAAAATTTAAAACGTAGTGGTGGTGTATTTCTGTGCTGTCTTTAATTGCTGCAAATTTTGTCTTGGCTTGTCTGACTTGCCCTGTAGCTTGGGTGAGGGGTGTTAATTGTCTGGCCTCTGACCTCAGCTACGTGATAACTGGAGATGGGGCTTAGTCAGAGTTGAGGTAGCAAGTGAGTTTTATTTTTGCAGAAGAAGCCAGAAGAGGAAGGAAACATATTCAATTCAGTACCTTACAGTAACTGGTAATTGCTATTTTTCTTTTAAACTTAGATTGTGGGCTTTTAGTGACACTGTACTTCCTTTGTTGTCTTTACTTAGAATTGTTTTTGGGCTGTTGAAAATTTAAAATGTAGTGGTGGTGTATTTCTGTGCTGTCTTTAATTGCTGCAAATTTTCGCCTCCCCTTCCCCCAACTCTTAATAATATGCCATGTTAAATCTGATTGACCAAAGCTAAACACAGGGTATAGTAAAGGGTGTGGAGTAGGAGGGGCATAAGGGGAAGAAGCCCACCCTCAGCACGAGAAGTGTTTTGACTCATTTATTTATTTATAGGTTTATTTTCTTTTTTTTAAAAAAAGAAAAGTATCTGAGGATCAGTGGCAGGATTTTTAGGACAGTAACATAATAAAAAGGGAACTAGGAGAGCTTCAGTAGCAGACAAGTAGTGGAACAGCAGTATAATTGCAGTATAATGTGGGGAGTGGTGCAATGCAGTGGCTGTGGGGCAGCCATATTCAGGCAGACCTTCTGGACACTGAGGTGCTGCCCCATCTGCATGTCTCTCTGGACTGTGGGATGAGGTAGCCAGACTCAGAGCAGAAGTAAACTGGGTCAGGAGTACCATCACCCCTATCCAGAGACCACCCAGTCCAATGCAACTGCCTCAAAGGATGCCTAGAACGAGGAGCACTTGGATGACAGTGGGCTCAGGGTGGGTTACAGCAGTCAGGCAGAGGCACTTCCCAGATCCTATTCCACTCAAGAACTCATATGCCACACTGGCAAATGGGGACAACCAAATAGAGGTACCCGGAGAAGTGGAAGGAAAGGATGTGGAGGTTAGCCAAGGAGGTGGCCTCAGAGGGGAAAGCAGTGGACCCCAGAAGAGGAGGAAGTGAATCCTGGTGGGGGACTCCATCATAAGAGGGATCCAGCTAGGAACACAGGAGGGGGAAGACAGGGAGGTGAGGTGCCTACCAGGTGCCACGGCATGGAGGGATGGAAGGAAGATCCTGGGGATCACTGGGAAGGCAAGACAGGAGGGTGAGCTGGATGTCATTATCCACCTAGGTACTAATGACCTGGCAAATGGGGAGCCAAAGGAAGTTCAGGAAGAGTTTAGGAAATTGGGGAGGGGTCTCAAGCAAGTAGCTACTTCTGTCACTTTCAGAAGTACTACCTATGAGAGCAAGGGAGCATAGGGGTGCACCAGGAACTTAAACTCATGGTTGAAGAACTGGTGCTGTGAGGAAGGGTTTGGATTCATTGGTGACTGGGGACCCACCTGGAGGATGGAGGTTTGTTCAAGCCTGAGTGACTGCATCCATCCTGGAGGGAATCAAGCACTCAATAATAAGTTTAAATACTACTTTGACAAGCATTTAAACTAGCAAATAGGGGTGGCAGGCCAGCAAGGAGGGTACCTACCTGCTCACCCCCACAGCTAGCAGTGGAACCAGTGAACCAGAGGAGTGCTATCTCTACAAAGCAGTTTGCAAAGATGGAGATTAGCACCCAAGAGGAGGATAGGCAGAAAGGGCAAAATTCAGCAGAAGGGCAGACAGCAAGGAGATCAAGGATAAGGACAACCAAGGAAGGGGCTGGAGCAGAACAACGGAAACAGTCTAGGAGGTCAAATCATGGAAAGCCATGTGTCAAATGCCAGGAGCCTCAGCAACAAGATGGAAGATCTGGAGGCTGTCATGGTGCAGTCAGACCTGGACATTGTGGCCATCACTGAAACCTGGTGTAATGATAACCACGACTGGGAGATGGCCATACCTGAAGGCAACATATTCAGAAGAGACAGGGCAGGCAGGAAGGAGGAGGAGTGGCACTGTATGTGAAAAATGACACGGGCCACAGAGATCCAGGAGGAACAAAATGGAGAGAGATAATGTGGTTAAGCTGGAAAGGAAAATGGGGACAGCCATCCGTTACAGGTGTGGTCTATAGACCACCAGCCCAGGAGGAAGAAACAGATAGGGAGCTGATGCTAGCCATCCAAAGGATGGCAGACAAGGGTGAGGTAGTACTGGTTGGAGACTTCAATATTCCAGACGTGGACTGGAGCATCCCAGCAGCAGCATCAACTAGGAGCAGATTTGTCCTGGACTCCCTTCAGGGTGCCTTCCTCAAGCAACTGGTCATGGAACCAACTTGGCAGAAGGCAATACTGGACCTTGTGCTCACAAACAGGGACAGTGTGATGGGGTAACAGTGGAGAGCACCTGGGGAACAGTGACCACCAGTCATTGTGGTTTGAAATCACAGAAAGAGCAGAACCAAACCACACAAAAACACGTATTCTGGATTTTAGGGGGGCAGACTTTGGGAAAATGGGGAGATACTTGAAAGAGGCATTAAGGGGAATGGGGCAGGAATCAGAGGTTGAGGAACAGTGGGCAGGATTTAAAATGGGGATGACAAGAACAACAGAATTATGCATTAAGCAGGTTAGAAAGAGGGAAAGGAAGAGGAGACCATTATGGTTTCCAAAGAGGTAGCAAAGAAAGTGAAAGCCAAAAAGATTGCATTCAAGCAATACAAAAAGACACAGGCAGAAGGGGATAGGGAGAAGTACCAGGAGAAGCAAAGGGAGGCAGGGAGGTCAGTAAGGGAAGCCAAAGCTCAGACAGAAGAACACAATTGCAAAATCAGTGGGTAGAGGGACAAAACCTTTACATAAGTGAAAAAGAAAGGCAAAAGGAGGGATAGTGAGACTGAAGGGGAGGATGGGGGCGCGTGGAGGATGACAACAGTAAAGCTGACATATTGAACAGGTATTTCTGCTCAGTCTTACTGAGGAAGAGGAGGTAATGGGTCTGAAGGGAGTACAAGGGTGAGAATGGTGCAGAAATGGACACAAGTCCCTTTACACAGAAAGGGTCCTGAAGGAACTGGAAGTAATAAGAGTTGATAAAGCAAAGGGCCAGATGGGGTGCACGCCAGGTCCTTAAAGAACTAAGAGGTGGTGGCTGAACCTCTGGCTATCCTGTTTAGCCGATCACTGGAAACAGGGGAGGTACCCAAAGACTGGAGGACAGCAGATGTAGTCCCCTTATACAAAAGTGGGAACAAAGAGGAAGCGGGGAACTACAGACCAGTCAGCCTCACCTTGGTAGTGGGGAAGATCATGTAAGCACTACTGAAGGAGAGATTGGTGGAGCATCTGGTTGTCAATGGACTACAGGACCCAAGGCAGCATGGTTTCACCAGGGGGAGGTCATGTCAGATCAACCTCATTGAATTTTTTGACTGGGTGACTAGGGAGGTGGATCAGGGAGGGCAGTGGACATGGCCTATCTGGACTTCAGCAAGGCCTTTGACACTGTGCCACATAGAAGACTATTACACAAACTGGGGAATATGGGTGTGGGAAGGACAGTAGTGTGGTGGGTAGGTAACTGGCTGGGTGGCAGGACACAGAGGGCGGTGGTAAATGGCTGTCACTCCACAGAGGGAAGAGTGACCAGTGGGGTACCACAGGGATCAGTGCTGGGACCGGTCCTATTCAACATCTTCATCAGTGACATTACGCAGGACCTAGAAGGCAGAATTTCACTGTTCACTGATGACACAAAGCTCTGTAACAGAGTAGACACACCAGAGGGTGTAGACAGAATGAGAAGGGACCTGCAGAAACTTGAAGAATGGTCAGGGGTTTGGCAGTTGAAATTCAATGCAAAGAAGTGCAAGATAATGCATATGGGGCACAAAACCCTGGCACAATATATCAGTTGGGGGTGAGGATATAGCATGCACCAAGCAGGAAAGGGATCTTGGGGTTATCATCTCTGATGACCTCAAGGTAGGGAAACAGTGTGACAAGGCAGCAGGTAAAGCAAATAGGATGCTGGGATGCATAGGCAGGGGCATCACCAGCAGGAAAAGAGAGGTCATAATTCCACTATACAAGACACTAGTGAGGCCCCACCTGGAGTACAGTGTACAGTTCTGGAGACCTTACCTACGTAAGAACATAGACAGGGTAGGGAAGGTTCAGAGGAGGGCAACAAAGATGGTGCATGGATTGCATCACAAGTCCTATAAAGACAGGTTGAAGGAACTGAACATGTACTCCCTGGAGGAGAGGACGGAGAGAGGGGATATGATAGAGACATACAAGTATCTTACAGGGAGGAACAGGGTGCAGGAATACACTATTTTTAAGTGAAAAAGATGTTCCAGGACTAGAGGGCATGGGATGAAGTTGGAGGGAGGACGATTCACAGGAATCGTGAGGAAGAATTTCTTCACAGAACAGGTGGTGGACAAGTGGAACACCCTGCCAGAGGAAGTGGTGGGGGCTGAAACAATCACGGGATTTAAGAATGCATGGGATAGACATAAAGGAATTCTGGAGGTCAGGGTAAGGGCAACAGAATTCTAGGAAAACATAAACTGAACTTACAAGCTCAAATGGGCAGACTGGGTGGGCCATAGGCCCTTATCTGCCGACACTGTCTATGTATCTATGTATCTGAGGGATGAGGTCATGCTGCAGGCAAACCTGAGGAATAGGGACATAGTGCTGTTGCTGCTGCTGTAACACCTGAGGAATTGGAGCCATAGTCATTCTGCAGACAACGCAATAGAGGGTGGGGGCTGCAGTGCAGTATCTGAGGGACAGAGCAAGGCCATAGTGCTGTTGACACTGCCATCGCACTTGAGGGTTGGGCGTGACTGTGCTGCTGCTGCCATCACATTTTGTACCTATCAAATAACAAAATTGGTGCAAGGTTGGATGTATGTACAATAGTGGACGTCAAAATTGCTAATATGCATAGTAGCAGAGCAAAATTTGTTAAATAAAGTACCCAAAACAAAACACCGTAAAACGGATTTTGGTTTCACAGACACCAGTGACAATACTGCTTTTCCAATGTGCAAAATGGAATTTGCTATTTCTCAATCACAGTAAACCAGTGTCCCTGCCCATTGAGATCAACCACCCTCTCTGATGTTTTTGACAATGCCATGCCGGTGGACCCTGCAGTCTTGTATGTAAGTACTTTTATCTTTAATAAAATTAAGGATTAGCTTCAGTTAGAGCAAGACTGTTTTAATGAAGATTTTACCACAGAACCCAGTCTGCTGTTTTCTGATAAGGTTTGGTTACTGAGTGCTGCAGGTAGCTAGGAGCTTTCCAACACCAGTGTAATAACTAATAACTATTCACTGAATTACATTTTTAAAAAATCACAAAAGTTCAGTAGCCAAACAGTGATGTTTGCTAGCCCATTGTGTAGTACTCCCAACAAATTCATGTCAAACTTCATAGTACATCCAAAATAGTGATTTTAACACTCTGTATTGTATTGAACTTCACAACAGCCCCACCTTCATCCTGTAGAGATGGACAGGCATTGGGGTAAGTGTTTGGGTCATCGCCCGTGATGGTCATGCCATGTCACCTCACCCTATTCTGCAGACACCGACACATGTTAAGGTGTGCCTTGGGGTGTTTGGCTTTACAGTCACCCCATTCCATAAGGGCATGCGCTGAAATGGGTGCAGCATAGAAGAATGGGATGAAGTCTGGGGCCAAAGAGTCCAAGGTACACCTCGATGCCTGTCAGTGGCTGAGGGGTGGAGGTGGGATGGCATGAGCAGTACAGTCATCAATCCAAAGGCACACCCCGATGCCTGTCAGTCTGTACAGAGTGGGACATTATGGTTAGAAACCCTAACGCCTGGCGTTTGTTGGTATTTGCACTACAAATTTTTAACATGGCCTTTTTGTGACCCCACCTCATGAAAGCATTTGGGACCTCTTTTCTTGAAGAGTGGCAGCGTGATTTTGCCATTGTGTCCCAAACTTTGAGTTCCAACAGCGACCATGCCATTCTACGCCACATGTACAAAAACACAGATTGGGCAGGATGTGAAGAATGACAGCTGTACTATCCACAGGGAGGTGTGAAGAGATGGCAATGTTGAAAATCTGTAGTGGGAACATTAAAAGTGCTCGCACTTTGATCATACATGGAAACTGTGCAACGCATGCGCATAACACAGTCATTTTATGGACTTTCACCACCAGATTTTCAACATAGGCATTTTAGGACTTCTGCTCATGAACAGTGTCACTGTGATTTTCTTAATGTGTCCCAAACACTGATTTCCCCCAGCAACCACGCTATTCTGCACTGGAAGTGCAAAAACACATTTTGGCCAGGATGTGAAAAATGACAGCTGTACTCTTCATAAGGAGGTGTGGAAAAATAGCAATGCTGAAAATCTGGAGTGAAAATATTACAGATGTGCTAAGTTATGAGCGTGCGTGGAAACTGTGCAACGAACACTCATGACACAGTCACTTTATGGACTTTCATCACAAAATTTTCAATATTGGCATTTTAGGACCTCTGCTCATGAACACTGTCACTGTGATTATCTTAGTGTGTCTCAACACTGATTTCCGACAGCGATCGTGCCATTCTGCGCTGGAAGTGTGAAAACACATGTCAGCCAGGATGTGAAACATGACAGCTGTACTGTTCATAAGGAGGTGCAGAAAAATGGCCATGTTGAAATTTTGGAGTGAAAATATTGCAAATTGGTGACGTTACAAGCGTGCATAGCAACTGCGCAACGCACTCTCATAAAACAGTAATTTCTTGGATTTTTTCCACCAAAATTGCAACACAGAATCTTTGAGAGGCCACCTCATGAATACTGGCACTGTCATTTTGTTAATCAGTCCCAAAAGGTGATTCCATGCAGTGACTGCGAAATCACCTTTTGGGACCAAATAACGCCATGACAGTGGCTGAATTCATGAGGAGGGGTCCCAATAACCCCATGATGAAACTTTGCTGCCAAAATTCCCCAAAATGCCTGAGATATGCACCAAAGGTGAAAAAATCCTATTTATGCCATTATACAGCTTGCCAACATTTCTTCAGTTCGTGGTCAACTTTGAAGAGTGCAGACGTGTTCCGGGTCGAAGATCATCACGCTGGGCTCAGAGAGTAGAATATGGGGGTGGGGGTGGTGTGGGGAGGTGGCACACAGAGGGTGGGTGGGGTTGGGGGCGGGCCAACGGACTCAACGAGGGACCATTTTCTGATTTACAGGCAAAAAAAAAAAACATTATGGACAGTTTGTTTTAAACACGGACATTTGGCATGCTGGGGTGGGCTCCCAGTGTGTCACTTGAGTGTTTTTTTGGGAGGTGGCTGTAGCCGATGGGATTAGGCACCCCATCAGCACTTGGGGGTGTAAGAGCCAAGGGGATTGGGCACCCCCATCAGCGCAAACCAATTTTTTGTATTATGCCGATGGGGGGAGGGCTCCCATCGGCAAATGAAACTGGGACAGGGACTGAAGCCGAGGGAGATGGGGCCCCCGTCAGCAAACAAAGACTCTTTTGGGGGGCGCATGCTGCCGAGGGGGATTGGTCACCCCTTCGGCAGTGGGGACTGTATAATATTGTTTGTGAACATGGCGGTGTCTTGCTGCCACGTTCACAAACAATATTACACTAGGTAACGTTCTGCCCTGCAATGATGGGTCGCTCCCTCATTGCAGCAGAATGGCTGAAGCTGCAATGACGAGACAGCCCTTGATTGCTGCGGTGAAAACGTTACAAGTTGGTGGCACTTTTGAAAGCCAGTATCATCAGCACACTGTGCCTTCATTGGTCCACCAGTGCAAAGCCCCAAATGCAATGCCTCCACTGGGTGTCACAGTGCTGTGCCTCCACAACCTTCTTCTCTCCTAGTTGCCACATAATGTTTCTTGCTCAGTGCGCAAGCAAACATAAAAATGAGAGGTATCTATCTCAGGCAAAGCCCTTTGTGCATGGATCCTTGTTTTTACTGGTGTTTAGTGCTGTGACTTTATTCTGTGACTGTGCTGTTTTTAGTCATGGGCACCAAGATCACTGAGCAGCTCTGCATTTCACTTTGATATCAGAATCCCTAGCCTTGATGTTCTCTGAAGCACAAAAGATAGGACAACTGCCCTAATCTAGCAACATAGCCCTGATAACCCTAACCCCTAAATCAGGTGAAGAACCCTCTAGCTGTGGCAGCTACCAACCCATCTCACTCATAATGACAGCCTGCAAGATATATGCCAAAATAGTAATTGCCCATAAACTCCAAGACCTAATCCATGTACTGGTGAATAAGGCCCAGGATTTTTCTGGGGTAGGCATGGTATCAACAGTACCAGGAGGCTACTCAGTGCGATCTTTCTGGAAACAACCATAAAAAATTATGCAGCCCTGGTATCACTAAATGCCAAAAGGCACTAGGTAGGGTGGAGGGCCATTTCTCTTCCACACCCTAAAGCACTTGGGATTTGGTGATACTTTCATTCAAGAAGTCTACACTTTAAAGATGGGGGTATCCACAGCTGTAGACACCAGTGATACCACATCAAATCCTTTTCCTGTGTAGGGGAACCCAGCTAGTGTTTCCTTATCTCCACTTCTATATAGCTGCCTTAGAGTCCCTTCCGCAGGCAGTCCATCAGCATCCCTGAATTTACTATGTCCAGCTGGGAAAGGAGCATTAAGCACTAGCCTATGTGAATGATATTCTCCTAACCTTAACTAAACTGCATGAGTCCATTCCGGCTTTGTTGTATCTAACGGACAGTTTTGGTAACATATCAGGTTACAAGCAGAATGTCTCCAAATCACTGCTTTTGCATGCCAACAGAGAGATGCAGACTCCATAGCTTGCCATAGGAACTCACTCTGATTAAAGACCACATCAGATATTTAGTCTGAGACTTCTCCTGGGACCTATCCAGACTGGGAGGTCTGAACTCAGTACCATCATAGCAAATCTGGAAGTAGATCTGGCTAGGTGGAGCAAACTACATTTGTCCCACTGGTGCAGGGCACGTACATACAAAATGATGCCCTCCCCAATGCTGTATGCCCTAGGCAATCTTCCCATAGACATCCACATGTGGATCTATAAGCACATACAAAACGGCAAATGTCCTTCTTCTGAAACTGGGACACAAAAAGGCTCAGCATCAAAAAGCTTCAACAAGACCAGTTGAAGGTGGGACTACACCTCCTGGACTTTGTCCTCAAACATAGGGCATACCTCCATCTTAGCAAGCTGCACCAATGTTTCCCATCACCCAGTGCCCAAAGTGGGCCACATGTGAGCAACAGGTGCTAGCAGAGCTCCCCTATAACAGTATCTTGATTGGGAAACAGCACAGGTACTTAACCATGGACCCGACTCTGCAATATGCTACAAGGGCATGGAGCTGGATAGCTATACTCACTGGTTGGATGCTCTGGGGCTCCCCAAACTTCCTAATTTTGAAGAACCCAAAGGTATATATAGACTAAAACAGTTTGCTGGAGAGTCTGGGAAGAGAGGGTATGAGGCAGCTTGCAGACCTCTTGGACAAAGGCAACAAGGTGCTGAAATCCTTTACCCAGCTACAGGAGGACTTTTACATCCCTAATTAACAACACTGGAGATACCCAGCTTAAACACACCTTGAGGACAGGATGAGGTCAGCACTACCATATTGACAGGTACAACCAACTGGACTCACTACTAAACAAAAATTATGGGGACCTCCTTCTGTAGCCTAATTTATAAATTCCTGATGGAATGTGCACCAGACCCCACCATACCTACCCTGAAGAGATGGTGGAGGAACTTGGGATCAAACTCACTCAACAACAGTGGCAGAGCTGGTGATATGCCCTATCCATGGATGTTAATGACACCAAGAAATGCTTCATGCAGCTCATATGAACATGTGAACATATGAATAGTGCCAGCAGAAAATGGCCTTATGGTCTATCTTGTCTGCTCGAGTTTGCAGACCTCCCAGTAACTACTGGGGGATCTGCCCCCTGCTATCCAATTCCCCATTTCCTTTGATATGTCCCTCTTCCCTCCCCCACATGCAATTTTCCTTTAACTCTGTCCAAAACTCTTGAAGCTGTCTATAGTTTCAGGGAGACAACTTTCTCTGGTAGCTTGTTCCATTTTGCCAGCACCCTCACAGTCAAAAGTGTCTCTTTATTTCCTCCTGAATCATCCCCACCAGGTTGAGCAGTGCCCTAATGGTTCTGTTCCCATTAAAGTTTGAGAGATCCTCAGAGTTCACTTTTTGTAGCCCCTAAGATATTTAAAAGTTTCAGTCATGTCGCCTCTCTTTTCTATCCTTTAGCGAGTACCTGTTGAGGTCTCTGAGTGTCTCCTTGTATGGACTGCCTTGTTGTCCCTGGATCATTTTAATAACCCATCTCTGGACCATGACTGTGTTTATGTAGAGGCTCTAACACTGTGCACTGTACTCAAGATGTGGCTGAACCAGTGGCCTGTACAACAGCAGATTCACCTCTACTTTTCTTCTGGTTTTACCCCGGCTATACATCCTAGCATCCAGTTTTGTATGGTCTGGTTCTCTTTGCAGTGTGCTGAGTGCATCAGGTCATTCATAATGATCATACTGCAGTCTTCCTCCTGTACTGACATGGTAATTTGCACATCTCCCAGCTTGACATTACTTTACACCTATGGCATTGAATTCCAATTGCCAAATACCTGACCACCTCTCTAGTTTGGTCAGGTCTTCTCTAATATGCTGTCTCCGCTCTTCTGTGCCCACTCCTTCACAGAGCTTTGTGTCACCTGCAAACAGCCATACATTGTCTTTTATCCCATGTGCAATGTCACTGATGAAGACATTGAATAACACCAGCACAAGCACAGAGCCCTGTGTGTCCACACTAGTAACTGGTCTAGCTTCTGAGAATTCCCTCTGACCACTACCTTCAGATTTCTATCTTGCAGCCAGTGTTTTACTCACCTAGCTAGTTTTACCCCTACCTCTAAGTCCTCCAGCTTCCTAATTAATCTCCTTGTGGGGAACAGAGTCAAAGGCCTTGCAGAAACTGAGATACAGTACACCCACTGCTTGGCATTTGTCCACTGTTCTGGTTACCCAGTCAAAGAAATCAATTAGGTTGCTTTGGCAGGACCGCATGATATGAACCGATGCTGCCTGTTGTCATGGACCCTATTAACCAATCTTTCCTTCAGTATGGCTTCCATGAGCTTCTCCACTATCGAAGTCAGACTGACCATCCAATTATTACCAGGGTCGTCCCTCGGCCCACTTTTGTGTAGTGGCACTTCATGTGCTGTTTTTCAGTCCAGGAGAACTTCCCCTGTCTCCAGAAAGGTGTTAAACATGTCCAACAGGGGATCAACCAGCACATCCAGTAACTCACTCAGTATCTTCAGGTGGATACCATCTGGTCCGAGAGACTTATCCAACTTCAGGCTCTTTAATCTTTTGCTCACCCTGTCAATTTCAAATCTCCCGTCAGTGACCCCCCCCTCCCCAATTATCTCCCCCCTTCTTCTCTGGGGTACTGGCTTATTCTTCTCCTTGGTGAAGACTGACCAGAAGTACTTGTTAAGTATTTCTACTTTCTCTGCACTACCCTCCACCTGCCCCTCTTCCCTTTTCAGTCTGACAGTTCCATTATTGATATCCTGCTTCCTTGTATACTGGAAACTTTGGTACCAGAATTCTGTCCCATGTTCAACTTGTTTGCCAGCTGAAGCTCTTTCTTGGCCTTGACCAGTTGTACTGCTTTGCTTTGCCTCCTTGCCTTATTATGGTACTCCTTCCTGTCCTCTTCCCTCCAGGTGTGCTTATGCTTCGAAGGCTGCCTTCTAGCTTGTTAGTGTTTGACTACTTTACCTCATCAAACCAGCTGGGCTTCTTGGTTCTGAATTTGTTGATGTTTATCTGGCACATTTGTGAGTGGCTCCCAATAGCCCTTCCTTGATAGGTGCCCATTTCCGGTCCACCCCATTTCCTTCCTCATTCCAGCAAGATGCTCTTCCAGAATTTCCCCCATGCTACCATAGTCTGCCTCCTGAAGTCTAGCACCTTTGTTTTTGTTCCAGTTTTCTCTTTGTTCATATCCAGGTGAAACCACACAGTTTGATAGTCATTTCCTGCTTGTGGTACTTTCCTCTTCACCTCCTGGACATGTGCACAATTAGTCAACACCACATCCAGTATGGCCCTCTCCCTGGTGGGTTCTTGAACACATTGTGTCAGGAACTCATTATGAAAAGCCTTCAGCAGCACCTGAGTTCTGGTACAGATGATAGGGATCCTCCAGTTCACCCAGGTAGGCTGAAGTCTCCCAAATGACTCACCCCACCCTGCCAGCAATCTCACAATTTTGGACCCCAGCCCTGTCTAATTCTTTATCCTTGGTCAGTGGCCTGCACACCACTCCTGCCTTAAGCTTTTTACTTTTTGTTGATTGTCCTTCCATCCATCTTCTCCTCCCTAGTGCAGGTTATCCCCCCATGTACAAAGCCACTACCCCCTCTAACTACCACCATCTGTCCTATACAACACGCACCCCAGCACAGAGTGATCCCAGTCATGGCTCAGCATGGCCAATGTCTCCATGGTGACAGTCATATCTTGTGTTATCAGCTATCCTTGGCCACACCTCCCATTGTTATTCCTGACATACATTGCACCCTCCACAGATAGCCTTATCTCCTGGTTCTCCCATCTGCGCTCCTTAACTATGGATTCCCAAGATCATGACCCTCCTTCCCCACCTGGCACTTGAGTTCCTCCTTACCTGCCTGTCCTTCCTCAGGTACCCTCCCACATCCTCCTACCTGCACTTCATTCTGATTAGTTGCATACCCCTACACTGGCTCCCACCATGTTCTCCCTTGTCTGTCCTCCACCACCGCCCTCCTGCCTTGCCACCATCCCTTCCATGCCCTTTACCACTACTCCTGCCCCACTCTACCCCAATCCACCATTCTGTGGACACCTTGTCTATTGCTCATATCCCCATCCTGTTGCTGATGGTCCTTCTCCCCCACACCACTCTTACCTGTACCTTCTCTAGTCAGTGGGAGGAATCTGATCCACAGCAGCACCTCTGAGGTGTTCCCACTGACCTCCCTTCCTTCCTTGCTCTCCCTGTTCCTTTTACTAGTGTCCATCTCTCCCCCTTAGGTCTCCTCTCCTGCTGAGGAAGGGGGACTCAGGGAGCCTTCCATAGCTCCACTTCCATTTTTCTCCCCTTGCCACATCACTCACCCAGTCTGGGCTTCACCAATAGTCCCCCACCACCAGCCGCCTTACCACATTTCACTCACAACCCATTCAGCTGTCCTATCTCTACTAATGCTAATAGTTCCTGTCTGAGCTGCCATACACCTGATCTCAGCTGATCTACCCTCCTACGTACTGTACCAGACACCCCTTACCTCCCAGTGAGTGCTCAGGAAAATCACTGCCCCATACCCCCTGCAACACACTACTCTACCCACCTCCTCCTTCCCTCTTAGCAATGCTCCTCTCCACATGATGCTGTTCTATACCCCCTTACAGAATTTCTATACTGTCCTTGTAAACCTGTGTAGCTTTATCATATAGGGTTTTGCTGCAACCCGCTTCTTAGAACCCTTCAGTTTCAATCTAGCACTTTAACCGGTGGGTATGGCTGAAAAGCTGCAACCTCTTAATTAGTTTCTTCACAGCCCTAGTAGGGACCAGTTGCAGTCTCTGTGAGATCCCCTTCACCTTAACTCCCTGTCAGTATTATAGCTAGGTGGGGATGGCTGAAAAGCAACACACTTTACTCACCCTGTCCATGTGCCATAGACAGAAGCCTACTAACCTATGTGAGGATGGCTGTAAGGCTGCAACCACTTGGTTAGGCTGTTTGCTGACTCTAGATAGGGACCAGCTGCTTTCCTTGTGAGATCCCTACTAATCTACAAACCTATATGGGGATAGTTATAAAGCTGCAACCCTTTAGCTAGTCTGTTCACTTACCATAGCTAGAGATAAGCTAGCAATCCCTATGAGATGCCCTTCAACCAGCCCCCTTGTAAGTTGAACCCAGATAGAGATCATCTGCAGCTGCTTGACAAGACTTGTCTGCTAACTATGTACCCTCACTTTAACCTTGCCTGACCTCCACTGTGCAGCATGGTCTGCAGCCTGTGGCACTCCTGTGGATGCCATGCACTCTCTGAGACTTCAGTGAGACAGACGCCATACTCCTGCTTCCTGGTACTCATGCTTCAGGGTCACTCACGTGAGGGGTTGCTTGGAATTATGGGTCATAAATAGGCCTAGCAAAGCCCTTTTTGGACATTTGCTGCTGTGCAGTGTGGCATGTTTCCCCATGCAAGCCACACACTCACCCTCCAATCCCTCCCTCTTGCTTCGACCTCCTGCCTCCCAGTCCCTCAAAATGCAGTGATTATTTTAGCAAGTCTGCATCATCACCATAGCAAAGAGACAGTACCGCCGGAGATCAAGTAGGAGCTGTGGTTCAGAAGTAGGCAGGAAAATGGCAAACTAGGTGGGCCAAGGGTCCTTATTAACACCACAGTTTCTATGTTTTCTAGGTTCTGGGCTGCATGAGCATATAAGGAATATTGTACACCTACATCTTAAATAGTTGTGGAGTAGCATCTCTGATGTTGATATATATACAATATGATATATAAGGAAATAAACATCACAACCAAGACTGACATGAGGCTAGCAATAAAAGGAACGTAATTAGTAGTTAGAGGGTACTCTATATTTGGTTTAGTCACCACGTATTTTGTAGACCGCCAAGGTGCACTGATTATTTGGCAGTCACTGTCATAGAGTTTTGACTCATGTTCAGATGTACTGCATTCATTGTGTTTATCTGTCTGTTAACAGGGCATTCATCATTACTAGAGTTATATCCAAAGTCTAATTCTGTGGCGTCACATAGTCATCTATTGCTGATGGTAGCAACAGGAGCAGACAGAGGAGCAGGTGGGACAGAAGCAACTTGTAATTACGGAGGACAAATGGTTCCATATTAACTTTTGGGAACATCAGTCTTCTATATCTTTTGTACTAAGACATATTCATCAGATAGCAATGGCATTACTGCACTGAAAATATGTTCTTAGACAATTCTTGCAAACAAGATTTATTGTTGTGGACACTGTGTAGGCTAACCATGCTAACCATTTCAGATGCCAGTCTACAAAAATACTATATAATCTTATTTTTATAATTAAAAGTTTATTGGGTTTTAAATTGGGTTTATTGAGTTTATTGGAGGCAGTACAGAATATTGGTTAAGAGCATTGAGCTGTAAATCTGAGAACTGGGTCTGAATCCTATAGCCACCACTTGCATGCTGTGTGACCATGAGCAAGTCACTTAACTTCCTGCACTTCATGCACCTGAAACAAGCCTTGACATAGTGCTTCTTTCCAGGCCAAAACTGTAAAAAAAAATACATAACATTAAACAAGTACAGATGAAAAAAACAATGCAGAATCCTGGCCAGGGTATAACCCTTGAGGTACAGTCCTAAAAGGCTTAGGTGGTATTTTAAAACATCAGATGCAGCACTCCCCTCTATATTTTGGATGCATACTGTGTCCAGGCAAAGGTGTCAGGATGCTTGCAATTTATCCACAAACATCCCAATGCATCTGTGATACTTTTTCCTGCAGAAGAAGTGATGCATGGTCCAGATTAGATGCACTTGTCATTTTTAGGACACTTGTCAGGGTGATTGTGTCTGACAGATCACTTTGTAGGTGGTCTAACTATGCTGGAGGATCATGGGTGGCCACATCCATAAAACAGATGTGGCCATTTGAAAATCCTGCCCCAAATGCCTTGAGTATATGAATCATGTTATACATTTATACAAATTGCTCTGAAATACTAGCAAAATTAAGAATGTGGTTCAACATGTACATTCTAGAAGAACTGTCATTATTTAGTAAAGAAGCAATGCACAGAGTAACATGTGCTGTCTGCTAAGATCGCATAAAGGTCTATCTCTTGTTAGCAAAATTCTTACTAAGTAACAGAGAAGGCAGGATAAGGTAGAAAACACTAATCAGTAGAAGAACTGAAGTTACTGAAGCATGATGTCCCACAATTTACTCTCCTAGGAGGCCTGTCACCACAGATGAGCCTAAGATGTGTTGAGGTATGACAGTTCAACAATGGGGAGGGCGGTGGCCTTGCCTGAGGGTAAAGACCAGTCCTACCATTCACATTATACTCATGGGGTTTGATGGGAAGTAGCCCTGGGGAATCCCTCAGTAGTATGAGTTAATGAACTCACTCAAACTTCCCAGTGTTGGGGCAGTCTATCCCAAACTGCATATTGAACTCTCTCAAAACTGGCAATTTTGCCCAGTTTCTCCAGCCTTTCTTCTCTTCTGGGTGGTTTTGTCTACTTCCAAGTACACAAAATGATATGCTTGGTGATTACTACTGCCATGGCAAGCCATTTATTGAGTCTGAGGGTGCATCCAGTGCTATCTGGGGCAATGCCAAGGAGCGCTCAGACTAGGGACAGGCATATGGACTGTTTCAGTAGCACTGTACAAACATGTTGTACAGTATGTCCCTCCAGTATGTGAATAGCTTGGGCACGACAATAATAGATGAGTAATAGCTCCCCCTCTTGACACCTCCAGCAATGGTCTGAGGGCAGTATACCCTATCTGTGAAGCTTCCATGGGGTTCTATGCCATCTATGGAAGATTTTAAACTTTAGCCTGAAATCGCTGCTGCTGCACTATCAGGGACCTGGAGCCACAGAGTGAATCTACAAATAAGTGCTGATTTCTTTCTTTTTTGTGTGTGGGCTGAAATTATGGGGGCTTGACTAACAATGCCTGCATTGTGAGGGATTAAGAGGTAAGAGGTTGGAGCATGAGGGAGGAATCAGAGGGTGAGTATTTGGCTGGTGTGGGGCAGCATGCCAGACCACATGGCAGCAAATGTTTAATTGAGATTTTTCTGTTGGGGACATGGCTAGGCTATCCCATGCATTCATGAATTCCCCTATCATTTTGCCCTTCCCCACATAGAGTTATCACTGCAGTGCCAGTGACCTGGGTTCTGGAATAAGCCTAGATGTTGGGGGGCCAGCGGGGGGCTGATTAAGCATACTAGAGGCCATGAGAGAATGCTGGTGGTGATGGGTGGGGAGTCAGAGGATGTGAATATTTTTGTTTTACAGAAAGAGTGGTTGAGTTGTGAAACAGCCTGCTGGTAGTGGTGGTGGGCACAAAAAATATTACTGGTTTCAAGTACAGCTGGGACAGAGTTAAAAACTTAATAGATACTCAGGGAGTAGCCATAAGGCAGGGGATAAGGGGGGGAGGAGGAGGGGCAAAACGCCACCTAGACAACAGGTCTCTGGGTTAGACAGGGTATAACAGAGAAGACTGAATGGACCAATGGACTTTTTTCTGCCAACATTGTCTGTCTTTACATTTCTATCTCACTGATACCACCCTAAAGGAAATGGATTAAGCACAGGTCATTGTTGACATTTTTGTTTATCTTGTCAAAGTAATCAATATTGTGGCTAAGTCTGGCCTGCGAAACAAGCTTGTCAAATTTGGCCTATCTGATCTTGTAGTCTATTAGTTCAGCTCCTACTGTTCTTGGCAGACAGGTCCAAAGTTGTCACAGTAGTCTCAACATGTGTCACCTCACAATTAGCTCAGGCATCCTGCAGTGTCTTATCCTGGGCCCTATCCTTTTTTCATTTTTTAGTGATGTCCCATTGGCCTGTCTTCTCTTCCCTTCACATGTACAGTATATAGATGGCACAATGTTATAAACCTATGGTCCCCTGTCCCAGAGCAGGTGGAACAGTGCCAAAGAGACTTTAACAGTGTTTAACATTGGTTTTCAGCAAGCCACTTCACCCTACTTGCCTAAAAATGGTCTCTATGACCTTTCACACTAGGCAAGAATTTGTTAATATCCAGCCACCATCCTTTACAAAGGCTCTGAATGGCTACCCCACTGGGTGTTGCCCCCAGCTTCAAATATCTGGCAGTCCAGTTGTATAACCACCTCAACTTCATATGTCACATTGTCACCATCCACAGAAAACTCTTCTCAAAATTAAGGGCACTTGCTTGGAACAAATTATCTAAACTGACCCTCTTCTTACTCCTGCTATAACTATGTCTGATTCTCTACCCAGCACCAAAATCCTTTGCAAAAAGGTGGCATTCTCCTATCTCCCATGGCTTTGGTACACTCCTCCATTCAATGATCCTCTCTTCTTCCATGTTGAAATCCCTTCTTTGTGAGAACAGTACACAGCCCATGTCTGCTCCTACATTTAATCATTTATCTCTGCCTATCTCTTCCCTCAACCCTGCTCTGCCCCACCACATCTACTGTTAGCTCACTGCTCAAGGGGACCTTTGTCTCCTGCCAACTTCCATCCTGACTTTACATTTTTACTTACTGAACTGTAATTAATCAGTTCTTGTGGTTGTCATTATTGGATGACATTTCTGTAACTGTGCTACTTTGCAAATACTGCTATCTTTACTTCCTATTCCCTCTACCCCCAGGAGATTCCTGAAAGTAGCTGTTCAGGATAAATATTCGAATAACTAATTTAATAAATAGTCCAATTTAAATAAAACAAATCATCAGATATCCAAAACCTGGGGTTATCTAGCCAGTGTATTGTGGAGATTCTCTAATTTAAGAAAAACACTTTTAAGGATTCAGCATTATAGAAGTATATTTTGCCTTTTTATTACATTCAGAAAAGAGTTGGCACCAAAGGAGATGCTCTTAAGTCAGTATTCCGAGTTAACAATGTATTTAGGGATATGATGCTCTGGGAGCTCAGTGAGAGCAGTTAAGGATAGGATATTGATTGGGATTGGATGCTAGAATGGCCTGGTAGTCTTGTGATTATTTATATGGATATAACCAATTATGCCAATGATTCTGAGATATGAGCAATGCTGCATTGGAAATAATGAGTTTGAGGCAGGGAGTTGACCAGACCGGCCAGATCTCAGGAAACAAGATAATACTAGAGGGGACTAGTTTGACTTTAAGTGATCTAAAGATCAGTTTAGATTCTAATGTAGCCTCCCCGGGGAAACAACAATTATATGATTAGAGGGTCAATCACAACCCATCAGCAGGAATATCAAAACAGTAAATAGATTTTAGGGAAAACCTGACGAGTTGCCTGTTTGCAGCTACAATGTTGCCTAGAGTATGGTTCCATTATGACTAAATATATCATGATACCACTGTCATGAAGTGTCAGTGGCAACTAGTTGGAATGCTTGGTGTCACTTGATGTCACTATTTTTAAATGCTAAAAATGTGCATCATCATCTTCAGGGATATTAAAGAGTCAGTGTTTGGCATTATGCAGAAACAGTGATATGCAAGTGTGTGCCTTCACAATTCCTTCAGCCTGTGTGCTCTAGTAGTCAGCTGACACAAGGCAGCCTGACACTGGGCACCTCTGTATCAAGATGTGTAACAGAAATGAAGAATAACCAGTCAGCAACCATGGAACTAGCATCAACTATCACTGGAAGAGGCAACTTCCTGACTCCAGGAATATCACAGCTTTTACTTTTTAAAGATAGTTGGTTAAGCATCAGATGGATATTTAATGGACTTCAATTTCTTATTTACCCAAGATGAGAGGAGTTATATGTGTTAGATACTTTATGATAATAACTGGGTTTCCCTTTTACCAGTAGGGAAACTATGACATAATTTGCTGTAATGAAGAGTATTTATTATGGCAAGCATGCACACAGTTTCCCTTTCTCTGGGCATGCGAATGCCATACCTACTGAGCTCCTGACCACTCATCGCTGACCACCTCCTCTTCCCTGGATGCTAAACCACCACTGAAACATGGAGGTAAGTTATTTTAAAACACAAAATCACTTCTTCTTTATTTAAAAAGCCAGTGACTTGCAAAAAAAACCCACTAAATAAATAAATATGGCTCATCGTGAAGTGCTCAGTAAAACCTATCCAGACTGTAGCCACCAGGAATGTATCTTTATTTTATATAATTGCTGAGGCAAAAAAGGAAAACCCAGCCATTATATAAAATAAAATATGGGTCAGTGTGTGTAGCAAGAAGTTTACTCACACCTGAGGGGTTAGATGCTATCATAAACCCGTTAATCTCTGCTGTCTTGGTTTATGTAGCATCTAACCCCTCAGGTGTGTGTGTGTGTGTAAACTTCTCGTTACAAACACTGACCCATACTTTATTCTATATTTAATATGCCAATGTGAAGCTATGTATGTATATGGGAATGAATAAATAGTACTGGGTATGTATATGTCACAGTGTGTTAAGCTATAAGATACAGTAAGGTGAGTTGAGTGGGCTGAAGCAGGTGTGAATAGACTTAATAGCTATCTAAATAAGTTTTCCATATCAATATCCTTCCTTCCTTCCTTCCTTCCTTCCTTCCTTCCTTCCTTCCTTCCTCCCTCCTCCCTTCTCCCCTATAAAGATTAGACAATACTGTGCTGGAGGCACCTGAGGACACAACATCTAAATAATCATACACTTGACAACATATTTCCTAGTATTGGGGGGGTTACTATTAACCCCATATAGAGCTCCTATGTTTGCAAAACATTTGGCAGTAGGGCAGTTTATATGGTCAAAGTAGTCTATGTTATACTCTAGAAGCAAGCTTAGATATTTGTAAGCAGTTACAAAATCTAGAAGGTTGCCTGACTGTAAAACTAACTTAAGAGTGGCAAGAAGTTGTTTAGCTAGTGTTTGGAACACTAGCTAGAGACAGTTTTCTTGTAATACACAGCTAACTGGTTAGCAAGAAAACAATTTTGTACATTGATGAAGTCGAGCTGGAGGTCTTGCTCAATGGTGATGACAAATGTCCTGAGGAGAAGATAATGGTGACATTTGCATACATATGAGTTTTACATGAAGTTAATGAGCTGCAGTGGTCAATTATAAACTGTAGCACAGACGTAGAGCTGGCTGCTCAATTGGCACAAACCAAACGGCCTACCTTAGCTGCACAAATGGCTTTATTAAAATGCGAATGTGCTGAAGTGCTTACCTCACAAGGAAGCTAGTGCAAAATGGCTGCAGCTAAGGTAGGCTGTTTGGTTTACTTCAATGGAGTTGCCAATTCTACAGTTGCAGCCATAGACATGGCCAGACATTTCAGGAAATTTCTGTGATATTTCTGGAGAAATTACTTGCCTGCCTGCAGTACCTCTATGGGCCACCAGAGAGAATATCTTTAGGTATATCGCAAAATGTCTGGAAATATATAAATGTATCTATGGCTGCAGTTGTAGGTCTGTGCTGCAGGGTTAAGAACATTTTTGGTTTCTACTTGTTCATAGCACATGTTCTTTCTTTCCTGCAAGTACCAGGCTTGTACAACGAGTGAGGTTTGAGCCTTGCACCCATTTTTTCTACATCAAGGTCAATAATAAAAGACAGAAAATAGAAGAGAACCCAGGGCTGAACCTTGGGTACCCAACAGCAAGTGAAGATGAGATGGAGTATCGCAGAGTAACTGACTGTGTTCTGTCAGACAGGTAAGATTTGAACCAACAGTGTCAAGACAGTTACTCGAGGACACTAGTTAGGAATTGTAATGATTTTCATATAACTTATCATGTGATTGAAATTTCTTGGCAGCTTCACAATTCACAAATGGTGTGAAATTATTCCAGCTGGATATCTTATGGCTTAGGTATACTAAATAGCAGTTTGTTTGATCCTTTATAATGATTTTGAGAACTATAAGAAATCCTTTACATAACTGTTTTATTTTGTTAAGTTTTTTGTTTTGATTAATATGGATTTTTGAAAGTGAATAGGAATTTTATAATTCTTCAGGATATCTGCCTTCTGGTGACAGACGCAGACTGCTGAGTAGTCCATCAAGTCAGTCAGTTTTACAGTAGGAAAGAGAGAGAGAGAGAGAGAGAGGGAGGAGAGAGAGAGAGAAAAGAGGGAGAGAGAGAGAGAGAGAGAGAGAAGGACCTAACAATTCAAAAAAAGAGTCTCATTTCTTTTACTCATACAGTTTACTCCAGTTCTGTAGAATGTACAGCACAACTGCCAACACTGGTTTGAGTTCCTGCATTTCATCCAGAAGGCACAAGTCCCAATCCCATTCAGCCTTTTTGGATATGGACCTCTCATAGCTACTCATTCAGTTTGCCCATCCCAGTTCTCTTGTTTGCACCACTCTACTGCCAACACTACCAGCTTTTCTAAGATCCATCCAGCAAGAACATATACTGTATCTTTCCAATTTAGCCATCTTGGATATGGGCCTCATTACAGTCAGCTACTAGATTACATCCTCCCAAAAAAGACAAAGTCAGATGACATCATGATTATTCGGATATACAAGATTAAGACAGAAAAAGGCTTTAGTCAAGACTGTTTCTGCTTGCTTAGTGGTATTACCTCTTTAAGTTTACCTCCATCATGTAACAGTGTATCCCACTCTTGAACCCTCCCAGTTTCCTGGTATTAACCATATTACATAGCAGTCCATCCCCTATCTCCACCACCATTGTGAAAGTGATACTTCCTTTGATGTCCCATATGTTTCCCACTTTTGGTTTGCAGTTTATGAGCCCTTATTGCTACCTCCCTGCTCCTTGGATTTATATTCAGTTTTACACACAGCTTATTTTTCTTTGTGAGCTGAAAACAGGTTATTGTGTATCTTCTTATTCTTCACTGTTGCAGACAAAACACATACAAGCTTTCTAAACTATTTTATTAAGTCATATTTACCTGACCCACCATTATCTTGGCTGCTCTTCTCTGAATACGTTCTAGCCTGCCAGTATCATTCCTGCATTAAGGTGCCCTTAATTGACAACAGTACTCCAGCTGTGGTATTACAAATGCCCTTTAAATGGGGTCATACCCTCCCTTGATCTACTGTGCTAAGACAGTTTTGTCTTATATATCCCAGTATCTGTTTTGCCTTTTCACTATCACTTCAAATTAATATTCATGTGTTACTGTACTTCCTTTCTTATAATCACCCCCAGATCCCTCTCTACATCTGGTTGCTTGATTGTTTTTTTTTTTACTGTTTAAGTAGCATGGCACTCTGTATTTTTCCTTTCAAAGTGCAGCACAGCACATTTTCCCACATTAAATTTTATGCCCTTTCTCTCTTGCCAGATGGCTGCTCCAGTCATGTACTTTTTTAATCATTCTGTCACTCTTGGACTGTCCCCAACCACTCCCTATTTTGTGCCTTCTTCAGACTTGATTACCCTGCTTTTTACTTTACCAATGAACTCTATTATACAGATAGCAAATAAAGGGGGATTCAATACAGAGGCATGTGGGGCTGCACTAATTACCTCCCCTCTACTTATATGAACTCATTTGTCCTCCTCAGTGACTTATGCTCCCTAACCAGTTTGCATTCCAGTCAACTTCACTGTCACTAATTCCAGTTGATCTCAGCTTGTGAATGCCTTACTAAAGTACAAAAAAAGGAAATGTCAACTGGAGTCCCCATATCCAGGTATATTTATAGCAACCAAGTAGATTGGTCAGGCAAGACTTCATCCTCGAGAACTCTTTTGCAGTGTCTCATCCATTAACCCTCACTCTATTAGGTCTAACTATATGCATTTCTTAAAGGAGAACTGCGCTGAACCTGTAAACCATTTCTTCCAGTAGCAGCAGCTTTTAAGTACTGGTTCCAGGTCTGTCATTATTTCCTCTATGCAGGCCTTTTAGTAAGCACATTGGATAGTTCAGACTTATATTCTGATGTTAAGTGCCATTCTGCAACTGCATGATGTACGTTATGCCCCTCTCAGACACTGAGTTCTATAATAGAACACAAATGCATTGTGCCAACAACAGAAGAGCTGAGCAAGGGACATAAACTACATCACACAGTTCTAAAATGATTCTTACTACTTCAGTGTAAATCAGAAATACCCACTAGGATAACTAAACAGCCTGTAGAAATGGAACAGTAACAGCATTTAAACCAGTATTTAATAGTAGGCTTTTACAGGGGAAAATACACACAGGTTCAGCGCAGTTCTCCTTTAATGAAACTCTCCCATAATTTTTCAGACTATCAAAATTAAATTAACTGGTCTACAGTGGTGTCAGCTTTAGGTTCCAAGATGTTGTAATACTACTGCCACTACAGCAGTAGTCACAGACATTGCCAGCTATTACCAGATATTTCGCATCATTTCTAAAGAGTTTCCCTCTGCTGCCCCTACTGTGGAAATGAAGAAGGCAGGAGATTTCTCCAGAAAAATCACAGAAATGTTGGGAAATAGCTGGCAATGTATGTGGCTACTACAGTATGTCTTCAGTCACAATCAGTTGCAATGCTTGGTGTCATTGTTTTGAAATAATATAAACTATACATCATTGTCTGCAGGGTAGATACAGAGTCAGGAAGGATTGTCGTACAGAACAAGTGCAGCACTTGTCAGTGCTTCCACAAGCCCTTTAGTTTGTGGGTTCTAGTGATCAGCTGGCAATTTGCAAGAAGACAGGCAAGTGCAAAATGATGATCTTAACTGTTCTAGACAGTTCTGCACTAAAGATACTGACTGACATAATTAGACATGAAGAAATCATCTAACAGTGGGCACCACTGTATACAGTTATTCAACATTTCACCTCTATCCCCCTTTCTAAATAATGAGACTACCACTGCTGCCTTCAGATCTCTTGGTACTGCTGGCTCTGCTAGTAAACTATGACAATTTCCATTAATGGATCTGTTACCTCAACTGATAATTTTTCAGTTCTCACAGATGCATTACATCAGGATCTGCTGATTCTATGTCCCTTAGTTTTTTTTTTCAGTCACTAGGGAGCTAATTTTCAGATGGTTAGTACTGCACTAAACATGTTGGCAACCCACTAACCAGGAAAAGTATAATCAAATGGGCAGGGCCTTATCTAGCAACCCTCAATACATAGCTCTAAGCCAATGGGGATATATGCAGTATGTACCACTGTGCCAATGCAAATTAAAGATTCCTCTGAATCCAAGGTGCAGTGGCATATACAGTACCTGCATAGAAGTTTTGAAAAACACTAAACAGCTGAAGTCACCATGCTGTTTGACACTTTCAAAACCCTACCTTTAACAAAGCACGCAGAGGTGTGCTTGCCACTCCCACCCCTGATCACAGGTCTGAATCCCCATTACCCTATATGTCAAACATCCCTGCCATCTAGTGGCTTCCACCCCACCCCGGTCACCCATCTTATATGTTTTATTTATTTCCTGGTAGTTTAGTGATCCTGCAACACCATGAGCACCATACCGATTCCCAAAATCATATAATGCAACAAGACATGCTGTTTTAGTGGTCCCAGTACTCTGACTGTCCAGCCTGTGTGCTAAATCATTCCCTGGTATGCTAACAGCCCCCCCCCCACCTAGATCCCTGTGTCAATCCTCAAAACCTTTTAATACAATGATTCATGGTATCTAGTGGCCCACCAATCCCAATTGCCAGTCCAAATCCCCACCACATCCTGACCACTCAAGTCCTTTCACTTCCTCCATCTGGTGCCCTCTACTAATCCCAGTGACAGTGATCGGTATGGTCCCTCACTCATTACCTCAGCTGTCTGCCATCTTAATGACAGGAGCTTTGCCAGTTGCAGTCACATTGAGGGAAATGCTAAATAGGCAGATTGGGGGCACTGGGGTAAGGGGTAGAGTGGCAACAGTGGGCAGGATGGGGGGTTGACTGGCAATCTGGGATGGGGACACTGGAATCATGGATCTTTATATTTTAGGGATTGGAACAGCAATCAGGGTTGGGGTCGCTGGACTTTTTTTTTATTTTGAATATAATGTTTATATGACCCTATTCTATGAACAAGGATGGTGGGAATTTCAAGTACAGGTCAAAAAGTATTTTCACAGTTACGCTGCAAAACCACCTTTTGGGCTGGATTTAACACATTCTAGCAATGCTGTTCATGATGTAGGGTCCAAACAATTTTCAAGTCACACATTTAATTCCAACACTAAAGTGCTACAGTAAAATTTGTGACACTATTATTTTAGTGTTGCACTTAAATGTGTGATGTTAAAACTCCATTTTTATGTCTCACATAACTTTACTCATAATTTGGCAGTTTCACAATATTTTCATCCCCGATTTTGAGTATACTGTTTACATGACCCTACCTCATGAACAAGAATGGTGAGAATTTTCAAGAACAGGTCGAAAAGTGATTTTGTAATCACTCTGCAAAACTACCTTTTGGCTGGGATTTAACATATTGTAGTGACCATATTCATGATGTAGGGTCAAAATAATTTTCATATCACACATGAAGTTCAACACTAAAGTGTGACACTAAAATTTGCAACATTAAATTTTAATTGCACACATTTTAGTGTTGCATTTAAATGTGCAACACTAAAATGTGTAATGCTAAAATTCAATTTTTGTGCCTCACATACTTTTACTCATAACTTTTCCATTTTACAATGTTTTAGTTCCAAACTTTGAATATACTGTTTACATGACACTACCTCATGAAAAAGGATGGTGAGAATTTTCCAAGTACAGATCAGAAGGCGATTTCACGGTCAGTCTGAGAAACCCACTTTTGTTCAGATTTAACACATTCTAACAACTATGTTCGTGAGGTGGTGTCAAAATAATTTTTATGTCCCACATTTAAATGCAACACTAAAGTGCAACAGTAAAATCTGCAACATTAAAAGTTTCTGTATGCTTCAAAAATGGAATGATTTGGTCTCACTTGAATGCGGAGAGACTCTTCCTTGGTGCAAGGCCCAAAGGGTGCTGTGCATCTGCATTTGTTCAAGCAGGTCCCACTATCTCAAAAAGAATGGAAATTCATTGCAAAACACTGCTTTGATGCATTCCCTAAGGTTCATGTTAAGGCCACAAAAGTAGGAAAATGTGGCATTAGGTTTTCCAGCCTTAACTGCCCAACCCCAAGCAGAAAAAGAGCAAGAACACAAGCAACCACAGTCATCATCAGGTAAGACAGACACATACAGCTGCTTCCAGATGACACAAATGGAGTAGCACTGATGTGCTACCTTCATGGATTTGTATCTGCCTCTGCAAAATCACAGGCCGCATAATGCGAGATCAAAAGCAACAGAAGACATAGGAGCCATTAGGCAGAAGGGGGTTTAGGTCCTGGGGTCTGTGAAGGTCCAAGCAACACATGGGCAGACTAGATGGACCCTTGGTCTCCTTCTGACATCTCTTTTTCTATGTTTCTATGCTTCTGCAGCAAGAAGTGTGTGTGTATGCTTATTGTGTGCATGAGTACCTGTGGCTGCAGAAGCAGAGGGCCATATGGTTTAGGTCTTCTACAACAAAAGTAGTGTTGAAATTTGTTATCATGGATTTCTATATGTGGCAGGAGATGTGCAGGCCCCATAGGAACCTGATATTCTGTAGGCAGAAGTCAGTGTCTATGTGTTACTCATATAGCTGCAGCAACACTGGCCCCACAAGGACTTGCACTTCTGCAGACAAAAGTAGTATTGCAATTTGGGCATCGTGGATTTCTATATGCAGTACCACAAGTGTAGACCCCATAGAGGCCTGTGCTTCACCACACAGAAGTCGGTGTTTATGTCTTACACCTGCAACTGCAGAGGAGCAGGTCCATGAGGCACCTGCACTTCTGCAGACATAGGTAGTGTGGGTTTCATTGATTTTGTGGGGTCTGTGCATCTGCCAGAGCTTTGCATTAATGTCTAACATCTGTGGCTGCAGATGTGCAGACCCTTCAAGGGCCTGCACTTCTGCAGCCAGACATGTGTGTATGCCTTACAGTATGCATGAGTACCTGTAGCTACAGAAGACTGGCCCCATGGGGCCCTATACGCCTGCAGACAAAAGAACTCTTGTAATGTAATGTGGGTATAATAAATTTGTATTTTTATTTATTTACTGAAATGTTTCACCAGGAAGGCACATTGAACAACAAGTTGCTTGTCTCACGGTGTGACCGGGGGGGAGTGTACAATGAGGATTTGAAAACAGAGAATTACAAATAATAAACCTAGGAACAGGTATAATATGGAGCATTTGGTCGATATAATACACAATTGTGAGCAGTACAGACAATTACAGCTTGAGAAAATTGATACGACCAGTGGGTGGACACAGAAACATAGGTTCATAGTTTATTTCAAGTTCAGTGAGCCAAAGCCCTTTAATAAACTTGCCATCCATTATGGATGGAATATATATTTTTTATCCCCTATGTATTTGTCAAGAGTTTGTTTAAATTATGTTATATTCTTGCTATCTGTTATTTCTTCAGGCAGTTCATTCCAAGCAGTTATCACCCTCTGTGTGTAAAATGTACTTCTTTTAACTGTAGTTTTGTTCTCCCCAAGTAATTTCTGATTATGAGACCTTGTTGAGGAAATACCTTTGTTATCCCTCAGGCCTAATGTTTCCTTCATGTAGGGATCTTTTATATACCTGACAGATAGTAACACAACAATACAATCATTGTGCCATGATGTTCTGAGTGCTATGCTCATAGGCAGTAAACAAGTGCTAAGGGCAAATAACGGCAGGAGGGGGCAATTACTAGTGATATGGTTGAGGGATGAAGTTCATATGTGCTGAGGGTAGTGGAGGTAGCTTAAGATGAGCTGTAAGGAGGAGTGGAGGAGAGGTAGGAGGAGGAGGGGGCGGGGGAGGGAAGACTGCCAAGACCTAGTTTCCTCCAGGATGTTGAGAACCCTGCAATGGGGCAGAGGCTGGCAGCAAGACAAGGACAATGAAAATTAAGGAAGCTAGAGGCAAGCCACCAAGACCTGTTTCCCCTTCAGTAAGCAAGAACCCTGCAATGGGGTCTGAGTCCTGGTGAGCAGAACAGGGTTGGGAGGCAGCTAGGGAGGATTAAAGCAGGTACAGCTGGGAGACAGGAAGTTGTGTAGTGCAGTACTATGGGAGTAGGTGCAGGAAGAGTGATGTATTTGTGGGGAGCATTCCAGATTTTAGGGAAGCAGTGGGAGAAGCCAGTCTGGCCTATGAGGGTAGATCAGCGTGAGAGCAACAGAGTGCATGTGTCAGTAGATCTCAGGGAATGAGATGGAGGGGAAGGGGCAGCAGGGGAAGTAAGAGGTAAGGAGGGAGTTCTCCAAGCCAGAGTTTGGAGGTCAGTTTGGCACAGTGGGAGAGCTGCCAATTGGATAGTGGGGGAAAGGCTAAGGCATGATAGCGGTCACAGTGATGAGTACAAGAGAGGGCTTCAAGGGCAAAGTGGCAGAAGGAGTTGAAGAAAGAGTCCAATTTGGTCAAGGAAGATTTGGGAGCCGCACCATAGACTACATCTCAGTAGTCGAAAATGGGGACTATCATTTTCTGGACAAGTTTGTACTTCGCAGTTAGTGGGATGCAGCTATGGTTCCTGTACAGGGCACCAAGCTTGGGGTGCAGTTTCTTCAGGATGACATCGATGTGTACAGAGAATGTGAGGTGCTGATCTAGCCAAACCCCAAGTTTCTAAATGAGGAAGTGTCCTCAAAGATTGTCCCATCTAGGGTGTGGAAGGAGGGCACGCCAGAAAGCCTAGAGAGTCTCTGCCTGGTGTTAAAGGTCATAGAGACTGTCTTCTTGGCATTGAGGGAGAGCTGGTGTGAGGCAAACCAGAGCTCAACCTGGCTGAAGTCATGCTGTAAGCTAGTTTCCACAGCTTCAGGGTTACTGCCAGAGCTGTACAAGACAGTATCATCGGAGTACATATGGATGGAGGAGGTGGAGCAGGCTGTAGGAAGGTCATTGATAAAGCTAGAAAAGAGCAGGAAACCTAGCACTGAGCCCTGGGGGACACCAGTGCTAATAGGGAGTGGGGGGGAGGTAGTATCTGAGATTCATACTTATTGTGTTCTTCCAGTGAGGTACAGTATGAATTAAACCAGTTTATGGCAGACAAGGCCAGGCCTGCTGCAGAGAGGGAACCAAAAAGGTGAGTGTGGGAAACTGTTGATCACCTTGGCTAGGTCAACAAAAATGGCTGAGGTGATCAGGCCATCATGTATACAGGTAAGGATGGAGTTGGTAAGCCTGAGGATGGAGATAGTAGTAGAATGGTTCTTCAGAAAGCCGGATTGGAATGGAGGGAAAAAGGAGGAATCAGAGAAAAAGGAGGAAAGTTGGGAGAGAACCAGGTGTTCTTGAAGTTTAGCAAGGGTAGGAAGGAGAGAGATAGGGCAATAGTTGCCAGGAGCAGAAAAGTCACCGCCCTTGGGGAGAGGAATAACTACAGCATGTTTCCAGGAGGTAGGGACCTGCACTGACATAAAGAAGAGGATTAGAATTAGGGAAATAGGGTAGGCAATAGCAGGAGCAGAGAGGTAAAGAAGTTTAACATTGAGGTTGTCCGGAGAGGAACCTTTTGATGGTTTTAGGGAGAGCAGATCACTTAGGACTTCAGTGGGGGGGATGTGGGACAAGAAGAAGGGGTGGAGACAGATGAGGGATGAGGGGAGGGGGTAGGTGGGAGGGAGCTTAAAGAGACTTGGCACAGGAAATGTAGTAGGCATTAAATTCACTGGCCACCAAACATGGGTTTGATACCATGGAATTGTCAATTTTAAGAATGGGGGGGGGAGGGGAGAAAAGAGCATGGACCAATTGCCAAAATTTGGAGGGGGAACTGATGTTTGTGTGGAAAGAGGATTTGAAATACTCAGACTTAAACAGTCTGGTAGCTTTTGTACATGAGTTGTGGAGCATTCTGGATGTGGTGTAATCATTGGGGAGCTTAGATGTTTTGTGTTTTTCCCAGGCGCATGCTTCCTTAGGCAGGCCAAAAATTCAGTGGTAATCCAGGGGAGGTGTAACAAGTGAACTGTGGTCCACCTGGAGGGAGCAAAAGTATTCCAGGTGGTGATGAATTTATCCTTGAAGTAGGCAACAGCATGGTCAATGAAGGGGACGGAAGACAAAGTGGCCCAGTCAGTGAAGGCAAGTTCAGACTGAAGTGGGGCAAGGTCTAGGGATTTAAAGGAGTGAAGCTGAATGATTTTATAAGGGGTGTTGGGACGGTGTACCTTGTGAACCAAGAAAATTGGATTGTGGTCACTAAGGGCATCAGGGAGGATACCTGACTTGATGAAGCAGTGAGGGTGAGTGGTGAGTGTCCAGTCAAGCAGGGTGTTATTTTGAGTTCTATGATTTGGACATGTGAACTCAAGGATACGTTGACTGAGCTTGAGTGCAACAATGTCACTCCGAAGATTGCTCAACTTAGGTGACAACCAATTTATGTTCTAGTCTCCCAAAAAGAACAGTTCCCCTGATTGCGAGATGGCAGTAATGGAAGATATAAGTTCAGCTGTGACTGGGGATGGGTGCTAGGATGACAGTAGATGCAAGCTATGAAGATTGGGATAGTGAAACAGAGAGTAATACATGTGACTAGGACCTCGCAGGTTGCAGAACTGAAGACAATAATATAGTGGTAGATTACAATGTAGACTGGATGTACATGGCCACTCCACTGCCCCATCCTGCCTGGTCTTGTCTGTAGAGGGAGTAGCCAGAAATAGCGATGGAGTTGTCTGGAATTTTGCTTGTGAGCCATGTCTCAGTTGTAATTAATATGTCAGGAGCATAGGAGACCACAAGGATTTGGATGAGATCAATTTTGTGGAGCAGGCTGCAGATGTTTAGGTGAATAAGTTTAAGCCCATTTAGGATAGCCGAGGAGGCTGGGGGACTGTGCCCATTAGAGTTGGGGGAGGCAGCCGAAAAGGGACAATGATGGGGGGCCAGGGTTAGGGTGGCTATTTCCTGATGAGAGAAGGAGGATGGCTAGGATGAGGTAATGTAATGCTGGACATTTGCATTGTACTGTAGCTTGGAATTTAGGAGGATGAGGAAGATGGAGGGGACGGAGAGAAAGAGATTGTGAGACTTAAGATAGCCAAGATAACTAGGGAGGAGGAAAGAGAGAGGCAGGGGGAGGAAGGGAAAGTACGGCCAGAATTCAGAAGTGGCAGTGGGAGTAACTGCAAGGATGAATGAGGTAGCAGGGAGAGAAGGGGGAAGAGGAATAGCAGCGGGTGTCTTCCAGGTGGGAGAGATGAGGATCAGGACCAGGAGGGGAGGAAGTAAAAAATTGGGGGAGGGAGGAGGGAAGAAGAAAGTGGACACCATTCTTGAGGAGAGAGCAAGGGGCTTCACTGTGCATGAAACAGATGCTGAGCTCATTCCCAACTAGTAGTACTGTACAATGTGGAAGGTAGGCTGGGATAAGAAAAAAAAAAGAGAGCTTGCCAAGGTTAAAAGGAAAATACGCAAGGGTTTAGATGACTCCATAGCAAAACAACGTCTGGGATAAAAGAAAGCTAGCCAGGATTAAAGGGGAAGTACACAGAAGTTAGATGACTGTAGTAAAACAGTAAGTGACAGCAGGAATCAGGGAGTAGCTATTTCAGAGCAGCCCTCTAGCGGCCAGAATGTATAAGCAGCTAATGCAAATCTAGGGACTTAGTAATTTACAGCCACTAGTCATGTGACCTAATGGGGTTATTTATGGAATAGCCCATAGAGTGGGAGGGTGGGGGTGGGTGTGGAGCCAGCATAAAATACAGGCAGGATTTGGTTTGAATGCCAGTGTAATTTGCAGTGGAGGTGGCAGTGGCCGTTCAGGACCCGCTGCACTGCAAGGAAGAGAGGGTCTTGAGCTGGGGGGGAGAAAGGTTGAAATGTAGCACAGAACAGCAGATAGGAAGAGCAGAGAGAAAAAGAAGATTTAGCAGCCTAACCAGCTAGGTAGGCTAGGGCAGGCTCGGAAAGGCAGCACAGAACAGCAGACAAGAAAAGGGAAGAGAAAAGGCATATTTAACAGCTTAGTTTGACAAGTAGCAGACGGTTTGCAGGCTAAACAATGCAGGCTATAATTTTACAGGAGTTACATTGAAACAGACTGTCTTAGATCTAAATCTATACAGGTCTAAACAATTAATAAAACAGTTCACAGTTTAAAATTCAACCCAAGAAAAGAGTAGTGTGAGCAGAATAAGTGACACAGTCTTTAGAGAGGAAGCCAGAGTGCCTCAGAGCCAGGTTTCAGAGCACTCCAATCAGTAGAGACCAACAGCAGGTGGTCCATTCAAGAGCCAGGACCTGGACTGCTGTGCCAGTCAGGGCAGCGGTGAGAAAGACCAGGAATCTGAGACACAAGTAGCTGAAAAATACCTTCAGAGGTCCAGGCAGGATAGATCCAGGAAAGTCATGGAGAGGAGCGGGCAGCAGCCTCTAGTCTGGCCAAAACCACACTGCTGCTTGGTCAGAGCGCTTGGTAGGGGTGGAAAATCTAGAAGAGAAGCAAGAAGAACAGGTTCAATTAAAGCTGTGGAAAACTATGATTAGGGAAGACTGGCAGCAGACTGCCAGCAGGGAGGCGGGAGGCAGACTGGAGACAAAGAAAGGAATAAGTAGCAGGGCACAGATTAGACAGCCAAAACAAAGAGGAGTAATTAAAGATGGTGCTTGGTGGGGATGGGGGAAGTTCAGTGAAGGCAAAGAAATGAGAGAAAAGAACAGCAGGTGAGAGAGTGTGTGCATATGTGTGTGTGTGTGGGGGGGTTAGAGCCAAAATCGTAGGGCTTGAATGCCAGTGTAATTTGTAGTGGAGATGGTGGCAGCCGCTCAGGACTCATACGCTGCAAGGAAGAGGGGGTCTTGAGCTGGGGGGTGAAATGGAAGGTAGAACAGAACAGCAGGATAGGAAGAGCAGAGAGAAAAGAAGATTTAGCAGCTTAACCAGCTAGGTAGGCTAGGCAGGGTTGGAAAGGTAGCACAAAACAGCAGATAGGAAAAACAGAGAGAAAAAGCAGATTTAACAGCTTAGTTTGGCAAGTATCAGACTGTTTGCAGGCTAAACAATGCAGGCTGTAATTTTACAGGAGTTACATCGAAACAGGCTGTCTTAGATCTAAATCTAAACAAGTCTAAACAATTAATAAAACAGTTCACAGTTTAAAATTCAACCCTGGAAAAGAGCAGCACAAGCAGAATAGGTGACACAGTCTTTAGAGAGGAAGCCAGAGTGTCCCAGAGCTGGGTTTCAGAGCACTTCAATCAGCAAAGACCAACAGCCAGGTGGTCCATTCAGGAGCCAGGACCTGGACTGCTGGGCCAGTCAGGGTAGCGGTGAGAAAGGCTGGGAATCAGAGAGACAAGTAGCTGAAAACTACCTTTCAGAGGTCTGAGTGGGAGAGATTCAGGAAAGCAGTGGAGAGGAGCAGGCGGTGGCTGCTAGTCTGGCTGAAACTGTGCCACTGCTTCGTCAGAGCACCTGATAGGGGCAGAAGATATTTTGGAGGTCCAGCAGGACAGATCCAGGAGAGCCATGGTTTGTTAAAAAGGGTAGTCAGTGGTGCCACTAGTTCTCCTCTTAGCTCTTTTAGAATTCTGGGGTGAATCCCATCGGGACACTTTGCTTTGTCTACCTTCAGTTTTAGTTCTTTCAGAACCCTTTCTTCTGTGAAATGACTGTTATTGACCCCCCTATCCAGAGTGCTTCTATTGGTTGAATTAGGCACTTCCCTCTCCTCTGCTTTTGTGAATACTGAGCAGAGTGCTGGGGCGCACTCTTTTGAAATGAATGGAGTTATTTTTTTATTACTGTTTTATACATTGTGATGGTGAGTTGGAGAATAATGAAGGCCACTGTTCTACTAACAAGGCCTTTCTTAGTTGAGCAGTGGCCTTCACTAATCTCCAACTCTGCATCAAAAATGTATAAAACAGTAATAAAAAAATACCCCCAGTCATTTCAATGGTGCACACCCCTGCAGTCTCCCTTGCCCTGTGTCATAATGTGCCACAGGGTGGGGATATGGAGGTCAGCTTCACTGGGGTGGGGGTGGGGGTATAAGTCTGACTATAGTGGGTCTCCAATAGTCTGTGCATAGCATACCACTCAACTGCCCCTGAATGCAAGGGACAGCCCTCATTTTACCCCTGAAGACTGCTCTGCTCCTCATCCATCCCTCATGGAAAACATGCTGCTCGCACAGAGGATGTCCTGTAAATTTAGACTTTATGACAGGGGCGCCATTCCAGATTTCAGCAGGGGAGTCAACAACCAGTGCAGGCCAGGAGCTCCTTAGCTCCTAGGTGGCAAGCTCTAGAAGTGGCAAGCTCTAGAATGTTTGGAACATCTTTAAAAGGTAAAACTTATTTGTTGTGACTGAAAAGTGATATGCAAACCAGGAAACATTCAAATGTATAAGAATCACCTGTCTATACCCCAGAGCAGTGCATCAGATTTGGGCTTAAGCCCACCCAATTACTAACCATTTTTTTTTCCTGGCTGAAGTTCTGACCCCCCAAAAAAAAGTTGTTCCAATTTCTCTCCCTGACTCTTTTCCATTCAATACCCATCCCATATGGGCCATGAAGCAACCCAAAGGTAAAGAAACATGAAAAACATATCAATACTGTATTTCAGTCCTTCCTCCTTCCCCAATCCCCATGTAAAAAAAATAATAATTTTACTTTACCTGGCTATCTGGCCAGACCCTGCGGCCTGGATCAGTATACCACCAGCCCAATTTTCAGTCCACTCCTCCCCTTCTGTCCTTCTGTCAGAATCTGAATGCTAGAACCGACTATCCCAGGTCCCAAACAGGGGTCTGCGATCAAGTCACCTCACCAACCAAACCCACCCACCTGTGTTGCTTGCTTCTTGCTTGGCTGCTGCCACAGCTGCTGCTGCACTGCACTGATCAAGGCCTATGAAGGCTCCTTGTCACCTCCCTTTCCTATCCAGTCTGGGGTTCTACAGGGATCCATCCTTGGTCCCCTCCTTTTCTTAGTCTTCCTCAATGACCTCCAATCCACCTATGTCAACTTGGATATACACGTGTATGCAGATGACACAGTCATCTTCACCTCTGGTCCTTCTTCTGCAGCTGTGGAAGACCTGCACCAGCAGGACATCAGCAATGTCCTCCACTGGTTCCATACTAACCAATTTAGAGTTAACATGTGGTGCCAGTCAGAAACTGGCCAGATTCACTACCCCCCACTGTGTCCACCACTCTGGAAGGCACCCCACTTGAAGTGGTTTAGTCTTTTAAGTTTCTGGGGGTGTGACTGGACTGTAAGCGTGACTTCTCAGCCACACATTGATGTCATCCATGACAAGCTATATTCCAAGCTTGGAGCCTTGTATTGTTACAAAGACTGCCTATCTCTGCATGTCCACACAGAACTGATTACCAAAATGATACTCCATCTTTGACTATGCAGTTGTGGTCTATGGCTCTGCCCCCTCCACTTCCCTTATCAGGCTCTATACCCACGTCAACTCCTTCTGCCATTTTGCATCTAACTCTCTATCATGCACACATCATTGCTCGCTATATCCCTCTCTGTCCTTCTTCCCTCTGCCCACTCACCACCAGGCTCACTGTGCTTTGTTCATCTCTAACTATTGGTTCAACACCCTTCCCTTCTACCTCTCCTCACTCTTATCCTGAATCCCCCCTGCCTCCTGCTCCCTCCACTCTAGAAACCACAGCACAATTACCATTCTCTTTACCCATGCTTTTCTGTTGGACAATCTGCATTCTCCTATAGGCTTCCCTCACTCTGGAACAAACTTCTTGCCTCCATCCATTTCTCCTCATCCTTTAACTCCTTCAAATGCCAGCTGAGATTTCAACCCTGAATTGCTTCTGATACACTCCTTCCGGTTGTTCTTGAAGTCTTTATTCTAATACAAACAAGTTATTCTTCAAGATTCTATACACTGCTAATGTTCACTATACTTTGTTTAATTGTGTTAAAGCAAATTGCTCTTTATGTTTTTTATTATTGTAACACATTGCTTGCCTGTCTTTCAGATGTTGTTTTTGCTATTTTCTGCTGCTGTTTTGCTCCATCTCTTCATTCTCTGGGTCACACCTGGAAATGAGCCTTGGCTCAGTGTGCCTTTCGCAGTTACCAGATTTAAATAAATAAATAAATAAAACTTTATTTTCAATGTATGCATTCTCCAATACCACACAAGCATGCCCTGATACACAAAATTGATATTAAATTTGCAATCTGATAGTCATTCCTGTGAAATCTGGCCAAATTTGTAAGCAACGATATCTGAGTGTCAACTATGTGTGTGTGGGGTGGAGGGGATGGGTTTCTTGATAGTAAGTGTGAGAACAGATATGCTGTTTGATATGATTCATTAATTTAAAGGTAAATATGCATTACATAATGGCTCAAAACTGATATATAATCACACTATAGCTTTTACATCAGAGAAGAAACATTACACACAAAACTCACATCTGTGTATACTGTAAATATATGAGCATGTCATTAGAAATGAATGAAAGATAAGAGTAACAGCAATTTGCTTTTTTAATACTAAAGTATGCTACTTCAATTTAAAATTGATGGTAGAGTGATCTATAGAATAATCAAATATGTGAAAGCAACTATCAGTACTGGAGGACAGTAGTTCTCTTCATTGTGTTTGTCTGTGTCTGTAGCTAAGTTTTTTGGGATTTACAAGATCTTCTGCTTGGAGTAACTACACCATTCTTGCTCATTACATCTGTGAAGGTCTCCTGGACTGGATTTTCTGCAAAACATCACCACAAGGTATTTGCATTTTCAATTTAAAATCAACTTTTTTGGAAGCTATCCCAAGCAAAACAGAAATCAAGCAACTAGGTCTGACAAACTCCAGTGACTGTGGGTCCTGCTCAATCCACGTTTTCGTTTGGCTTGCTAACAAGGGATCTATTTGTGGGCTTTTAAACGACTTCTTTAAATAACAAAGGAAGCACAAGGACAAAAGGATTTCACATCCTGCACTTGTACTTGAGTAGGTGTGCCCTCAGGCTATCAGTGTAATGGGGCTGAGGAGTGCATGCCTGCAAGCTCTTGCATAGCTAAAGCCTCTTGTCAATCCCTGCCTAGCTGTGAACCTGGATGACCTCTGTCATGAGTTGAACCAATGTTGTACCAACAGTCACACCATGTCCAACAGCTGTCTGGGGGTTGCCCTCGTAACTTTTCTTGTCATACTTTGCCTTGACAAAATTACACTATCCTTATGGAATGAGGATGGCTCAAATAAATCTAGGACTGAGCACTATGATTTTACTTTCTCCAACCTTATTGTTTATAATACAAGGATACTACAAACTAATCTTCTTCTCTATCAAAAGGGTTGTCCCTACCATTCTCTCTATATGTTTAGGAAACTATGGAACAAGTCTGCATTATCCCATCCTTTTCTAAATGTGGGGCTGTGGTTCCTTGTCATCATTGCCATTCTGCTATCTGGGGATATAGAGACAAATCCTGGGCCACTAGATGCTTATTTCTCAGCAGATGACATACATAGTATGTCCAAACATGGGCTGTTAATTGCACACTTGAATATAAGAAGTTTGATGTGTCACTTTGTGGAACTGGAGTCATGGGTCAAACTGTACAATCCTGATATCCTCTGTCTCACTGAGACCTGGCTAAAACCATCAGTTGCTGACTCCCTCTGCTCCCTGCCAAATTACTCTATTATTCGAAGGGATAGGATATCGAACAAACGTGGTGGTGGAGTTGCTCTGTACTACAAAAATAATCTGACTATCTCTCTTCTCACTATCCCGGATGCTCAATCGGTATGTGAATACTTGCATGCTACCCTTGCTTTGGGAGCCAATAAACTGCATGTTATCTGTCAAGTATAACCCCCAGCAGGAGGATTTGCAGTCTAAATACCTGTTGCAAAATACCTCCTCAGAATTTTAATCATAATGAGGTTGTCATCTTAGGGACCTAAACTTAAACTGGCTTGGGGCAGCTCTCAGTTCTCTCTTCAATCTCTGACTCTAGCTACAACCTGCATCAGATGGTTAGCAGTGCCAACTAGAAGTCTGTCTTCATCACCACTAGGCACACTATTGGATTGGGTGCTGGTAAACCGGATCGAACACATCTCAGCCGCTGGTACTCTTGCTGATGCCTTAACTGACCATTCTCCTACTTTCTGCATCCTGTCCTTGGGGGCACCTCCATCTCCTCCACCACATCTCATCACTCTCACAAACTTTGCTCACCTAGACCAAGAGGTGTTTCTGTATGACTTCTCCAGAATTGATTGGTCAGAGATCTATCTATCACACTGTTCTCAGGATGCTCTTAACCTCTTCATCACTAAATTCCTTACAGTTCAATGTAAACATGCCCCAAAGATCACCCAGAGAGTGAGGGGTAAACAAACAAGATGGCTAAACAAAGACTTGCTCAAAAGTTTGCGCTTTAGAGATAAACTCTGGAAGCCCTACAAAACATCAGGCCAGCAAACAGATTTCAACGCTTTACCATACGCTACAGAATTCATGTAAAAAACAAGTCAGAGCTGCTAAGAGCAAGTACTGTAAAGACCTACTGATTAACTTGGTCAATGATCCCAGAAAATTCTGGTCACACATCAAATCCTTCCTAGGATCCTCACAGTCAACTACCCCCTGGTGATATGCTGATAAATGATGTGCATTGCAATGACTCACAAACCATAGCTAATTCTTTCAACCTGCATTTCTCTGATCTCTCCCAATGTACCTCTTCCTTCAATCCCGCTGCAGTGTCCTCCCACTCCTCATCAGGAACCTGTCTGGATAAGTTGGAAGTGTTGTCCCCTGTGCCTCCTTATACTCCTCCATTCTATTTTAAGGCTGTGTCTAGAAAGGAAGTCCTGAAGCTCCTGAGGTCCATCTCTGATCATACCAGCTCTGGCTCAGACTCTCTTGAACCCCGCCTCTTGAAACTTGCAGCTCCATTATTGCATTACTGCTGGCCAAAATTTATACATTATCACTTTCAGGTGGGTGGTCCTGACCTCTGGAAGCTGCTCGGATCACACCTGTACTTAAAAGGGGATCCTAAGGTTGTCATGAACTACAGACCAATTGCCATACTCTCAGTACTGAGCAAAATCCTGGAGAAAATTGTCGCAACTCAGACAACTGACTATCTACTTAAGCACAGCCTGCTCTCAGATACCCAACATGGCTTCAGGAAAGGACATAGCACGATGACTGCACTCCTTAAATTCACCACTGACACTCTTTCAAAAATGGATACTGGCAATCTGACTGGGGCTGTCTTTATTGACTTCACAAAGGCTTTTGACCTTGTTGATCACACTTTGCTTCTCTCCTCGCTCGACACATGCATTTCCTCCTCTGTTGTTGACTGGTATGAAGCTACCTGACAAATAGAACTCAAGTGGTGAAATTTAATTCCTCTGTATCGAACAGTACCACCATTAACATTGGTGTACCTCAGGGCTCCATCCTAGGGCCCTCCTATTCTCTCTTTATATAAATAACATTGAGCTGCTCTAAAATCCTGCTCTGCTATTCTATATGCTGATGATCTTGTCATCTATACAAGTTCTACTAATATAGACACTATCAACACAACCCTTTCCTCTGACTTTAACAATATCCAAAACTGGCTATATGACCACAAACTGGCTGTCAACACTAGCAAAACTAAGCCATACTGCTTGGATCGGCCCCAAAGCTCCGAACTTGCACAACAGCACCGGCAGTGCAGGACTTAGAAGGTCAATTACTGGAATGTGTGACCTCGCTCAAGTACCTGGGCATCCTGCTAGATCAATCTCTGGATCTTAATCTTCATGTACAGTCTGTTTGCAGAGCTGTCAACTCAAACTGGGTGTTGCATATAAGACTAGTTATATGCTCATGCCATCGGCTAAAATGGCCATTGCGAGGGGATTCTGCTCCCCACCCTAACCTATAGGGCTTCCTTATTGGGGCTGCTCATAAAACTGACCTTCTCAGATGGATATTACATATAACAACATATGCGCTATGCCTCTTCTGCTCCTCGGCTTAAACACCACTGTCAGCTTTATAATGATCTTGGTTGGCTGTCTCTTAGCTAGTAGGAAATACTACTTTGGCTGTCTTATTGATTCGATAATTCAAAATCAAACCCCTAGGTGTCTTGCAGCTATGCTTGTTCCTCAGGACACACTCCATGGTCTACGATCAGCTGACAAATCCTTCCTGAATTTGCAGAGGTGCCGCATGAGGAAAGGAACTGTTGCATTTGAACATGCAGCTCCACAGCTGTGGAATTCCCTTCCCCTCGACATTAGACTTTCTAGCTCCCACACATGCTTTAAGAGAAAACTGCACTCGAATCTGCTGATTGCTGATACCTGTTCCTGCTTTCACCCTACCTAATGACTGATGTCTCTGGCCATACAATAGTATTTCCTCACCTCTATATAACCCTCTTACTGCCTCAGCCTGTCCCGGCTCCCTTTCCTGCCCATATACAATCTTGCACTGCAGGCATCTCCCTTACACTTACATACACTCATAATCTAATTTCAAGGCTTGCTCCCCTCTTCTTCACTTACTGATCTTTTCCTTAATGACACCCCCTGCTCTCAATGGTTATTTCTTCATTTTGTATTACCTGTTTTTGTTTTTGTGTACCTTGTTTCTGTTCATATGATGTGCCACCTGAAAATTTATTGTCCAAGGTCCTCTCTATTCATTGCATAGATAGGCACCTATGAACTTATGAATGGTCTACTCTGTATGTCTCTGATATATTGTATCCACTTTAACTCATTGTATGTAAAGCGCTTTACTTAGTATGTTCAGATATATTGTATCCTCTCTAACTCATTGTTTATAAAGCACTTATAATTTGTTATCCTGTTAAGTTTCTGCATGTCTGTATTCTCCCGGGTCGTGCCTGAAAATAGTCATTTTATGGCTAGTGCACTTACCCGGTTAACAAAAGCTAAATAAATAAATATTCTATTGCGAAATTAATTTAGCTCTTAGTGTTTGTCTGTCTGTGCCTGTAGTGGTGGTGGTGGTGGTGGTGGTGGGGGGCACATATTACAGTGAAGAAAGAAAAAAATGGAGAAACAAGTAGCCATCAAGGATCATTATTCTTTTCTTTACGATTTGTAGATACATGTGAAAGAAATGACAAATTATAAATTGGCACATTAGAGACTAGTAATATATATATGGGATATGCCATGACCCCGGCTGAAATATCTATGATATTTATTCGAGTGCCGTGTGAAATATGTTATCAGGAGAGGCATAGCCATGAGTGATGTCATACTTCACATGGCACGAGAATAAATATCACAGATATTTCAGCAGGAGTCATGGCATATTCAATTTATGCTATGGTGTGCAGTCGGTTTTTACAGTTTGTGATGTGATTTTAAGGATATTTTAAGTTGTAGTTTTATTTTCTGAGTTTTAAATCTTGGGCGCGAGGAATTTTCTGGGTAGCTTGTTCGTGATTGGGCATTACACCGTGGGAAAAATGCTGTGATTGGATAGAGGTGACAGGTCCCACGTGGGATATGTGCTGTGATTGGTCAGAGGTAGGTGGGATGTGATTGGTCGGGGGTGTGTGACTGTTACAGTGTGCGTGTGTGTGTGATCGGTGTGCTTGTTGATTGGGCGGGGTATATATTCGGAGATTGCACAGTTTCATCAGTTGCCGGCCATAGGGTCTCGAGAAGTGTGGCTGTGTGTGGTTGCTCTGTGCTCGGATGATGCCATGGAAGTTCGGGCCTGCATGGATGTTGGTGGAGCAGCGGGTGATCGTTGAAGGTTGTGCAATGGGAGTGCACAGTGTTTGGCATGATTTTGGAGGATCGGTGATGTAGACTATCGGTGGAGTTAATAAATGGGTCATTTTGTCCAAGTTAGCGATGGACGTGATGTGCTTGGGTCTCGGGGCGAAGGAAGGATCAGTCGCATTGTGTCTATCTTGGATTGTTTATTGTGGCTTGTGTTGGGATTTTTTTTTCTCTGGTGGAGTAAAGTGAAGGACTACTGCATTTTGCATCAACAAACTTTAATTTTTTTAATTGAACTGAAACACTGATACAGGATGAGTGCAATGAAAGGTAAAAGCACATTTTGTTCGATTGAGGATTGGTAGGGGTGTTAGGGTAGGATAAGGCTCAGAATCTTTGTTAGTTTACAGCTATTAGAACCATTTTTATAAGATATGCAGCTTTAACTTTATTTAGTACAGAAACAAACATTTTAAATGGCAAACACAAATGGTGTAATGTATTGAAGTAGTACTGTTTTCTTCTGTTAATTGTTAGAAAGCTATGTAATTTTTTTTTCCCATTAATAGTCTTTGTATTTTTTTTGTTTACATTAAGTCCACATTGTGTAATGGGTAGTCCACCGTTCCTTTGCTTGGGTTTGCTTTCATTTCAGATAGCATCCACATTGTCCAGGGTTCTTATTTTTTTGTTTTGTTGAGATATTCACATTGGCCCAGATATTCAAACTGCGCCCAAAAAGTGCGCAACAGCAGGAGCAAGCGCAAGTCCACTGCACCCATGCGCAAGAAGCGCGATATTCAAAAACTGCGCAGGCCAAGATGCGCCTATGGCCGATGACTAAATATCGCACCACCTGCACCATAACGCAACTAGGGATGTGAAGCTGAGCATATCTGATGCGCCATAGCACAACAAGGGATGCTCAGTGGAGCAGTCCAGATGTGCTATAGCACAACCAGGGACACACCCTGCAGCAGGGCAGCAATGCAACAGCACAACCAGGGATGCAGGGGCCTACCACCCATGCCACAGATGGGCAGAGGAGCACACAGCAGAACAGACATCATCCCCCACACCCCATGCACTGCACAACCGGGGGAGAGCTGGAATAACCACCGGCCCATGGATACAAGCAACCAACACACAGCTGGGCCATGGTGCCCCAGCACACCCCCTGGCAAGCTGTGACTGGCACACAAGGAGGGCTGACTACCCCATGCCACACTATCCCACCAATGCAGAGCACACCCTGCACAATGATCCCCATACACCCTGCCCAGGAGTAGCGCCCAACAGTGCAGGACACCCCATGCATGCCACCATCCACACTGTGACAATGCAACCCTGTGCACCATGGAGCCATGCAAAGCAGCCCCACCATGAGCACCCTGCAGCAGGCAGCAGCAGACAGCGATGCAACAGATGCATACACAGTGCTACCCTGCACGTCCCCCCTGAGGTACAGCTGAGAGACTGACCATGCGTCAGCACATGAGGTACCCACATGCGACAGGACATGCCCCAGACCCCACCTCCAGTGGTACAGCACCCTGCACACCCTCCCAAGGACGCATCCCGTCCCAGCACTGGCCACAACAGCCAGCACAGACACACACAGTGTAGCATGGAAGCATGCACCACACAGGATGCAACACAGTGCATGGACAAACACCCACCCATGCCAAGGGCACACCAACACAGGAACACAGTAGCGGGTCAACCAAGCCACTGGCGTGTGGCCACAGCTGACGTGTACACATGGCCAGCACCCATACATTGCACAGGTGTGCCAGCCACCCTGAGCAGGCACCATGAAGCTGTATGCCACCAGCATGCTGCCGGAGCACAGGTGACAGACACTGGACCACATCCCTGCAACAGACACAAGCGACAGCATGGAGGGGGGACAACAACAGCAAAGACAACAGTGCCACCGGAGGCAGAAGTGCACCATACTGGTGATGGAAGGCAACCTGGCATTGTGCCGGGTACAGTTGTTATCAAGCATGGACAGCCACCACTGACATGCCAGCAGACCATGCATATCATAGACATGCAAGGATGTCAGCTGCACAGGCCATGGATGGTCTGACAGGGGAGCCATGCACACAGTGCAGGCCCCATGGACCACTGCACACAGGCATCCAGTGCACAGAGTACAACACACAAACCACAGACAGTGAGTGATCCCCCTGCCCACACCATAGGTGGTTCACCTCTGCACACAAACACACATGCCCATGCGTGCACCACCCCTGACGCCATGCACACCACTGCAGCTGAGCACCTGTAGCCCACTGCAAATCAGAGACCACCACAGTTGTCATAACAAAATGCATATATTTAAAAGATGTAACAAAAAACTATTTACAAATATTTACAAGGGGAAGGGCCACAAAACAGGTGGGGGCGGGTAAGGGGCAGGGGTGAACATATGGGAGAGGGAAGAAGAGGTGTGAGGGTGTGTCAAAGGGGGGAAGGTGGTAGTCGGGGTATGTGGACATCAACATGCACCCCGGTCATCCTCATCATGGTGCCAATGTCTGCTGCTCCTCCTCCTCCTCACCCCATGGCGGTGGAATCTATGAAGCAGCTCCAAAGTCTCCCTTGCCACCTGGAGCAGCTCACATATACTCCTCTTGATTTCCTGGAGTTGCCTTCTACCTAGGATGAGGGAGCAGAGTCAATAAGTGTGACTGTCTAGCCCCCTGCAGCCCACCCATTGTGCATGGCATACAGCCATGTGTCACACCCCTGTGATGGTGTGCGATCACCCACAGTGACCATGTCCACTAGACCTGCCAACCCAGGCAGCCACAGCCATGTGGACCACTGCACACACCCACTGCCCATGTCCTGCACAGCACCACCATGGCTGTACAGTGACTTGGCTATGTGGTGTGAAGGCAGTGCCACAGCCATGTGCCCGGTGCATGCATGGACCACCATTGATGCACTCCCAGACATGCAGTGCCACTGGACAGTGCTGACTGTAACAAGTTGTGTGCATGGCAGTGGAGTCAATGGATGGTGGCCATGCCCCACTGCCCGCCCAGTTATACAGCATGCAATAGTAATCATGGATGCAAGGCACTCGCCATCATCAGGTTGGTCCACGTGCCGCTGACCACCATCATCCCTCCTGGCCCGCTGCTCCTCCATGTGGCGCCCGGGTCCTGGTTCTGCCGGGCGCTCTTTGGGCCCTATGGTGCAAACATGGTGAGAGGAATATCAGTACAATCCAGTAGCAAAGTCCCCTGCCCCCATTTGTGTGCAATCCCACACAGCCATACCCATCCACCCCACACCCTGATACCACCACCGTGGCTAACACCGAACGGCCCTCCCCATGTGCCGGACACATGCAACCATGATACCCGTATGGACGATAATAGTGTATGGATGTTACACCTACCTGGCTGTGGCACCGTGCCCCTCCTGGCACATGCCCACAGGTGGGCAAGCAGGTCCGGGTCCCTGCACCTCAGGTCCCCATAATGATGGTGGCACTGCTCCACCATGAGCCTCATACCAGTGACCTCCTTCATGGCGTCGACCACCTCCTGCCAGACCACACTCCTGGCCCAGTCCAGGGGTGCCTCTCCATGCAAAGCCCCAGCATGGGGCTCAACTATTGCCACCAGGTTGGCTAGCTCAACCTGGCTCCAAATGACTGCACACCTCTGCGCCATCTCTGCTGTGTGGTTGAATCAAAATGGTGCTCAGCAGCGCAGTCCTGCCATGTGCAGATGCTGCGCGGTACAGTGCTGCCATTCCCTATTGCGCTGTCTCTGAACAGCGCGATAGTGGTGCACCCATGCCTGACGATGAGCCTAGGGGGCAAAGATCGGGCACAGGGTCCAGGGTCTCTGGCCCATGGACAGCCACAGCACGATTGGAACCCAATGCATGTGGCATGATTGGGTGCCTGTGTGCCACGTCCTGTAGCAGCCTACAGCGCTGTTTCCCCAGTGCACCTACGACACCCCAGTGCCACAGTGCCATATGTGTGAACAGCGCTGTAGTGCCACTAGGTCAATGGTGGCTGTGCCCTGCATTGCCTCCCGCGCACAGCACATCAGCAGCATGGAAGACGCCCGCGCCATCAACCCAGGCATGTGCAGTTAGGGTGTGTATCATGCGATGTCACAGAACTGCGCCCTTGGCTCAGCACATTCAACACAATTAGCAAAGTGCAACAGTACGATATTCAGCCGGCATATGCAAATAATCTAATCAGCCATTCAATGGTGCAGCCACTGCATTTGCATCCACTTAAAGATGAGCCTCGCCTCATTTGCATGGGTTGCGCTATAAAACTGCGACATTGGGCTGCACTGGCCATAGTCGGTTACTGCAGTTTATTGAGGTGAGTTGCATGCTGTTTGGGAGTGTGGACCGTGGTGTTTGGGACATGCATGGGACTGCACAGTCACAGGTAACACCTGTCATTCTCACAGGATGAATCATGACCGATGGTGTGGTGGAGGAAGAGGAACAGAGTAGTGGGAGGAAGAGGAGGCCAAACTTCACAAAGGCAGAGACAGATGCCCTGTTTGAGGCCTACCTCGACCAGGAGCCACTTCTCAGCGGGTGCCAGGGAACACCACAGGCCCGTGCTGCTGCATGGGAGGAGGTGGTGCATGCTGTCAACCTGCATGGCAGCCACCAGCCCTCCGTGCAGGAGTGCAAAAAGAAGATGGGCATGGACAGGCGGAGAATTAAAGAGAAGGTGGCTGCCATCAGGGCAGCACAGTCTGCGACCGTTGGGGGACAGCTGGAGGTGCAACGACTGACCCCACAGGAAGAGCAGGTTGCTGGCAGCATGCAGCGTTGCACCATTGAGGGTGTTCCGGGTGGTGGATTCCAGACGGGTGGTAGCCCATCACTGCATGGTTGGTCATGGTCTGTCTATTGGGGGGGAACAGGGTAGGTCACATGCAGTAACACTACTTTTTCCCTTGCAGCTCCTGAGCGTCTACTTGGGTCAGCGGTGGTGGGCTTCTCCACTGAGGCCAGTATCATGGAGATGGAGGAGGGCCCGTCCACCTCCACAGGAGTATGGGGGTCAGGGCAAAAGTGGGCCTGCCTGGACGTCCGGACTAATGTTGGTGGAGCAGGTGCGGAGGAGGCCCTGCCTGTGTCCCAGCATGCCAACGTCTATGCATGCCAGCATGCTGAGACTCAGGCTGGTGCCGGATCCATCACTGATGATGATGGAGCTAACGTCATGGGCAGTGACACATGTGGGCCACAGGATGGCCACAGAACAGGTGACATTGCGGCCATGGCTGTGGTTGGTGCCGCCATGGAGGCCTGTGTGTCATCACAGTCCCAGCCTGTGCCTGTCTGCACCAGTGGGGAAGCACTGGTGTGTGTCCAGGACAGTGGGACTGTTGCGGCCACTGCGGCTGCACCATTGAGCCCTGGAGAGCGCCGGCCAGAGGGGCAGTATCAGCAGTCGGCCAATGGCCATGGTGGTACAGTGTCAGGGGGCGGAGTGCATGCACCGCCTGTGGACATGCCCAGGCCTGGCCCTGGTGTGCAGTGCCAGCCCTCAAGCGGTGATGAGCATCAGGGCTGCGAACACCCTGAGGGACAGCATGCCAATCAGGCAGATGACCTCTTAAATGAGCACACCCCCATACTGCAAGCATCAGTCAATCAGCAGATGTGGCTTGTGACGGTGGTGGATGCACTGAGTGTGGCTCTGCGCCAGGCAGAGGAGCGGCGCAGCAGAGACACCACTGTGCTCCTGGCAGGGATGGACCAGTTGCGGGAGATGAGACCGCTGCCATTGACAGGCAGACACAGGCATTCATAGCTGTCATGGCCACAATGGGCACACAGTTATTTGCCCATGCGTAGCAGACACCACGCAGTGCAATGTCCACCCCACATTCCTGGCATCGTGTGACTCCATCCTTGTCGACACCGGGTTCAGCTGTGGGCATCCCTAGCACGCCTGGCACAGGCATGTTCGGTGTGCTGCAGAACCCTGCGCAAGCACGGTCACATTCATGCAGTGGAACCCCTGGAGGACCGTTGGTACCACCCCATGAGGCCAGTGGTCAGCCTGTCACTGCTGGCGGGTCTCAGTGGGGCTGCCCATGCATCCATGGTGGCGTGGCACTGTGGCACATGACTGACCTGTCACCCATCATGGCTACTGTCTGATGCTGCCCTGTGTGCGCGTGTCGCTCCAGTGGGCACGCACCGGTGGGGTAATTGCACTGCACCCACACACGCTCCATCTGCACACCTCCTGGCTGCTTTCCACTGTGGCATGTGCATGATGATGCCTGCGCTACACTGTGTCAATGGTGCCCAGCATCTGACACATGCACAATGACAGGCAGTGGGCGTGGTGGTCTGTGGACGTGTGTGTGGCTAGGGGTGTCGGTCTGGGTCGGCGTGACTCCTGCCCTTTGTGAATGTCTTGTGAGGTGTGCGTGTGTGTGTGTATGACCACGTGCCATGTTAGACCTCGCCCATCCCCGGCGGTGTGTGCGGTTCCATGCTCGGCCACTTCCCTTGACAGCATGCACCCCTGGTGTGTGTCCATGAGTGTTTGTGGGTTGTGCCTTTGCCACTGGTAGTTGCACATGGTGCTATGACTTACCTGGGTTGGCTGAAGTGCTCTTCTGTGATGGTGTCCTGGTGCAGCTGTGCCAGCCGGAGCAGTCTGGGGTCCCGTTGCCCAAGGGGGGGCTGCCCATCACCATCTTCACCAGCGTCCTCATTGTCCCCATCGCTGTCCCCCTCTTTGACCTGTAAGGCTATCCCACAGTCATTGGCCATGTTGTGCAGGATGCAACAGGCCAGGAATAGCCCGCAGGCCTTTGAGGGGCTGTACTGTAGGGCACCGCCGGAGGTGTCCAGGCAACAGAAATATGCCTTCAGCATCCCGAACACCCACTTGATGACATTGCGTGTGGTGGCATGTGCCTCATTGTAGTGTTGCTGCAATGGGGTCATGGGCCTCCGGTATGGTGTGAGCAGCCAGGGACGGAGTGGGTATGCACTGTCACCTGTGTGTAGAGGGTGGAGTTTAGTTTGGTGATCAGCGTCGCCCTGCCTTGGGCCATGTAGGCCACTACCCATGTCACCTCTGACCATGCCCTTCCCAAGATCTATGTTTTTCTGCGTGGTTTGCATACTCACCCACTAAGTGGCCAGTGGGGATGTCCCCACTCTCGAATCTGTGGCACAGTGCCAACTGGTGCCAGATGAAGGCATCATGTGCTCCACCAGGGTGCCTGGCACAGACATTGATTATGCACCTCCTGGCATCGCACACCACCTGGCAGATGATGCTTGCATAGCCCTTCCGATTGATATATGCAGACCCCTCGGGGCCAGGTGGTGTGCAGATGGCCACATGGGTGCAGTCTATTGCCCCTAGCATGCCAGGCATACATGCCACCCAGTGGAACTCCTGCATGTTTGCTGTGTGCTCTGCCGGTGTGCTGGGGAAATGGATGTACTCCACAGCATGTGGCAGCAGTGCGCTGAGGAATTGGGTGAGGTGAGGTGACATGACGCGGCCGACTGGGTTATGCCTGTGGTGTCTCCTGTTGGTCTCTGGAAGGTACCCGTGGCGAGCAGGCATATGCAAGCTGTCACTGTAGTCTCCACTGACAGAGCATGGCTCTGTCATGTGGGTGCCTGCATCACATCACTGCACAGCTCACAGAGCTGCCTCAGAATTGCCCGATTCAGGTGGTACTGGCCCACGATCTCGGTATCACTGTACAGCTCAAAGCTGGTGCAGGCTCAGTACTGCCTGTTGGGAGCATACCACCTACTGGCCCTTCCACGGCCGCAACCCCCCTGCTGCCTGCCTTCTCACCCCCCTCATTACTGCCTACATCTGGATGGTGGCATTGGCCATGTCCCTGGCTTGTGTTCCCCCCTCAGCAGCTGTTTCTGTGTTCTCCCCACTGTCCTGGCTGCTACTTCCCCTGCACCAGGAACACCTTCCTGTGGTGGCCTCAGTGCTGTGTGGCACTTCCCCCTTCTGCACTGTCTTTGGCTGTGGCCCCACACCTTCCCTGTGCCTCTGTGTTCAGGGTGCCCTTTCCCTGTCCTGCCCTGTGTGTCTGTCCTGCCCTGTGTGTCTGCCTAGTGATCAGTGACATGTGCCTTCCCTGTAGCGTTCTTGCACCTCTCCCTTGTTCCTTTTTATTTTGGCTCATTTCCGCTTGCTCCCCTATTGCACATGGCGCATGTTGTTGAATATCACACTGCGCCATTTATGCATGGTTCCTCCCCCTTCAGTTGCGCATGCATTCATTATCATTGCGCTCTTGCTCAGCGTGATTTGGGGGGGCGCATCTGCCTCCCGCTGAATATCGCAGAATGGCACATTTTCGGACTTGTGCTGGAGCAACCCTATTGTGCATGGCGCAACCCTTTTGAAAATCTGGGTCATTGTCTAATGGGTAGTGCACAGTTTCTTTGGTTGGGTTTTGCTATCTTTAAGAAAAAACACATTGTTGGGAAGTTTATAGTTCATTGTTTTTTGGTTTTTTTTTAAATGTCCAGCATATCTGATTGGTAGTCCAGAATACATGCTTTTGGGTTTGGGTTGTGCTGTGTAGAGAAGTAGGGATGAAGTCCACATTGCTTCCATTTCTTTTTTTCAGGATTTCAAGATGTCTTTATGACTGTAGTCTGTTTACCTGTGGAAGAAGGAAGAAAATATTAGCTTGTGAACCAGATTAGTTGTTGTGAAACTGTGTGATGTTTTGGGGTGGTGAGGGAGTTGGGGGTGGTGGGTATTGATAATGTACCTTAATGGTCTTGGGGTTGGGGTTACCTTTGTAGATTAGTCACTGTTACTGCTGGAGTCTTCAATCACATAGATCCTTTTTTGCAACCTTGGTTTATCTGTGGGTGGATATACGGATTATTAGTGTTACAGCAATGGTTATAAAAGTGATTTTTTTTTGAGGTAGGTGGGGGGTGTAGATTTTTACTTACCTTGATTTATTTGTATGGTGATGTTTGTGGCATTAAAGACTGGATTTGTGAAGTATGTCTCTAGGTTGTTTCAGGGCCTGCTTCTGCAGTTGGTTGATGCACAGATGTTGCTGGTGGTAGACAGGTATGGTGTGGGTTGATGCACAGATGTTGCTGGTGGTAGATGGGTATGGTGTGGGTTGATGCACAGATGTTGCTGGTGGTAGACAGGTATGGTGTGGGTTGATGCACAGATGTTGCTGGTGGTAGATAGGTATGGTGTGGGTAGATGTACAGATGTTGCTGGTGGTAGACAGGTATGGTGTGGGTTGATGCACAGATGTTGCTGCTTGCTAACATCTTTTTTACCAATGTTCCAATTTTGTTTATGCTGAGTGGTTGATTTTTGAACCAAGATGATGTTTTGTACAGTTGTTGATTGGCATTTATGGATAAGAGGAATGGGGTTTCTTCTTGTAGGCAGACTGCTGGTTGTTGGCTCTTGCATAGTTTGTAATCTGAGACTGGGCATTTTGTGTGATTTTGTGGGTTGCTGTATGCTCTGGGGTTTTATTCTACGGGTGTCCTTTGGGTTTTGGCCAGTTCTTGTTTTTGTGCGTTGCTCTTGGCTGTATTCCAGGTACTCGGTGTTGTTTGCATCTTTTTTTAATGTGATATCTCCCCATCTTAAGTCCCTTACTTCAGTATTTCCTCGCAGATCACAAAATATGGTGCAGATTAACCACATGGTGTTGAGTAGAGCTTGGGGGTTATAAGGCCCTAGGTGGTGATTTTCATGCAGAGTTTCAATTAGTTCATCAGTTAGTTCATCAGCAGTGTGTTCTCTGCATCCTTTGCCTAGCTGTTTTAAGTTTTTTTTTCTTGGCAGATAGGACTTGTCTGGTTTTCTCAAATATGAGGTCTGTTGATAGTGAGGCTTGGTAAGATTTTGCTTGGAGGTGTCTTTCTATGCTTTGGAAGTGGGAGCATAGTATCAATGGCTTGTATGGTGTTCTGTCCTTTTTTGTGGCTTCATGAAGTATTTGGCTAAGATGGTGTTTAGTTCATTGGGTGAGATGCTGTCCATTGTCCGTTCTTCAGAGTAGTGGTCTGATAGATAGCGCTGTATTAGGGAGACATCTGCTGCCGTTTTTTTTGTAGTATTTTGGTTTTTTCTAGCATTTATGTAGGCTTCTATTCTATGTCTAGAGTTGTGAGGTCATGCATCTTTTAAGTTGTGCTGTCAGTAGTTTCATGGCTGTTTTCTGTTACTTCTATTGTGTGTTCTTCAAGGAGAGGGTCGTCTTGTGTGAAGGCTTCTATGAGGTTGCCACACTCTACCTCAAAACTGATATTTCCTGAAGCCATTTTGTGTTGTTTTTTTTCTTCACAGGAGTAGCTTTTGCCATTGTTTTGTTCGCCCGCTAGGTGTGGTCTTCACGACAGTTACAGCTCAAGTGTGACCTTTTAGAATTTTGAACTTTGTTCGTGAGGGACTGTCTCGTGCTGGCCTTGTACTGATGGGGTGAGTGAAAACACCAGTGTGTGCTATGTGGTTGGCTGGAAGAGTGCTTGTGCAGGCTGTGATCTGCCAATGGAAGAGTTTGTAGGGATCTCTGCTTGTGTGCAGTACTTGTTTGGTTATTAGTGTAGTGAGAATAAATGTCCTGCAGTGAGAATAAATGCAATATTCTCACTGTAGGTCTGTGTTGGAGAAAATGCTGCTGCTATTTGCCACTTTTATACTCACCCTCATTGCATAAATATATATATATATATAGCTAGACAGTGCAGTTAATTGTCTCAATCAGACACTCTCTGCATCAAACTGATTAAAATGAGACAGTGTACAAAATTACACCACTATTACATTGCGATCATATGAGCAGTGTTCATTTGGCCCAGGTATGTGTTGCCTTTTTTTTTGTGCTTGTTTTCATGCCTGGTTGCTCCATGTTGAACGTATTTAGGGTGTTGGCCTCAGATTCTTTTGTACACACATGCTGCTCAGGATGATCACTTTTTTGCAGAGACAATGCTTGAACAAGGCTGGATAGCAACTGTTGTGGTTAGTCTCTGTCACCATTTATCATTCTTCATGCCCTCCCTGTTTATTGATGTCAGTATTTTACAATCTTAATAAATCACGGCTTCATAGATTCTCGATTTCTCAGACCTCATTCACAGTTACATGTGAGTGTGTCACAATTGTCTCACAGTCTTGTCACAGGAAAAATGATTTATAGCAAACTATTTTATAACTGAGATACACAAGGGCATATGCGCTCCATGGAACAAACAGGTTCTAGTCCAGAATAAAGTCTGACGAGAAAACACTAAAGGAAAGCACTCGTGAGTGCTTTTCTTTTTGTTTTCTCTCTCTCTGTTTTATAACTGAGTAATACAAGCCAGACTGCAAAATCTGCTTCCGTTGCACAGTTGTGACCCCAACATGCACATGCACGCATGCACACACACACACACACACACACACACACACAGTTATTTCAAATATGTTTACATAATTATTACTCTCATTTTTGCTTCTTTCTTTCTTTGGTACCTTTATTCATTATGATGTTATGCCATTCCTTTAAATTGCAGGTTTGAGGACATCTGCAGCTGCAATGTGAGTGGGCACTCAGCAGCTAGTGCAGCGTTACTGGTCTGAACTTGGACAAACATTGCAGAAAGCCTGACTAAGTGGTGCATGGCGGGGAAGGGGGTAAGGAAAGTACAATGCATTATCTTTTGCTTATTTTAATTTGTTATTTTGTGGGCAGCTGAAAACTACAGTACATAGTATGTTCTGCCGTACTTGTGGATTTTTTTAAAGTGTTGCTCATCAATAGAGTGCAAGGCAGGTCTGCCAGTGCAGTGGTGTGGTGTCCATCTGCGACACTGATGTCCCGTGTTCAGGAACGGACCTGGGAAGTCAGACATCGGGGGGGATAGAAGGACTGAGCATCCTTGGGATGGCTCTCCTTTTCTAGGGAGTAGGGGGTTGTGTGCCTAGCACAAGCCAGACCCAGCGCAGAGGCTGGGGGTCTTGCAGTGACCAGCACCTAGATACCTTAGGAGGCATGCAGACACTGGTGTAATTGCACATCATGCCTCCTCCTCCTCCTCTAAAGGGGAAAATCAGTAGCTGCCTCTATGATACCCTGCTCACTTTCCCAGCCCTGATCATCGGCCCCTGACACTCACGACCAGATGACCTATCCCATCATCCACTGTATCCAGCTGCCTCTGGGCCCCGCCCTAGGGGGAAGCCAGAGAGGCAGTGCTGGTTGGTATCCCTGCAGCCACCCTTCTCCCATTATTGCGGGGTCATGCTGGTGAGGTGGCCACACCCTGGGGGACAATTCAGAGGGCATTGTCCGTAAGGTAAGTCACAAGGGGGCGAAGATGGGATCCGGGGGTTGAAGAGGGCTGTGGTACAGAAAGGCAGTGGAAAAAGCATAATAAATAAAAAATAAAATAAAATCAATGGAGTACAGAGAATGTAATGCGACAGGGAGACATGGTGTGTTTCCTTACCAACATCATCACACCTTCAACATGTTGTCAGTGAGGTATAAGATGAAGCACACTGCCATTAACAGAATCCATGTCAAAATATGATCCACAGTTTAAGATTGCAAGTATCTGATCCCAAGTATTCTGTTACCGTATTTACTTATTCTGCTTCCAGGAGGTTTTCTACACATATGTTCTGTAACATTCATTAATTTTCAAATCCATTGTATAATCAGGGAGTGTGGGGTGAAATGTGAAAGCCATAAATAAGTAAAATGAAGAGGTCAATAAAATCTTTTATAACATGGGTTCCTAAAATAATGTCTTATGAGTCGTCCAAACAGGTCACCTGACCATTGATTAGTCCCTGATATACCCACAGTTGCATGTTCACAGGGCTTTATTTTACTATTTCTTTATGTAAAACTCTAACAAAACATTGCCCATGTTATAAGAGGATTAACCCACACCAGGGCATGGATTTACTGAGCATTAATCCATGCTTGGGTGGTTGAAGTCACTTGGCTTTGCCTCATGACTCCAACCCCCCCAGGTGTGGATTAATGCTCAGTAAACTCATACCCTGTCATGGGTTAATCCCTCCTTAACCATTAATCTAGTCAGCATTTACAGCTGGGTTATATATATATTTTTTAATTCTGAGTGGCAAACATTCGTTTCAGGAGTCAGAATCTGTCTGTGCTGAAGAAACTGGACATGAGAAAGGAAACTCTATGTTTATTTTTGGTTCTAAGCAGCCTAGCCCTGCAGGCCATCTGCAAAGCATAGTAATGTTCAATAATGAATATGGTGAAGACTAGCTGGGATACTGGCTGATTGGATAGGAGTTCTGGAATTGTTTCTGAATGTGGTGTGTGTGTGTGTGTGTGTGTGCGTGTGTGTGTGTGGATGGTGTCGCATGTGTGTGTGTGTGTGTGTGTGTGTGTACGCACATGCGCAAGCGGGAATCACAGCTATACTGTAACTGGCCGGATCATGGCATGGTGTAGGGATAACAAACTGAAAAGGGCTGCAAACATGTGAACTGATGGACACACACCTGTTTGAAGACAACAATTTGTCCAGTATTGTAGAAAAACTACCAGAATTTGAGTGGTACATGCAGCATGCAGTGACTGTCATGGCATCTGGTTTTGCTTTATGATTTATGCAATGGTTATTCATTCACCAAAAAAGATGTTGCATTTCCTAAAGATCTTCACTTACAATCATATGGCGACTAGCATTTGTGAAAATTACAGTATAGAAATAACATATTGTGCTTTTTTATGACAGTAAATTCAAAACATGAAATATACTACATCATGGATGTTGGGGAGGGGATTTACTCTTCTTTCATAATATAATAATTAATAAATGTATGCGACCATGATGACAGTTGGGTTGAAATTTGTTTTTAACCCCCCCAATCTACTAGCTCTACAGATCGAGTTTCATACACACAAAATGCCATGGTCATAGCAGTATCTCGTTATTTAAACTGCAAATACACTTTTTTTGGTAGTCTAGTGCCCGGTTTTTAAAAGCAAGGAAATTCCCTTATGAGTACTGCCCTGCAAGATGTGTGTGTGTGGAGAGAGGGCAGGGTATAACAGTATGGTCCAGCACATATGGTACTTGACTTAAATCAGAATGTTTTGCAATACATTTTTTTATCTGACACTGAAGAAAGAGATGTGGTTTGAGGGCAGTTTATTTTACCTGCATTTCTCTAATTATTTCATGCTGAGATATTTGATCCTAGCAATCTGGTAAGAATAACTTTCACTCCACATAGAAACATAGGAACCCTTACAGAAATAATTACATGAAATGTTTTTATGCTGTGCACATAAAGCTACCCATGTGATATGCATGCTGCAAGCATGATTTAAATTTTAAATTGGAACCGATTACATGCATGTGGCATGCATGCAGCAAGCAAGTGTTTATGTAAAATCCGACCTTCTCTCCAAGCTGAGACAGCGGGACAAATCCTGATACTACTACAAAAGCACAGGACTCCCAGCTGACTTTAATTCCTACAGAGCACTCAGGAACTCATGCAAGAAGGAAATCAAAAGGGCCAAAAGTGCATATTGCAAAGATCTCTTAACCAAATCTTATGGGGATCCCAAAAAATTCTGGTCATACATAAAATGCTTCCTAGGATCAACTCCAGCTCCCACTCCCACTGATATGTCCCTAAATGGGGTCCACTGTAATAATCCCTCCACTATTGCTAACTTTCTCAGTACCCAGTTCTCTGACCTCACTAACTACACCTCAACCTTCCCAGCCAGACCATACTCTTACGACCAGGCTAATGATGCTGGGCCTAAATTTCTTTTCAAATCTGTCACATGCCTAGAAGTTCTAAAACTGCTCAATAATATCTCTGACTTTACAGCTGCTGGGTCAGATAACCTTGAGCCTAAACTCCTCAAACTAGCTGCCCCTCATATAGCTGCACCTCTTGCAAAAATGTTTTCCTCTCCCTCTGTCATAGCCATGTCCCTGATATCTGGAAGACTGCCAGGATTACCCCTGTCTACAAAAAGGGGACCACAAAAATCCCACAAACTATAGACCCATTGCCATATTACCTGCTCTTAGCAAAATCCTTGAGAAGCTTGTAGCAAACCAAACTATTGACTTCCTACAGAAACTAAACCTTCTGTCTTCAGTGCAGCATGGTTTTCCCCAAGGGTCATAGCACCACCACTGCCTTACTCAAGCTTACCTCTGATACCATAACAGTCATGGCCTCAGGTCTCCTAACAGGGTGATTTTCATAGACATGACCAAAGTATTTGACCTTGTGGATCATCCTATTCTTCTCGGTACCCTAAGATCACTAGGTTTCTCGCAGGGTGTGACTGCCTGGTTTGACAGCTACCTGACAGATCACAAGCAACTTGTTAAGTTTAACTCTACCTTGTCAGACTATGCAACCATAAATATTGGTAGTGCCACAAAGATCTATCCTCAGTCCCCTGATTTTCTATCTCTTTATCAACAATATGACCTCAATCATCCCTAATACTGCTTCCCTACTTTATGCTGACAACATCATTTTGTACACAAGCTCAAAGAACATCACTGAAATCAATCAACGATTCTCCCAAGATTTTATACAAATTAAAGAATGGTTGATAAGAAAAGCTTGTCCTTAATGTCTCAAAGACTCAAGCCATGCTGTTTGGCTCCAATGCTAAATGTAAACAAGCCCAACCCACCTTCAATATCTCCACTAAAAATGGCTCGGCTGTCATGATTGTACCCTCCTTTAAGTATCTGGGTATCATCACCAACCACCCCCAAAAAATCCTGGACATCCAAGTCCTCCCTGACTCACTCAGTGACCATTTCCCTATCCTATTCCGCTGGGTGACCCTCTCGCCCCGACTCACAGCCCAGCCCACACTCTGCTGGCATTTCAGACCAGGTGGGCTGGAAAACCTTAAGCAATTTCTGGCTCAGATAAACTGGTCCCCCATTCACCACGCTTCTGACATAGATACTGCCCTTGCCATCTTTTCCCAAACCTTTAACAAAGCCTGTGACCTCTTCGCACCCCTCATGGCTGCCCGAACCAAAAAACATAATGTGCCCTGGATTACTCCTGCCCTATTACAACTGCTCAGGCAGAGGGATAACCTATGGCACCTTGCCACAGAAACAGGCTGGATGGCTGACAGACAGGCCTACAATGCTGCACGGAATAAGTGCACTTGGGCCATCCGAAAAGCCAAGTCCGACCTCTACCAGACCACTCTCGCCTCCTCCTGGGGGTGTGCCCGTACTTTCTGGGATAATGTCAAACAATTAAATGGTAGCACACGCTCCCCTCCCCCATCCCAGATCACCATTGATGGCACAACTGTTACGGACCCAGAAAACTTTGCAAACTACCTTAACACAGCCTTTACGGACCTGAGCTCTGTCCTCCCCAGTAATTTCTTTGACCCGCCACCCTCCCTACCTGCCCCAGACCTCCAACGCCCTTGCTTCTACCTGTGTAGGGTAACTGCCCAGGAAGCCAGACCCCACCTGGTCAGAGCTTTAAAAAGCAATGCCCCCGGCAATGACTCCCTGGACCACAGCATCCTCCATCTGGTTCTGGATCAGGTTCTTGCCCCACTTACCAGCCTTCTCAACAAATCCCTCTGCCTGGGGCAATTCCCAACTGCATGGAAAACTGCCATTGTTACTCCCATTCACAAAGGGGGTGACAGGTCTTCTGCCGGGAACTACCGTCCTATCTCCTATCTCCATACTCCCACCCCTCTCCAAAGCCCTAGAAAAGTTGGTTGCCCTGCAAATCACTGAATACCTGACCAAACACAACATCCTCTGCCCTGAACAGCATGGTTTTCACGCCGGACACAGCACCAGCACTGCACTAGTTGAATTCTCAACTTTCCTACACTCCTCTCTGGATTCTGGCTCCCTAGCCGGGGCAGTGTCCGTTGGCCTCTCAAAGCATTCAACAATGTCTCCCACCCCCCTCCTGCTGGATGCCCTCTGCCACACTGGCTTCTCTACTGGGCCTATCACCTGGTGCACCAGCTACCTATCTGCCCGCTTCCAATGTGTCAGAATTAATGTGACACTTTCCAAAACTTGTCCCATCTGATCAGGGGTTCCTCAGGGCTCCATCCTGGGACCCCTACTCTTCTCACTCTACCTTAACACCCTGCCCAGTGCATGCGCTGGAAAAATTCTGCTGTATGCAGATGACGCCGTCATCTTTGCCACCCACCGTAACCTTATCTACCTCCAGGACTCCGTACAACTATCCTATAATAATGCCGAAACTTGGTTTAAAGAGCACAGACTGGTCATTAATCTCAAAAAACCAAAAACAATGCTTTTTGCCCACTCCCAAAACAAAGCCAGCAACCTCCCACTCCATATCCTCCCCGGCTCCAAACAACCACTAGAGCAAGTCCACTCCTATAAGTACCTTGGAGTCTCCTTTGACTCAGCCCTCACCCACGACACCCACATTGATGCACTTTCCTCAGCCACTAATGTGTGGCTAGGTATCTTATACCGCCATAAAAACTGTCTCCCCTCATACCTCCGAGATAGCGGTTACTTCTCTATACTATACCCTTGTTGACTATGGCTCACTAGTATATGGCGCTGCTGACATGACCGCCTCTCAATAAAATTCACCTTGTCTTAAATAAAGCATGCAGGCTAATCACTGGGGCTCCCTAGGCTTACTTGATTCATGCCAGCTCTATGACATGACAAACTGTTGAATCTAGATGAACGCTCACGCTACCAAACATGCCTAATAACTAAAAACTCTTCTTGGGCTATCCCCACCTGGGCTGACAGCCTCCCTCCACCAAGCCCAACCCTTGGTCTGCACACAGTCCTCCTGCAAGACCACTTTTCTGGTCCCAAGATCTAGGACATCCCATGGACAGAGGTTCTTTTGCTATAGAGCTCCATCCTGGTATAACTTGCTCCCTGCCTCCATCTCAGATGCCACCACGATTTCCAAATTCAAAATCACACTTCACAGCCAACTATTTAATATGTGAAGCTACACCTGTCTATAACTGAGGCATAGCTCTTTGTGCCCTGACAATGCCCGCTGGGTGGCATCCACACCACACCTCTTTTAATCCTCACCCATTGCTGTTTGTACTGCTATTATCCTGCTGCTTGCTCTTACCATTGTGCAAGAATATGCCATTGTAACCAAACTGGCTTATCTGTTTAACTGGTGTAATCACATGTGCTTGCTAACTATGTAACCAGTATGCTGCAACCCAAGTTCTGTTAAGTGCTTGCAATGTATCTAACCCATATGCGATAACCAAAAGTCTGTTATGTATTTGTCCTTAATGTGACGAGGTACCTTTGGAAATGAGCCTCTGGCTCAAAGGTTGTAAACCGATGTTCAAACTAAATAAATAAATAAATCACACTTGATCCTGCACTCACTTTTGACCTCCATTTCCAGCAGACGTGGAGGCTGACAAACATGAAGCTTGGCATGGCCTACCGCTCTAGCTATGTACTCACTCCATCAGCTAGGCTTGCCATAGCCCATGGCATACTACTTCCGTCACTTACGTATGGGGTGGCAGCATATGCCTCCTCATGTAAGACCAGCTTTTAGAAGTGGGAGGTTGCATATAACAATATCTGTAGATATGCGTCTTTCTCAAATCGGCTAAAACACCACTATCTCCTCTACGCTGAGCTAGGATGGTTTTCTCTGGCTGTCTCCCATGATTATGCACTCTGTTCCATCATAGACAATATCATCCGAAATTAAATGCCAAAACCTCTGGCAGAACTGTTCCTTAACCAGGCGCCTAGCTATGAACTACGCTCTGCTGCCAAAGCCCATGTCATCATCCCCAGACACCACTCCTCCAAAGGTGCTAGCGCTTTCTCCTGCCATGCTCCGAAAAAATGGAATTCCCTCCCACTAACTATCCAACAGGCATCCTCCCATGCCTCTTTCAAACATCTGCTGTGTGATCATCTTGCTGTCTCATGCTCTGGCTCCCACTTTAAACCCCCATAGCTCAGTACTTTATCACTACATCCTCTAGCCCATCAGCCTTCTTGTGCTCTCTTTCCTCATCCACCTAACCTCAGCACTATCCTGTCTCTTAGTGTGTTACTATATAACTTCTTATCCTCACCCCTTTTTCTTCCTCTCTTCCCCATACACCCCTCCCTACCTCAATTACTCCTCTTTTTTCTTTTGCAGTCCATCTTCCCTGACTACCAGTGACACACTTGACTTCCAGTTGACACGCTTCACTTGTTTTAGCTTAACTGAAGTCCTACCACAATATTTGCCTAAGACTTTTTACTATTTTACTTTTGCCCTATTTTATTTACCATTGCTATTTTCTGTCCTGCATAATCAGTTGTATCTACTTGTATCTATTTGTTCCCATTACTTGTACTGAATCTGCTATATTTATATGCACCTACTGATTATATGGTTCGTATGTCTTTTGCTAAATTTACTTGTACTGTATTGCTATATTTATATGCACCTGCTGCCTACATGGTTGTTATGTTTTTTTTTCTGTGAAAATGTTTTTGTATTCTGTTTTTCTCTCACTGTACTTGCTTATAAGATTATTATGTCTTTTTGTTAAAAATGTTTTGTTCCAGTATTTTCCCGGGTCGTGCCTGAAAATAGTCATTGGTATGGCTAGTGTACCCTACCCGGTAAACAGAAACTAAATAAAATAAATAAACTGGAACAGACTGCATTCATGTGGCATGTGTGCAAAAAGCAAGTGATCACTGATAACTGCGCACATAGAAGTTAAGTGACTTGCTTAAGATCACACCATATACAAGTGAGGGTTAATAAGATTCAACCCAGGTCTTCAGTTCTTCAAGTCTCCAAGTTTGCAGTTCAGTGCCTTTAACCACTAAGCTATACAGCCTGCACACATATGGCTTGCTTGTACTTCAGTACAAATCTGCATACATCTGCATGCATGCAGCATGCTTATAGCCACTGGTATACTTTTTAGTTTTCTTGTCCCCCTGATTTCAACTGCATAGCTGAACTGTTGCACATATACCAATGGAAACACATATGGGTTCTTCCCCTCCCCCCAATACACATACTTACCCAAAAACTACTTAATTACTTCTATCTGGCCGGTACTCTACTATTTTCTCTCCATAGTTTTGAATGCTTCCACGCAAACAGACATTAGGTGGCAAACACAAAAGTTGCAATAACTCGACATCCACCCACACGGCCAGTCACCCCCCTACATACACACATTGTAGCGGGTGCAGTCATGCTGCTACAGACAACCCACCAAGTATAGATATAAATCAACAGTCTCTTACCTGTGTACTAAGGATCCAGCGGCAGGAGTCTTAAAGAGATGATGTCCATGGGTCAGAGTGCTATAAGTACCCCTGCAAATGAATGGGTTTTTATTACTTTTTATACATTATGATGGTGAGTTGGAGAACAATGAAGGCCACTGCTCTACTAACAAGGCCCTTGTTAGTTGAGCTGTACCTCTATTAATCTCCAACTCTCCATCAATAATGTATAAAATAGTAATAAAAAATACCCCATTCATTTCAATGGTGCATACCCTTGCAGTCTCCCTTACCCTGTGTCATAATGTGCCAGAGTGTGGGGATGTGGAGGTTAGCTTCACTGGGGGGGGGGCCTGACTATAGTGGGGCTCCAGTAGTCTGTTCATATCATACCGCTCTACTGTCCCTGAATGCAAGGGACAGCTTTCATTTTACCCCTGAAAACTGCTCTACTCCTCATCCATCCCTCATGAAAAGCATGCTGCTCACACAGAGGATGTCCTGTAAATTTAGACTTTATGGCAGGGGAGTCATTTCAGATTTCAGCAGGGAGGAGTCAGCAACCAGTGTAGGCCAGAAGCTAGTTAGTTCTTAGGTGGCAATTTCTATAATGTCTGCAACATCTCTAAAAGGTAAAACTTATTTGTTGTGACTGAAAAGTGATATGCAAATCAGGAACAATTCTGATATATATGAATCATCTGTCTATACCCCAGAGCAGTGCATCAGATTTGGGCTTAAACCCACCCAGTTACTAAGCAATTTTTTCCTGACTGAAGTTCTGACCCCCAAATAAACTTTATTTCAATTTCTCTCCCCGACTCCTTTCCATTCAATACTCATCCCATATGGGCCATGAAGCCACTCAAAGGTGAAGAAACATGAAAAACACATCAATTCTGCATTTCAGTCCTTCCTCCTACCCCAATCCCCCTGTAAAAAAAGAAAATTACTTTTACTTACCTGGCTGTCTGGCCAGAACCTGTGGCCTGGTCCAGTGTGCCACCAGCCCAGTTTTCAGTCCACTCCTCCTCCTCCATCCTTCTGCCAGAAGCTGGATTCTAGAATCAACCATCTTAGGTCCCAAACAGGGATCCATGACCAAGTCACCTCACCAACTGAACCCACCCAACCTGTGTTGCTGCCTTGCCTGCTTCTGCTGCACTGCACTGATCAAGGCCTATGAAGGCCACCCACACTGCTGTCACCACCGCTGCTAGGCCTAGCTTGCTGCTGTGGGGGGCCTATGCTGTCTTTTTCGTGAGGTGAGCCTAGTAGAGTAAGTAGGTAGCTTAGTCTGAAGTTAGCTTCTAGCTCACCCTCTGCCTCTTCAGCCACCAGGGGAGATGGACACTCACTAAGAGTAGACCAACAAAAATATGCCGCCATGACACCGCTACTGAGAGTTCAGTGCTCACCGACTCCTCCAAGCTGTACTGTGCAAAAGATTAAATCCAAATATAAGGCCATTATTGCAACCCCATAAGAACAACCTAGGCACAAATGTTGGGGGTGGGCACCTGCCCCCTCCCCCGCCCTTCTTAAATGGCACCTCTGCTTTATGGTAGAAATTTATTCTCAGGTATCTGTATAAGTAAATACAACAGTTTCCACTGTGTTCTGAGGTATTGTATCGCCATGTTTCAGGATGTGTCCTGATCATCATGAGGATTAGTGTCCCTCATTGTACCTCATTTTGAGTATCCAGGTTCCTCATTTCAGTGACAAAATGTGAGATATGGTACATGTTTCCAAGGTCATACTCAGAACAAAGAGTGCTTTGCATGGCCATAGTGTATATACTCCATACAGAATGACAAACGGAAAGTAAGTGAGCAGAGTCAGACATGGAGAAACACATCTGTAGCACTAAACTACAAAAGAACCCCAGAGCACTTGCCCTGAGGCATGGGTTATCCCGAAGGATATTGGCCATACAGCCAAGTTTTAAAGGAAACACAATAGCACATACCCCAATAATGCAAAGCATCATAGGAAACATATACAAATCCCCATGAGAGAATTTGGACTGGCTCTACTTTAAGCAGAATTGCATGGTGTCAGAAGGCCTCACAGTGCAATCAGCAATGGCTAAGAACAGCAGACACATACACATGTTTTGTCCTCATTTGGACTCATCAGTATGCCATATCTCTGTCTTAGCCCAGGGAGAGGGTGCCAGCTACCCCTCAAGGGGGATGCTATTTGTTTGGGTCATGGGGATCCCAAAATAGAGAAGGAAAAGAACTACAATAGAACCCCAAAGTAAATACCCTCAGGCATGGGTTATCCCAGAGGGTATTGGCCATACAGCCAAGTTTTAAATATGCACTAAATATGCATAATGAGCCTAGTAGAGCAAATAGGTAGCCTACATGCATGGCCCAAAACAAAAAAGTCTGGTTTCACAACACAGAGGCCCCTCTTCACACATCTGGAATGCGGGATGTTGGCTGACTATATCCTAGGCATTTAATGCATTAAGCAAACAATACTTTACAAATTAATGGAAATTCAATGACAAACCACTGATCACCACTGCGACTCCCTATCCTTCCTAAACTGGTCCTCACTAGATGTGTGCCTCCAGTACCCCCGATCTGCCTAGCGTACAAGTTAGTCGGCCCGACCCCCACAGCCTCTCTGGCCTTGTTGCTCTAAAGACCAATCACTGACACCTCCGCACAACTGGCCGAACTCTCCTAGATGTCCCCAGGGTCAGAACCAAGGCAGGTAGTATGTAATTTGCATTCACCGCACCCACACTGTGGAACCAGCTCCCTCTTGGGGTGCAGAAAGCCTCTACTATCAAAAACTTCCACACTAGGCTTAAGGCCCACCTAGCGGTCACCAACTCCTGCCATTGTACTGGCTCCTGATAGTAACCCTGAGCTAAATTACAAACCAGGTTCTATCCTCCACCACTGTTTAAACTCCAAGTCAAACTGCTAATTTTCGCACAATGTTTAACACTGTTGATCAACCTATTTATTACATTTTGTACTGCTATGCTTCTGCTCTGCCATCATAACTGTGTTATTGTGACTCCTGTAACCCAAACTAATGCTGTATTCTGTCTCTTGTATTATGTATTCTCGGGTTGCCCCTGAAAAAGGGACCTCCGGGGCTCAGTGAGCTTACCCGGTCACCAAAATTTAATAAATAAATAAATAAAAAATCAAAGGCCATTAAACAACTTGCAAAAGGATCAGAATTAATGAGTTTACCTAATTTTAAAGGGACATCAATGAAAAATGTGTTTTAATGGCTCTAATTGCTAGCAGTCGTGTAAGAAATAGGATGTGTTTTTTAGATGAGATTTGCACCAGCTTAGTTGCTGCACACATGGCAAGTGTGCAACATGTAAACCTAATGTGATTTTAAAATGATGTTCACACCAGCTTAACTGCTGCACTTATGTTAAGCATGCAACACACAAACCTGATGTGATTTTTATGTTTGCTTGCACGCATGTGCAAGAAACATAGTGCCATCATCGGAGATTTCGGAGGTGTGTCACCTCCTCCTCCAATTCAGGCAGTGTGCTGGCAGGCGTGGCGCCAGAGCCATGTGCATTTTTGAGCTGTCTATGACACGCTCCAAAATGCAGTGGCATACAGTTGAAAGGGGAGCTACGCTAGTGAGCGGCACAGAAGCTGCTCACGCACAGCTCCCCAGCCGCAGGCTGCATGCGGCCCCCTTCATGTAGTGTATAGCCGACGTAAGCCCAACCCCGCCGGCTGAGCTGCATCTGTCTCCTCCCCTAGAGTTGATGCCAGCTGGGAGCCCACCCAGCATGGCAATCAGTCATTTGCTGACGGGGTGCCAATCCCCCGCCGGCTGAACGCGCCCTCACAGTCCTTCAGCCACGCGGGAGCCCACCACAGCGTGGCAAACGGTCCTTGATGTTTTTTATTTTTTTGCCTATGGGGGGTGCCAACTCGCCGGCTGAACTGCCCCAAAGTCCTTGGTGCATGCTGGGCCCACCAGCGTGGCAAATGGTCCCACAACATCTTTTTTTTTTTTTACCTGTAAGAAAAACGGTCCAGCTGTGCGCTCCCACCCCCCACAACCCGCACTCCACCCACTGCGCACCCAGCCTCCCACACCCCCACCTCATACTTACCTCTGACTCGCGTGACGATCTTCGTGGACCTGGAATACGCTCTGCACTTTCAAAGCCGACCGCGAACTGAGGAAATGCCGTAAGCTGTATAATGGGCTAGATATGGGGTTTCAATTTGATTGCATATCTCAGCCATTTTGGGATTTGCACCACCAGCATAGGTTTTGGATCTATCATGAATGATAGTCATTGTCATGGCGTTATTCGGGCCCGGCGGGTGATTTCGCACAGTGACTGTGCAGTGACCGTGAAATCACCCTTGGCCCTGAATACCGCCGACAGTGACATCATTCATGAGAAGGGGGGTCCAAAACCCCCATATTGAAAATTCGGTGCCAAAATCCAACAAATGACTGTTTAACGAGCGCTGCATTGCGCAGTTCTACGCAGGCTCGTAAATTCCTCGCCGGAATTTCAATATTTTCACTCCAGATTTTCAACATTGCCTTTCACCACATCTTCATGAGTAGCATAGCTGTCGCTTTCACATCTCACCTAAAATGTGTTTCCGCCCATGTAGTGCAGAATGGCGCAGTCAGTGAAGTAAAATCAATGTACGGACAAATTAAGAAAATCACAGTGACACTGTTCATGAGCAGAGGTCTTGAAATGGCTATGTTGAAAATTTGGTGAAAAAATTCCTAAAAATGACTGTTTTACGATGGATTTAGCAGTTCCTACATGCGCTCATAGATTGAATTTTTCAATGTTCCACTCCAGATTTTCAACATTGCCATTTTTCACACCTTCTTATGAGTAGTACAGCTGTCATTTTCACATCTTACCTAAAACATGTTTCGCTACTGCTGTAGTACAATGGCGCAGTCAGAGTGCTAACTCAGTGTATGGGACACATTAAGAAAATCACAGTGTCACTGTTCATGAGCAGAGATCTTAAAATGGCAATGTTGAAAATTTGGTGACAGAATTCTAAAATGACTGTTTTATGAGTGTGTTGCACGTTCCCACACACACGCTCCTAGGTTTGCGAATTTTCAATATTTCCACTCCAGATTTCCAACATTGCCATTTTTCCACACCTCCTTATGAGCAGTACAGCTGTCATTTTTCACATCCTGCCCAAAACGTGTTTCCGCCCATGTAGCGCACAATGGTGCTGTTGGTGTGTGAAAGCAATGTTTAGGACAGATTAAGAAAATCACAGTTACACTGTTAATGAGCAGAGGTCTTAAAATGGCTATTTTGAAAATTTGGTGACAAAAGTCCATAAAATGACTGTATTACGAGTGAGCATTGTGCAGTTCCACGCATCCTCGTTAGTTCATGACTTTGTAATATTTTCAGTCCAGATTTTCACTAGTAGCATTTTTCAACACTTCCTTATGAACAGTACAGCTGCCATTTTTCACAACATGGCAGAAGTGTATTTTCACACTTTCAGTGCAGAGATGCGTGGTAGCTGTGGGAAATCATTGTTCGGCACAGATAAAGAAAATCACAGTGACACTGTTCATGATCGGAGGCACCAAAATGCCTGAGTTAACAATCTGCTATAAAAAATCCCCAACCTAATTATATAATGGGTGTGCATTGCACAGTTTCTATGTACGCTCGTGACTTCACCATTTTTTTAAATATTTTTACTACACATTTGCAACACAGCCATTTTTACACCTCCCCATGAAAGAGTACAGCTGTCATTTTTTACATCGTGTTCGAATATTTTTGCACCTGTGGTGCTAAATGCCGTAGTCACTGTGCATAAGCAGCTTTTGGCTACCAAACTGATATTCCCCCTGTTCATGAGGTGGGGTCACAAAACAAACATGTTGAAAATTTGGAGTTAACATACCAACGAATGCCTGAGGTATTAGGCTTTTCAACTAAATCGCCCAACCCTATAGAGAATGACAGGAATCAGGGGTGTGACTTGGGATTCTTGCCTGTGATGATCATACCATTCCACACCCTGCAGTCACTGAGAGGCATCGAGGTATGCCTTGGACTCTTCGGCCCCAAACTTCACCCCATTCTCCTATATCGCACCCATCTCACCATATTTCCTAATGAAATGGGGTGCGCATAAGGGCCAAAGACCCCAAGGAACACGTGACACTTGTCAGTCTCTGCAGAGTGGGGTGTGGTGAAATGGCGTGGCCGTTATGCCTGACGACCCAAACGCACACCCCAATGCCTGTCACTCTCTGCAGGGTGGTGGTGGGGTTGGCTTCAGTTCAATACTTCACTGCCATTCCTATTACGCAGCTCTGTAACTTCTGCACTACCACTGCCAATGCCAGCAAGCAAACATTCGGCATTGACAAATGCTTGTTAGAAGATGTTTGCACCAGCTTACCTATTGCACACCTATCAAGCTTGCAGCATGCAAATCTGATTTGCTTTGCAGACCTGTTGCCCAATTCTGATAGGCATGGTGCAACTCACGGGTGTATGCGAGTTGCACCATGCGGCGCTAAACCAGGGATCCTGCACCATATTCCAGGACAAGCAGGGTCCCCAGCACCTATGCCTGCAACTTGTGGTAGCCGCAGGCTAGTGCCAAAGGAATGGTGCACTGGACCGGGGTGCCGCAAGTTGTGGCATGCAAGCAACTGCCCCCCCAGATCCCAACTCCCCCGGAACACCACCACAAGCACCAGGGGGCATTGGGGGGCTGGCCAGGTGGCACTGGCATTTGGGGGGGCACTTTGGGATATGGACCCTGGGTGTCCCCAACATTCGGGGGATGGGGGGCATGTCTGTGTTGGGGGGTACTGGGAGCCGGCTATGGCACTGCGGATTGGGCATCCATCAATAGGCATGGACAGATGCCCCTTAGACCAGCTCCCTGCTGGTCTAACACTTCTGCGCCATTGCTGCTCTTGGAATCATGTAGGTGGGTTACAGCAGCTGCCCTTTTGGAATAGGACACAGTTGCTGCCATAACCCACCCTTGTGCCATGCCACTCTGGGTTGCGGGCATAAGAGGTGGTGTAGCCCACCTTTGGCTCAACCCACATACAGCATGGTGCAAGCCATGACTCAGAATCGTGACTAGTGCAATGCCTGGTGCAAGGTGCAATTTGCACCATTGGGTTTTGGCATAAATTGCCTTGTGCCAGGCGTACACTTTTAGGAATCAGGCCCCTGGTTTGCTTAGGCTGAATTTGTGTATGCGAACCACATGCAAACATTGCACAATTAAGCATGCGGAATGCATTCTGCATGTACGCAGCAAACTTATATTTCTGTAAGGGACTATGTCAGCAGAAAAGGCAGCTGTAAAGATTTACATGTGCAATCCACAATTCAAATTATGGTGCAAGGCTTGCACCAAGCTCTGGTCCATGACACTTAGGTTCTGGCAGTGCACTGAACCCCTTTGCTGCAACTGTGCCTGATTTTAGTACATCAGGTGCAGTTCTGACACTTTATCCAATTTATGGCAGCTTGTAATAGAATGAAACAAAACAGATGACACCAGATATACATGTATAACAACATTGCTCATCAATGACACTTTCTGGTATAAACCTTATTTAATATGTGACACCCCAACAAAACTTTAAATCACTAACAGCAGTGGAATGAAGTGTGAATTGCAGAAAACATGGCCACAGGTTGAGATAAAGTCAGAGGCAACACCCTGGAGGGGAATGTTGAAGGAAAATACACCCATAGGTTTCAGAAACTATAAAAATAAAATGGAATAAAGATTCAACAATTTTGGAACAGCTGCAAACGGGCTGGTTTTCACACACACAAAACATATGACATGACTATATCCTGTCAGACTAAAAACATGCTTAGGTACAAACTAAAAGTTTTTTGGTCACATCATTTTATGTACAACCAAAGAATTCTTGGCTCATGACCCGTAAATCAGATCTCCCACTGAAAGGTACAGGTATTTCTGGGCCAGTTAAAAAAAAAAAAACAGCAGACTACAGCTAAAAGGATCCTAGTTGCCTAGGTTTAGGTGTTCGTTTTTTGAAAATACATAATTTGACAGTATTTTAAAGCATCTGAACCTTTACCATCCGCATATTGTAATGTTACAGGAGACACATATTCCATCAGACCAGTTAGACAAGTTAAAAAAGCTATGTGTGGGGCGTGTCTATAGAGCAGGGTCAAGTGCCACACGAGGGGTGTGGTGATATTATTTCATAGGTTCATCCCTTTTAAGGAGTTAGGTGTGGAGGGACCCAGAAGGCTGGTAAGATTGGTACATGGCCAACTGGCCAGTGTCGAGATAGTCCTTGGCTCTGTATACAGTCCTAACATTGACACCCCTGCATTCTTTCCTCCTCTGGCAACCCTGCTCGCATCATTTAGAAACACTCCATGCCTCCTCAGGCGAGATTGGAATTTGATCTTTTAGAATGATGTGGACAGGTCTTTCTGGGAAGGGTGGGACTCTCCCTGTGCAACGTGCCTTAAGGGAATTCATGTCTGACTTAGGGCTATCTGATCCCTGGAGAACCTTGTACCCCACTGAGAGGGACTGTGCTTATTACTCACCACCTTTGGAGTTTATTCAAGAATTGATTATTTCTTCTTAGCTCTGCTTCTCTGGGAGGGATGAGGGATGTAGGTATATACCGAGAGTACTATCAGATCACTCTCTCATTTGGCTACATATAATGGTGTTGCCTCATTCCCCAAAAACTGGAACTTGGTCCCACAGTACATAGTTATTAACTGATGGGCATATTAGGGAGTATATGAAAACATTTATTACACTTACTTGGGATGAAAATCATGCATCTCTCGAGGCTATGGATATTCTTTGGGGTTCCCTAAAGGCAGTTTGGTGGGGAGAACTTATTAAGCTAGCCACGATGCGGAAATGCAAACTGGCAGTGCAGGTTGAAAATTGGCTGTCCTGAATCAAAGTATTAGAATTTCAACTGTCAGAGTCTTCAGATGAACATCTGTGGTTAGAACTGCACTCCCTGAAGGTGAAATATTCTTCCCATCTCTTGGACCTCTCACCACGTTTAGCTTCCAAGTGGAAAGCAACTTATATTGGACAAGTGAAGAAGGCAGGAAAACTTTTGGCTAATAGACTGAAGCAACAAAAAGAGGCCAGATAGATATCCACTATAGTCGACCCGGCCTCTGGAAAAGTAACCACAGATCCTGCGGAGATTGTGAATATCTTTAAAAGCTTTTACCAATCCCTCTATATTGCCTCTCCTGCAGGCAAAAGATATGGTGCTCTTCCTGAAGAATTTCTGCATGAGGTGGACTTGACTCAACTTGCAGTTCCTCTTCAAAAGAAGTTGATATGTGAAATAACTGTCCCAGAGGTATTGGAGGCCATCGACCGACTCCTTGCAAATAAAGCTCCAAGGCCAGATGGCTTTCCTTCATCCTACTATAAGTTCTTTAAGTCAGAGTTAGCCCCCTATTGAGTAAATTATATAATTATCTTCTTGCCCCTATAAAAGAGGCAGCCCTGTTTGAGGCACGCATTGTGGTCTTGCTTAAATCCGGAAGGGATCCTATGGCTCCGGATAATTACAGGCCCATATCCCTGCTAAATACAGAGGCCAAACTGTTAGTCAGTATACTAGCAGGTCATCTTAAGCAGGTTTGGGAGACTCTGATAGGCTGGGAACAAGTGAGCTTTGTCTCTGGATGGCAATCCAGTGACCACTTCAGAAAGATCTTTCATCTTTTGTCTGCATCTGGGAGGGTGGCATTGATAAAGTGCTCATCTCCCTAGATGCAGAAAAAGCATTCAGTAGAGTGGCCTGGAACTTTCTATTTGATATGCTTCCATGATATGGATTGCCTGCCAAGTTTATTCAATGGATTTCTATATTGTATAGTTGCCCATCAGCTACAGTTATGTGTAATGGGGCCCTATCTTCTGTTTTTCCTATGACCAGGGCACGATCAGGGCTGCCCACTTTCACTGATGTTATTTAATCTTATATCGAGCCACTGGCTAGGAAAATTAATAGTTCCTTGATGGTAAGGGGATTGGGGTGGGACCTTTGAATACAAACTGTCCACTTTCGCAGACAACATTCTTTTATATCTCTTGTATTGGTCACAGTCCTTCCAGCAGTTTTGAAGATAATAACAGAATTTTGTGCTTTGCTGGCAATAAATTGAACCAACTTAAAACAATGGTCCTACCCCTTCGCCTTCCTGTTCGAGGGCAGACATAGAGAAGATGAAGTGGGCCTATATTTGATCACTTTTTGGGATGTAAATAGCCCAAGACTTGAAGAAGATAAAATCACTCAACCTAAACCTTGTGGTGCTTCAAATACAGCAGGATCTAAACAGGTGGCAACATCTGCTCCTCACACTTTGGGGGAGGGTAAATGTAGTAAAATGGTTATTTTTCCTAGTTTAATGTATCCATTGTCGATGTTGAATCTTGCTCTCCCAAGAACTTGGTTCAAGAAAATTAATTCTATTTGGTTGACATTTCTATGGTTGGGAAAATGCCCTAGGAGGGCCTTAGATAAATTATGTAGATAAAGAAAATTGGGGGGGAGGGCTATCAAGATTCCTCATCTTCTTCTGTATTACTTTGCCTTCCAAGGTTGCAAATATTGGCACTGGCTAGGTGTCCAGGAAGGGGGTCCCTCTTCGAAGCCATGATTAAACAATGAATATCAAAAGGTGGCAAACTTAAATGTGTCACTCCCTTCTCTCCTGTATATGCCCTATAGCAAGTTACCATCCCCTCTACAGCAAACTCCAATTGGTTGGGCTGTGAAGGTGCATTTATGAATGTGTAATTTCTTCAGAATAAGCAGTAAACAGGATTTGGGACAACCTTTTTTCTACAATCCAAATGTGTCAATTGATAACAAGGTGATCAGTCTGGCCTCATGGAAGGATCTTAAGGTAAAATCCCTGTTAGACCTGGTTAAGGAGGATTCATTTTTGTCCCTCACAGATTTTAGGGGATCCTTTCACCTCCCTGAATTCTTAGCTTTTAAATATATGCAGATTAAGCATTGTGTGACTTCTGTTCTCAGAGCTCCTCCGTGGTCCTTGGAGGCATCTCAGCTCTTTTTGGATTCAACAGACCTGGCTGTATAGCCTAGATCAATCTCCAAGCTGTACTGTCCACTGGTTAACCGGGCTGGGTTAGATCACCCACCAGCTGCCTTTTATTGGCAGTATGTTGCTAACCTTTCCTATGACTCTGCCCAATGGATAACTATATGGAATAACACTTACAAATATATGAAACAAGACAGACTATGGTTAATTAAGTTTAATGTCCTCCACAGTATGTACTACTCCCCAATTAGGCTGTATCATATGGGTAAATGGCAAGATGCCAAATGTCATAGATGTCACCAGGAGTATGGCTTGTTGCTTCATATGATTTGGACCTGTCCAAAGGTGAAAGCATTTTGGCAGCTAATTAAACAAACTCACTGCCCCTTTTTTGGAAGTACTGACTATTTTACTCTAGATATATGTGTGGTGGGTAATTTTTCAGCTATTAAATCTCTGACCACAAGGCCTATATGGAGTTAATTTTGGCTATTTCTCTGCTTATCATTATGAGACACTGGCTTTTGGACTCCTCCCAGATATGAGAGAGTGGCTTAGGATATGTATACTGCCTCAATGCAGAAAGAGCCTTAGCAGTCCAATACTATTTGTTATCACCATTTCAAGATGGGTGGCAGCCATTCTTTTATTTTCTAGCTGGGAGGTGAAAGGACCCACCACATAGAAAGGGTATGTAAATTATCTAATCTCTCCCCAAAAGTAGTAAGTGCGAGAACATCTGTTGACAATTGTATGATAGACATTTCTAAGATATGTGTGTCTTGATCGAATCTGTAAAGGCACTTCTGGTATAAAATCCTTTATATGGTTGATGTGGGGGAGGGTGTGGGGGGACTAGGCATTGGGGAAGAGGGTCAGGAAACTGTGGTTGTCTAGTAGGTAAAAGTCAAAAAGGTGGCTGCTCCTGTATACACAGGTGCTCAACAGAGGAAATGCAAAGTACTTACAAACTGAAGTCGGCATCAAGAGTCCACAACCATAGGAAAAACTCACAGTGGCCAGTTAATATCCAAAAGGAAATCCTTTATTGTAGAAACACCAATAAATCCAAAGATAATCCAAAGAAATAGACAGATCAAAGGTCGCTGCTTGGCCTGTGGTTGACCGTTCCCCACAACAGTTAGATGTCCAGTCCAACATTTTCATGCCAAAAGTGCTATCTTGGATTCTTTGGATTATCTTTGGATTTATTGGTATTTCTACAATAAAGGATTTCCTTTTGGATATTAACTGGCCACTGTGAGCTTTTTCCTATGATTGTGTACACTTGATGCCGACTTCAGTTTGTAAGTACGTTGTCTAGTAGGTTGCAGTCGATGGTTATAAGATTGGGGGCTGGGGGATGGGTTGTTAATGTCTGTAAGTCAATATATTCTTTGTGATCTGTTTTGATTGTTGTATTTGTTTTAAAAATCTTTTAATAAAGCTTACTAAATTAGAAAAAAAAGAAAATACATAATTTATTTGTAGTTTGCAACTTTTATAGTTGATAAAACATTATAGCAGCTGTCAGTACCCAAACTTTGTTTTCGAGCCCAGAAAACACAGTTAGTCATGACCTCAAACAGCTTTGAAAGAAGAATTTTGGGGTCTTATCAGTGGGTTATCCTGAAAATCCTAGTGAGCATGATCAGAAGCAATATTTCAAAACATTAAAACTCTAGAACACATTAACATTTTTTCATGAAACCTTCAAAAGTCACACCTTTGTTGCAAGCTTCTTCATCTTTGAAAGTTTCAGAACAAACTTCTGTACCATCCTGGCTGTAGGGAGGGCATGAAAAGGCCAAAACCTGTGTTTTCTATGTATTTTTGAAATTGGTAGATCTCAAAATCTGGATAAGCACTTGTTACTTAAACTTCCCACATCTTAAGAACTTGCCACCCAGACTGTGTATGCTGAATGTTAGAATTTTATTAAGTTTCATCAAAGTTATTAAGGTACACATATTGGTGTTTAACACTGAGCACTCCACTCAACCCTAACTAAAATTGCACTACCATGCAAGTATAATATAAAGTATCATCTCTCTATCTATCTATCTATCTATCTATCTATCTATCTATCTATCTATCTATCTATCTATCTATCTATCTATCTATCTATCTATCTGTCTGTCTGTCTGTCTATCCATCCATCCATCCATCCATCCATCCTCCCACCCACCCACCCATCAATCCATCCATCCATCCATCCATCCATCCATCCATCCATCTATCTATCTATCTATCTATCTATCTATCTATCTATCTATCTATCTATCTATCTATCTATTTTCCCAAACAGGGGATAGAGGAAGCCATTGTACTCTACAAAGGCACCTTGGGGCTAAATGTTTTGAATTTTTTACCCTAAACACAATGACAACTGGGCTGTGTGAGTGAAAGTGGGGGGAGGTTGAAAGGGACATTATTGTAGGGGGAGGAGCAGATAAATCTTTAGCAGATCTTGGTGCTATTATTTTTGGGAAGACTGCATGGCTGCAACTGGTCATTTGTGCTACTGCAGTCCATGTAACAAATGCCAGTGTGAGTGCTTTGTTTTTCCTTTTCTGAATAGGGAACAGAGGCAGATGCCATGCTGCACAAAGGTACTGTGGGGCTAAACGTTATGCTTTTAGATTTTCCAAATCCAGTGTTGACTGGGATGCATGAATGAAGACAGGAGGAAGAGGGAGGAAGGAGAATTATGGAAGGATGAGGGGAAGGGTGAACTGGCAACTGATCTCTGCATTATTATGTTAGGGCAGATCACATGACTGCAGCCATCCAATTGGGCCACTGCCATCTGTGTACTAAAAGCACTTTCAAGAGTTTAGATCTTTCTTTCCAGAGCAGAAGAATGAGGCAGCCACTGCTCTATATGAAAGTTTTGTACTGTGGTACTGAGCTGTTTGTGTTTTTTTTCTAAATCCAGTGTTGACTAGACTGAGTGAATGTAGGGAGGGGGGAAAAAGAAGGAGCATTGAAGAAGGGGACAGGTGAATAGGTAACCAATCTCAACATCATTGTGTTGGGAGTGGACCATGGAACTACAGCTGACCAATTGTGCAGCTGTAGTCTTATACTTAAACATGATAGGGTTAGTGACCCCTGAGCATTTTGGGACTCTGGAGCAGGACGGCCATGGAGCAGGAGGGTGCATCTGCACAACACCCACAGGCAGTCTGCAGATTTGTAGGGGTCTTAGTGCAATGGCCTCTTGCAACACAGGTATGATGCTAGCCTAAAATGGAGGGTCATGTCAATGGGGACATATAATGTATCGGGTGAAATACCACTGGAGGGGAGAATAACTGATAGCAGTATGGGAAAGGAGGACCCTGAATAGTGGAAAAGTTTTAACTCTGCAAAAGCCCTATCTGTGGTAAGCAGATCTAGGAAATATTTGGAAGCTTTAAACTGGGTTCTGTAGGAACTTGATGCAAAATCCCATCTAGGCTTGGCTAACCCAGCTATGGCAAACCCACAGTAGAACCAGGAATGGATAGATAGCAGAGAGACAGGGGGATATTGGCCCCGAGGGGACAAGGATGGGTGAATGGGGACTGAGAATCCTAGCTGCAGCTCCACTCCTTTGGAGTCCAAGGGTTGGGAAGTAGTAAGCAATGAGAAAGGTGCTGAAAGGTCTAGCTAAGTGTATGGAGGGATCACTGATAGAACTGCAAAATTATTTTTCCCAATTGGGTGGGTTACGCAATTACAAGATGTGGATGGGGCTGATGATCACAAGACAGATGGATTGCTTTAGGGAGCTTAAGTGATACTGACTCTGACAGGGGAAAAGTCATCTGGGAGTGTGGAAGACAAGAAGATCTAGGGAATAGAGAAAGTGGTGATAGCTAGGAGACAGAAGAACAGGTTACTGAGGTGTCTATCAGTAGCTACAACAAAGAGGATTATACCAAGAGTACGTGGATTGGTTATGGTGGCAGGGGCAGACTAGATATGATTGTTCACCTTGGGGCAAATAACCTGCTAAACAAGCTTTGGAGAAGTAAAGGACTCATTTTATAGACTGAGGCAGCAAGACAAAGGTGAACAGAGAGAAAATAATAGGGGCAGGGAAAAGATTCAAGTAAGTTTAACAGCATGGTGAACAAACACTGGGTTTCCCACATTAAAGGAGAAGGTGGGTGCTTGCTGAGTTAAACAGAGACAAGACATTTCAGGTGGTGATACGTGGGGATGTTTGTTTTGCATTTGTCTTACACACCAATAAATCCAAATATTAATTTTCTTGTGAAGTGTTGTATGTGCTCTTTTTCCTTTCTTTCACGAGGTATTTTTCACAGCAGCATCTTTAGGAGACAGGTGTGCATTCCTTCTCAGTTCCTTATACTGTGGGGATGGGGGTTTTGAGATAGGGGAGGGATAGAGAGCAAGTAGGGAGGAGCCAATCATGCGATTCATAGGAGGACAGCCGAGATCAGTAAGGGGTGTAAACAGGAAGTGCCGCTGAGGTGTAAGTGTAAAGTAGCAAAGAATGCCATTCGGTTTGTTCACCATAGCACAGTGTGTGTTGAAACATTGGGTAGCAGCACAGTCACGTGGTGAGCGAGCAATGGAGTAGACGTCTCTGACAGCGCTCCCGAGCCCCGCTACAAAATTAGTTTTAGTTGCGCTCGCCTAGATTCCCCACACAGCCAGAAATGTTTGGTGGGACATCCGACTTGTAGCTGCTGCATTTGAAGAACCGATCTGGTTGTTTTGAGGTTAAGGGAGCCATTACTGCGCCGCCTGAGCAGTGGGTAGTAGGAAAGGCCGAGATGGAGCAAGGAAGCCTCGAGCCTCTGGCAGCTAGAACCCCAGCGACCAAGCAGTCTAAGCCCCATTCTGCCGGACTCGGAGGTATCGGAGGACTGGAAGGTGGAGGGCCAGGAAGAACACTCAACAGCCGAGGACATCACAGAGATTAAGCAGCTCCTTAAAGGTCTGGTCTCTGACTTCTTGGTCCTGAAGCCAGCTTTACAGGTACTCACACAGCGAGTCGGCGATGTGGAAGCCAGGATGGCATCGCAAGAAAGAAAGGTTGGCATTATAGACCAGGAAGTGGTCAGTTTGAAAAGGCAGGTGAAGAAATTGGAAAGCCGGCTGGAAGATCAGGAAGCGAGGAGCCGTAGGAACAACCTAATATTGGCAGGGCTTCCTGAAAGATCAGAGGGCATAGATTGCATGGCCTTTATGCAGGAATTGCTGTTGAAGTTGTTTGGGCCTACTCCGTTCGGCAGTGCATATAACCTCAAGAGGGCTCACCGTGCATTGAGGGAGATTCCCACCGGAGCTCGCCTCTAGTCATAATAATGCTTTTGAACTATAAGGAGAAAATTTATGTTTTGAATAAGGCTAAAGCTAATAGAAATCTGTATTGGCAAGGGGCCTCCCTCTGGCTTTTTCAGGATTTGGTCCCCTCGGTGAGAGAGAAGCAGAAAGCGTATAGTGACATTAAAAAAAAGTTGTATATGGCAGGACTGAAATTCAGGCTTCAGTACCCAGCTACCTTGGTGGTTAAACTCACAAATGGGGACAGAAGGTATTCTACTGCTGAGGAAGCTCTTGAGAGCCTTAGAGTGGAACTGCCAGACTTGTTTAAATCGGGGACCTGAAGGAGAAGAACGGGCTGGGAAACTATCCACAAGACGATGAGAAATGGAACTTAAATAACACTGTGGACATCTGATAATGTTGAGAAGAATCTTATTGTGTTAGGGGTTTCCTCCCCCCCCTTTTTTTTTTTTTTTCTCCTTCTTCTGTTGTTCCTTCTTCCTTTCACGGGATTCAAATGTTGGTTAACCTGTTGCAGCAGACAATTTTAATGGGAGAGATCTAAACTATCGGACACTGGGCTTCCTTCCCTTAAAATTTTAACGGAAAGGGACTGTACCAGGAGAATAGGGGGTAGAAAAGTTTTTGTGGGGTAATATGGGGGTTTGGGAGGCGACTAGAGGCATCTCAAGAGCCAACTCACACACGTCCCGGGCAGATCAGGGAGGGCGATCGGAGGATCGGGGGTAGTATTAAGGGGTGTTTTGAGGGGGGGAGGAAAGAGAGAGAATCCATGACTGGCAACTTAAGAAAAGTAGACAATATGGGTGAGGGGATTAAGGCTGAAGATGTAGTAGATGGGGTTACTTAAAATTTTATCTTGGAATGTGAAAGGTCTCCGAAGTAGGAAGAAAAGGCTGGTTGTACTTAGATATATTGGCCAGATGGGGATACATGTTGCTGCACTTCAAGAAACCCATCTTTTGACTGAGGAATTGTACTTGCTTAGGAAAGGTTGGGTAGGTACAGTAGTAGGATTGGGAAATGCGAAAGCCTCGGGTGGGGTAGCGATACTAGTTCGGAAAGGATGTCCTTACACAATTGGGTCCACTCAATGAGGGAGGATGGTAGAGGGTTATATATGATAGGCTCTTTTTTGGGGTACCCACTGGTCTGTGCATCTATTTATGGGCCCACACCAGCTAAGTCAGAATTTTTTGCCTCATTGGAGGCGGATATGGTTACACTCCCATACGGTTAGATTGTCTTGGCAGGAGATTGGAACGTTTGTGCTGACAATAGGATCGACAGAAAACCTCCTTCAAATAAAGGGCCTACTTCCATCGAGAGCTTGCGCTATGCAGATTTTTGAAGTTACAGCATTAGTTGACCCATATAGGGTTTATAGAGTTGGAGGGACTGAGATGACTTTTTATTCTGGAGTACAAGACTTACTCTAGGATTGATTCTTTTGGTCAATAGGGAAGTTTTAAAAGGGGTCATAGGGATTTATACTTATGAGAGAACACTTTCTGACCACTCCCGATACAATTGGTATGGAAGATGGATCATATTCCTCCAAGCCATATCGGTGGCACTCTAGACGATAGGTTATTAATGATGAGCAATTTGGCAACTAGTTTGGAAGGTAAACTTAAAGAAATTATTCAAGATCAAATCCCAACCCTTAGAACAGGAATTTGGCTTGGCCTGCATGCAAAGTCTTGTATAGGGTGGGCCCAAGAATATTCTGCTAGGTGGAATAAGCTCACCAGGGCTCGGGAGGAATTCATATTGGGGGCCATTAAGTCCTTGTCTCCTTTGGAAGGATCCTCTAAGGAGATTGACAGGGAGCTAAGAGAGCTGAAAGAGGAATTTAAAGGGATCTGGTATCATAGGGCAGACCGATGGCTGGAGAGGCTGAATGCTAAATATTTGTTGCAGGGAGATATACCAGGTCGGTTATTGGCTCATCGGATTAAGGAGTGGGAGGCTGAAAGAATGATTGTGGCAGTGCAGTTTGGAAATCAGATGATCTCAGAGCTTCAGCAGTTGGCTGACGCCTTTGCGGACTATTATGCTACAATATATCAGGTAGGGGCCCCTAAGTCAGCGATTGAGATTAGTGGGTTTTTAGATCAGATACCGCTACCTAGACTTACTTTCTGAATGGCCAGTGCCCTGGCTGCCCCAATATCAGAGTTGGAAATACTTGAGGTTATCAAAGATTTACCAAATGGGAAAGCACCAGGACCTGATGGCCTTCCGGCTAAATTCTATAAAGTCTATGCAGAGACGGTTACACCTTCATGAAAGACCTTTTCATAGCTATTATGAGTGAAGGGTTCCCACCCCCACTTTACCGAGCTTATATTGTGCTGATTCCAAAACCAGATAAACCCAGGCATCTACTAGGTAGTTACAGGCCCATAGCCTTAATGAATCAAGATATGAAGATACTCACAAAAGTCTTGGCTAATAGGGTCTTGAAAGTTGCTCCTTTATTGATTAGCCAAGAACAAGTAGGGTTTATGCCGGGGAGGGGGGCCAAAGATGCTTTGAGGAAACTTCACCATATCCTAGAGAGAGCGGTTGATTCTGAATCTCCTATGGCTTTAATAGCATTGGATGCTGAGAAGACATTCGATCGGGTCTCCCATCAATTTCTATTTCTTACAATGGAGAGAATGGGATTCCCGAAGGAGCTTCTGGTAGGGCTTAGAAATCTGTACAAAGCTCCTACAGCCCGAATTTTGTGTAATGGCTATCTCTCTAAGGAGGTTCCTCGCCAGAATGGGACAAGGCAAGGCTGTCCCTTGTCACCTATCTTATTTAACCTCTACCTTGAGCCTTTGTTGAGATTTTTAGTGATGGATTCAGGAGTACAGGGGATTGAAGTGGTGGGGCTAGAGCTTAAATTATCGGTATTTGCTGATGATATTTTGCTTCATTTATCCAATCCGGCTGAAAGCTTTCAGAGGGCTTTGGAAATTATTGAGAACTTTTCGAGGGTGTCTAATTATAAATTGAACTTGTCTAAAACTCAGGTTCTCCCACTCACAGCTCATACTCATAGGGCAGATTTCGATCATTTTCAGATTAATTGGGCTCCGGACAAAATCAAGTATTTGGGGATATGGATTCTGGCTAGATCCGCAGTTGGGGTGGAAGAAAATGTGGATGGTATCGTAGTCAAAATTAAGCAAGATATTGAAACGTGAGGAGGCTTCTCTAAATTTCACTGCCAGAATGGGTCTAATTAAAATGAACCTGCTGCCTCGACTGCTTTATCCGATTTGTCTTTCTCCATTGTATCCCCAAGAGCAAGTTTACTTATATTCAAAGGATTATCCTGGAATTCCTTTGGAGCTCTAAACCTGCTAGGAAAACATAAGAGTTTTCGCCCTCATCAGGAGGGAGGCATGAAGGTTCCAGATCTGATGTTATACTATGCTGCAGGACAACTTGAGTATATGGGGTGATGGGCTAGACAGGGGAAAATGAGGCATATATCCCAACGTGGTCTGCGAATTGAAAGGCTTGTTCTGAGGACTTAAAGCTCTCCCAAATGCCCTTCTATATGTAGACCCGGCGACCTTGCCAGGTATTAGCAACCAATCTCCGATATATAAATCAGTTAAAGGCGTGGGAGTGGTTATCTCCGGGGCAAAGGAGAGCACAAAGAGGGGCTAGGGACCAGCCGATAGTGGGAAACCCTAATTTTCAAGTGGGGAATCGGGTGTTGAGAGGGCAATGGAGGTCATTGCTATTGAATTCTAAAGTAGCGGATTGTATGGATGCAGATGGGGTGCAACTACCTACGCCATCTCAAGATTGGGACTTTTTTAAAAAGATTCAGTTTACTACGCTCTTGCAAAAGTTTATACGAGAGCGTATAACAGAAGGGGAAAGTCAAGTCTTTACGTGGGAGCAATTAAAGAAACTGGATCTTTCACATCATCCCTTGTCTAAAGTATATAAGATCTTGTTAGATTTTGTTGGTACAGGTCCTGAAAATAGACTTTATACTGGGATATGGTTTTATCCCCCCTGAGAATTGACTGGATTGAAGTGTGGAAATATACGAAATACCAGCCTATTCCAAAATATACTACTATGCAATTTTTTATTTGTTCAAACATCTACTACACTCCAGCTAAATTGTGTTCTAGTAAACTCAGACAGACAGATCGGTGTTTCCGATGTGATAGGGACTCTGGAGATCTACTACATGTTTTGTGGTCTTGCTCTAGGATTCAACCACTATGGGCCCAAATAAAAGCAAAAATGGACCCGGTATTAAATTATGCGGAGTATATCTGCCCTGAAATATGTATACTTGGGGACATGGGTAGAATACCAATGAACCTTGCTAAGTGCCATGTATCTCTCTTATCAGCAGTGGTCAAAGCTTTTGTTCTTAAGCACTGGAAGGATGATAATGCTTATAGTTATGACCATTGGCTGGGGGACTTTCTCCAGATCTTGGAGAGACTTAAGCAGCATATGTGGGTGGAAGGGAAAAGACAATATTTGACAAGAAATGGGAGCTCTGGAGGCAGTGTACACATTGCAGTGGAAAGGTCCTCGGGTCACGATCTGTCTGTCTGAAGAGTAGTACCTGGTCTAGTTTACATAAGACTAACCCTTTGGAGGGCGTCGCTCCAGGTGAACTGGTGCTTAATTGCTGAGAAGCTTCGTATTTCTTTCTATATATCTCTCACATTTGGTTGGAGGTTAAGCTTAAAGGATTGGTCTTTTCTGGGTTGGGGGGTCGGGATTCTCTCTCTTTCCTAGGGGCACAGTTACTCAGGGTCAGATGTAAATAGCATCCGAACTTACATGATGGAAGTGAGGGAAATTTGAGTAAGAATGGTCTGCTATCTTCGGGAACATTTTATTGTAACTGTGCAGGTATATAGTTGAGGGGTTGTACATAGTTTCCACTTCCAGTTTGGGGAGGTGGGCCCGGGGTAATGCCTCGGGATATAAGTGTATATGTCCTTGTCTTGGAAATTATTGCATAACTTCAATAAAGAAGGTTGCAAAAAAAAAAAAGATAGGGGCTGCATGCATTTTTCTAAAATAAGTTTTTGATCAGATTTATGTGTAATTATTTACTGAGTTAGTCCAGCAATTTATCTGAAATAAATGCCTGGGAAGCACTGCAGAAACTGTGATCATGTAAGCCAAAAGCTTTGCTAGTTTGTACTCAATGGACAATGTTTTGATTTAGTTTTTGTTTAATAAAAGTTTCTTGGTTAAGAAACAAAAAAAAAAAAAAGAAACATTGGGTAGCAGCACAAAAGCCAAAGTAAAATTAGGGAGAAGGATACATGCAGAAATTAAGAACTGCAGAATACAACCCTTTACTTTGCATTTTTCAGCCTTGTGATTGGGCAAGGACTTTAAAGGGAAAATGCAGAGAGTAGGTGGAATTAGAAAGGAGATTCAGTATTCAGGAGCTGTGCTTTGTGAAGGAGAGTTGTGTCCCCAAAAGCTTTCTCACAGTTCAGATTGATACCAATTTAGTCACATGTTTTACAAACAGATTTAGACACCAGGACCCCTGTATTTCAGGGGATGAGGGAACCGCTAGACTACTAGGAATATACAGTACTTTAAAAAGGCAAGAAGGGTGATCAGTGGTAGGGAGACTGCTATACTACCATGGATATAATTTTAAATGGCGGGAAGTGTGATTGGGTGGTAGATGACCGCAAGACTACCAGAGATATAATTTTAAAAGGCCGAAAAGGTAGTGGGGGGTAGGGGGACCACTAGACTACCAAATATATTCTTTTAAATGTCCCAAAGGGTAATGAGCATGCGGAGACTGCTAAACTACCAGGGACATACTTTTTAAAAGCAGGAAGGTTAATCAGGGATGGGGAGACAGCTAGACTACTAGGGTATACTTTTAAAAGGTAGTAAAGGTGATCTGAGTGGGCAGGACCATTACACTAGCAGGAATATTCTTTTAAAAGGCAGGAAGGGTGATCAGGGGCGGGGGACTGCTAGACCACCAGAGATTTACTTTTAACAGGCAGAGGGTGATCAGGGTGGGGGGGCACTAAACTACCAGGGATATACTTTTATAAGGCAGGAAGGGTGATTGGGGGTGGGGAGGACTGCTAGACAACCAGGGATATACTTTTAAAAGGCAAGAAGAGTGATCAGTGGGTGGGGAGGGGCACTAGATTACAAGGGATATCCTTTAATAAGGCAGGAAGGGTGATCTGGGTGGGCGCCCACTAGAATTCTAGGGATCTATTTTTAAAAGGCATGAAGGGTGATCAGAGGGTGGGAGATCACTGTACTACCAGAGATATTCTTTTAAAAGACAGGAAGAGTGATCAGGGTAGGGGGACCACTAGACTACCAGGGATACACTTATAAAAGGCATAAGGCTGATCAGCGGTGAGGGGACCTCTAGACTACCAGGGATATTCTTTTAAAAGACAGGAAGCGTGATCAGGGTGGGAGGACTGTTAGACTACCAAGGATATACTCCTGAAGGGCAAGGAGGGTGATCAGAGTGGGAGTCTGCTAGACTACCAGGGATATCTTTTTAAAAGGCAGAAAGGGTGACTAGGGAAAGGTGACTGCTAGATTACCAGGGATATATTTTTATAAGGCAGGAAGGGTGATCGGTAGGTGGGGGATGGCTAGACTATCAGGGATATTCTTTTAAAAGACAGGAAGGGTGATCAGGTTGGGGGGACCACTAGACTACCAGAAATATACTTTTAAAAGGCAAGAAGGGTGATCAAGGGTTGGGAGACCACTAAACAACAAGGGATATCGTTTTAAAATGCAGAAGGGTGACTGGGGGTAAGGAGACCTTTGGACTACAAGGCAGAAAGGCTGAACATGTGATTGGGGGTAGAGAGACAGCTAGACTAAAAGGGATATACTTTTAAAAGGCAGCGAAAGTGATTGGGGGATAGGGGGACCACCAGACTAACATTGATATACTTCTAAAAGGCAAGGAGGATGATTAGGGGTTGAGGGACCACTAGACTACCGGGATATCCTTTTAAAAGGCAGGAAGGGTGATCATCAGTGAGGGACCACTAGACTACTGGGGATATACTTGTAAAATACAGGAATGATCATTGGGTGGGGGGACTACCAAGGCATGTCCACTGCCGCCATACAGCAGCATTAAAGGTCCTCTGCACACATGGAAATGAGCCCAAAATTGGCATTCAGGAGGCCTTTTAGTATCTTGCATGCCCAATGATCTTATTTGCATGGTCTGGCTGAACACTGCCCACAGGAGAACTGGCACTACCCTGTTTCAGACAGCACTATCTCCTGCAGGCCATATGTAGCCTTGGTCAGTATTAGAGCAGCACAGATCCATTTAGTGCTGTACCAACATGGCCCAATATTCACTTTGCACCACTCAGTTGGCAAGTTCTATGCTGCTCAGTATCACTCAGACACAAGCGAGCTATTGCAAACTCAGCACAACTGGCTGTGTTGTGATCACATAAATCTCTGAATATGAGGACCTATGCTGCCTAGAATATATATATTTCACTGACCTACACTGTCAGTATAGTGTTATGCTTGTGCAACTGTGTTAGTTTGGTTTTGGCCATTCGCACTCTCTATTCCAGAGGAATTACCACCATGTAGGGGTACAAAAGGCAAGGAACCCTCGGAGAGGGTTCCACACCTAGAGGTACCACAGGATGATTCCCGTGACTAAAGGTACCTTAGGAATCCCTCTAAGGAGAGAGTGCTGCCACTGGAGGAGGAGGCGAGGATGGTGGGGCAAAGAAAAAAATGCTTCACAATGAGGCTGAGAGGATCTGCTTATATAGCTCAGGAAGTGGTAATGGCTGGCTGCTTGGCCATTGAACTCCAGGCAAAGCCTTTCCAATTTACTGACCTACGTGGCCAGAATAGTGTTATGCTTGTGCAACTGTGTGAGTTTGGTTTTGTCCATTGGCATTCTCTATTCCAGAGGAATTACCACCCAGTAGGGGTACGAAAGGCAAGGAACCCTCTGAGAAGGTTCCACCCCTAGAGGTGCCACGGGATGAGTCCCATGACTAAAGGTACCTTAGGAATCCCCGAAAGAAATGTAGTATAATCATCCCCAAAGAAGGAGGCAACACAAAGCATATGAGCAAACAGTAACTGTGACATAGGAGCAGTAACTGTAACATAGTAGTAGAAGCATAGGCAGTTTAATAATGTAATGAGATGCTCAGTTGGATAACATAATGAATGCCCAGGCTTGCGTAGCATGATACTGATGGCTTGTGTTGAGATTAGGGGATCCCCTAAGGAGAGAGGGAAAGGCAGGACATCCTCCAACTCCATCCAACAGCGGAACCTACCTAAAGAAACTAGGAGAAACAACTATGCTAAGTGTTATGACCTGAGGCAATGGAGGAGAGAACAAAACCCCTATGAGGAGGAAATCTCTGGGGATCCAAGGCCTAGGTCACCTTCCTTCCAGGCTTGGGATAGTTTATTTAGTGATGGCTTTGCAGCTGCAATTTGGAAAACCCAAGTAAAGGGAGGTGGAAAATATTCCAATTTGGAGGAAGGCTCTCACTCAAACCCTCTAGCAGGAATGCCGTGGAAGGTTGCAAGAAAACTCTGCAACAATACGTGCATCCAAGGTGCAAGAGGAGAGCAACAACTGCTGAGGCACTCACCTGGCCTACCCGCCCTAAATCAAATCAGGTGAACTAGAGGCAGTCATAGGGAGAATACAGTGAAGGTGCCTTGCTAGGGAAACCACTAAAGTCAATGGCTAACTGTTATAGTGGAACACTAGAGCCAAAGGAGATCGTCGTAACCACCCTTCACCACTAGTCTTAAATTCTACACTAGGAGCTGCTGTTGCATAGCAAGCAGCTAAAGCCAAGCCCAGAGTGAGGACATTCCCAGCTATGGGCCAGGTGAGAAGGATCCCATCCCAAGCTGGACATGCTCGAGATGCAGACTAAATGCAAAGTGAGACCGTCGGCTGCTGGAACCCCGCGCCAGAATAGAATGGCTGGCAAGCCCCAGAAATTGATTGAGAGCTGAAAAGCTGGTAAGTTAAATGAGCACAGCTTGCTAAGATCATAATGAGCATTGAGTGCTGAGACCTTGCAAGGTCAAATACAGATTGAGTGCAGCAGAATCCCAGAGGCTAAAGACAAGGGGATGGCAGTAGGCATGAAGCAATGGTTTGCGTAAGCAAGGAGCAATGGTTGCAATGAGCAATGATAGTGTAAGCAAGCGTGGACAAGTATGTAGGTCCACAAGCAGTAGTAGTGATAGGTGGACATGCATAGCAGTCTGCATAACATACTGTATAGCAATAAAACAGCACTAAATTGGGGGCAGGCCAGCCAGACATGAATAGCCAAATCAAGGTGACAAATGTTCTGAGGATTTTTCGTCGGTGAGGCAAGATTTAATAATAAAGCTATATTAACAGCCTTAGCAGGAGTTTAGGAGGCTGACCTCAGAGTTGTAACTGCAATAAAACAGGGAAACAATGCTCTAAAAGCAGGTGTAGTCAGGCAGTGCAATGCAGATGCAAGTAGAATAAGAACAGGAATGAGCAGCACAGCTAGGGTCAGAGTAAACTGTGTCAGGCGAAAAGAATTAAGTATGCAACATGGAGCAGCTATGGTTGAGCTGAAACACACAGATAATGATTGCAATTGCATTGCAGTAGTTTGAGCATGGTGAGCAGTGTAAAAATACAAGCACTGGGTACAATAGTAATTGGAGTAAACAGCAGAAGTGGCTGCAGTTGTAGGCAACTGAAAGCAGTAGCATGAGTTCTGAGTAGCAGTGTGCTAGGAGCTTAGAAACAAAGCCCCCAAAAGACAAAATCAAAACACAGCAAAACAGAAAACAGGGAACAAGGCCCCAAAACAAGAGACACAAAACACAGGGAAGCACACAGTCAGAGGAAAGATACAAACCAGAAGCAGGAAAACAAACACCGAAGTCCAGCACAGAAACACAGAAACAGCAGGTAAGGGGGTGGGGTTGGCCCCAACCAGGTCAGAGGACAAACGAACAGAGCCTCCAGCTGCAAAGAAAAAATGCTTCACAATGAGGCTGAGAGGAACTGCCTCTCGTTGGCACCAGTAGTGTCAGGCTTGACGACTGATTCAGACTGCCATGTCTCCCATCAAAGGGTGCTATCTACTTCTACTACTTGCTACCTGGCTTGGTACAGTTGGCACCAGATTCCTAGCTGGGCTGCTGCTACCCCCCTCTGAACCACTACTGGGTAGTGCATGGCTGTCAAACGCACCCTCAGAGACTGCCTCACTTGGCTGTGGGCAGCGACTCACTCGGCCTTACCCTACAAACATGGGTGGCCACATGCCCTCCCATCACATAGGGGTAGTAATGGCTAGCTATACCCCAATAATTAAGCCAGTGTCCAACCACCTGAATCATCTGAAGCTTCGGAGGCAGAAGGTATGAGCCAAATTTAGCATAAAGCTTTCATCCAGAAAGGTCATCTTTATGCTCCTGCTCCTCTCTGGCAACATTCACTCAAACCCAGGCCCACTCACTTCAATGGACCCTGGTGTTCATAAGGTTAAAGGCCTAAAAATAACCTCCATCAACATCTGCAGTTTAATTGCAAAATTTGACCAACTATTGGCATGGATGGCCCTCCATACCCCTGACCTCCTATGCCTAATGGAGACCTGGTTGACCAGTAGGATTAAAGATGACGAAGTTGTCCTCAAAGGCTTCCAAGCATACAGGATTGATAGAATAGGCAAGAGAGGTGGGGGATGCCTCATCTATGCCAGGGACTCTCTGCAATGCACTGTCCTCCTTGGAACTAGGGTGGCTGAGGACCATGAGATAATAGTGATAAAGGCTCAGGTCAGCCAGAATGGCAAAACTCTCATCCTTGCCACAATCAACCTACCCCACAAGAAAACCACAGCAGGCTTTCCCACAAATATGGATGCTATCAGCACCCTTCCAAAGGGGATGGAGCTTGTCATTACCAGGGACTTTAACATAAACTGGTATGGAAAGGAGGCTGCCCCTTTCAGGGATCTGATATCCACCTCTAACCTGACACAACTTGTCACCTGCCCACCAGGCAGAACTATAAAATAGGAAACAGTACCCTTCTTGACTGGGTCCTAGCAAGCTCACCATCCTGGATCTCTGAGATCAAGATTCTTCCAGACACGCTAAGTGACCACTCCCCAGTCACCTTCCTGTGGTCTAATAAATTTACCAAAAGCCCACCCATCCTCATTGAAAGCAGGGTCTTGAGGAAGGGTAAACTTGGAGCCCTCAAATCAGCTCTTGCCCTGCATGACTGGACTCTTATTGACCTGGTGCCTACCCTTGATCAGCCCCTGAGTTACTTCATGAAGGGCTTTAGCTCCATCTGTGACATCTATGCCCCACTCATGAAAAGAAATATTTGGGGGCAGACAAATGGCTGGATTGATGGGGCGCTCCTCTCCCACTTGAAAGAAAGGGACATACTCTAGGAGAAGGCCAGAAACAAGGCCAGAAATACTGGGGCCCCAATTCTTCAGCCTCTTCTTAAATGACCTTCCCACAGCCTGCGACACCAAACTCACACTGTATGCAGATGATGCTGTGCTCCTGAGCAGCAGCACATCTCAGACTGCCCTACAATCTGAGCTGCAGAACTCCTTCTCCAAACTCGAGGACTGGTTCTGTAGTCATAAGTTGCTACTAAACTACAAGAAGACCAAGGCTTTGCTTATGTCCAGCTCCCACAACAAAAATAAGCACCACCCCCTCATCATCTCCAACTCATGCAGTGAGCCACTGGAACAAGTTCACTTGTTCAAGTATCTGGGGGTCATAATAGATGATACCCTCACATTTGCACAACATATTGACTCTCTGGTCAAGACAGGCAATACCAAGATTGGTGTCCTGTATAGGCACAGGCAATACCTCTCTCTGGGGACCCTACACCTCTCAGTCCACAGCTCAATTATATCTACTATTAACTATGTACTAGTGGTCTATGGGGTGGCAATGGATACAGCGCTCAAGAGGGTTCAGACTGCACTCAACAAAGCCTCCAGACTCATCCTGGATGCTGAGTGTGGCACTCACACCTGTGCTCTGTATGAACACGCAAATTGGCTGTCATTAAGAAACAGGGTCAAATTCCAGACTTGCATCCTAGGGAAGAAGGCTCTATTGGGTAAAACACCACCTTGTGTAGGCAGTTTGATCAAGGGGCACAACTCATTACAGGTCACCAGAGGGAGGACTAGATGGGCCTTGGTGATCCCCTTCCATCGCACCTCACTTGGGCAATGTGCATTTGCCTACTGGGCCCCCCTATGGATGAATGAACTTCCTGGGAACCTCTTGGCCACCAATTGTCTGGCACAATTCAAAACTGACCTCAAACAGCACCTAATAACACTCTCTAAGTGCACCTGCCCCAGAGTCCAGCCAACCTGCTCTCTCTGCCCCCAGCAAGCACTAGACAGGCCTCAGGTACCCCCTCCCTCTATCCCTTCTCATGACTTGCCCCAGCAATCAGTTTGTGTCATGCTCCTTCGGCACCTGCCACCCCTTCCCCGGCCCCCAACTCACAGTCCCGTGAGTTTCACAATCAGTCACTACTAATGCTGGCTGCCTGACCATGCCCCCTCACACCCCACCATTTTGCTCTAGCATGTCCTCTCTGCTCAGCCTCCCCTCACCCCACCATTTCTCCCTATACCTTATTGTCCCTCTTCCCCAACCCTCTCACCTCCACCGCAGTACTTACCTCTCTCTCTCGTACCTCCCTTGTTTCACCCCTCTGCCAGCTATCCCCATCCCTCTGAACTACTGACAAGGCACTTTGTGGCTGCTTATTCCCCACCCCCACCCTCATAAAGTGTTTTTTCTAGTTATTTAACTTGTACCTATGTTTTGAGTTATTCTGTAAGTTCTAAATCCAAGCTGTATCGTTCATTGTAATGTACCTTTGCTTTCTCCTACTGTACTTTGTTTTGCAATCTATGACGTGGAACCTTTGTAAAAGAACTTGTGCTCAAAGGTTTTTTCCGACTCACTAAATAAATAAATAAATATAGCTCAGGAAGTGGGGGTGGCTGGCTGCTTGGCCACTGAACTCCAGGCAAAGCCTTTCCAATTAACCTATTGTTTACTTATGTTGTAATGACCAAAATGCTTTACATTTAGTGCTCAAAGCAAAGAAATGCAGAATAACACAACTATTTACCTAAAGTGATAAATGAGTAGAGAAACATGTTTGAGCACACATTTTACTTGCTTTTAACCACATATGAGAATACATTAATTTCATGAGTTAAAAGCACTTTATCATGGGTATGTAAAGTATACAGTATAAGCTGGGCAACATCTCTGCCAACCCCAAGAAACAAATTACTAAACTACAGCAAATATGAAAGAAGTAAACAGTAGCTCCTATGTTGAACAGAAAGCAGGGGTATGATGTCAAGCAGGAAGAACTAGTGGTGAACAAGAAAACCTTGCAGCTTGCATTTTCTAGCCTTGGGACTGGTCAGGGACTTAAATGAGAAAAGGAGCGCAAGGCAGAGAGTGGGCAGAATTATTGAAGACAGTCAGTATTCTGAAGCTGAGATAGGTGGAGGAGGGGCACCCCCCCAAAAAAAAAACTTTTCACAACAAGACTCATACCAGTACATTGGAATGGTTTGCATCTGAACATAAGTTGACTTTATGGCTATTCCCTGGCTTACGTGTGGCAGTTAGTACCCTGGTTACTAACTGTGACTCCCAGGAACATCTGAAGCACCATTTCCCAAAATTAAGTAGGAAACTCATTGTAATCCTACTACTGATGTGAGGAAACATTCACCCTAACTCAGCCCCCAGACAACAGCAACCCAGACCCCTGTGACGAATAGGCAACTAAGGATAGTGACTATGAATATCTGCAGCTTCCTAGCAAAACTGACTCAGTTGAAGCTTGGGTAACACATACCCAGCCTGACGTTATTGCATTGACCAAGACTTGGCTCTCTAAGCGAACACCCGACTCAGCAATCTCATTACCCGGTTACAACCTGCACAGGATGGACCACACAGGGAAAAAAGGAGGTAGGTGTGTAATCTATACCTGCAACAACCTGCAATGCCACAGAGTCCAACTGTTGACCACCAATACTGACTGCAAATGCTTAGCAATAAAAATACTGATAGGCAAAGGGGTAAAGGCCTGATTGTTATGGCAGTATACGTCCCACCTGGACAGCATCAAGTGGGGCTTGAAGCCTTTGCTAACCTCTACACCCAGGCAAGCCAGAATAAAGAGACCATCATGCTAGGAGACTTTAACTCCAACTGGCTTGCCAGATCCAGTGTTGCACACAGAGATCTGGTATCAGGACTCTATCTAACGCAGATGGTCAAGAACTGCACCAGTACAAATTACCTCATAGGCTAAGGCATCCTGATTGACTGGGTGCCGACAACACACCCAGAGCGATTAAAGAATGTCAAAGTACTCCCTGACACCCTCAGTGACCACTCACCTATCCTAAGTGAGTGGTCAACTATACAGATCAAGCCTCCCCCAAGAATGGTGAGGAACAGAGTCATTAAAAATAGCACAATGGAAGACTTTAGGAAACACCTCAAAGGGATAGAATGGAACTTCTTTGACTCATGCCCCTCTGTTGACACAGCCCTGCAGCTCTTCCTCAACCACTTCAACACTGCAGCAGATAAGTTCACCCCATATCATAAGCAGCTGATTAAAGGCTGCAGCATGGACTGGGTCACCAAGCAGCTTCTTGGCTTGATGCGGCATCTGGATCTACTCGGCCACCAGGCTAGAACATCTAGGACTGCAACGTATGTCTAAAACTACAAGGTGGCCTGAAACAGGTGCCCTTGGGCAATCTGACAGGCCAAGGCAACATACCATGAGAACTGTCAATCTCAATGCTGGGGCGATGGAAAGAAATTTTGGGCCTCTTTAAAAAAACCTCACCGGAAATTATGACAGATCCCCCGCCCACCCCACAATGCTTCACCACAACGATGACATAATACTAGATGCTGACATTATGGTCAATATTTTCAACAAAGCATTTACAGATTACAGTGCTGTTCTCCCCCAAAACTGGCTACATACCCAGATGGAAATCTAACCACTGACCACTCGCCCCTTCTTCCAAAACTAGGACCTGCCCAACCTTTTACTTCAGAAGGGTTACCATCAAAGAAACAAGGAAATACCTTACTAGAGCTCATGGCAAAACGAGGATAGGTGGTGATGGTATCGACATGAAACTGATCTCTATCACCCTTCCTGAGGTCATCAGACCCATCAACAAGCTATTTAACCTGTCCCTCCACCTGGCTAGTTTCCCCTCCATCTGGAAAACCTCCCTGGTCGCACCTGTTCACAAAGGGGGTGATTCATCACTGGTATCGAATTACAGACCCATCTCAATTCTCTCACCTCTCTCTAAAGCACTGGAAAGGATCATAGCTGACCAACTCATGGATCACCAGCACAAATACAACCTCCTCTTCCCCCAACAGCACTGCTTTTGGAGAGTGCCTAGTACTACCACTACCCTAATTAACTTCACTGGATATGTACACAAGGCACTTGACCAGGGTCAGCTGGTCGGGGCAATCTTCATAGACCTAACCAAGGCCTTTGACCTTGTGGATCACCAACTGCTGCTCCACTGGCTAAGCAGCTAGGGCTGTCCCCAGTCACAGTCCAGTGATTCTCCAGCTATTTATCTGGGAGATCTCAGAAAATCAAAATTAATGGTGTCATCTCCAACACCTGCGTGGTTTCAGTAGGGGCCCCCAAGGGGTCCATACTGGCCCCGCTGTTATTCAGCCTCTTTGTGAACCACTTCCCTGATGCCTGCCCCTTATCTGAGATCCTGCTTTATGCAGATGACACAGTGGTATTCTCTCAGAACTCCTGCCAAGAAGCACTTACTACGGAGCTGCAGCACAACTTTAACCAACTATAGGAATGATTCAAGGACAGCATGCTGGTGCTCAACAGTAAAAAAACCAAGACGATGCTCTTTGCTGGATGACTAAAGAAGAGATCTACTGTACCTCTCTCAATTACCTGTAACTCTCACACCACCTTGGAACAGGTGTCCTCATTCTGATATCTTGGCCTCACAATAGATGAATCCTTGTCATTTGATAATAATAAAAATAATAATAATAAACTTTATTTTTAAGGCGCCGTTCAAATGCCAAGGTGCCTAATAAATTTAAAATCACAGAACAAACATCTCAACAACATATAATATATACAAGATCATTAATAACATCAAACAGTTACTCACTGAATGCTTGGTGCCATAAAAATGTTTTCAGCACTTGCTTAAATCCCTCCATGGTTGGGCAGTCCCATAAGGGTAGAGAATTCCACAGGGCTGAGGCCACATTCATAAAAGCTCTGTCCCCAGAAGATTTCAAACACACCCTTGGAATCTCCAGCAACCGCTCATCGGCTGAGCGGAGCAATCATCCAGGGCAGTAAGGGACCAGAAGCTCTTTCAGGTAGTCTGGGCCCTGTCAGTGTAGGGCTTTAAAAGTCAGAAGACTGACTTTAAAGGTGATCCACCACTGAACTGGCAGCCAGTACAGTCCATGTAGTACTGGTGAAATATGACAGGACTGAGGCGATCCCGTCAAAAGCCGGGCCGCTGCATTCTGCTGTAGCTGCAGGCGATGGATTTCCACCCCTGGTAGCCCTAGGTACAGGGAGTTGCAATAATCTAAGTGCAAGACACAAAGGCGTGATCAAAGTAGGAAGGTCGCTGGACGGAACAAGGTGCTTAATCCTGGAGATATTCCTTAGGTGGTAAAAGGAAGATTTAACGACAGCCGACACCTGAAAATGCAGGGTTAGCCCTTTGTCAAAAATTACCCCAGGTTTCACACCTGTTCAGAGGTCGGGAGAGATACACCCCCAAGAAAAATTCCGAAGGGCGAACCCACCCCCAGCCCCCCTATCCGGCGACCCAGATCCACGACCAGCACCTCAGTCTTACCTGAGTTCAACCTCAACCAACTGGAATCCATCCACTTCTGGATTTCTGTGAGGCAGCTCTTAAAGACAGAGAGAGCTCCATCCTGGTCAGGTGCAAAAGAAAGGTAGAGCTGGGAATCATAGAAACATAGAAACATAGAAGTTGATGGCAGATAAGGACCGCAAGGCCCATCCAGTCTGCCCATTTCTTTTTCTACCTTATAAATGTGCCATCGACCTTTGCTCTGTCAGTGGCCTATCTATTCATACTCATCTGCATTGCTCCCTTATGCCTATCCCATGCCTGTTTGAAGCCCTGCACTGTATTCATAGCCACCACTTCCTGAGATAGGCCGTTCCATGCATCCACCACCCTTTCTGTGAAAAAGAATTTCCTCACATTCCCCCTTAATCGGCCTCCCTCTAATCTCATGCTGTGTCCTGTTGTCCTGCTATTTTTCTTATATTTAAACGTTAGACTCTTTCACCTTGTTAATGCCCTTAAGGTGTTTGAATGTCTCGATCATATCACCTCTCTCCCTCCTTTGCTCAAGGGTATACATATTGAGCTCCATTAATCTGTCCTCATATGTCTTCTGATGCAGTCCCTGCACCATTTTGGCTGCCTTTCACTGGACTGCCTTAATTTGGTTAATGTCCTTGTGAAGGTGTGGCCTCCAGTACTGCACGCAGTACTGCAGATGGGGCCTAACCAGTGTCTTGTAAAGAGGGATTATTACCTCCCTCTTACGACTTGTGATACCCCTACTAATACACCCTAACATCCCCCTAGCCTTACCTACTGCTTTAGAGGTCTGCTTGGATGATTTCAGGTCATCGGTGATGATGACGCCCAAGTCTCTTTCTTCCTTTGTGACTGCCAGCAACTCCCCTCCCAGCCTATAGGTGGCTTCAGGGTTTCTCTTCCTGATGTGCATGATCTTGCACTTTTTGCATTAAATCCCAGTTGCCACTCTTCTGACCATTTTGTTAGTTTATCCAGATCTCTTCTCATTCTGCCCACCCCATCTGGATCATCTACTCTGTTGCAGATCTTGGTGTCATCTGCAAACAGACAAGCCTTACCCTCTAGTCCATCTGCAATGTCACTAATGAAGATATTGAAGAGGATTGGCCCCAGGACTGATCCTGAGGTACCCCACTTGTGACTTGCATCTCTTCTGACTGTATACCATTTACCACGACTCTCTGTTTTCTGCCCGTCAACCAGTTTGCCACCCAATTGACCAACTTCTGACCCACCCCGAACCTACCCAGCTTATTCATCAATCTTCTATGTGGAACAGTGTCGAAAGCTTTGCTGAAGTCAAGGTAGGTGACAACAACTGCTCCACCTTGGTCCACTACTCTGGTTACACAGTCAAAGAAATCTATGAGATTAGTTTGACTGGACCTTACTTTTGTAAACCCATGCTGTCTTGGATCCTGTGCCCCTATGGATTCCAGGTGTTGCACTATCCTTTCCTTAAGGAGTGCCTACATAATCTTGCCCACTACTGAGGTAAGACTGATTGGTCTGTAGTTCCCTGCCTCCTCCCTGCTACTACTCTTGTGGAGCGGGATCACATGAGCCCTTCTCCAGTCTTCTGGGACCTCGCCTGTGCTCAGAGACTCACTAAACAGTTCTGCTAATGGCTCTGCTAGTTCCACCCTTAGCTCCTTAAGTACCCTGGGATGTATGCCATCAGGTCCCATTGCCTTGTCCACCCTGAGCTTAGTGAGCTCTTGTAGGACCCTTTCTTTTGTGAAGGGAGTAGTGCTCACCTCCCTCCCCCCTGTGTCCATGGTGCTGAGCTGTGGACCCTGCCCTACCTTCTCTTCAGTAAATGCTGAGCAAAAGTATCTATTTAGGATATATGCTTTTACAGGGTCCTCCTCCTCACATGCCCCCTTTTCTCCTTTGAGTTTAGCAATACCCCCTCTGGACTTTCTCCTTTCACTAATGTATCTATAGAAAGTCTTGTCACCTTCTTTTACTGTTCATGCTAGTGTTTCCTCAGTTTGGGACTTTGTCTGCCTTACTGCCTTCCCTGCTTCCCTTAGGGCAATTTGGTATGCCTCCCTATCTTCATCCCGCTGGGTTCCCTTATATTTTCTTAAGGCCATCCTTTTGACTCTGACCTTTTCTGCTACTGTATTTGAGAACCAAAGTGGTTTCCTTCTTCTTTTGCACTTCCTTTTCTGTCTAACACAATAGGATGTTGCTTTAAGTATTGCATCTTTAATGCTTGCCCACTTTGCCTGTACCCCCTCACTTGTGTTTCTTTTTGCCAGGGCTATCTTAACTCTGTTGGCCATCTTATAAAAGTCAGCTCCTCTGAAGTCCCATATTTTTGCCTTGGAATGGGATGGTTTAGATGTAGTGGCCAAATTGAACCATACCATGTGATGATCACTGGCCCCCAGGTGACCTTCTACCTGGAGATCTGTGATCCCTTTCCTGTTGCTCAGTACTAGATCTAGGATAGCCCTGTCTCTTGTGGGTTGTTGTACCAGTTGTTTGAGGTCCTCTCCCTGCAGGGAATCCACCATGTGTCTAGTTCTGGCAGATGTTCCTGCTGGTATTGACCAATCTGTATCTGGCATGTTGAAGTCTCCCATTATCAGAACCTCCCCTTTATCTGTCATGTTTTGTATATCTTCTAACAGTACTGTTTCTATGTCCTCCCCCTGGTCTGGGGGCCTGTAGACAACCCAAGTTCTTATGGCTGTCCCATTTCCTGTTTCCAGGGTGACCCACAGTTCTTCTGGCTCCTTATGTGTAGTCTGAATTTCTGTAGCTTTGATATTTTCATTGACATACAGGGCCACTCCACCCCCCCTTTGCACCTCGGTCTCTTCTCACAGTACATAGCCAGGTACTGAAGTCTCCCAAGTGTGGTTACTGGTAAACCACGTCTCACTAATTGCTACTATGTCCAGTTTAGCCTCTAACATTATTGCCTGCAGGTCTGGGATCTTATTTCCCAGACTATGAGCATTTGTGTACATGATTTTCCATTTGCCAGATTTTGGTGTGTTAGTTGTTGGGTGAGGTTTGGCATTTCCCATGTGCGTCATATGGGGAGATGGACTTTTTCTCTTACCTGGTGATGCAAATGAACTGCAAACATGCTGAATCCCTGTTTGGCCACTAGCTGAGGGGGGAGGGGTGTTCTTCCCATTCGACGTATGGGGTGCTGCACCCCTCTCCCCATTTGCTAGTTTAAATATTCTGCAAAGAAGTCAAACTTCTGCCCCAATGCACTGACTTCCTCCTTAGTCAGATGCAGTCCATCAGATTTAAAGAACTTTCGCTCCCAGAACTGTTGCCAGTTCCCTATAATCTGTGTCCTTTTTTCTGGCACCAGCTCTTGAGCCACATGTTTAGCTCACCTATCTCCCCTTCTCTGACCTTCCGTCCATCTGCCCCCCTCTCCCAGACTGGCAGGATCTCAGAGAAGGAGATGCCGGATGAAATGGATGATAGTTTGTCACCCAGCCTGGCCAGGTGTTCCTTGGTCTCCTCAACTGACTGGCTGGTGAGATCATTAGTCCCTATGTGTACCAGGACATCAATGTTTTCTCCTGCTTTGTGAACAATTTTAGCAATGCAGTCAGTGTCTCTCCACGCTGATGTACCTGGGAGACATCTGACCATTACCCCTGGCTGGAGATGGCAATCAACTCCCCAAATCATGGAGTCTCCTATGATCAGAAGTTTTTTGGATTTCCTTTTTGCTTTTTTTCATTTGGTTCCTGATTTGGGTGAGTTTTGTTGTGCTAGCTCCTGTGCTGCAGTGTCCTGCTCTGCAGTGTCCTCTGCCCCTTTGTTTGATTTCAGAGATAGAGCCAGATACCTGTTTGTAGTGTTTATATGGTTTTTGGAGGTAATATGTTGGAGAGCACAGAGTGATGGGGCACCCTATTTGCCCCTCCTAACCACCTGCCAACCTCCTGGACCAACTACCCTCTGCAGTTGAGGTTCTGCTGTTGGATGTTGGGGAAATGGCGGGTGCTTCTTATAATGTATTTCCTCTTGAATATGAAATTTGAGGTACAAAATCTCTACCCATGCTGCCCGGAGCTGAGCCCTAAGATCTCCAATGGCCCAGCATGTAGGACAGTGTCCTAAATCCTATAAGACTGTCCTTCTGAAAAGTGTTCCACAGTACCTGAAGTTAATGATATTCATTCCAGATAAGTTGCTGGGTTTGTAACCTGGTCAGGGTAATTAGAAGGAAGAAAATGCAAGTAATGGTTTGATTTTGTCTTTTGTTTTCATATAACTTGTTATAACAAGTTAAATTACTATTGCCCCTGTAAATGAGCTATCCTTGTGGATGCCCCACTGATCCGCCCCTTCCTGCTTTGCCACAGGAAATGTCACAACTGTGGTACCCTATAAAAGGAGTATAGTGTGGGGTGGTTGGGGATGGGGGTGGGTGGCTGGGCCCTTCCCCTGCCAAAAAAGAAGAACCTCGGATGAAAGAACAAGGAGGTAAGAGAAGAAACAAACAGTCAACAACAAATGCAGTAACCCTGTAAGCTTGTCCTAATGTTAGATACAACTATAAAACCTGTAAAGCACCACCTGTAATAATTTCAGAGAAGATATACCCTGTAAGAAACACTTTGCTACAGAGAAAAATAAAGCAATAACAGAAGATATACCTTTCAAAAGACATTTTGAATCAGAAGATTATAGCAGTAATCTGTTAGCACACACCTGTAGGCACACCTTGTAATAATACAGAAGAAGGTATACCAGCAACAACAATTTGAATCAGAGAAAAATAAAGCAATGAAATGTTAGCAACAGACAGTAGCAATCTCTGTGAGTACAAAATAAAAACAACAACACATGGTAAATCTGCTTAGCCAAAAAAAGTCTTAATCCTTTTCCCTTGCTCTGGTAAGGTTCTCTGCTCTGTCCTTTCAAGCAATCTTAGAAGGCAGCATAGCAGTGAAACCTCAGCCCATACCTTTTTACAATGTCTCTAAGGGGCAGCATATACACTGCGAACAACATGGGGGGCAACGCTGACCCCTGAGGAACCCCACATGACAGAGAAACTGGATCCAAGAAATAAACCCCAGACACCACTCTCTCAGTTCTTCCCATGAGGAACGATGTAAACCACCTGAGTTCAGTACCTGACTGTCCACAGATGAACCTCAGATGGTCAAGCAGGACCCCATGATCCACAGTGTCAAACATTGATGAAAGATCTAGAAGAACCAAGATGGAATGGCTCTTCTGATCTCTAGCCATCAGGAGATCATTGAGCACCCAAGCTAGCACTGTCTCAGTACTGTCTCTTTCAAAATCCAGACTGGAGGGGTTCATAGATGTCATGGATGGTCAAATGGTCCCCCAGTTGTGCAGCCACTACTTTCTCAATCACCTTCCTTAAAAAAGGGAGGTTAGAGATTGGTCTGTAGTTTGCAAGGCAGTCTGGATCCAAAGAAGCTTTCTTCAAGTGTGGTGTCACCACCGCCTCTTTCAGGGAGCTAGGAAACTGACCTGCTTCCAAGGAGCACCAGACTATCCGAGCTAGGACTGGACCGATGAAATTAATACAACCCAGAATCTGGGAAGTAGGTCCTGGGTCCTAACTACAGCATGTACGGCACACACTCTGGACAATTTGCATGACATCCATGAACTCCGGTTGGTTGAAGGTACTCCAGGAAAACCGAGGAGCAGTGGCCTCACGCTGATCAAAAACAACACCCATAGAGTGTGCTGGTTGGAGTACTGCCCTGATGTCAGCCACCTTATTTGCAAAAAATCGAACAAGTTCATCGCACCCTACTTGCGAAAAAGCTTTCTGAACTTGTAGACAGGCTGGGTTGCATAGTCTGTCCACAGTTCAGAACAGCTAAGCTGGTCGATTCTGAGCAGCTGCAATCCCTCCCGATAGGAACTCTGCCTTCTTACACTGATTGCAGATTGATAGACTTGATAATGGTCCATCAATCTAAGGTGGTCGGCATCAAAGGTGGATTTCTACCAGCAACTCTCTAACCTTCGTCCTAGTTGCCGCATCTCCCTAAAAGTCCCATCAAACCACGGGGATCGAGGGTGAAGGGAGAGAAGACAAACTCGGACAGGAGCAATGACATCCAGGGCCACCAAAATGGGCAAATTATAAGCCTTCACGAGGGCCTCTGGGTCACTGTTTGCCACTGAGAGGGACGAGAGGTCAAGCACCGCCACTAGGCCTTGAGAACTTATATCTTGTATAGGATGGTACCTGACCATCTCCACAGGGGTAGGCCTATGAAGGAGGGCTCTAAAACCTGAACCCCACAGTGTAATGATTGGACCATCCAAACGGTTCTACCCCCAAGTCAGAGGCTTTGATCCCCAGGAGGAAAACTAAGTCAAGAGAGTGACCGTGTTTGTGAGTAGCAGTAGTAACTATCTGTGTAAGGCCCAGCGATGTCATCAACTGGAGGAAGTGCTGACCAAATTGCGAGAGTCCGTCATCGACCCAGGCATTAAAGTCACCCAGGACCATCAGCCTGGGCCACTTGAACTTCATGTCAACAATGAAGTCCGCGACTTCCTGAAGTAATCACGTCTCATCTCTGGGTGGATGGTAGATGAGGGCAATCCGACAACCTACACCTGTTACTATGGTACATAGATACATACATAGATACATAGACAGTGTCGGCAGATAAGGGCCTGTGGCCCACCCAGTCTGCCCATTTGAGCTTGTAAGTTCAGTTTGTTTTCCTAGAAGTCTGTTGCACCTTACCCCTGACCTCCAGAATTCCTTTATGTCTATCCCATGCATTCTTAAATCCTGTGATTGTTTCAGCCCCCACCACTTCCTCTGGCAGGGTGTTCCACTTGTCCACCACCCGTTCTGTGAAGAAATTCTTTCTCATGTTTCCTCTGAATCGTCCCTCCTCCAACTTCATCCCATGCCCTCTAGTCCTGGAACATCTTTTCGCTTAGAAATAGTGTTTTCCTGCACCCTGTTCCTCCCTGTAAGATACTTGTATGTCTCTATCATATCCCTCTCTCCGTCCTCTCCTCCAGGAGTACATGTTCAGTTCCTTCAACCTGTCTTCATAGGACTTGTGATGCAATCCATGCACCATCTTTGTTGCCCTCTCTGAACCTCTCTACCCTGTCTATGTCCTTACGAGGTATGGTCTCCAGAACTGTACACTGTACTCCAGGTGGGGCCTCACTAGTGTCTTGTATAGCAGAATTATGACCTCCCTTTTCCTGCTGGTAATGCCCCTGCCTATACATCCCAGCATCCTATTTGCTTTACCTGCTGCCTTGTCACACTGTTTCCCTACCTCGAGGTCATCAGAGATGATAACCCCAAGATCCCTTAAATACACTTAAATGACTCAGTCTCCTCAACTGGTAGACTCGTGAGGTTAAGTTCGGTCTTGAAACAGACTGCACCCCCCCCCCCTTGCGATCCAATCTCGGGTGGTGTATCACCGAATACCCCAGCCGGAATTACAGCCTCCAAAATGGGGCCAGAGATCTCATCCAGCCAGGTCTTGGTGATGCAAGCTAGGTCCACCATCTCAACAAGATCTGCAATAATAGCAGTCTTGTTTTTAATGGACTGGGCATTGCATAACACTGCCCGAGTTGGATGAACCTCTTGGGCTTCCTGGACCACCTGCCTACCACAATTGGTAGTGCCCTTGGGTATGGAAACCAGACATGGCGAACCACATTCTAGGTTCCATTTCGCCCCAGGGCATCTTCTGGATCTTACCACCCCAATACCATGGCCCCTCTCATTCACCCTCCGCTATTCGCACCCCTCTGTCCCCTCACTCCCCCTCGCACAATACCTAATGCCCTGACTTTGGTAAGTTGTAGAATTAATGGCAGAGGTGGAAGCGTGTTGATGCGGAGGGTGAATAGCGCACGACATATACACAATATTACAACTGCAGCCAATAGGAAACTAGGGGCCCTACACAGGCTTCAGTTCTACCCTACTCCCAAGGCCAGTAAACAGGTGGTCAGAGGTACAATCCTACCTATCCTGGTCTACAGAAATGTTGTCTATGGGGCTGCCACTGATACAAGCCTGCACAAAGTGCACACCTAGCTAAATAACGCCTGTAGGTTTGTGTTAGGTGTCGATCACCTAACGTATACATGTGACCTTTACATAAGGACTGAATGGCTCCCGCTTGTGGACTGCATTAAGCTTCATGCCTGTCTTCTGGGAAAGAAGGCCCAACTCGGACTTGCACCGCCCTCCCTCCAAGCCTTATTCCATCCTGCTCTAGCCGAACATGCCATTAGAAGTGTTACTAAGCAATCATTAGCTGTTCGGTTCAGAAGGACTGCATTGGGGAGGTGGGCCTTCACAGTTAGGGCTCCCACCTGGTTAAATGAGCTACCACCAGCTGCCTCAAGCCTCACACGCCTTGGTCCTTTCAAGTCCAAGCTAAAGAAGGCTATCTCCCCTCACGTACAATGCTACTGCCACTCTTAACCCACAAGCCCTGCACACCACTATCCTCGCAAGCATGAGCAATAAGGACTATCTCCCCACCAGTTCGCTGTTACTGCCACTCTTAACCTGGATTACCTGACCCCTGAACCCAGGGCCTGCCAAGGTTCATCTTGCACTCTAAAAATTGGCCTAAAGCTCTCTGCTCTACACCTGCCCTACCGACCTACCTACCATGCACCCCCCTACTCCCCTCACCTACTCCCTGTTAGCCCTTGCCTGCCTATTCCATACCCTCCCTACCCATGAGCCTAACCTCCATTACCCTCCTCTGATTCCTCTTCTGCTACCTATTCCTGACTAGTTCCCATACCCTGATTGTTTACCACAGCTATGCTTACTCCCCTACAAGCTCCTGTATAGCGTCAACCTCTGATTTTCTCCAAATAGTACCTAACTTGACTTATGTACTTTTTTGTCTGCCCAGCTATGTGTACTGTATCCCCATGTACCCTGTACCATGCTCTGGTTATGTGTTGCTTTTGCCTTTGTTATCTACTGTATGTTGTGTTACTATTACCAATGTTACTGATTGTTACTGATCCCATTATGATGTTTTTGACAATGCCTATTTAGCTGCTATTGACTCCCAAACTCATGTATTCTCCCCTCCCTTTATGGTGAGGATTCTTTGTAAATGAGTTTTTAGCTCAAAGGTTGTAATTCAGATTACTCAATAAATAAAAAATAAGCAGGCAAAATGCATACATTTTCATAATACAATACAAATTTGTAAAAATGATACATCAGATGTTACTATATGTCATCACCAAACATATTATTAAAAAAATACGTAGATATAACATATACAGTAAATATAAAATAAAGTATGGGGTGATGTGTGTAACAAGAGGTTTACACCCCTCCCCGAGGTGTTAGATGCTACATAAACTCCGAGTGAAGCTCAAGGGGTTTATTCAAGCATCTAACACCGAGGAGTGAGTGTAAACTTCGAGTTTACACACTCATATTTTATTTTATATAATTGCTTGGTTTCCCTTTTTTGCCTCAGGAATTGTATAGAATAGTAGTGTCTCCAGTGCGGTCACGAACATATTTAGTTTTCAGTCGATTCCGAAATGTGTAACCCCTGCCATTTAAAAAAAAAAATTTTATTGTCTAGATAAATGCTGGATATGTGCACAGTTTCGGGAAAAAAAATAACTTACCGCCGACTTCCACAGGCAGTTGTGTTTCAGCGAGAATGGTAGCTAGAGAGTGGTCAGGAATTGAGGAACTGCTGCAGGCACATGTGCAAAGTGAGGGGAAACTGTCTGGGTGTTTGCCATTATAAACAATCCTTTATTACAGCAAATTATACCATGGTTTCCCTATGGGAAAAAGGGGAAACCAGTTATTATGCAGCAGTTATATCCAGTATACAAGGAACTGCAAAAGACAAATATTTAAATGCAGATTTCCTGTTTCAACATCATATTGAAAAAAAAAAAATTCCTAGCATATGCTACTGTTTCTCTATTGGATTAAGAAGGATAGCCATACAGTCTGTTAAAGCATTGTGGTACAATTTTACAATGTCTAGTAGATAAATCCTTCTTAATTGAGTATACTATAAATAGCACAATTAAACTGTACATGATAGAAGGTTTCTTTGTGGCCTTTCTTACAGAAACACTACATCCCTGCTAGTGTTTGTTTCCCTGGAGCATTTGCTCTGTAATCCTTTTGAGGGAATGAGCTTGAGCCAAATCTGTGTTATGAAGCATCTCTCTTCTGGACTTAGAGGTAAATGAAACACAGAAACTAAGAATTTGTCAGCAGATAAAGACCACTTAGCCTACTTAGTCTGTCCATTTTACCTTGCCTATACTGTAGTATTACAGCAGATCCTACTTGATCTCTGGCCCATTCACCCTTTCCTTTTCCATCTCCCTAAGATTCCCTTATTCCTATCCAAAACATCCTTTTTTTTTGTTTCTTTATTTGTCTCCACCACTAGCCAGCCCCCTTCCACCAGCCCCCCTCCCAGCCCCGTCACCCCGTTGTCCACTGGAACTTGCCTCTGGTGGTGAGGTGCCAGCTGGCCGGGTGTGGCGCCTATAGGGGACCGGTATCATCCCACTGGTCAGTGGAATGTTCACCTCCATTTTTCCCCTTCCCAAGTGTGGAGCTGTGGCATGCAATGACGCCAAAGGCCAAGCCGTGCATGCTTCCTCATGCGGCACGCTGGGCCCCTGCTCGATCTCCGCCCCCTGTCTTGGAGCCAGTGTGCTAACCTCCAGCTGCTGCTAGTGGTCAGGCATGCACCGGTCTCTGACCTCACCCTTCCCCTAGAGAGGAGAGCTGTCTTCCGGATGCTCAATCCTCTCCCTCCCTGGCTGATCCCCGGTGACCCTCTCACACTGCGAACACGGGTCGCCAGCATGGCAGGAGGTAAGACAGTGATGCCTCAGCCCCTCATGCCACTAGGCCAGCCTATCCCATGCATTCTTGAACCCCACAACTGTTTTCTCCCCAACCACCTCCACTGGAAAACTTCCAGGAATCCACCACTCTTTCTGTGAAGAACTATTCCTTATACCTCTCCTGAATCTACCCTTTCCAGCTTCTTATTATGCCCCATTGTCCCAGCACATCTTTTATTTTCTGAAAAACACTTCCCTCCTGTACCTCTTTTATCCCGTGAGGTATTTAAAGGTCTCTATCATATCCCCCCACCTCTTCTCTTACACGGTGTACATATTCAGGTCCTAAAGTCTCTCCTCATATGGTATCTGATGCAAACCCTGCACCATTTTAGTTGCCCTCCTTTGGACAGCATTCACTCTGTCTATGTCCTTCTGAAGATGTGGTCTCCAGAACTTGACATAGTACTCTAGGTTGGGTCTTACTAATGATCTATACAGAGGCACTACCATCTCCCTCTTTCTGCTGCTGATACCCCTCCCTATGCACTCAAGTACTAGCCCTCCCAACTGCCTTGTCGCACTGCCTTGCCACCTTTAAATCATCCAATATGATTACCCCCAAGTCTCTTTCATGCTTGGTGGTCATCAGTACCAGTCCTCCCATTTTGTACACTGCCCCTGGGTTTCTGTGCCCCAAGTGTTTTATTTTGTACTTTTTCATGCTGAAACATAGTTCCCATACCCTTAACCACTCCTTGAGTTTTCTCAGGTCTCTGCTCATCCTTTTCACCCCCCCCCAGGTGTCCACCCTATTGCAGATTTAAGTGTCCTCCATAAAGAGGCAGACCATCCCTTTCAGCTTTTCTGCAATGTCACTTATAAAGACATTACAGAGAACTGGTCCCAGCTCTGATCCCTGAGGCACCCCACTGGTCACCCTTCCTTCCTCTGAGTGAATGTTGTTTACCACCACCCTTTGCTGCCTATCCCTTAACCAGTTTCTTACCCAGTTTTCCACCTTTGCACCCACTCCTAAGCTACCCAGCTTGCTTACTAGCCTTCCATGTAGAACAGTGTCTAAATCCTTGCTGAAATCTAGGGAGGCCATGCCCACAACTCTACCCTGATCTCATTCCTTGGTCACCCAGTCAAAGAAATCCATCAGATTCATTTGACATGACCTCCCCCTCCCAGTGAATCCATGCTGCCTCAGGTCTTGTAATCTATTGGATTCAAGATATTCCACAATCCTTTCCTTCAGCAATGACTCCATTAACCTTCCCACCACTAATGTCAGGCTAACTGGCCTATGATTGCCAACTTCCTCCCTGTTACCACTTTTGCAAAGTGGGACAACATCTGCCCCCCTGCAGTCCTCCGGAACCACTCCTGTTTTCAATGAGCTGTTAAATAGGACTGTCAGAGGTGCAGCCAGTACCTCCCTGAGTTTCCTCAATACCACTGGATGCACCCCATCCCTGGGACCCCATCTGACTTCATTGCTTTGTCCAACTTCAGATTAGCTAGACCCTTCAGGAAAATCTCCTCTGAAAACAGACTAGTATCCACCTCTCTTCCTCAAATGCTCCTGTTACTTTATGTGGCCACTCCCCTTCCCTTTTCTTTGTTAACACAGAACGAAAAGAATTGGTCAGGATAGCTGCCTTTTCCTGGTCCCCTCTGGACAGTCCGTCCCTTCCCATTTTAATCTTATGAGCCCATACATGGTCTTCCTCCTTTCACTTATATCCCTAAAACTGTCTTGTTCCTCTTCGTCACTGCCTGGGCTATTCTTTTTAAAGTTTGCACCTTCGTGCTTCTTACTGCTGTCCCTGCTTCCTTCTGTTTCCGCTGATACACCTTTCTATACTCTTCTCTCTGTGTTTCCTTATACATTTTGAATGCTACCCTTTTAACCTTTACCTTTTCCACCACCTCTTTTGAGAACCATAGCAGTCTCTTTTTATGTTTGCTTGCACGTGCAGCTCAATAGAAACATTTTGAGGTGAGTAGAGCATTGCAGAGGTGTAGCAGTGTTTGGCCAATCCAGTGAATACTTTCAGGGGCTTGTCCCTCAGCCACCAATCAACAGGGAAGCTGCCGATGACAGCAGTTGCAGAGAGAGCCCTGGACTTCAAAGAAATCGGCTGCTCCAATCACGGACAGTTTCATCATTGCAGCGGCAGATCTCTTCCCCCCTTCCTGCAACCAGGTACATTCCACTCATTCACATTACAGTGCACAGTAATGTGCATGGCTGGACTTACAAGGAACTCATTTGCTCAGTGTGACTTTCCCAGTGAAATAAATAAATGAGCCCTGCTGTGGCTTTGCATAATTTGCAGCTCCTGCCGCCCACCACACACTCCCCTCAAAGCAAACATCGGGGTGCCCAATCCCCATGTTGGCATTCCCCCCTCACTATTGTGGCACACTGGGAGCCCACCCCAGTGTGCCAAAGTAATTCTTATGTTTTTCTGACACCGGGATGCCCACTCCTGTGGTGTCCGGATATTATGCCCTTTTGTCAGCCGACCTGAGGGTGTCCAACCCAGGCTCTGTATTGATCCCTCCACTAGTCTGGCACATTGGCACCACCCCAGTGTGCCAAATCCATTTTGTTTTCACCTGTAAAAAGAAAATAGTCCCACAATGTATTTTTTAAACCTAAAAGAAAAGGTCCCTCGTTGTTCCCACCTGCCCCCTCCCACAAACGCAAGACCTCTCTCTTGTGCACCCCATCTCCTGCACTCCCTCACCCATATTTACCTCTGGATTTTGGAAGCAACAATGTTCTGTGGACTGGGAACATGTCTGCACTCCTCAAAGACCAACCAGGAAAGGAAGAAATGACGGTAAGCCCTATAATGGCAGTGAATAGGGGATTTTCAATTTAGGTTGATATCTCAGCCAATTTTTGGCGTTTTGGTCCCAAATTTTCAACATGGGGTTCTTGGGACCACACCTCATGAACGCTGGCACTGTCATTTCGTTTCTTGGTCCCAAAAGGTGATTTTGCAGTCACTGCACGGAATCACCTTTTTGAGACTGATTAACGAAATGAAAGTGCCACTGTTCATGAGGTGAGGACCCAAAAAGCCCATTTTGCAAGTTTGGTGAAAAAACTCCAAAAAATGACTATGTTACGAGTGTGCATTGCACGGTTTGTAATTACGCTCATAACTTCTCCAATTTTTAGTATTTTCACTTCAAATTTCCAACATTGCCATTTTGTTACACCTCCTTATGAAGAGTACAGCTGTCATTTTTTTGCATCCTGCCCGAAATGTGTTTTTGCACCTGTGCTGCAGAATGTCATAGTCGCTGTGCAAAATCAACTTTTGGGACAGATTAATGAAATCACAGTGTCTCTGTACATGGGGGAGGTTGCAAAAAGGCCATGTAGAAAATTTGGTGAACAAATTCAAATAAATGACTGTGCTATGAGTGTGTATTACGCAATTTCTATGCATGCTCGTAACTTTGCCATTTTTTCAGATTTTCATTCCAGATTTTCAACATTGCCATTTTTCACACCTCCTCATGAACAGTACATATATCATTTTTCACATCCTGCCACAAATGTCTTTTTGCACCTGTTGTGCCAAATGGCACATTCGCTGTGCAAAATCACCTTTCGGGATTGAGTAACAAAATTATAGTGTCACTGTTTATGAGATGGGACCCCAAAAAGCCCATGTTGAAAATTTGGAGTGAAAATACCAACAGACGCCTGGGACATTAGGGTTTCCAGTTGTACAGACTGACAGGCGTCGGGGTGTGGCATGGGGTCGTCAACCATATAGCTCATGCCATTCCACCTCTACCCTCCAGCCACTGACAGGCATCGAGGTGTGCCCTGGGGTCTTTTGCCCTAAAGTTCACCCCATTCTCCTATACTGCACCCATCTCAGCTTATTTCCTTATGGAATGGGGTAAGTGTAAGGGCCAAAGACCCCAAGGCACACTGTGACACCTGTCAGTGTCTGCAGGGTGGGGTGAAGTGGAATGGCGTGAGTGTTATGGCTGACGACCTAAAGGCACACCCCAACACCTGTCAGTCTCTGCAGGGTGGGGGTGAGGGTTGGCGTTAGTTCAATACTTCATTGCCATTCCTATTATGCATCTCTCTAACTCATGCAGTACCAATGCCAATACCAGCAAGCAAACATTCTGCATTGACAAATGCTTGTTACGTTTGCTTCTGCTCACTTGCTTGATACAGAGGTTTGTTGCCTTCCTTTTCACCCTTTTTTGGCTTCCACCAATACCTTATCTAACTCCTCTCCCTATGCTGGAGGATTGTAGATCATGCCAGTGTGAATAAAGCATCCATTCCCCATCTCTAGGGTGATCCACAGTACCTATGCTCCCCCCTGTATTCCCTGTATATCCGTTGCTTTTATGCCTTCCCTCACATAAAGCACCACACCCCTTCCTTTCCTTCCCACCCTGTCCCTCCTGAATGGAGTACAGCCTGGTACAGTATGGACATGTTCCAGTCATAGTTTTCATTGCACCATGACTCAGTAATGGCCACAGTACCCAGGCTGGCCTCTGCCGTTATGGACTCTAGGTCAGGTATCCTATTTCCTAGACATCTATCAGCTGCATACATGGCCTTCCAGATTCTGTTCCACTCTGCTTGTTACCCCCTTCTTTCCTTTTCCCTCTCTCTCTCCTCCCCTCTCTCTTTTTAATGCTTCTGTTTCTATTCTCCTTCATTTTTACTGCCCTGCTTCCTTTATTAATTTCCACCTTGGGGATCTATCACGTGACGTCGGCGATGAGCTAGCTGCATTTCTTTTGAGCTCTCCAACATCTAATCGATTCTTCATATGTTCTTATATTCGTATGTACTACTAATTCAGTTTAAGAAAACCTTTTTCTTGGTGACTGACCTATCTAAAATGCATCTTGATCCCTTGGAGCACTGATCAACAGCACCATGGTGACTTCTGAAGTGCAAAGGATGGAAGCAGCACCATGTTCGCCACTGCCATCTTCGGATGGGAAAGAGGATCAAATATTGACCCTGGAGGCCAAGCGCCCCTGCCAGAGCACCTGTCCATTCCAGCCTGATGCCCCAGCCCCGGCTGAGCTCTCACCTTCCCAAATCTATTCTGAGTTCTTCGTGATGAAGCAGGCGGTTCTTACCTTAATTGACCAGATGAAGGAAATCAAGCCTACACTATGGGAACTTTCTACCAGGATGTCAGATGTTGAAATATGAATTTCATCTCTTGAAGACCACTGCTCCCTGCTGGACCCCAAGACATAGAAACATAGAAACATAGAATTTGACGGCAGATAAGGACTACTTGGCCCACCCAGTCTGCCCATTTCCCTACCTAATGGATAAGCTGCAGATCCTAGTTAACCAGCAGCCTACTTTTTCCTACTCCCTCCCCCTAGAATTGCCTTATGACTGTCCCATGCATGCTTGAATTCCATCACTGTTATTGACTCCACAAGCTCCTCCAGAAGGCCGTTCCATGCATCCACAACCCTCTCGGTGAAAAAATACTTCCTTACATTACCTCTGAGCCACCCCCCTCTATCTTCAAATTGTGTCCCCTTGTTCTTGCACACCTCTTTTTTTGAAAGATGCTACCCTCTTGGACTTTGTTGATTCCCTTGAGGTACTTGAAAGTTTCTATCATGTCCCCCCTCTCCCTCCTTTCCTTGAGGCTATACATATTAAGCTCCTTTAGTCTCTCTTCATATGTCTTCCGGTGCAGAACCTGCACCATTTTAGTTGCCCTCCTCTGGACTGCTTCCATCCTGTCTATGTCTTTGCTGAGATTGGGTCTCCAGAACTGCACACAGTACTCCAGATGGGGTCTCACCAGCTGTCTGTACAGAGGGATAACAACTTCCAGTTTTCTACTGGTGATGCCTCTCCCTATGCATCCCAGTATACCCCCAGCCCTCCTTACTGCCCTCTCACATTGCTTGTCCACCTTTAGGTCATCTGATATGACTACCCCCAGATCCCTTTCCATTTTTGTTGTTGTTAGTATCTCACCCCCCATTGTGTACTCTTCCCCTGGGTTTTTGTTTCCTAGGTGCATTACCTTGCACTTCTTAGCATTGAATCTAAGCTGCCATACATTTGACCAATCCTCTAACCTTGCCAAGTCCCTTCTCATCCTTTCCACCTCACCTTGTGCATCAACTCTTTTGCAAATCTTTGTGTCATCTGTAAAGAGACATACTTTTCCTTCCAGTCCCTCTGCAATGTAGCTTATAAAGACATTGAAGAGGACCGGTCCTAATACTGAACCCTGCGGTACTCCACTAGTAACCCCCCTTTCTTCAGAGTGGACTCCATTTACTATTACCTCTGTGTCCTATTCTCCAGCCAATTCTTTACCCAGGCTATCATCTTGGGACCCACTCCCAGGCTGGCTAACTTGTATATTAATCTTTGTGTGGACTGTGTCAAATGCCTGCTAAAGTCTAGGTAGGCCATGTCCACAGCCCCTCCTGATCTACTACTTTGGTCACCCAGTCAAAGAAATCTATTAGATCTGTCTGGCATGACCTTCCGCTGTGAATCCATGCTGCCTTGGGTCCCCTGCCCCCTGGCCTCTAGGTACTCGACAATTCTTTTCCTTCAGAAGTGATTCCATCATTTCCCTATCACTGAGGTTAAACTAAGAGGTCTGTAGTTTCCCTGCCCTGCTCCCACTTTTGTGAAGTGGAATCACATCTGCCTTCCTCCAGTCCTCAGGTACCACCCCATCCTCCCATGATTTGTTAAAGAGGGTAGTCAGTGGTGTCACTAGTTCTACCTTAGTTATTTTAGAATTCTTGGGTGAATCCCATCAGGCCCCATTGCTTTGTCCACTTTCAGTTTTAAGAGTTCTTCAGAACCCTTTCTTCTGTAAATGGCTGGTATCAACTTCTGTATCCAGAGTGTTTCTATTGTTTGGTTTAGGTACCTCCTCTTCATTTGTAAATACTGAGCAAAAATATTTGTTTAGTATCTCTGCCTTTTCACCGTCACTCTCTGCCCACCCCTCTCCCCTTTATTAAGCCTCACTATCCCTCCCTTGGTCTTCCTACGCTCCCTGATGTACCTATAAAATGTTTTATCTCCCTTCTTAACTGAGTTGGCTATCTTTTCCTCGGTTTGGGCCTTTGCTGTTCTGACTGCCTTCCCAGCTTCCTTTTGCTTTAACTGTTACAATGCTCTGTCCTGCTCCTTCTGTGATTTCTTGTACTTCCTGAATGCTTTCTTTTTCTCTTGAACCTTCACTGCCACCTCCTTTGAGAACCATAGTGGTTTCTTACATCATTTTGTTTTGTTTATTTGCTTCACACAAAGGCTTGTTACCACTGTGATGGCAGTTTTTATTATTCCCCATTGTTCTTCCACCCCTCCTTCCTGCCCATTTGCTAGTGCATTCCTTAGGCACTCACCCATTTTGGCAAAGTCAGCCCCCCTGAAGTCCATTACTTTTGACTTTGTATGACTTGACTCTACAGCTGTGTTTATTGTGAACCATACTGTTCGATGGTCGCTAGTTCCCAGATGGCTACCCACTTCTACATCTGTGATCCTCTCTCCATCTCCATTTGAGAGAACCAGGTCTAAGATTGCTCCTTCTCGAGTGGGTTCCAATACTAGTTGTCTAAGGCATGTCCCTGTAGGGCATCTAGAATAACCCCACTCTTAGAAGTGGCTGCTGCAACTGCACTCCAGTTAACATCTGGCATATTCAGATCACCCATCAGCAATATCACCCCTTTTTCTGCCATTCTAAGTATACTTTCTATCATTTCCTTGTCCATTTCCTCCCCCTGAGAGGGGGGTCTGTATACAATCCCTGTGCAGATTGTGGTGCCATTGCCTGTCTTCAGGTTGACCCACAGTGCTTCTTCTCCTCCCTTTTTACCCTTTTGTTCTGTTGTTTTGATTCCTTCCCTTATGTAGAGAGCTACTCCTCCTCCTCTTTTACCCTCCCTGTCCCTCCTGTAGATAGTGTATCCTGGTATGTTTATGCCTCAGTCATGGTTCTGTGTGTACCATGTTTCTGTGACTGCCATGATATCCAAATGTTCCTCCTCCATCAAGGCCACTAATTCAGGAAGTTTGTTACCCAGACTACGGGCATTGGTACTCATTGCTCTGCATTTTTTGATGGCTTAACCTTTTGTAGCAGCATCCCCCACTGTCCTTTCTACCTTGGTCTTTTTCTCATTTAGTACCCTCTTTTGTAGGGGGAGGCTGGGAATTTCCTGCTGCTTATCAGTGCCTCCCCCCTTGACTAGTTTAAAAGCTTGCCAATGAAGCATTTAAACCAATTGCCCAAAAGACGTGTTCCCTTCCTGGACAGATGCAGACCATCCTGCCAGTATAGGCTGGTGTCCCTCCAGGTGGAACCCCAGTCCCCAATGAAGCCAAATCCCTGTGTTCCACACCATTTCTTCAACCATTCATTAAATTGCATGGTGCAATGTACCCTCACCTCACCCATGCCATAGCCAGGCAGCACCTCTGAGAAGGATACTGTGTGTGCTACTTGTCTTAGGCCCCTCCCAACTCTACAAAGTCCTCCTGCACTGCTCTAATCTCATGATGAGCCAAGTCATTTGTCCCTAGGTGGACAATGACATCCAGCTCAGACTCCCGTGGCTGTTCTCGTGATCCTGAGGATGTGCTTCCTGTCCCTCCAAGCCATGGCACCAGGCAGGCACCTTACTTCAGTTTTCCCTGCCCCCCTGGTTCTATCCCCCACTAATTGAGTCCCCACCAGAGCTGCTTCCTTTCCTGCAGTGTCCTCTGCCTCCTTCCTGTGGGTCTCCCTTGTGACAGTTGTCCACAACCTCCTTAGTCTCCTCTGCAGGTGCATCCATAGAGGAACTATGGTCCCCCAGAATGGTGTATGGATTATGGAGTGGAACAACTGACTGGGTGTGCCTCCGTTTCACCACCATCACCCTCCCTGAGTCCACTGTGGTCCAACTGCTGTGCTTCCTTCACAACCTCTGAGGTAGTTGTGGTAGCTCTGGTCCTTCTTTGATGGGGGAGGTTCCCTTACTATTGTCCAGTGTGGCCTGGCGGGAGGTTCCCTTACTACTGTCCAGTGTAGCCTGAAGACGGGCAACTTCCTCCCACAGGGCAGAGAGTTGTCTGGAAATAGGCAGCATCTCAGCCCCCAGAAAGACTCCCGGAAGACTGCTGCCCCACAGCCATTACATTACACTACTCCCCACATGTCTGTCTACCTTCTTGTTTATCATTTTTTTTGTGTGTGATTGTTTTGTTATATAGAAATATATATAGTATACAATGTGTATGCTTATATTGTCAGTGCAGTGTGCTAGAAAGGATATGACAGTGATATGCACCTTGCCCTCTTGAGGAAATGATGTCAGGTATAACAGAACTATTTCCAGGGGTGGGTGGGGTGAGGGGTGGGTAGGGTTTGAGCCTGAACTGTGACCTCATGAAACAATCAGCTAAAAGATCTGACCCACCACTGCGATGAGTGCCTTCTTGTCAGCAAGATGCCCTACATGGCAATTTGACAGAGAAAATACCCTGCTAATCAAACAGAGACAAATCCAAACATCCAAGTCAGACACAGGTAAACCTCCCCAGCCCCAAAACAGCCTGGTGATTTGTGCTCTGAAAGCAGTCAGCCCCAAAACTGCCTTTTAAGGCACACGGAGATAAACACAAAAAACAGTTTCCACCCCCTGGGGCACTGTCTGTGTCAAATACACAGCCTGTAACCTGCACTCACTTCAGGACTTATGACAAATTCTTAGCCCAGTGAATAACTCACAGTATTACAAATATTGCAAAGCAAACAGTCAATCAATAATTCCAATCAAGTCAGCTGTGCACAAGGACAGACACAATAAAAGTATTCAGTCCCTCTGGGTTTAAACTCTTCCTGCACTGAAAATATTAACGATTGTAACAAAAGTAAAGCAAGGTCCACCTCCCTCTGTTGATTGGAAGACTGTCTTTCCTGATAATTCTAAGTTCCTTATTTCACCTTTCAGTTAGAAGTAGCCTCCACCTGAATAATATTAGCTTTTCTTATGAACTGCTACAAACCAAAGACAATTGTAAATTGTAAGGTTCACCTCCCTCTGTTGTGAGCACAACTCGCTTTCTTGCAAATCCTAAGTTCAGTATTGCAGCCTCTAGCCAGAGGTAGCTTCACCTGAGAATATTAGCTTGTCTGATGAATCTGCCATAAACCACTTGCTTATAGTACTGTTGTTATCAGGTCTGTAAGACTCTCCCAAAGCTATTGGCTGATAAGTAGCTGTGATGTAAGCACTTCCTGACACAGTCTGACCTGGCCTATTAGGGCACACAGAGATAAACACAAAAAACAGTTTCCACCCCCTGGGGCACTGTCTGGGTCAAATACACAGCCTGTAACCTGCACTCGCTTCAGGACTTATGACAAATTCTTAGCCCAGTGAATAACTCACAGTATTACAAATATTGCAAAGCAAACAGTCAATCAATAATTCCAATCAAGTCAGCTGTGCACAAGGACATACACAATAAAAGTATTCAGTCCCTCTGGGTTTAAACTCTTCCTGCACTGAAAATATTAACAATTGTAACAAAAGTAAAGCAAGGTCCACCTCCCTCTGTTGATTGAAAGACTGTCTTTCCTGATAATTCTAAGTTCCTTATTTCACCTTTCAGTTAGAAGTAGCCTCCACCTGAAGTCTTTCTTGAAAGATCAGTAACTGCATTGGACTCCAAAGTTGATGATTATGAGGGATGAAATTGCCACAATAATCTTGCAATTCTTGGATTACTGGAGGAAGAGGAACCTCCCCATCCAATTATATTCAAATTATTAAATTTTCTTGATTGAGACCATATCCTCAAAAAAGTTAAATCGCTGGATTCCGTATAGTGGGCTGGGAAGAAGATTAGAATAGTGCAGGATCTTACAGCCAAGTAAAGACAAGCTCATACAGCCTATTGCCCCTTCCTCAGCAAACTTTGGGTGGTGCACATAGAATACAGGATCCTCTACCCTTCCAGGCTAGAAGTCACAACTGATTTGGGCAAAAAAACACTATGAATCGGCTGACCAAGCAGCCACAGCTCTATCTCAATTATTTCTGGACCTCCTCCACACCAAAGCCTGAGGAGATAGCTACTGCAACTGAGTGCCAGAGGGTGGACTCCCTTCATGTTTAACTACTGATGATCTGCACACTTCATGGGTTCTCCTTGTTCTACTGCTGCATGGTTACTGTGCTCTGAGATTTTCTAAATTTTATTTGTTGGATGGTCCTCTTTTTGAAATTATCTACTGCCTAAAAGTGGGACCCACATTGTTTCTTTTATTCAGGGCTCACTCCAGGACTGTTTTTTTGCCCTACCTGAATATAACACTGGCAGTCTGGGCAGTTTTATTTTGTCAATGAGCTGCCTTCTGATGCAGTTTCTCTACAGATAAGATTTAGCATTTGAGAACATTCTATTTTTGGACAGTGTAGAGTGCCATCTGCTGACGGTACTGGACTGCAGCCCCTAATTTATGATTGGCGCTATTCTCATGCCTGCATACTTGTTTGAAAGGATTTCTCCATGGACTATGGGGAGCCGTCCTTATGCACTGCTTTATTTATTTTGTTTGCTTGAACATTCATCTCCAACTGCTGTGAGAAGTGCTGAAATAGGTCTTTCAGCTCTCAGTATTTTGGTTGATAACTCGAGGGCTCCATGCTGAGTTTTTTTTTTTTATGAATTGTTGGGCAAGTCATCAGGAACTTACTTGACACCTGGTTATGCCCTGTCAGACTGCTTGTCCCTTGAACTCATTTTGAAGTATTATAGCCTGAGGGCATTTATTTTGGTTATTTGTATGTTCAGGGGGGACTTTGTTTCTTTGTATTTTAGTCATATATTTTAGAGATTTTTCCTTTTTTAGCTTTTGCCATTATTGGCCATATGAAGAGATGGGGAAATTGTTCTTTAATACCTTGCCCCATGAACTGAGGAATCCAGCATTTTTCTTTACTACTGTGTGAGATCCAAGTTTGGACATGCAGGGTTTTAATTTAATTCCTTTTTTTTTCTTTCTCATTAGGTAAGTGCATTATATGTATCCCCATACCATATGGCCTTCTACTGTTATGGGGCAGGTTGCTATACTGGGCAAAGTGTGGGGGTTTACGTATTACCTTTAACTAAAGACAATGTTTTGGGGCTGGCTCTGCCTCGTCCCGGAACTTTACATTATAGGAGTAGGCACTAGGCCTGGGACAACAAGGATTTCTTTGTATATAGTTACTTGTTCAGTTTGGTATTCTGTTTTCCAGATACCATATTTTTTTGTTAAATGATGGGTGTTGTTCTTTTACTTTTATTTGGGTTTGTTGGGAGTGGGGGTGGGGTGGGAGGGGCTCTGGTGCATCTACCTCAGCAATATTTTTTAATTTTTTTACTGCTGATTTGCCAGACAATGACTAATGCTTATGTCTTTGTTACATGGAACATAAAGGGTGGAAGGGACAATAGAAAAAAGTATGTGGTGTTACGACATTTAAATCATTTCACCCCCCATATAGTATTTCTGCAGGAAACCCATTTGCTGAATAGTTAGATGACCTTCCTGACCAAATCCAGTGTAGGCAAGGCATTTGGCACCAGCAATAGCTCCCTTCAAAGTGGCTTGGCCATACATATATCTAAATCTGTCCCATTTATACTCCTAGCAGATATTAAGGATTCTGAGGGCCATTTCATCTTTTTGCATGGCCTCCTGGGGAACATGGAAATTCTATTGGGCTCTGTTTATGGCCCCAATCTGGACACCCCTAGTTTCTTCCCTGAGTTAGTTGTGGCATTGGCTCCTTTTAGCCATCTGCCAATTATTATAGGTGGGGACTGGAACCTTACCCAAACCAATAATTTAGATCAGACCTATAGAAGGAAATCTGGGATGTTGCCTGGACAGAGAGCATTAGCTGAATTTATTGACCTTCTGGGCTTGGCAGACCTGTTGAGAACCATCCACCCTTCCACCCTAGAATATACCTTCTTTTCGGTGCCCCATAATGTTTTTTCAAGAATAGACTTCTTTCTGTTAAGCAAACTGTTGATACTAGGTACTGTATACAGCTATATACAGGCCAGAGTTACTTCTGATCACTCCTCTGTTATTTTGGCCCTAGACTGTCCCTCTGCCTCCCAGCGTCCCCATACCTGGTCTCTAAATAACCAACTTCTGTGGGACTCAGAGATTTCTGAACACTTTAAGCAATATATGGAGACTATTATAATCTGTAACCAAGATACCACCTTACCCCTAGATGTTCTTTAGGGAGGCTTAAAGTAAACTGAAGGGGGAACTTATTAGGCTGGCATCCCTTAGGAAGCAGAAGAAACAACAAGCACAAGTGACTGATTAGCTTCATCAAATTAGAGTCATAGAATGAGATCTCACTCCTTCATTCCCTGACCATGTCCAGGCAAAACTGGCCCAACTCAGAGCTCAATATGCGGAGCATCTTTTAGACAAGATAGATAGAGTGGCCACAATGATTAAGGCCACATATAGGGTAGGAATAAACCAGGTAAGCTTCTGCCTTAAAATTAAACAGCAATCCGACTCCAGATGTGTCTCCTCCTAATGGACCCTACTTCTGGGCTACCAACAATGGACCCTAAACAGATGGCCTCCATCTTCTCTCAATTTTACTAATCCCTTTACACTGCTTCTCCATCTGATTCGACCACTATTGCAGCCTGGGAGGCATTTGTGACCTCAGCCCAACTTCCTTACCTTGGTGAGGCTCAGGACCAATCCCTGATAGGTTCTATAATGGCTGCAGAGGTACCCTCTGCTATTGATTCTTTACCCCTAGAAAAAGCCCCAGGCCTGAATGGGTTAACTGCCCTATTTTATAAAACCTATAAGGATGTCCTCACCCCTCTCCTCACTGCCCTCTATAATTTTTGGAATACCCATGCTCCCTTTGACAAATCACTTTATGAGGCCCGCATAGTACTGTTGTCCAAGCCTGGGAAATACCCTACCAAACCAGAAAGTTACCATCCTATATCACTAATAAATAATGATGTCAAATTGCATGCCAAAATACTAGCAACCAGGCTTTCCACTGTTTGGGTTTCCCTCTTGGGACCTGAACAGGCAGGTTTTGTTGCAGGAAGGAATTCGAGAAAACACCTTAGAAAAAGTTTCCATCTTCCCTCTGTATCCCAGGAGACCTCTACAGACTCTGTTTTGGTCTCTCTGGATGCAGAGAAAGCATTTGACCAAGTTTCCTGGTCCTATATGTTTAGAGCACTAGAAGAATATCGTTTTCCCACAGAATTTATTAATAGAATTAAAGTTCTCTATACCCTACCCACCATACTCATTTTGTGCAATAATGAATTATCTGACATATTCCCCTTAACCAGGAGTACTCGTTAGGGTTTTCCCCTTTCCCCTTACCTTTTTAATTTGTACCTTGAACCCCCAACCAGAATGATAAACTCTTCCCCTTCAATTAGAGGTATAGAGGTGGGGAGGCACACTTATAAGCTTTCGTCCTTTGCTGATGATATCTTGCTCCACCTTTCGGACTGGTCCACGTCCCTGTCTGTGGCATTAGCCATTATATCAACCTTCAGCACTTTCTCAGGGTACAAGTTAAACCTTGGAGAAACAGTAGTCTACCCAGTCTCTGCCCTTAATCCCAAACCCCTTTGCTTGCAACTGGGTTTGCAGTGTGAGACTCAGACTTTGAAATATTTGGGCATTCAGCTTTCCAAAAACATCTCCAAGCTCAAGGCCCTGAACCTGGATCTGGTTGTCCAGGAAACTGAAAAAGACTTGGCCAGATGGAAGCATTTGCCACTCTCACTTTGGGGATCGGTAAGCCTTATCAAGATGTGTGTCCTTCCTAAACTCCTTTATCCCCCTGGTATGTTGAACATCTACCTTTTGAATAAATGGTTCCAGAAACTGTTCACTATATGTTCTGCCTTTTTGTGATTGGACAAACCTCCTCATAGAGCATATGAGAAATTGTACAGACCATATAAGTATGGTGGATTACAGTTACCAGACATTTATAAATACTATCTGGCATTACATGGGGCTAAATATTTAAATTGGGTTATTAACCTTACATCATTCTCTTCCCCATCCAGCTGGCTTGAAATTGAACACTCACTGGCCAAACAACGCACTATCTCCTTGGACTCCTTGCCTTATATCCCTTATTGTAAACTTCCTGAAGCTCTTCATTTCTCTCCCATTGGTTGGAGTGTAAGGGCACACTCCCAATTGTGTCAAGTTTTTAAAGGTGACCCATACTAAGGTATTGAAACAGCCACTATTTAATGATCTACATTTATGTATACCTGGCAAACCTATTCCACCATCCTTTTGGCCTGCCTTGTCTACCATTACACTGGGAGATATGGTTTTAGATAATAAGATTATATCTTTCCAGCACTTGATGACAGTCTTTTAGATTCATCCCAGCTCTTGTTTTAAATACATGCAACTTAGTTACTGTATTAAACAATTCTTGGGACCGGTTCCTTGGCTGCATGATTCTAACCCTTCTATCCAGGAGTATATTCAATAAGCTGGTAAGAGGAAGGCAATTTCTAGCTTATATAAAGCTCTGGTAGTACACAATTGCACCCTGGTTTCCCCGTGGCCTATTATTGGCACAATTTATTGGGCCTCAACTGGGCCTACCCACACTTGCATACAGTTTGGACCTCTACCTACCATTATGTTAAACAAGATATGCTCAGATTATTGCAATTGAACATCTTGCATAATCTGTATTGGACCCCCCCATGCCCTATTCTGGATGAAAAAGCTGTCTTCCCAATCTGTACTAGCTGTGAATTGCAGGAAGGCATTTTGTTTCACAAATTGTGGGAATGTCCATCAGCCAAGCTATTATGTTCCAAAGTTAGCAACAGAATGCCCCCCTTGTTTCGCTTAAACAATCATTTTGTTCCAGAGAAATGTCTTGTGGGGGATTACTCTGATGTTAACATTACTGTGCATAAGTATTACATGGCCTTAGTATCCCTAGTCACTAAGCTTATCATAGTCAGACATTGGCTAGGCAATTGGTCCCCATCTCTTTTGAAATGGGTGCAGGAGTGTTTGACCACTATTTCGGCTGAGAAGGCCATAGGGAATTTTTATTTTCCTTATACCAAGGCCAGGTCGTGCTGGACAGAGCTTTATTTCTTTCACACCAAGTAAATTTGTGATTTTCCTTCTGCTTCTTTACTACTGGTAGCTGAAGTGCATACACCAGAGGTTGGCGGGGAGGTAGGGTGGGCATATGAGGAAAGGGGGCAACATGGGCTTGTTTTGTTTTGTCCTTTTTCTATGTTATTTCTGTTTTCTTTATGGTTGTGTTACTGCTGTATTGAAACATTTTTCAATAAAGTATATTCAGTTGCAAAAAAAAATTCCACCCTGGGGGATCACATTGCCCTTGGGTTCTCCCTACTTTCTACTTTAGCCTGTGGGAGAGCACTTACTGCCTCCCCAATTTCTCATCATACTAACATTTAAACCACCCACTGAGGACTACAGTTCATCTTCAGGATGGATAAAGACCAGCACACCTGCAAAGACCCTTATCTCTCTAGGTGTATCCCTAGCCCCCAATGTAGCTGGACCTCTCCTCTCTGCCCCATCCCTTTAACCATGAGTTGACGGTCTTGGTGTCAAAAGCCCTCTCCTCCCCTCTCTTGTAGAAAGACAGCACCTCAGCAAAAGCCACTAAGCATGCTACCAGTCAAGATCCCTCCCAACCACATTAAGCTCCCCCTGCACTAACCCAGCTCTGTCCCTAGTTAGGTCATTAGTTCCCTGGTGGACAATGACATACAGCTCTGCTTCCTGCCCTGCTACCCTAGTGATCCTCACTTCTCTTCCCTCCAGGCCATGGTGCCACATAGGCAACTAACCTCCCTCCCCCTTTTCCTATTCCCAAATCGTTCCCCCTCTCAATCGAGTCTCTCACCAGAAGTTGCTTCCTCTTACTCTGGGGTTCTTGTAATCCCTCCTTAGGATCTTCACTTTGGAGAACCCCCACATCCTCTCTGGCCACTACCATGGGTGCCTCCTATTGGGAGTCCTGCCTCACCAGTGCAGCATAGGAACTGCATAGTGGTACCAGCTGAGGAATGTGCCTGGGACACACTAACCCCACCCTTCCAGAGCCCACTGAAGTCCAGCTGCTCATCCTCCCTGGCATCTTCTGGGGTAATGGTGTCAGACTTGGTAGCCCCTGGGTGGAAGAAGAGGCTCCATGAATTCTAGCCAACTCGGCCTGGAGTCTAGTGACCTCATCCCTTAACCCAGCAAGGTGAACATAGATGGGGCAACAGCGCAGTCTCCAGAAGGTCTCTCTGAAAACTGCCACCCCAGAGCCACTGCACTACACCACTCCTAGAATTCCCAGCTTCTGTACTCCCTGTGTTACCTGGAAATACTTATGTATGAAGGTACTGTACAGTTTGCATTAATGCCAGTTTTTATTTGTGACTAACCATGGAGACATTTTTGAATTTTGTGTGTATAAGAGATCTTTATCCACATACCTGTGAAGGGAGAATATAATAAATGGCATGTGGTAATTCAGAGAGTCAGAAAGCACAGGCATAGAAACATAGAATTTGATGGCAGATAAGGACCACTTGACCCACCAAGTCTGCCCATCTTCCCCACCTACAGTAATACTGCAGACCCTACTTGATCTCTGGCTTTTCCTCCCCTTTCCTAGCCTCTAAGGTTCCCTTATGCCTATCCCATGCATTCTTGAATCCTGTTACAGTTTTTGCCCCCATCACCTCAGCTGGGAGGCTGTTCCATGCATCCACCACTCTTTCTAAGAAGAAGTACTTCCTCACATTTCATAGCATGACTCTTTGTTCTTGAACATCTTTTTTTCTGAAAAATGCTTCCCTCTTGTACCTTACTTATGCCCATAAGGTATTTGAAAGTCTCTATCATGTCCCCTCTTTCTCTCCTTTCCTTCAGGGTGTATGTATTGAGGTCCTTTAGTTTCTCCCCATAGGTCTTTTGGTGCAGACCCTGTACCATTATAGTTACCTCTCTGGACTGCCTCTATTCTGTCTACATCCTTCCGGAGATGTGGCCTCCAGAGCAAAACACAGTACTCTAGATGAGGTATCACCAATGATTTATACAGCGGTATCACCACCTCTTTCTTTCTTCTGGTGATACCCCTGTCTATGCACCCTAGCATTCCACTGCCTCTCCCCACTGTCTTGCTGCACTGTTTGGCCACCTTTAGGTCATCAGATAAGATCACCCCCTGGTATCTTTCCTGCTTGTGTCAGTACCACTCCTCCCACCTTGTGCTCCACTTTTGGGTGTCTGTGCCCCAAATGCATCATTTAGCACTTCTTCACATTGAAACTTAGTTGCTACACTCTTGACCACTCCTCAAGCTTTCTTAGATACCTCTTCAATTTTTTCTACCCCCGCAGAGTGTCTACCCTGTTGCAGATCTTTGTGTCATCTGCAAAATAGCATATCTTTCCTTCTAACCCTTCTGCAATGTCACTAATAAAGACATTGAAGAGGACCAGTCCCAGTACTGATCCTTGTGGTACCCCACTGGTCACCATCCCTTCCTCAGAGTGAACTCCATTTGCCACCACTGTCTGTTGTCTATTCCCCAACCATTTTCTTACCCAGTTCACCACCTTAGGACCCACTCCCTGGCTGCCCAGCTTGTTTACGAGTCTCCTATGTGGAACGGTGTTGAAGGACTTACTGAAATCTAGGTAGGTCACATCCACCACCCTGCCATAATCTAATTATCTGGCCAGCCAGTCAAAGAAATCTATCAGACTTGTTTAACATGACCTCCCCACAAAAATGTTCCACTCTGGAAAGTAGCTATTGGGTTACTGACAGGCTTTGAGTAGGTGTGGAGGGGTGAACCCATTATGCAGAGTCCAAACAGAGATGAATTTATTTATAATTACTGGTGAATCCCTTTATCACACAGTTAACAGGCACGCTTCAAACACCATTATAACTGGAAACCCATTTTTTACGGTGTTTTTTACCGACTGTCCTGTCAAGTCCATGGTGTTTTGTGACACTCATCTCTAGAGCTCCCCCTCATTAGCTCTCAGTCTGTGTGTGTGGCCGGCCAACCATCCGAACCAACATGGCAGCACCGTTTCTCCACTATCGAAGACCCACAGTGATTGTCTGCTTCTTAATCTTCTCAAAGGTAACGTATTCAATTTTTTGAGTATTTGTCTGGTTGATTCTGTCTTTACAAGAAACAAATTTATCTGGTTGATCCTGCTGTACTCACACTTCAGTTGAGGTTTCTGGAGTCAGTGAGTCAGATAGGAACGAATCGTAGCAGACAGCCTACTCCTGCAGTTCCACAGCAAAATGCACTAGTAATTATAAAAATTAAAGCCTAGGCAGGTGTGTGTTTATGATGTTTTTTTACACACCCCTGGTGAGTGATGAGCTCACTAACCTCTTGAGCTTCACTCTTGCAGTTTATGGCTCATTACTCACCTCAGGACACGTAAAAAAAACATTATAACATACCTGCCAAACATTACTCTCCATATTTATTAAAAGTTTGGGTAATATCTTTGAGCACATTTACTCATTTACAAAGGTTCAGTGTCAGTACAAAGCTGCAATAAAGATGAAGTTCAGGTGTGAACAAGTAAATTCCCGAGGAATGTTGTCAATAAAGTCAAGATACAGACACTATTGGTACACCATTCAGATTACAGGAGTATAACTGTATTGAATGCTAGTTTCCCAAAGTAACCCTTTGTAAATGTGGAATATTGAATAGTTGGTACAAAACTGTACGGTAGGGAAATGAATTAGAATGTTCATTAGTGCTGTGCTATTTCTACAGCTCGCAATTCTGGCAATCTAGGTTCAGAACTGAGTCTGGAGTATTGAGAGCCAGCCTGGGGGAGAGAGGAGAGGATTGGCTGTCCCATATGATGCTGTCCTCTGCAAGAAGGGTGAGAGACAGCCACACTGCTGTAGCTTCACCTAGGTGACCAGAGAGGGTGGTGCAACTGGACCTGCTTATTGGAAGGGATGATGGCATCCAGCTTCAGTGCTCAGCGTACCTTGTATGTGTGTGCATACCCTGGAGTCCCAGCCAGTGGCATCCTGGTGGATGGGGAAAGAAAATAAGGGTAAAACCTCCTGGCTGTGAGAAGCATAGTGCTGGCACTCTTGGGCCCTGCTGACTTCAACAGACAACAATCTTTCCAGTTTCTACGCTTCGTGAACCTGGGGAGAACTGCCCTGACCCCAGTGATATCCCTATGGAGAAGACACCTGCTCTATGGACTTCTTGGAAGATGTGTAAGTGACAGAGAAAGGGAAGGCTAGGGCTGTGTATTGGTCTGAGTGAGATGGGCAGCATCAGTAGTAGTAATAGGACACAGAAAGTGAAAAATCTAACAACAATTAAATGCCTTACAGGCCATAGTTGTGTACATGGAAAAAGTATAGTAAGCATATAAATGACATGAATTGCCTTTTCATGCTGTAAAAAATTATGTTTCTTGTACTATTTGTACAACAGTAGGTCCTTCTAAATACCTTTCCTACAGTCCATGCACTAATTAGTGAATTATTTCTAGTAAGCAAGTTTCAGCGTTTAGTGTTGTAAATGTTAATAGGGAAAAAAAGATTAGCAAGCAGAATGAAGAATATTAATAAAGATTAACGTATTTCATTGGGAATATAATTAAATATTTCCAGGTTAGCAGGTTTACAGATGTTGCAAAATATGTTGAAACCCCCTGCTGCATATCCTAAATCTACTGGCAATTTTAAAAACCTCCAAGTGTATCATGTTCATATTGATAAATGGCTACAGCATTAGTAGCAGTATGTTCCTCTAATTGGTGGAGTGTGCAGGTTTTTAATTAAATCACAGGTGGTACTTTCTTAAAGATAAGTTAAGAATAATGAAGAATTTTTGACAGTTCTGTGATATATGGAATAAAAGAAAATATTTCTTTCTAATTGCACTGTCTTATCTCTGCCACGTGGTTGAAATGAATTAAATTAAGACAACCTATATACAGTAAGTCTATTTTAACGCTATTCAAAACTCAGCTCATGCACATTTCATGCAGTAAATGATATTGTCCAAATTCAACCATTGCTAAATCCGGTGTAATGAACTGAATATAAATCTGGTGCTAGTATTTATTTCATATAATCAAATAATGCAATATATACAGTATATTACTTTGTATTAATATTTTTAGTCTAATATTATTTCATTTATTTTAAGTCTTATTCATATTTAAATGTAACAGGTAATTGCTGTAGGACTCTATGTAAACTTGTAACTGCTGTCAGAAAACCTTGAACTGGAGCCTCAACTTGGTGGTTTTATACTTAACCCTTGCTGTGTTACACACTGATATATCAGTCCAGAACTCCAATACATTCTAATTCTGTTGGCAGTCCAATACTTAATAAAATGAAATAAAAAAAATTTAAACTATGATCTCCAAGTGCAGAACTGCTTTGCTAACTAGTTTAGTATCGGTTTACTGTTGGGAGTTTGTATAAATCCTAGCAGTTTCTTGAAATCTATACTTTCTCTAACTGTTAGAACATCTATCATGTTGAAGAGATGTCATATGACACCAGAGGCTTGGCCAGCTTGTATGAAGCAATACTGCTATACAGTATATCCTCCACAGAATGGGGAAGAAAGCCTTTCAGAATACAATAATTGCAGATAACTCCACAGAGCTGGCCAATGACTCGAATACGATATACATGCATTTTGGTGAAGAACTGTTATCTCTGAGGAAGTGTGGGCCCCATGTTCAAAAGCTGCTCAATTCAGCATGCAAAGGAGAAGTAGTAGGATGAAACAGTACATGCCCAAGATTTAGAAAGAATGAAATGAAATGTGCAAGTGTAAAAATGCCTGAATATCAGAATAGAGCACCACAGCACAAACACCACAGCATAAATGTGGCAGCTATTGCTAACTGAATTGAATATCCTGCCTAAGAAACCATCCCCAATGCTAACAGCACATTACAGTGCAAATTAATGCAAATGAACACCTCAAAACCATAGACAAAAGACAAGTAAGAAGGAAAGTATTTCAGAAGAATAAACATGGACAATACACACAACAGAAACAGAAACAGATGTTGGTGTGTTCAGTAAAACAAACTGAAAAAAACAAACAGACTTAACTGCAGTCCAAAATAAAACCCACCCACACAAGCAACACAGTGCCCACCTGAAACCTAACAAATAAATAACAAGCAGAAACTCAGTATGACCAGTGTCCAAACAAGGTGAACAGTACTGTCTTCCCGTGGTCATATCACCATCTGCAGCCTGCTCTTGAGGCTGCAGCACCCCAGCATGCCCTCAAAGCAGTCCAACAAGGTCCTGCAACATTGAAGTGCTGCAATCCACCAACACCAGTAGCCATGACATATGGCCTGCTATTCCAGTGGTGGGAGAAGCCTTACCTGCCCTCAATGACTGCTGCTGTAGCACCTGCCATGGTAGAAGCTTGTCCCTGCCCTGCACTTGTAGTCCTGAAGGTCATGGCCCATATTCCTGGAGACACCCTTGGAAGGAAAGGAACACGTGTCAACTTGCAGTTAAGAATGCATTCAAGACACAGCCAGCACATGGGCCATGATAATAATGTAATCTACGGTGGAACTGCAGATGGGCCGTATCTGTAAATCAATCATGTGCCAATATGTGTTTTGTTAAGACACACAACAAGACTGGTCACAGACATGCAGCCCATACATGCAGAGTACCCAGCATGGGACAGTCAATGATATACCTGAGACATATGAGTATCAAGCAATACCATCCAGATGTAAACCCAGACATAAAATGGAAGGACATGTCATAGATGCATAGATACATACACAGTGTCAGCAGATAAGGGCCTACGGCCCACCCAGTCTGCTCATTTGAGCTTGTAAGTTCACTTTATGTTTTCCTTGAAGTCTGTTGCCCCTCACCCCGACTTCCAGAATTCCTTTATGTCTATCCCATGCATTCTTAAATCCCGTGATTGTTTCAGCCCCCACCACTTCCTCTGGCAGGGTGTTCCACTTGTCCACCACCCATTCTGTGAAGAAATTATTCCTCACGTTTCCTCTTAATTGTCCTCCTTCCAACTTCATCCCATGCCCTCTAGTCCTGGAACATCTTTTTTGCTTAAAAATAGTGTATTCCTGCACCCTGTTTCTCCCTGTAAGATACGTGTATGTCTTTATTATATCCCCTCTCTCCCTCCTCTCCTCCAGGGAGTACATATTCAAGTCCTTCAACCTGTCCTCAGAGGACTTGTGATGCAATCCATGTACCATCTTTGTTGCCTTCCTCTGAACCTTCTCTACCCTGTCTATGTCCATATGTAGGTAAGGTCTCCAGAACTGTACACTGTACTCCAGGTGGGGCCTCACTAGTGTCTTGTACAGTGAAATTATGGCCTCCCTTTTCCTGCTGGTGATGCCTCTGCCTATGCATCCTAGCATCCTATTTGCTTTACCTGCTGTCTTGTTGCACTGTTTCCCTACCTTGAGGTCATCAGAGATGATAACCCCAAGATCCCTTTCCTGCTTGGTGCATGCTATATCCTCACCCCCCAACTGATATATTTTGCCAGGGTTTTTGTGCCCCATATGCATTATCTTGCACTTATTTGCATTGAATTTCAACTGCCAAACCCCTAACCATTCTTCAAGTTCTGCAGGTCCCTTCTCATTCTGTCGACGCCCTCGGGTGTGTCCACTCTGTTACAGAGCTTTGTGTCATCAGCTAACAGGGAAATTCTGCCTTCTAGGTCTTGTGCAATGACACTGATGAAGATGTTGAATAGGACCAGTCCCAGCACTGATCCATGTGGTACCCCAATGGTCACTCTTCCCTCTGTGGAGTGACAGCCATTTACCACCACCCTCTGTGTCCTGCCACCCAGCCAGTTACCTACCCACCACACTACTGTCCTGCCCACACCCATATTCCCCAGTTTGTGGAATAACCTTTTATGTGGCATAGTGTCAAAGGCCTTGCCGAAGTCCAGATAGGCCACATCCACTGCCCTCTCCTGATCCACCTCCCTAGTCACCCAGTCGAAAAATTCAATGAGGTTGGTCTGACATGACCTCCCCCTGGTGAAACCATGCCACCTTGGGTCCTGTAGTCCTTTGACAACCAGATGTTCCACCAATCTCTCCTTCAGTAGTGCTTCCATGATCTTCCCCACTACCGAGGTGAGGCTGACTGGTCTGTAGTTCCCCGCTTCCCCTTTGTTCCCACTTTTGCATAAGAGGACTACATCTGCTGTCCACCAGTCTTTGGGTACCTCCCCTCTTTACAGTGATTGGATAACAAGGACTAAGCACTTGTACACAGATCTTGCTGGCTGGGATGGCTACAGGGGTAGTTAATATCATAAATAATCTCACTGCTCTGGAGAGATGACGTGGTCCTATGGATAGGAGCAGCATGCCCAAGCAGACAGACTGACACCGCAAAGTAGGAACCACCTGACATCAGCTGACTGAGGTGAATGACACCACACTGCACTGGCATATTACCAAAGAAGCACCACAGCATTCAGTAATAGCAAGATGATCTGTCTGCTAAAGGGGGGGCCCCCTTTTGCCCAACACCCCGACGGCGAAACACGGAAAATTACCACTACAGTGACAGTTGCTGTAATGGTCTGATTCCATGTTTCACAGTCCACCAGTGTTCTGCCCCCTCCCCGGACCAACTCCAACCTGAAGTTGAGAATCTTAAAGTCCAGGGGGGTGTAGGGGCACAGCCCCCCCCCACAGAAAACATTGGGGTCTTGGGTGGCACAATACCTGCATCGGTATTGTGCTGTCGCTGTGTGGGTGGTTGACAGGTTTACTGTCGACCAAACTTGGTGCTTCCCTGCTAAAGCATGCATAATGTGAACAGGCTTCTGTCACTGAGCATGTTTTGCAACACATACACAGACCCACACAAGAATACAAGGTTTGGGCACAGAGGGTCTTCACAAACCTCTAATTGCCTGCAGCAGGGGCAGAACATGTAGAAGCCATTTCACCACCATTCTGTCTGCACTGCAGACACCTAGTATGTAGGCATCTAATAGAGGTACAGTATCATGTGATTTAAAGTCAGGAACCAAAATAAACTACCGCATAGAGACAATGGACACAATCTGGACAGATGGCTAACACAAATGTAGCAAGGGAAGGCATTGCATGAGTACATGCTCCCTCGAGTACCCTATGTTGTGTAGTGTTGTACGTTGGGCTTCCTGCACACCAGGATGCAACTGATGCCACAGTAGTAAAAAGAAGGGGGTAGAAGAGTGCTGGTGGGGATGGGGTACCTGGTGAGAGGAATATGCAAGCACTAATACTCAACAGTGCGGGCGGTATTGGGAATACTGGACCGCCAAGGGGCATAATGAGGCCTGACACTGCAGGCGGAGGGCCTTATAGCCCCTGGAAGGTCCGGTATTGCCCATACCACCCACCTGGAGGGTATTATTGCGCTTAGAAAATGGGCACTGTAAAAAAAAAAATACCTGAAAACAAATTAACAAAAAACTAATTTTTACAACATTTTGAAATTAAATAGTTCCTCCTCCTTCATTACAAGGATGGTATTTTGTCCAAATGCAGACACCATAGTTAGAAAGTTGGCTGACTGCAGTTACTGCCCCCACAGCAAACTGCATTTTTTTTTTTTTAGTTGATCCCCCCCCATTACAATAGTTTTCATTTGAGAGGCTTTGTTTTTGTCTTGCTGATATTTTTTTTTCACACTGGGGCTAGGTCAGAGGTTGCAATCATGACAAGGAAGTGCGGCTTGGGAGAATAAATGCGTGTCATCGGGAGCCAGCTGTTGAGGCCATTTTCCTTTTTTATTTGACGGGCTTCACTGCATGTTACTGGGACCAAGTTGTTTTATTTATTTTGCTTGTTTTTTCAGTTCCTGGTCCTTGCTGCCTTCTATGAGGACTGGGAGTGTGAAGAGGAGAGTCCGTTTCATCCTGAGAGTGAGTCAGCGGTAGACCAATTGGAGGAGGGAGGAGTGAGAGTGCCGTTTGGTGTGCGACTGCCACTGTCTGACCATTCGCAGTAACAGGACTGAGAATTGCAGAGTATGAGAAACGATCAGTGGTGACAGTATGGAAGAGGTAAGAGTGCTACAAATTTGAAATCCTTTATTTTTGGAACAGAGCATGCAACTGGCTGGAGGAGGAGGAGCGAGAGTGTCATCAGATGAGTGAGAGTGACTGAAATTTTACACTAACAGTGTGGGGAATCGGGGGCATGAGACTAGATGAATATTTTAGATTTATGAAAAGAGAAGTCAGCAAAAAAAGAAATGTAGCTAGGAGGCCGTTATTTATGTCACAAAGGAGTGTACTGGGAGGACTGATGGTATTGGGGGGCTCTCTTGGTAAGCGAGGGAACAAAATGGCAGCATTTTTAAAATTAAAATGAGGCGTTCCAGCCAATTAGGAAGCAGGGTGGGCACTACAATACTTACTAGGTACAGGGGCACTGCAGACTGGTACTTTTTGTTTCCTGGACATCTATTGAAAGTTAATGTATCCCCCTGGAAAGGGTACTAGCCAATCAGATGCTAGGAAATAAAAAGCCCATTTTCTAAAGTGGAATAATACACGCAGGTATATATCACAGTGCTGCATAATCCATGAAATAGTATATGATGCAGTATTGTACCAACATAACACTGAGAAGGGTGTAAGCTGGCAGAACTCCCAATAACCATTTGAGACTGTCCAGGGGAGATATAAAGGCCACATGGCAATGCACATAGGAATATAGTGGTGTCCATGATGTCCAGGACATACAGCATCTCACCTTCTGGGTATACACATCAGTGCCACCACCACCAAATCCTAGCTCACATCTTGAAACAAGCTATCACTTACCAGTGTATCTGTGCTGCTCAAGCCAACAAATGAGGACAGGGTAAAAACATGAATATAGCAAAATAACGCCAGTGGAAAGCACAACATAGCATATCACATTTAATACAGCATACCCCATTGCCTTGTACAAATATCATCCCCTGATGCAATCTGAAAGGTCATTCACAACTGCATAACTTCATGGCAAACAATCCCTGCAGTAAAACACATCCATATGAACAATATTTTGCAAGGCAATCATGTGTACTATTTTATGTAACCCACAGGCATGGCAGGATAAACACAAATGCAATATCTATAAGGAATGCACAGTGCATGGTATTTACAGTACAGTATGTGTGCTTTAACCAGCAGGTTGCTGGCAGTTGTACAGTTGTGCTACATCCTCCTATTAGTTGAGTGGGCATCCTGTCATGCACATAGCTTTCTGTCCTTGTCACCTGCTTCTGGCTCCTGGCATGGGCTTTTCTGGTCCCTCTAGCTATCTCCTGTCAGTGGCACATGTACAGTGCAACACAGTGGGAAATTGATATATTACAGAACCATAATAGACATGATGTGACAGAGATAGACGTGTCATGTATAGACACAATGCATATCACTATATTTGTTATAGGAAACATCACGTGCTATGTGTGAACACCACTCATCAATAACATAGAACCTGTGCCAAATCAGTGCACATGTGTGTACAGCAGCAATTGAACATAGAGGTTCATATACACAGATATCCAGACCTTCCAACATTATAAAGACAAACACATATAAGACACAGGACTCAGTGCTGCTGCTGCCACAGACCTCCACAGCCATGGCTGCATGTGTTACCCAGACCAGTTGTGTCCGCCACACTGCACAGCAGGAACTGCATTTTATATGTACTACAAATACAGTGGTACTCTGTTGCATGCAATTAGCACCATAATGTGGTCCAACAGAGTGCAACATTAATATAAAAACAATAGTAAGGGTAGATTTTAAACAGGCATCATACTGGCATAGTTGAGCTGAAGTCGGGAACTTAGCTCTACATATAGCAAGGGGCAGTTCACAACTTTGCCTCAAATATGAGTTGTGATATATATATATACACATATATGTACATACATATATATTATTCTACTTTTTATTGAAGAAAATCCACTCCCAACTCTCATGTAGCATAAAACAACCCACCTTCCACACCACCAGGTAAAAAACATGTTTCCCCCACCTTTTTGTGAACATAATCTTTTTTCAACATTGTCAAAGTCTTCAGAATCCGTATGACTAATAAACAGGCAGTGCATTCAATACAGTGTTCAATCATTACATACAACTTTATGTTATAATGGGTCCTGATTATAGCTCAGTAATAGCAATACATTCCTCCACCCCTTTAGAGACAGCGCAGATGGGAAGAAAGGAGTATTAGCAAAGGCTGCCTAAACCTATCAAAGACCAGACTTTATCAAAACAGCAATCATGGGTGTGGTGCAGGGGTCCCCAGGGACTGGATCATAGGCCCCTGTGGGAGGCTGGTGGGGTGGCAAGGGGAGCAGTGATAAAAACGACTATAGGACCAGCCATCCCCCCCACTCTTTTATTCCCCACCTCCCTCTTCCACCATTACAGTAGTTTCCAGCAATATTCTAGAAGTTAAAAATATCCCCGGTCTATTACTTAAAAAAAAACTTCCTCCAACCCCACTGCAGATTAACAATAACCCATTTTAATTCCCACCCTCATCCTTGTTCCACTCAATTATATAATATGAACCCCCACCCTACCACCAAATACAGTAGCACCCAGCCCCCCCCACCATATCACACTAACAAAAAGATACCAGACAAATAAAACTGACACCTGTAAAAAGAAGAAAAAATTCCCCACAGCGGCAACCAGCCATCATCATTATTTCATTCACAGTGAATGACTATGTGATGATATGGTGCTAGAAACAGCAGACTGGCTAACCAAAAGACAAAAAGTGGTGCTGCACACACTGGCTTGAAAATGGTGCAGTATCTAGGGGTGGCTAACCCCCCTTGAAGTTATGCAACATAAGACAACATTGATACTGCACTCATACAGTTTGCCTCTGTTGTAGTGCACTGAATGAAATGATGAGCAATAGTCCAACTGTCCAATTCATCTAAGTATTTTAATAAACCAACTTGTGGACAGTTCATATGAAAATTTCACACATTGCTTCTTGCTGTTTTTAGAAATCCCACCACAATGATGGTGCTCCGGTGTTTCGCTTAGTGGAGCTTTATATGGGGAGCTGGCACCATGGAGGAGTGGGTTTCCTTTTATACTGGCATCCTATGATGATATCATAATGATGTGTCAGAATGGGATCTTAGCAACATGTCAACAATCCCTCTATGAAGCCGTTCTCATCACAACTTAGGACTTCAGTATGGTGGTAGTGGAACGGTGAGTGAATAAACTCTTGCATTAAAGAAAAAAACAACTAAATTCATATCAAACACACTGTTAAATGGCAAAAAATGAAAGCAGTAACAAATAATGCCCACATATTTCAAATGATTAAGATAAATAAAAAAATTATAATTTCGTAATTTGCATAATTTCTTACTCAATAGCAAAATTGCTATAAATATACATTAAGGTTTCAAAGTTAATTTTGAACTCTCTTGTATATACTGATTGTGATGCTTGGCCAGCTGGTTATGATTGTTCTATGATATTTGTAATATAAAAATGTAGTGTGTGATTGTATCCATAAGACCAGCTGGGCTATGGGTGCCCCCCCAAGTTCTAGTGGAAATAACAGGATATACTAACCTGAAACCAGGAGGTAATTAAAATACTAGAGAGACTTAATTAAGGGTCTCCTGTTTCTGACTTAATTATAACTGACCCAGCTACCAGGATATAGGGCTCGTAAATTTTTATGACGTCTTAGAGGAAAACATGTTCCCACCATAGTGCTAAAGTTATAAAAATCCTTTCATGTGCCTTGAGAACAGGAGCTGCTCAAGATCAGAGAAAATGTTAATTTAGGAGTCATATTTGGGAAATGAGGTTTTGCTGATGTTACCTTATTTAATACACCTCCTGATAGGACATCCTGTTTGTACATTTTTTATATCCTAAAAGGAGGAGCTAGATGACGTCATAGAAGGGGTGTGTGACAGAGAGGCAGTTTAAACTGAATACTGAGGCTGAACTTAGACATTTCTTTTTGGGCTCTTAAGAAACAACATCTACTTTAAGCACTGTATAGAGGTAATACATTAGATAGAAAAAGTCTAACTGTATGTTGGTAGGAGTTTGTCTGTAGTTGCTTTGTTTTCTTTTAAGTGATTGTATGCTTTGCGATATAGTGTTCTGTGTTTACATTTTACATATTTTTAAGTAAACCTTTCATACTGCCTGGGTCTTCCAAGTTCTCTCTTTTGCATGCGACATATGGAGGGTTAAGACTGACAAAACTGTTCATAAGCTTGATGGTGTTTCCAAACTGGGAAAAGGTAAGAATATACCTAAGGTCTTCTATAGAGTTTTAAGGATTCATTTTGGATACCTGATTAGGTGCCCTTAGGCAAAAGATATCTGGCATCCCCCCGAAGAGCAGATTATCTGAGCCTGTACATTTGGGTACGCTAACATAAGGTTCACAGTTTGTATCCCCTCCAGAACTTGAGACCAAAGGTTATTCAGACCCACAAGCAAACAGGAGGGTTACCATGTCTGTTACCTGTTCACATTACTGCATTCGGAGGTTGTCGCTGTGGGAGCAGAGGGCCTTACCTGCTGAGTGCATTTGTGGCACTTATAACTTTTAATTAAAAAAAATTTAACTAACTTATACTAGGGCACAAGAGCCTAAGTCAACTATGAGGCTATTATGTTAATTCCTTCAATACTCTTTCAGTACTTTTACATTTGAAATAGCCTTTGAATAAATAGTAGTCAAAATTCCAGTCATGAAGTGTTAAAAGAAGAAAAAAAAAGGGTGCAGATTCTGTGAGTCAGGAGCCGACCTCTCAAATGTAATTCAACTATAGCATTTTAGTGGGGATTTATACAGGTATTCCTGCACTCTCCATAGATTCTACAGCATCTGAATGGATGAAAGAAGAAGTGAAATATCAGTGTCTATTTAGAACCATTGTGCACAATAAGAAACACAATTAGGACAAATAACAAAAAGCAATATCAGTAACAAAAGTTTGTCAAACACCATTCATTGCTAACTAAAGTCTCAGATTTGAGATACCATTTGCATTAATTAATGAAAGCCTAAATAACAGGAGGTTTGGGGAGGGAAAGCAGCCTCAGTTGGGATAATGATTCCCAGTGATAATGATAAATTTTAACAATCTTTACCAGTTACAGAAAGGGTTTTAAATCCCAAGTTGAAATTAAACCCATTGGATGTTGACTATTAAGAGAAAAAATCCATTAATTTTCTCTCTGTAATAGTATTTTTAATCTGTCTCAGTCCTGACCCCTGACTTTGATCTGTTCCAAACCCCAAGCATTTGACATCTAAAACATTACCACCATGTTGCTGCATGAAGTGCTCAGCTACAGGACTCTCTGGATCATATATTTTGATATCTCTGATGTGTTCCTGATTTTGTTGTTCTAAATGGTGGGCTGTGGATCCTAAAATGTTTTGAGACAGCTGTACCAAATTACATAAACTATGAAGATGGAGCTGCGAGAGATAAATTGCCCTATGTCCACTACTCTACGGATGGTGACTAACTGAAACATGTTGCCCTGAAAACAGTGACAGCAAATATTGCAGTTACCACATTTGTACATTCCTTGTGGTCTGTTTGGTAACCACATCCTATGTTCAATCTTGGGGCTTCTAAACTGGATGTGAACTAACACATCCTTTATGTTTTTATCCCTGCTGACGTTTATCCTCAGTTTGTCTCTTACACATTCTGACAACATCAGGTTGCCCTGTAGGATTGGTCAATATTTCACTAAGATGTTGCCAATGCACCCTGCCAATTGGTTGAATTGCATAACAACTCATACTTTCGGTTGCTTAAGCATGATTTCTACATCTAGGCAACCGATAAAGTTTCCCTATCTTTTTCTTTAGCTTTCTCAAAGGCAACATCTAATGTTTTCCTACTGTAGCCACTCTGCTCTAATCTTTCCTTCAGTTTGACTGCTTGTTTTTCAAATTCTTTAGGAGCAGAGAAATAGTGTCTCAGACCTAAAATTGTCCACACCCTCAGTCATTAAATGATTCAATACCCTATGGACAGTTTTTAGTTCTGAGACATAATTGGTCTGATTCTATATTCTAGACAGACACATCATAGTGAGGAACCAGGTAGGTAGGTAGGTAAAAACATTTTTATACAGTGATACAGCCATTAGGGTTCCAAAAATCCCTGTTTACAAGGCTTACCTGTTTGTATAAAAAACTAAATTATTACAACATTTCCAAAAAATGAAAGGTACAATACAAAATATCAGACATACAAAGAATACGAACAAGTTATAGAATATTACAAAAATCATCAGAAAAAAACAAATAAACACTTGACCACTGCATTCTTCTCACTTGTTACAATAGCAGCACCAGGAGTGTGTTTTGTTAAACAGTTTAATGACTTGGTAGGGTGCGTTGGTAACATCTTGGTAAAATATGTCCTACAGGGCAACCTGATGTTATCAGAATGTGTAGGAGACAAACCAAAGATAAAATTTTGCACATTATATATTCTCTTAACACCACCTTTTTGAACGTTTTAAGTACTGGGTTGTTACTATACAGACATAATGTAGACACACGTTTGAATAATATCTTTAAGAGAGCTTTTAACTTACTTGCATTGACCTCATTTAGCAATGTTTCTTTACCAGTTTTTTCAAAATTCAAATTCTCTGAAAACAAATGTTCCAGTGCTTCTAGGTTCTGAACAATTATCTAGTTCAGTTCAGGTAGAGGATCTGAAGCATCAAATAGCAATCATCTGGTGTCATATTTATAATCCTGTCCATGTGTCCTTGGTCCATTACCTATTATTCAGTGATTAGTTCTTTAATATTTAAATCAAAAATCATGATGGTCCTTGCTCTTTAGCTTTCAGTATGAAAGTCTTTGAGGCAATTTTTTTTCTGAACAGTTTATAAATGTCTATTTTAATTTGAAATATGTTGGGTGGTTCCTGTGGTACAAAGGATAATCCTTGAGAAAATACTACAGTCTGTTGCTGATTAAGCTCAGTTCCAGAAATATTAATCACTTCTGTTGTCTCTTGTACTGCTGGTGCAGTTCATAACATTTTCCCCTTTCCCCCTTTCCTCATCCTTGTTTTCCTTCTTTTGCCTGACTATTCTTTTTCCTTTTTTCTTTTGTGCCTTCCAAAACAACGCACCGAATTACAGCTGTTTGGTTGTTCTGAATCTACTTCTGAGGAGTTAGTACACTCTGATGAATTTCCTGATTTCTCCATAGATTTTTCAGAATGAGTACTTTCAGGTCTGTGTACTGAATCTTTTCTATTTCTGCTTGCGGACCTCTAGCGGCTCTAGGACCTACCGCTTTTAGCCCATGAAAAAATTCTGCCTTCTCTGTAATCCTCTTCAGCACTGTTAAGTGTTTTTGTTTTCTCTTAATTACTTCTTGCTCATGCTTTTCAAGTCTATTTTTCAGGTCTTCATCAAGTGCAGCAAACTCCAGTGCAGAGGACAAGAGGGCAAGCTCTTTTCTGACCTCTGCTATTTCCTGTACTAGTTTGTTAGGTTTTTCTGTATCTTCTTTTATAATTACTTTCACAAAACCCCTACTACAAGTAACTGCAAATTCTTCCATTCATTTCTATTAGAAAACTTCTTAAAGCATCCAGAGGGATTTTATCACTCTAAGTACCCATGTGCTTGATCTTCCTCTAATATTTCTCAAGTGTGGCAAAGTTACACAGTAGGTTATAGTCATTTTCCCAAACCGGAGTTTTTCTAACAATAAAAAGACCTACTTTAAATTCTTAAACTCATTGCTTTGTGTTATTTTATTTTATTTATTTATTTATTTCATAATTCGGATATAACTTTTGAGCAAAATGCTCTTTTTCAAAGGTAACACTTCTTGACAGGAGGACAACACAGAAAGGTAGTTACAGAGTATGGGTGCACAAGTACAGAGACAAAAATACAAGAAATAACAGTAATTGGTCTGACTATTTACAATTGTAAGCTATCTCATATAGAGATACAGCACACTGCAATTGCAGTAATGCAGCCCAAGGTACAAGGTATTTCACTCGGAGATAGATGTAACTTATTCCTTGCCTGTGCCTTCCTTGTTTGAAACTCTTAAGTGTCTCCGAAAACTAATTGTAATTTCAGGATTTTCAGAATTAGCACTTCCACTCGCTGAATTGGTAGCACTCATTCTTTGTACAAAAGTAGCAAAAATTATTTTGTATATCCACAGAGCACTGCAAGTTACTATATAGCTTCCAAGGGAATCAGGGAGCTGGCAAAATCTAAGTCAGTGGTCAATTAATCAGTTTCTATTAACAGCATGCTTCCTCCTATGCTCAGGGGCCACTGGTGCTGCTCAGCACAATTGCCATCAATAGAAACACAATTTGGGTGTGGGGTCTTCTCAGGTATGGCTTGCTGGTGCTGTGCTTGGGCTGGCTAACCCCACTCTAAATGAAAAATGAACAGGATGCAGTGCACTTGCACAAAAACAAAAAAAGGCTTGTTTTACTTTTTACACATGGCAACCTAGCTCCGAAACCACTGCATCATAAACAAGCATTTGTCAATGCCGAATGTTTGCTTGCTGGCATTGGCATTGGTAGTGTAGCAGTTAGAGAGATGCATAATAGGAATGGCAGAGAAGTATTGAACTGAAGCCAACCCCACCATCACCCTGCAGAGACTGACAGGCATTGGGGTGTGCCTTTGGATCGCTGGCCATAACACCCACGCCATTTCACCACACCGTGCCCTGCAGACACCGACAAGTGTCATGGTGTGCCTTGAGGTCTTTGAACCTTATGCTCACCCAATTCCAAAAGGAAATATGGTGAGATGGGTGCAGTATAGGAGAATGAGGTGAACTTTGGGGCCAAAGAGTCCAAGGCACACCTTGATGCCTCTCATTGGCTGCAGGTGTGGGTGGAGGTGCAATGGCATGAGCAATACAGGTGACAGTCCCAAGTCACACCCTTGATGCCTGTCAGTCTCTACAGGGTGGGGTATTATGGTTGGAAACCCTAATGTCCCAGGTGTTCATTGGCATTTCACTCCAAATTTTCAACATAGTTTTTTTGTGACCCTACCTCATGAACAGTGGCAATATCAGTTCGTTAGCTGAAGCGACTATGCCATTTGGCACCACAGGTGCGAAAACACATTTCAAACAGGATGTGAAAAATGACAGCTGTACTGTTCATGGGGAGGTGTAAAAAATGGCAATGTTGAAAATCTGGAGTGAAAATATAAAAAAACTGGCGAAGTCATGAGTGTGCATAGAAACTGTGCAACGCACACCCGTAATGTTATTAGTTTGGGAATTTTTTACAGCAGATTGTCAACACAGGCATTTTGGGACCTCCGCTCATGAACAGTGTCACTGTGATTTTCTTATTCTGTCCCGAACACTGATTTCCCACAGCAACTGTGCATTTCTGTGCAGGAAGTGCGAAAGCACATTTCAGCCAAGGTGTGAAAAATGACAACTGTACTGTTCATAAGGAGGTGTGGAAAAATGCCAGTGTTGAAAATCTGGACTGAAAATATTACAAATTTATAAACTTATGAGGGTGCGTGGAAACTGTGCAATGCACGCTCATAACACAGTCATTTTATGGACTTTTGTCACCACATTTTCAACATAGCCATTTTAAGACCTCTGCTCATGAACAGTGTCGCTGTAATTTTCTTACTCTGTCCCAAACATTGATTTTGCACACCAACTGCACCATTGTGCATTACATGTGTGAAAACACATTTTGGGCAAGATGTGAAAAATGGCAGCTGTAATGCTCATAAGGAGGTGTGGTAAAATGGAAATGTTGAAAATCTGGAGAAAATATAAAAGTTTGTGAAATTCTGGCGTGCATACAAAATGTACAGTACGCTCATAAAACAGTCATTTAGGAATTCTTTCATCAAATTTTCAACATAGGGTTTGAGGCTCACCCCATGAATTGTGGCACTGTCATTTCATTGTTTGTCCCGAAAGGTGGTTCCAATGAGTGACTGAGAAATCACCTTCAGGACCGAAAACAAAAATGACAGTGGCTGAGTTCATGAGGTAGGGTCCCAAGAACCCCATGTTGAAAATGTGGTGAAAAAATTCCCAAAAATGGCCAAGATATGCACCAAAGTTGAAAAAAAAAACACATTTATGTCATTATACAGCTTACTGGCATTTCTTCAGTTCATGGTCAGCTTTGAAGAGTGCACACATGTTCCCAGTCCACTGAAGATCACTGCGCCAGCTTCCGGAGGTAAGGTGGATGCATGGAACAGCCTTCCTGAGGAGATTGTGGGGTCTAAAACTGTGGGAGAATTCAAGAATGCATGGGACAGACATATGGCAATTTTTGTGTGGGGGAGAAATAGGCTGTTGGTTAAATAGGATCTGCAGGTTATTCTCTAGGTAGGGAAATGGGCAGACTAGGTGGGCCAAGCGGTCCTTATCTGCCATCAAAGTCTATGTTTCTATGTATGGGGGTGAGGGAGGTATGGGGAGGTGGGGTACGCAGAGGGTGGGCGTGGGTTGGGTGAGGGGGCAAGAGAGTCAACAAGGAACAGTTTTCTTTGGTTCTAGGTATTTTTTTTTTTTATAAAGAACAACATGGGACTTTTGCACGTGCTGGGGTGGGCTCCCAGTGTGGCACCCTGGAGAGGCTCTGTTGAGGGTCAGTGGATCCGACGGGGATTGGGCACCTGTGCAGGTCACGGACCTTTGCCATGCTGGGGTGGGCTCAAGCATGGCACCTAGAAATTTGCTTTTGTGGGGTCCAGTGGAGCCGGGCATTGGCACCCCGCCAGTCATACAGTGTGTGGGGGTGGAGGGAGCGACATGCATGCTGGGGTGGGCCCCAGCATGCTACCGAGGTGTTCATGGGGGGGGGGACTGGATCCAGACTGGATGACAGTTCAGATAAAGTGCTGACGTGTAGGCAATTTGCATACAGTACTACTGAAGGCAGTGTGCAAATTGCCTGCCGACAGCAGTATGCAAATTGCTTACATGTTACCACCACTGATTGTAGCAGTGTTTTTTTCAGAACTGTATGGCACTGCATCTGAACCACTGTAATAGACAGCTCGGACATTCATTGGTGCGGTGCAGCCACGCCTGAAAAACGGAGAAGGGCATTGGAAGTGGGGGTGGCACACCTACAAAAACTCGTAGGGTAGCACTATGTTTCTTGCACATGCATGCAAGACAAACATAACAAGCATTTGTCAATGCCGAATGTTTGCTTGCTGGCATTGGCAGTGGTAGTGTAGAAGTTACAGAGCTGCATAATAGGAATGGCAGTGAAGTATTGAACTGAAGCCAACCCCACCACCACCCTGCAGAGAGTGACAGGCATTGGGGTGAGCCTTTGGGTCGTCAGGCGTGGCCACGCCATTTCACCACACCCCACCCTGCAGACACTGACAAGTGTCACGGTGTTCCTTGGGTCTTTAGCTCTTGTCGCACCCCATTCCATTAGGAAATATGGTGAGATGGGTGCGATATAGAGAATGGGTGAACATTGGGGCCGAAGAGTCCAAGGCATACCTCGATGCCTCTCACTGGCTGCAGGGTGTGGAATGGTATGTGCATTACAGGCAAGAATCCCAAGTCACACCCCTGATGCCTGTCATTCTCTACAGGGTTGGGCATTATGGTTGGAAACCCTAATACCTCAGACATTCGTTGGTATTTTCACTCCAAACGATCAACATGTTTTTTTTGTGACCCCACCTCATGAACAGGGGGAATATCAGTTTGTTAGCCTAAAGCTGCTTATGCACAGCGACTACGGCATTTAGCACCACAGGTGCAAAACATTCGAACAGGATGCAAAAAATGACAGCTGTACTGTTCATGGGAGGTGTAAAAATGGCAATGTTGCAAATCTGCATAAAATATTTAAAAATGGTGAAGTCACGAGCGTATATAGAAATTGTGCAACGCACACCGTAATATTATTAGGCTGGGATTTTTTACAGCAGATTGTCAACTCAGGCATTTTGGTGCCTCCGATCATGAACAGTGTCACTGTGTTTTTTTTATCTGTCCTGAACAATGATTTCCCACAGCGACCACACATCTCTGCGCTGAAAGTATGAAAACACACTCCGGCCATATTGTGAAAATTGACAGCTGTAACTGTAAATAAGGAAGCGGGAAAATGCCACTGGTGGAAATCTGACTTAAAATATTACAAAGTCATGAACTCACGCTGGTGCGTGGAAACTGCACAATGCTGACTCGTAATACAGTCATTTTATGGACTTTTGTCACCAAATTTTCAACATAGCCATTTTAGACCTCTGCTCATGAACAGTGTAACTGTGATTTTCTTAATCTGTCCCAAACATTGCTTTCGCATACACCAACAGCACCATTGTGCACTACATGTGCGAAAACACATTTTGGGCGGTATATGAAAATGGCAGCTGTGCTGTTCATAAGGAAGTGTAATAAAATGGCAATGTTGAAAATCTGGGTGAAAATATTAAATTCGCAAACTTATGAGCGTGCTTAGGAACTGAGCAACGCACGCTCGTAAAACAGTCATTTTTAGGAATTTTTTCACCAAATTTTCAACATAGCCATTTTAAGACCTCTGCTCATGAACAGTGTCACTGTGATTTTTTTAATGTGTCCCATACATTGATTTCACACATTGACTGCGCCATTGCGCGCTACATGGGCAGAAACACATTTTGGGCAAGACGTGACAATTGACAGCTGTAGTACTCATAAGAAGGTGTGGTAAAATGGAAATGTTGAAAATCTGGAGGGAAAATATTGAAAATTCGCGAACTTACGAGCGTACGTAGGAACTGTACAATGCACGCTCATAAAACAGTCATTTTTTGGAATTTTTTCACCAAATTTTCAACATAGCCATTTTAAGACCTGTGCTCATGAACAGTGTCACTGTGATTTTCTTAATTTGTCCCGTACATTGATTTCGCACACAGCTGCACCATTGTGCATTACATGGGCAGAAACACATTTTGGGTGAGATGTGAAAAATGACAGCTGTAATACTCATAAGAAGGTGTGGTAAAATGGCAATGTTGAAAATCTGGAGTGAAAATATTGAAAATTCATGAACTTACGAGCGTGCGTAGGAACTGCGCAACACACGCTCGTAAAACAGTCATTTTTAGGAATTTTTTCACTAAATTTTCAACATAGCCATTCTAAGACCTCTGCTCATGAACAGTGTCACTGTGATTTTCTTAATTTGTCTTGTACATTCATTTCGCAAACCGGCTGCGCCATTGTGCGCTACATGGGCGGAAACACATGTTGGGTGAGATGTGAAAAATGACAGCTGTACTGCTTATAAGAAGGTGGGGTAAAATGGCAATGTTGAAAATCTGGAGTGAAAATATTGAAAAGTTAAGAACTTACGAGCGTTATGAGAACTGCTAACGCACGTCATAAAATAAATGCTTACTCTTTTTCCACCAATTTTAAATAGGCTTTGAGAGCTCCACCTTATGAACACTGGCAGTGTCGCTTTCTAATCAGTCCTGAAAAGTGATTCGCGCAGTGACTGCAAATTACCTTCCGGGCCTGAATAATGCCATGACAGTGACAGCATTCATGAGAAGGGGTCCCAAAACCCATGTTGAAAATTTGGTGCAAAAATTCCAAAATGTCTGAGATATGCAACAAAGTTGAAAAACCCTATCTAGCTCATTATACAGCTTACCGCATTTCCTCAGTTCGCGGTCGGCTTTGAAGAGTGCAGATGTGTTCCTGGTCCACTGAAGATCATTGTGCCGGACTCCGGAGGTAAGTATGGGATGAGGGGTGGTGTGGGGAGACAGGGTGCGAAGTGGGTGGGTGCGGGTTGTGGTTGGGGGCAGGAAGACTGCGTGGGACCATTTTTTCTTTGCAGGTATTTAAAAACCAAAAAAAGATGACACGGGATGTTTGCCACACTGGGGTGGGCTCCCAGCATGGCAGAAGGACGGCTGGGGGGGTCGTGGAGCCGACGGGGGATTGGGCACCCCCGTCGGCCATGGCATTATTGCCATGCTGGGTGGGCTCCCAGCGTGGCACCTTGTACTCCGGGGGGGAGAGTGAAGCCGACGGGGATTGGGCACCCGTCATGTATACTATCGAGTTGCCATGCTGGGGTGGGCACCCAGCGTGGCATTGAGGCTTTGGGGAGCGAGCACAGCCGACGGGGATTGGGCACCCCATCGGCTATAGAGTGTGCATGGGGGAGGGCAGCATGCAGTATGCGTGTGTGTGTGTGTGTGTGTGTGTGTAGGGGAGCTGCATGAGTAGGGAGATATCTTATCGCTGCTCACTGAAGCGTAGCTCCCCTTTCAACTGTATGTCACTGCATTTTGGAGCTTGTCATAGACAGCTCCAGCATGCATTGGCTTACATACAGCGCCTGCCAACACACTGACTGAATTGGAAGAGGGGGTGACACACCTCCGAAATCTCTGATGATGGCACTATGTTTCTTGCACATGCGTGCAAAGAAACATAAAAATGACTTGTCTTTTGACATGAAGTTTTGAAATTATTGGAATTATATATATATATATTTTTTTTACAGTTAATCTGTTTATTTTCTGCGTTCAGAGATTTACAATAGTGGAACCCTTAATCAAATTGGCTGACCTGGTGGTTTACAAGTATGGAGCTGTTATATGATTCTAAAAAACAATACATGTTATGGCAATGCCAGACAACAAGTGCATTGACATTGATGCAACTTCCAACATTTATCTGGTACCTTGTATACTTATGATTATTAACCTGTTGTGATTACTTCTCAAAATGGCAGGGCATATTTCAGCTGGCACCAAGCTGCTTCACCTGTCATGAAGAAGGTAAGAAGGGGAGGAGGACTCAATTGGCTGCACTCAGAGTTGCACTCAAGATAGTTATCGAGAAAAAGAGTAAAATAACCATTAATTATCTTTAGTCTGAATAATTGAACAACCATTCTACTGTGGAATCTCAAAGGGGTCTAAATGTGTCCTTTATATACTTGGAGGAGTGAGTAGTACAAGTAGCATTAAGAAAAGCCAGATAGGGGGCCCACAACCATTCTTGTAGCAGGACTTCCTAGTGAGGGTGGCTGTGGTTTCCAGGGCCCTGAGCCATTCTACTGCCTGAGGGAGCTCAGTTGTTCTCCAGTGTTTAATGGTGATTCTTTCACAGTCTACTGCGGCCTGTATGAGCCATAAGAGCTGTATCTTGGATAAACCTAAGGATGGAGGCATAAGGCCCAGGAGCCAGAGACCAGGGTCAGCTGGTAATGGACTCCCAAAGATCTGTGAGCAATACTGTATCACAGGTGGCCATAGTGATTGTAAGGGGGGAGGCAGGACCATAGGGTATGTAATAGGTCCGCAACTGGGTTGCTGCATCTCCAGCAGACATCACTGTCAAGCAGGCCCATCTTTTTTTTAATTGGACAGGGGTATGGTACCAGAGATGCATTACTTTGTTCTACAAAAGCAGGCTATTGGGGACAACACAGGCCTGATGGATTCTCAGCCAGCACTGATGCCATTGCGTGTCTGTAATGGGGGTACCCAGCTTCAACGCCCATTTATCCTTAGCTGGGACTGAGGGGTGGGGGCCACTATCATGCAAAAACCTCTGGATGGTACCTGCTCTGCCACTAGGGTGCGCCATCCAAGTTTTCAATGGATGGTAATGTGCCCTCCCAAATTTACCCTTTTGACACACTACGCATGTACAGCATTCTTTATCCTGAGAGGTGAGGAGGCTTCTCATCTGGAGATATTTCCAAAAATCAGTTTGTGGTAGCCTGTACCTGAATTTTAAACCTTGAAACAAACCCAGGGAGGGTTAGGTCCCCCACATATTTAATTCCCTTGGAAAGCCAATCTCTCCACTTCAGGGGTTCCTTGTTGATGCACAGACTAGGGTTATGCCACAGGGGGTATACGTCCCCAGGCTGAGGCAGTGGGAGGTTCGGAGCCCTAGTTTTCACCAAGCCAAATGTGAGTGGTGAATGGTATGCCAGTGCTGTAGGTGATTTGGGAGAGGATGTGTCAGGAGGGCTGTTACCGAGGGACTGTTCAGTAGGTCTTTTTCTATCTGCATCCATGCTGGATGTTGGGAGGGGAGTGAGTGATCTTCTTCTTTTAACAACTTTGCTACCTGAAATGCTATGAATTATTGGGAAAAATCAGGTAGATTCCACCCTCCTCTCAGTTTTTGGGCCCTCAGTTTTGCTCTGCTAAACCTCGGTCTGGATGGACCCCCTAAGAAGGAACTTATTGCCGTGTTTAGCTTGTTGTTCCATACATCTGGAAGAAGGAAGGGCAAGTGGTATATTAAATGGAATACCCTGGGGGCAAGCATCATTTTAATAGCGCTAATTTTCCCTGCCAAGGAAAGATGTAGGTGAGTCCACTGGTCCGTATCTTTCTGAAAGTGCTTCAATAAGGGTTTGAAGTTTATATCCACAAAGGTGCTGAGCTTGGAATATAGTTTTATCCCTAAGTATTTTATTTCTGCGGGAGCCCAGGCAAGTCCCAAGGCCCCCAGCCACATGGGGGAGGTTAGGGCATTGAGAGGGAGGATTTCAGACTTAGATGCAATGATCTGAAGACCTGAAAGTTCCCCATACATTTTTAGAGTTGACAGGATGTGAGAAAGATCATGGGGTAAATCCTGAGTAAGGATCAAGCAGTCGTCTGCATATAGCATTGTGGTATAGGATTTGCCCCCAACCTGAATCCCTTGTATATGGCTGTGGGATCTTGAGGTTGCTGCAAGTGGCTCTATAATGAGTACGAACAGCAGACGGGACAAGGGGCACCCTCACCTGGTTCCTCTTTGCAATAGGAAGGGATCAGAAATGTTATAGTTAGTGAGCACCCTGGCCATGGGGCCTGCATATAGTGTCTTGATCCACTTGGTGAAATAAGGGCCTATATTGAATGTGGCTATGACAGTATGCAAATACTTCCACTCCACCAAGTTGAAGGCCTTCTCAAAGTCAATTGTCACATCTGCAGCCGGGGTGGGCAGGGTCAGTGCCACTTGCATTAAAGGTAGCAGGGCTCAAATGTGATCCGAGCTCAGCCTTCTCCTGACAAATCCCACCTGGGAGGGGTGTATAATATCTGGAAAATATTCTTCCAATCGAGAGGCCAGAACTTTGGCCAGTATTTTGGCATCGGTGTTTATCGATAAAATGGGACTGTAGCTGGCAGGGAGGGTTGAAACTTTACCTTCTTTCGGCAGGATCATAATAATGGCCTCTGACAGGGTGGGTGGGAGTCAACTGTGCTCGTGGGCATCGTTCAACATATTAGCCAGGGGTGAAATGATCAAGGGTAGTGCCAGCTTATAAAAATCTACCTGGAATCCATCACCCTCTGGTGCTGTATGGGGGGCCATTTTTTGAATTGCTGTACCAAATTGTTCTGCTGCAATATTGTGTTCTAGGGCCTCTCTCTATTGTGCGTTTAGTTTGGAAAGGGGCAAGCCAGCTACAAACTGATTATACTTGCTTATATCCCATTGACCTTGGGAGGAGTACAGGGTTTTATAAAAGTCAGACATAATCTGGTTAATGAGAGTAGGCATAGGGGTCAGCTTCCCTGACTTTTCTCTTGGGTTACGGATGGATCTCTCGGCTTGTCTTTGTTTCTGTCGGTATGCCAACAACTTGCTGGCCTTTTACCCTTCTGACCGGTATTTGTATTGCACACTGTGGATATAAAGTTCTGCCTTTCTGGTTACTAGGGTATTGATTTTCACTCTGATAGCTGATAGTTATGCTATCACAGTGGGGGACTGAAGTAGGGAGAGGCGTTTTTTGTAGTTTGTTTCAAGTCTACTTAATGTGGCTTCCAGTTGTTGTAACTGTTGTTCTTTCTGCTTCCGTCTATGGGAGGCAAAGCTAATTATACAGCCTCTTATGGTGGCCTTTTATACCTCCCAAATATTAGCGGAGGTTGAAGGGTTGGCCTGAAAAAAAACTTCTGTTTGCCAAAAGGAGGGGGGTCTAGTCTCCACATCAGTGGTTTGGGAGTTTGCATGGTGGGAAGAAAGGTTAGGGAGACTGGAGCATGGTTGGAGATGTATATCTGGGAAGTGTGGACCCCAGAAGTAGCAGCTGATATCCTGGCAGAAGTGAGCCAGAACTCCAATCTGCTCGCCATAGCCCAGGGCGGGGAGAAAAAGGTAAAGACTTTTCTGAGGGGTGTAATACCTGCCACACATCAGATAACTGGTGGAGAGATATAAGTTCTTCAGAGCATGAAGTGATTTGGTGTGAGGTTCCGGCCGAGTACTGGATCTATCAAGCAAATGGCCCATCACTAGGTTGAAATCCTCTCCCATTAAAATTTCTGGTTATCATAAGAAATATCCATTATTTTTTGACAGATGGTGTGGAAGAATTCTGGGGAGTCCTCGTTCGGGCAATAACCATTAACCAAGACTAGCGGGCCCGCTGGTGTGGAAACCCTCATAATGATCCATCTGCTGGCACCCCCCCCCCATAAACACCTCTTGGATTTGCCATTGTTGCTTTTTGTGCAACAGCATGGAAACACCTCTTTTGTTAGACCCTGCTGAACAGTGGACCTCTTTACCCACCCATTCCCTTACCAACTTGGAAGCCTCTTTCAAACTCAATTTCATCTCCTGCAGAAAAGCAACCTGGATGTCTTGTTTCTTTAGGCAGGACAGTACCATTTTCCTTTTTATCGGAAAGTTAAGCCCCCATACATTCCAAGTCGTGGTTGTTATATATCAGAGAAGTTAGCCATAATCAAGGTGTTTTCTTTCTGCGTGCATACTTATGAGTGCTCTATTAAGGACCATCTTGAGTGCTTTCACCAGTGCACCATACCTAACACAGTATAAGGTGCCCTCAGAGAATAGCCTTGGGTGCCAGTCTTATGGTAGTCTGGGAAGTTGAAGAAGTGGATCCTAGTGGACGCTGAAAACAGATTTCTGTTTTTTGTGATGCAGAAGCATTAGTGTAAAGGTTGCCACCTTGATGGGTAGTTGAATAAAAGGGTAGGTTGGTGTGCAAGAAGTGCGTGCCGTGCAGTACCTGCTTCACCACCAGATGGAGCGACCCCTCTATACACCAGATTACTGAAGGATTAAAGGTCAACCGGAAATGACAGGCAAGGTTACTTGCCAAATGTTTTTCCATGTAGAGAGTGTAAAGCCAAGCTGACCAGGGAGTGAGGTTTAGTATACCTCCCAATGATCGGGCGCTACATTCCTGTGGGGGGATAAACAGGTCCGGTGTGCGCTGAGCTGCTGCTAGCACTAGGAACACTGCACCAGAGATAGGTTGTGCAGGGCCAGTTACCCAACCCTCTCGGGATAGGTCTGCACCCTCCCTTTATCAGGGGAGGGAAGTCTGCACAGGTAGATAGGACGTGGGCATGTGCCCTGTCTGTGACTGTTTCTGTTAAATGGTAGGGTGTAAACGAGTGCAGGGTTGGATTACCCTCCCGATTGCAGCTGAGGCTCATCCTATGTCTGCTGAATAAAGAGTTGCCTTAGGAAAAAGATCCTCCTCATGCCAGCCTCAATATCTGTGCTAGGCAGCAGACAGTTTTGGTATGGTGAAATCTCAAGTAGCAGGAAAATATAGGGAACCCCACCGAACTGAGTTATACCCATTCTGTGGCCATCTGTGATTCTGACACTCCCTTGTGCAGGTTCTCGAAAGTGGAGGGAGGGGGTAAAGTAGCCTAAAAATGCCACTCATAAGCCGTTACATTCTTTATAACTTAATCACAATAGGAGAAGCCACAACCTATGACATACATTGCTAATGGTTCTAAACATCAAACACTGAACATAGCTGAATATCTGTAGCCGGCATCAGTCTCATGTCATTAAAGAGGTGACGATGGGATGAGGCCCTTAATTAAGGGAGAGGCTTAATATTCTCCCCAAAATCAACTCTTAGGTAGCCACAGGGCTACCAGAGGTAGTAAACTACTGCACTAAGTCTACAACCTATACTGAGGGATAGGAGCATATACAGGTGGATAGATTCATGGAAGTGGGCCCTCGCTATAATATGTAATTTTCTAAGAGTAAATACTATCTCAGGGGTAATGTAAGCCAGTCCCAAGTCTGCTGAGCCCTGGGGTTATCTTACCAGGGCTACCTGAAGAGATATATCCCTCACCCTCTAAGCCACTGGCCTGTACAAGGCAACAGTCAGAATTGGGTTGGGGACACAGGTGATATAATTTCGTGGCTGTGCATGTTTGACTCCATCAGAACCCTCATGAAAACATGGGAAGTTCCCTAAGCTACTGATTGATCCCTTTCATTGGACAGCTCCGAAATTTGCACCCCTTCATGGTATTCTCAGCGATTTCTTTGCAAATGGCAGGGAGCAAGTAGTGTAACCTCTGATTAAACTTTACCCCTCATAACTCCTAATACCAAACAGCATATATAACAGCAACCACTTTTGGCTAAAATAACCCTGAACCCATTTAAACTTTGCAGAATAGCAATAATGGAACAAATAGCCCACAGCCACTTTGTTGCCCTGCGGTGTATGGCAGAGTTCCTCTAACGGCAGTTAAGCCATGTGGCTAAGTGGGAGACGAGAGGGACAGGCCCCTTAATTAGGAGTGCGTATGCTCAACATTAAGTAGAGGTCTAAAACATTCCTTGTCTGACCCAGAATATGTCGCAGTGGTCCCCAGGAAGATTGGAGGTATGAAACCTCCTCCTTAACCAGGATCTCCATGCATAAACACATATCCCTTACCAACAGTTCATTAAAGTAAATAAAATAATGCAGCTTTCAGGGAACCTCGTGGTCCGATCGGGGGCCACCCTACTCAGTTGCCCAGTCCGTGCGAGTCGGGGTCCAGTCATCACTCAGGTCCTCCGGTACCGTTAAAGGTTTACCCTCAGCATCCACGGAGCTTTGGGGCAGGATCAGAGCCTGGGGTAACAGGTCTTGCAGTGGCTCATATTGGTTGGAGAGTTTCACTGGTGTAGAGTAGCTGAATGAGCCTCTGCCGCCTGACAGGTGCACCTTCCTCTGTCTGCTCATCAATCTATTTCACAGGTGTCTGGCAGAGGGTGTTGGGGAGATCTTTCCAGGCTGGACAGAGGCTTTCTTTTGCTGTCATCCTTAGTGAGGTGTCTGCCAGTTGGATGTATTCTCCTGCTCCGCCGGGGATGTGGCATCCTGACCAGCTACTCCTCTGCAGTGCTCTGCCATGTCCATGGGAAATTGGGCCTCTCCCCATGGTTCATGGGGCAGTGCAGACAATGGCGTAGGGTCTCTGGCGATATCTGCAAGGAACATTTCCACCTCGCTGGGGGAGTCGAAGGTAAGCTGTTCCCCTAGATATAGAGCTCACAGCTGAGAAGGATATCTGAGCGAGGATGGCAAATTAAGTTTGTAGAGGGTCTGTTTGACTATGCCATAAGCCCTCTGGCACTGAGAAAGATCATATGAGTAGTCCTGATATATTTGGACTGGTGCTCCATGCCACTGGAGGATTTTTAGCTCTCTGGCTGCCCGCAGAAATGATTCCTTGGTCGGGTACCTGGAGAATTTACAGAGGATCAGACACGACCAATCCCGCAGCTTAGGTCTAGAAGGCAGAGATCTGTGGGCCCATTCAAGCTCAGGGGAGGGTGATTATTCAATTTTAAGATTGTTGGAAGGGAGTGCTGGAGAAAGGAGATCATATCAGAGCCTTCAACTCCCTCTGGTAGCCCTACTATCCTTATGTACTTTCTTCTTCCCCTGTTCTCCAGGTCATTGACTTTTGCCAACAAATATTGTATTTGGCTGTGATGGTCCTTAATAAGATGAAATTGTCATGCAGGATCTCTACATGCCTTTTAACTTGGGTTTCAGTGTCAGCTACACAGTTTGTAAGTTTCACCACATCTGCTTTAGTGGTTGATGTTGTAGTGATAAGAGCAGCTGTGTCCAGAAGCACTTTGTTTAACAAAATTGTGATGCTGCCCAGTTGTTGTTCAACTGTCTGGGTGGAAGGAGTGGAGGGTTCTTTAGGATGTTCCATCTCCAAATTGAGCCTGGTGGTTTGCTGGTGGTATGTAGGCCCTCTGACTCCTCGAGGCTGAGTGTTTGCAGGTCTGTAAGTTTCCAATCCCTCATCCGATCAGCACAATATATATATTATTAGCTTCAGCGTGCTTTCCCGAACAGATTCCTTGAGAAATAACCCTGGATATTAGGTGCTGAAATTCTGGAAGTATGAAGATGGGTGAGGCTGGTACTGCAGTAGATTAATTACACAGCTTCCATCTTAGCTGGCTAGCTCCCATTATTGGAACTAGTTAATTAATTGTTTAGTGTCTGATAATACCCTGCACTTTATGTTTTGTAGTGACAATAAATTTAATCATTTTGTGGTGCAGGGGTTTCAGAGCTGGGTTGCCATGGCTACTTTTTACATTTTAAATGTCATGATCAACTGTCTTTGTGATGTCAGAGCCAAGGGCTCTTACAATCATTTCAATCTGCTCAGTACTCTGCACCCTGATGAAGCCTGAACTTGTGAAGTACCAGGGCACCTTGGGGTAAGTGGAAGTTAGCTGTTGTTTGAGTCCAGTGCAAAGTGTTTGCAAAATAAAGTTGCAAATAAGTAAAACCAGCTGTTTTTTTTTTTATTTTGGTGAGTGCACAGCATCCTGTTTATTTTTCATTGGGCACAGATACCTGGGGTAGTATTTGATGCTGGAAGGGGAAAAAAGTGTAAGAAGCTCAACTGTGATGGTAGCAACATTCTGTGTATTTGCCAGCATGCCATATTGGCAATGAGGAGTGTAACAGGCTCACACATGGGTCAAAAATGTTAGAAGTGCTCCTGACTAAAACTGGTGAGTGGCTGCACACAAATTCCCTAAAACTTGGTTTCATTGCAAAAGATAATGGGTCTAATGTGGGAAATGCATCAGTGATGGTAGGTTTTTGTGGGTTCCATGCATGCCACATTGTCTTAATCTAGTACTTGGTTTATTCTGTATTTAATGCAGAAGAGGGTTCAAGGCGTATTGGAACTGCCTTCTCCACACCATGTGGGGGAGATTAACCAGAAATATAAAATAAATATTTATCCAATGCTTTCTTAAAGTTAGTAAAGTCTGAGATGTCCACGATGTTCTGGGGCAGAGCATTCTACAACCTGCAGGTTCGAATATTGAAGTAACCATTCCTCTTGTTGGATGCTGCCATCTGGATATAAAGTTATTGTTTGAGTGCAGTTTAGATGGTTTTGGGGCAGGAGGAATATTACATTCTCTTACCAGGTCCTGATCATGTAAGATCTTGAATAACATGATAATTTCTCCCCTATCCCTACAATTCTGTAAGTCATACAGACTTAAGGACTGTAACCTTTCTGGATATGGGAGTCCTTTTAGTCTCAGTATCATCCTCATGACCCTTCACTGGATGTTATCTAGTAGCTTCTTATTTTTAACTAAATTTGGGGTCCAAAAGGAAGCAGCATAATCAAGGCATGGTCTCATGTAGACTTTATAAAGTGGTATCAAGCATAATTCATTCCTACTAATGAAGGACTCACGGATAGATCTAACAATTCTATTGGCCCTTAGTGCTATCTTTCTACACTGCTCCCCATTTGTGAGGCCATTATTGATGGTAATGCCCAGGTTGGTTTCTGAGGTATGAACATATATGAACATATAAAAATTGCCAGCAGAAAAAGGCCATTTGGTCTATCAAGTCTGCTCGATTTTGCAGCTAGAAGCCCTATTCTGCAGCTGCCCCTCCCTCCTCACCCCCACCTCCCTCAAGATCATCCCCATTAAAGTATATGAATAATATCTGGGGGTTTTTTTGCCTGAATGGAAAACAGAGCATTTATTGACACTGAAAAACATGTCATTATTAGAGGCACAGTTTTCATCTTGAATAGATCATTAGTTAGAGTATTGTGTTTATCAATATTATCCACTTCAAAACTGAGCTTGGAATTGTCTGTGAATTTAATAATATTGCACTTTAGTGTTTTGTGTAAGTCATTGATAAAAATTCCAAACAGAACTGGTCCTAAGACTGAACCCTGGGGGACCCCACTAGTTATAACAATCTGTTCAGACAGGATATCAAAGATCTTAACATGTTTGGTCCGACCATGTAGCTGTTCCTCAACCCACTGTATAATGTATGAATTTATTCCCATTGTGACCATTTTGAGTATTAACTTGTTGAGGGGCAGAGTATCAAATGCCTTGTGGAAATTGAGATAAATTACTTCCACTGGTACACCTTGGTCAAGGCTACAACTGACCTTCTGGTAGAATGATAACACATTTGTGGTACAAGAATGCCCTTTAACAAAAGCATATTGGGTTTGATCTTTAAGTACTAGGTCTATTATTTCATTTTCCAGTCTGATTTTCAAAAGTCTTTCCATGACTTTGCAGACCACCGATGTCAAACTGATCAATCTGAAATTCCCAGCTAAGGTTCTATCACCTGTTTTATAGATTAGAACCTCAGCACCCCTCTTCCAGTCTGGTGGTATAATGCCTGAACTGAGGGACTTGTTGAAAAAGATTGTGAGGGGTAATGTCAACTGATCAGTGGATTCTTTAATAAACTTAGACTCTAGGAGGTTGGGCCCTGATGATGAATAATTTTTTAACTCTTTGAGGGCTTTGTTAACCTCATGTGGTAAGAAGTTTTCACACGAGTGTGATGTATCTGGTACTGTTATTCTTGCTTTATACTTTTTTGACTAGATGGAGCCAAAATATATATTAAAAGACCCTGCAACCTCTCTAGGTTCCCCAATTCCCACTCCATCCTCTACCAGTGGGCCTTATCCATTATCATTTGATCAGTTTTAATTAGTTTATGCAAAACAAGACTTTTGATTGTCTTTAGTCTTGGATAACCTGAATTCTAACTTTCTCCTTTCTTTCTTAATCATGTATTTAGTTTTTTTTCAATTCTATTTTATAGGTTTCCTTATTTTGTTCACTATACATCCAGTTGTAGTTTTTAAAAGTCTTCTCCTTTTTATAAATTTGTTTCCTTATATTTGGTGTTAACCACAGTGGTACCTTACCCTTCAGTTGTGGACTTGCTTAATAGGTATATAAAGCTGTTCTAATTCATTTATGACAGATTTAAGACTTTGCCAGGACTCATCTACATTTAGGTCAGCCATTAAGTTATGCCAGTTATATGAACCAAGTCCCAAGCTAATGTTATAATAATTGCCTCTGGCATAATTTTTGTCAGTGTCTGTGGCTCAGCAGGTAGCACACTCACTTCTGAAGCTGGGAGATCAGAAGGCTGTGGGTTCTATCCCTACGTCAGACACTTGGGTTAATATCCCAATACTGACACTGCAGTGCAGCATAAGGGTGGTGCTGCACTCCTGAGGTGCCGTCTTTCAGTTGAGAGGTTAAACAGAGGTCCCATCTGCCTGTTCTGGTGGTAGTTCAGGTGGATGTTAAAGAACCCATGGCATTTCTTGAAAAGAGTAGGGGAATTTTTCCGGTGCCATGGCCATATTTCACCCCATTCACTAAAATACCACCAAAAGCTTAATCTGGTTCAAAGTCAGTTGGCATTCATCTGTATCCCCCTCCCCCGGGTCGTGCCTGAAAATAGGCAGAATTTGTCTAGTGTACTTACCTGGTCAACAAAAACTAAATAAATAAATAATTGAACCTACAGCATGTCTCTTTGGCTATATTTTTCGGACTAGCTAGGCTGAAGGTTATACCATTGTGATCACTCTTTCTGGGGGGGGGGATGTTAATCAAAATATCAGTAATATCGGTGGCCACATTGGTTAATATGAGATCTAATGTATTATTACACCTGGTTGGCTCTAATACAAGTTGTTCCAGGGCAGCTAATAGGGTGATGCCCACAAATTCAAGTAGTTCCATTTTAGTACTACATGTTAATGTATTCCATGAAATGCCTGGTGAATTAAAATCACCATCTATCACTACGTTAGCATCTGTAGCAATTTTAACAAGCTTATTGAATAGACATTTGTTGTATTTGTGTGTAGAGGATGGTGGCCTGTAGAAGTTACCTATCAGGATTTTTTTCCCACTTTTTAACCTTATCTGTATGCACACTCCTTCAATTTGTGTGTCAGCATCATCATCTATATAAATTTCTGATGAATCAATGGTATCCTTGAAATATAAACAGACACCACCCTCTCTCTTGTCTATTCTGTTTTTGTTGTAGAGCCTAAAGCCAGGGATTTTAGTATACCAGGTTGATGTTTCATCCCACCATGTCTCACTTACTGCTATGATGTCAATTTGATCTTTTATTACAATAGTAGTAAGTTCACTTACTTTTAATATATTCAGGCTCCTAACATTGGCAACCATAAATTTGCAGCCAGAGTTCCTCTGGCTAGTGTGATTCTTATATAGGGTGTCCTGTTGCCCCCACCTAGCTAGTTCAAATGTTTGTCTGTGTAGTTTGTTATTGATTTTCCCAATACCACACTCCATCTTCTGCTTAAGTGTAAGTCATCCCAGCCGAAGATATTTAAGTTGTGATTAAACCTTTCCCAGTGAGTTAAGTAGTTTATTTTCTTTCTTAAGCACCATTTCCTCAACCATTCATTTATTGTTTTAATCTTGGTCTATCTTGTTTTACTTGCCTTTGGGACTGGCAGGATCTCGAATAAACAAATATCACAACCCGTATTTCTTAAGGTATTGACCATTGAATTGTAGCCCTTCTGAATATCCTCCACTGATGAAATGCCCATGCTCCGGTGCCAGTGTGGATAATTACTAGTGGTGTATGCCCACCATTTTTGAGGATATTATGAGACATAGCCTCAATGTCTTTGATTTACCCCATTGAAGCTGGGACAATTTCATGTTTCCTTATTTGGATTACATACAGAACCATCAATGTATTTGATATTTGAATCCCCAAGGACAAAGATCTGCTTATTTTCTGTTGCGTATTCCATATCTATACGTGTATCATGTTGAGGAGTATTGCTATGAGGCTGGTTTGGTATTGCTATGGGAGCATTGTTTTGTACTGGATTACCAGTTCCTTTATTAATATATTTTATTTTCCCCTGCTGGTCTTCAAGATTATCTGAGTTGAGACCAGTCACAATGGAGTTGCAGGTTATAGAATCAGTATTGGAATTAAAGTAATTAATTAGCATCCCAGCGACCTTGTCCCCAGCCAGGCACTTATTCTTTACACTGTTTTCCTCTGATGTCCAATAAGTACCTCCTCCTCTGATCCCATAAGTGGTGAGAAGGAATTGGAGAGCAGTAACTCAATGTCCATGGCCCTTCGTCCTTTTTTCTGTTTACTTTGGACTGGTATCAGGGTCCAGTCTGATTTCTCCTCACTGTCAGATTCCCTAATATGTTTGATTGCTGGATCATCAGGATTGTTAATGGAATTTCCCATGGGTGTTTTGATCCCAGTACTTATATTAGTATCCACATTTACAATGGAATTCCCATGGGGGACTTGGTCCCAGTAGTTATATTAGTATCCACATTTATATTGGAGGATAGTTTTATGAGATTACTTATCTCTTTTTGTAAAATCAGTGCTGACTATTTCAAAGTTACACTTTCTAGGCACTGACTGCATGTAAGCCCATCAAAAGTGGAATCAGAGGCGAGACTAAATTTGTTGCAAATACTTCAAGCTAATGCAACTTCCTCTATACTGAGGTTTACAAATCCTGAATTGATATTCATGATAGTTCCCCAAACAGTAAACTATCTCTTGTTTTATAACATACAAGTAGGTTAGGGTAGGGAAACAGGAAAATGAAAATTCCTTTTTATATACATTTTTTTCAATAGCAAAGGCCAAGACACTTGTGCTCAATTATGGGTTGAGGGCACATTTTGCATTAGTATATATGTATAGGTACTACAATGTCTACATACTGTAGGTAGTTTACTGTTTGCCTGTTTCTCCACTTTGTTGTATAACTAAGGCCTAGTGTAGGAAACTCAATGATAATGATGTCCTTAAGTAATATAAGTAAACAATTACTTTAAAATGCTAGTTTGTGCCCCTCTCCCCTTTGTCTCCGGTAGGGCAGGAGTTTCTGTCATATCATAAAATCACGTCAATGTTGACTGTGGCACGTTGCATCTGTGCCCGCTTTGCTCATTCTAGAAAGACCTGTGACCATCTTGGGAAGCTGCAGAGCCAGAACAAGCTGCCTCAGCACCATCTGAAGATAAAAGTTGTCACAAGCTGGAACTTTGATGCTCTATGTGATTGAGCACTTGCATGAGCAGTACAAAGCCATCTCTGTATACCTGCTGCTGTACACAAGCTGTGAAGGTTCTGGCACATCAGTGTCTGTCACAGCAGAGCAATGGTGACTAATGGATGGCCTGATCATGATTCTGAGGCCATTTGAACATGCCACACAAGCAGTGAGTTTGGACACTGCCTGTATCAGTCAGGCCATCCCACTTCTAAGGGAGCTGAAGCAGATGTTAGTGAATGTACAGCAGGTGCTAGATGCAGGGGGAGATAGAGGAAGCTATGCCTTAATGGAACAGATGATACAGTTCTCTACGTGAGTCGCCCAACACCTGAAGCTGCCTGCAATGACCTACAGTCAGAATTCAACCCTTTGCAAAGCCAACTCCTCCAAAAAAAGCTACTCCTTAATGCCCAAAAAACTAAAGCGATGGTCCTCTCTCCTTTTATCCGTACAGCTAATCCTGTGTCCAGTGGGACAGTTCCCCAAATTACCACAGTTCTAGGTGAAAAACTAGAATTTGTTACAAAATTCAAGTATCTGGGAGTTTGGATAGACCAAAGACTCTCCTTCATTGAACATATCGAGGACTTGCTAAAATGACTTCGGCAAAGGCTTGGACTGTTTTTTAGAATCAGCCAATTTCTCACCAGAGATGCCAAGAAACAACTGGTCCAATCCATTTTCCTATCATTGGTTGATTACGCTGACTTCTTCTACAGCCAATGCCCCAACTCTTACATGGCTAAACTGGACACACTCTACCATCGAGCACTGAGGGTTTATAACAGGACTCTCCTTGACACATCACTGCACCCTATGTCGGCAGTGGGATGGACATCACTAAAGTTCAGGCGCCACAGAAACGCCGCTCTCTGGACCTATAGAGCCATCTCTAATAAGCTGCCTTACTATTTCTCCTGCTGTCTTCCCCTGAGTATAATTGGGAAATACGCGTTAAGAAGTTACTCAGCTATTACACTTAAAGTACCCAAAGCAAAATCCCGCTTCGGCAGGGCAGCCATAAGCTTCGTGCTACCTACCTTATGGAACGATCTACAAAAAACCCTCAAATTAAGCACTCTAATTGGTATAAATGCTTTCAAGATGCTTTATTTCCGTACAATCAGAGAAGTATGTAACTGCTTCATCCACTCAGACCCAGTACTGGTATATAGCCACGCCTAGACCCAATTTTAAGTACTGACCCCCAGCTTGCTCCTCACCAGCCTAATTGTTCTCTCTCTTATCCCCCTGTCTTATCAACACTAGGCCCATCCATCCCCTTATTCTTCCTTTCCCAACCTCGGATGGGAGCTCACTACCCTGGGTTGTGACATCCTACCATGCCCCGTACTTTATAGCATTCAATCCCGGGGCTCACACATACTCCTTTTCTCCATCCACCTTCTCTACATCCAGCTTTACCAACTCCTTTCTGTGCACCGTGCCTCCTAGCCTTTCTCCCCTACTTCCCTCCTCTCTTCCCCCTACCTTCACCTCTACCTGGTGTATATTTTTATTTTATTTTTTCTTCCGTTACTTTCTCTGCAACCTTAGATAACCTGCTTTATCTTCCTATAGACACTTCTATGTATGTAAATACCATGTAATCTGTATAATATCTGTATAATTATATGTACATATGATCTTCTTTTTCTTCCTCTCTGTAAAGAGAATTATCTGTATTGCCTTGTAAATACCTGTGTTGACCTGTATATACAATTGTTCATGCTCCACCCAGGTCCATCTTGCAAATGAGCTTCTGCTCAACGATGAACGCCTGGTTAAATAAAGACTTGATTGATTGATTGATTGATTGAACACATGCTCCAAATATTGGACTGCAATACTTTTATTTACAGCATTCTGCAGGATCCCTATTTTGGTAATGACAACATGCTGGACCCAAGATATAAAAAGGGTCTGTCATCAATACTTGAAGGTGGGTGTGATCAGGTACAAAATCTAACTGATCAGCTAGTAAGATGGGTTCATGGGGCACAGAAGTCATGGTCACAGTTATGTAAGGCAGAGCATAACAGTAATGACAGACTTGGTGTTGCTTCCACCTCGGTTAAGCAGGCTGAAAAAAATGGGCTATTCTCTAGAAAAATTACAATAAATCTATGTTGTGATGATTTGTCCCAGGTGGGAATTGCAGATGGAGGAAAAGGAGGAGCCGGCCAAGGAGTCGGCAGGATTGTGTGCAGCACAGTGCATGGTGGGTGCATAGTTGGTGGACAGCTGGCACCTTAATAGAGTGGAAGAGCCTCTGCTGTACTGGAAAAGCAAGGTAACTGGGCGGCTAGCACTGACCTCTATAGCAGTGAAATATCTCAGCTGTCCACCCTCTAGTGTTAGCATTGAGAAGGTATTCAGTTCGGAGGGGGCCATTTTGTGGGACAGGCGTATTAGACTGTTGCCTAGAAGTGTTGGCATGCTAACATTTATTAAAATGACTGAAGGGCACATTCCACTTAAGACAAGTTCATCTGTGTTCATATCACAGGATGGTGGTGGTTATGAAGAAGAAGCAGAAGAGCATGGTGGTATTGAACAGTGCCTTCCAGTGAGGTAGATGAGGCAGTTAATGAGAAAGAATTCCCAAGTGAGGATAACTCCAGTCTGGAAGACTGTGAGGGCTGCTTTCTTGATGAGGATGGTAGCAGCGCATAAACAAAAAAAGTGTTAGATTCCTTCTTTCCTACTTATCAGTTTAATACTTTCCTTTATGACTGAATTTTGTTTTCCTGTCAACATTTTTTCCCAAGTTGTGCCATGGTTGTATAAACCCTCGTAAATCCATCTGGTTAACAGCATCTGCCCTCTCGTATGTAATGTTCACAGCCTGAGAAATAAGATCCCAGACCTGCAGGCAATAATATCAGAGGCTAAACTAGACATAGTAGCAATTAGTGAGATGTGGTTTACCAGTAACCACACTTTGGAGACTTCAGTACCTGGCTATGTACTGTTCAGAAGAGACCGAGGTGCAAAAAAGGGGGGTGAGGGGGTGGAGTAGCCCTGTATGTCAATGAAAATATCAAAGCTACAGAAATTTAGAATACACATAAGGAGCCAGAACAGTGGGTCACCCTGGAAACAGGAAATGGGATAGCCATAAGAACTGGGGTTATCTACAGGCCCCCAGACCAGGGGGAGGACATAGACACATTACTGTTAGAAGATATACAAAACATGACAGCTAAAGGGGAGGTTCTGATAATGGAAGCTTTCAACATGCCGGATACAGATTGGTCAATACCAGCAGGAACATCTGCCAGAACTAGACACATGGTGGATTTCCTGCTGGGGGAGGGCCTCAAACAACTGGTAAAACAACCCACAAGAGACATGGCTATCCTAGATCTAGTACTGACTAACAGGGAAGGGATCACAGATCTCCAGGTAGAAGGCCACTTGGGGGCCAGTGACCATCACATGGTATGGTTCAGTTTGGCCACCACATCTAAATCATCCCATTCCAAGGCAAAAATATGGGACTTCAGAGTAGCTGACTTTGATAAGATGGCCAACAGAGTTAAGATAGTCCTGGCAAAAAGAAACACAGGTGAGGGGGTACAGGCAAAGTGGGCAAGCATTAAGGATGCAATACTTGAAGCAACATCCCATTGTGTAGACAGAAAGGAAGTGCAAAGAAGAAGGAAACCACTTTGGTTCTCAAATACAATAGCAGAAAAGGTCAGAGCCAAAAGGTTGGCCTTCAGGAAATATAAGGGAACACAGCGGGATGAAGATAGGGAGGCATACCAAACTGCCCTAAAGGAAGCAAGGAAGGCAGTAAGGCAGGCAAAGTCCCAAACTGAGGAAACACTAGCATGAACAGTAAAAGATGGTGACAAGACTTTCTGCAGATACATTAGTGAAAGGAGAAAGTCCAGATGGGGTATTGCTAAGCTCAAAGGAGAAAAGGGGGCATGTGAGGAGGAGGACCCTGTAAAAGCATCTATCCTAAATATATACTTTTGCCCAGTATTTACTGAAGAGAAGGTAGGGCAGGGCCCACTGCTCAGCACCATGGACACAGGGGAGGGAGTGAGCACTACTCACTTCACAAAAGAAGGGTCCTACAAGAGCTCGCTAAGCTCAGGGTAGACAAGGCAATGGGACCTGATGGCATACATCCCAGGGTACTTAAGGAGCTAAGGGTGGAACTAGCAGAGCCATTAGCAGAACTGTTTAGTGAGTCTCTGAGCACAGGAGAGGTCCCAGAAGACTGGAGAAGGGCTCATGTGATCCCGCTCCACAAGAGTGGTAGAAGGGAGGAGGCAGGGAACTACAGACCAGTCAGTCTTACCTCAGTAGTGGGCAAGATTATGGAGGCATTCCTTAAGGAAAGGATAGTGCAACACCTGGAATCCATAGGGGCACAGGATCCAAGATAGCATGGGTTTACAAAAGGAAGGTCCAGCCAAACTAATCTCATAGATTTCATTGACTGGATAACCAGAGTGGTGGACCAAGGGGGAGCAGTTGATGTCGCCTACCTTGACTTCAGCAAAGCTTTCGACACTCTTCCACATAGAAGATTGATAAATAAGCTGGGTAGGCTTGGGCAGGGTCAGAAGTTGGTCAACTGGGTGGCAAACTGGTTGATGGGCAGAAAACAGAGAGTGGTGGTAAATGGTATACAGTCAGAAGAGATACAAGTCACAAGTGGGGTACCTCAGGGATCAGTCCTGGGGCCATTCCTCTTCAATATCTTCATTAGTGACATTGCAGATGAACTAGAGGGTAAGGCTTGTCTGTTTGCAGATGACACCAAGATCTGCAACAGAGTAGATGATCCAGATGGGGTGGGCAGAATGAGAAGAGATCTGAATAAACTAGCAAAATGGTCAGAAAAGTGGCAACTTGGATTTAAAGCAAAGAAGTGCAAGATCATGCACATAGGGAAGAGAAACCCTGAAGCCACCTATAGGCTGGGAGGGGAGTTGCTGGCAGTCACAAAGGAAGAAAGAGACTTGGGGACTTGGGCATCATCATCACCGATGACCTGAAATCATTCAAGCCGACCTCTAAAGCAGTAGGTAAGGCTAGGGGGATGTTAGGGTGTATTAGTAGGGGTATCACAAGTCGTAAGAGGGAGGTAATAATCCCTCTTTACAAGACACTGGTTAGCCCCATCTGGAGTACTGTGTGCAGTACTGGAGGCCACACCTTCACAAGGACATTAACCAAATTGATGCAGTCCAGAGAAGGGCAACCAAAATGGTGCAGTGACTGAATCAGAAGACATATGAGGACAGATTAATGGAGCTCAATATGTATACCCTTGAGCAAAGGAGGGAGAGAGGTGATATGGTTGAAACATTCAAACACCTTAAGGGCATTAACAAGGTGAAAGAGTCTAACATGTTTAAATATAAGGAAAATAGCAGGACAAGAGGACACAGCATGAGATTAGAGGGAGGCCGATTAAGGGGGAATGTGAGGAATTTCTTTTTCACAGAAAGAGTGGTGGATGTATGGAACAGCCTACCTCAGGAAGTGGTGGCTATGAATACAGTGCAGAGCTTCAAACAGGCATGGGATAGGCATAAGGGAACAATATAGATAAGTACGAATAGATAGGCCACTGACAGAGCAAAGGCCGATGGCCCGTTTATAAGGTAGAAAAAGATATGGGCAGACTGGATGGGCCTTGCTGTCCTTATCTGCCGTCAACCTCTATGTTTCTATCTTTCTATGCCTTGCCCACATAGACAAAGTATAAAATCTTTGAAAACTACATCAGCCAGCTGAGTCTACCACACATTCTGCCAGTCAGCCCACCAGCCATCCTGCCAGCAATCCCAGCAGCCAGCCTGCTAGCCATACGGCCTGCAATCCCAGCAGCCAGCCTGTTAGCCATACGGCCTGCAATCCCACCAGCCAGCCTGTTAGCCATACGGCCTGCAATCCCAGCAGCCAGCCTGTTAGCCATACAGCCTGCAATCCCAGCAGCTAGCCTGTTAGCCATATAACCTTCAATCCCAGCAGCCAGCCTGTTAGCCATACGGCCTGCAATCCCACCAGCCAGCCTGTTAGCCATACGGCCTGCAATCCCAGCAGCCAGCCTGTTAGCCATACAGCCTGCAATCCCAGTAGCCAGCCTGCTAGCCATACAGCCTGCAATCCCAGCAGCTAGCCTGTCAACCATCCTGCCAACAATCCCACCAGCCAGCCAGCCTGTTAGCCATACGGCCTGCAATCCCAGCAGCTAGCCTGTTATCCTTCTGGCCAGGAATTCTAGCAGCTAGCCTGTTAGCCATACAGCCTGCAATCCCAGCAGCTAGCCTGTTAGCCATCTGGCCAGGAATCCCACCAGCTAGCCTGTTAGCCATACAGCCCACAATCTCATCAGCCAGCCTATTAATCATTCTGACCTGCTAGCCTGTCAGCCATTAGCCCACAATCCCACCAGCCAGCCTATTAGCCATCCTGCCAACAATCCCACCCAGCAGCCAACCTGTTAGCCATCCTGACCACAATCTCATCTGCCAACCTGATAGCCATCCTGCCCACAATCTCATCAGCCAGCCTGATAGCCATCCTGCCAGGAACCCATCAGCCCGCCTGATAGCCATCCTGCCAGAAATCCCGTCAGCCAGCCTGCCAGCCATCCTGCCCACAATCTCATCAGCCAGCCTATTAATCATTCTGTCCAGCTAGCCTGTCAACATTAGCCCATAATCCCACCAGCCAGCCTGATAGCCATCCTGCCAGGCATCCCGTCAGCCAGCCTGCCAGCCATCTCACCCCACCAGCAGGCCTACCACCAGCTGGCAAGACAGACCTCAAGCTTAGCTTCCAGCCAGGAAGTCCATCAAGGCGGCACCACCACCAGAAGTCCAGCAAAAGCCAAGATTGTCTGCTATAATGGTAGGCTACTTTCACTGTTTTTCACAGTACTGATCCTCGCAGTTGGCAGTGATTCTGTCATTGCAAAGGAGTCCACCTTCATTCCAAGACATTGAAATGTGGTTCTTTTTTTCTTTTGACTCCCTCTCACTTTAGACAGCACACTAGAAGCCACAGAGTAAAAATGCGTTTCACCTGCACCACCTCTTTCTGTGGCACCCTTGTGCCAGTACACGGCATGGCCATCACTAATTTGATGGCAAGTATCTGACATTTTTTTCTGTTCTGAAGTTTTAATGTTATCCTTTTCCTTTCATAGATAAACAGTGACACAATGACCATGCCACATCACGCTAAATAATGTCTCTTTCATTTTTCACAGATGATAGGTATAGATTCAGAATGGCTGAGATGAGGCAACGGCTCTCTTGAGCAGCCACAATGGTAGCAAAGTCAGGCTACCTTTTTTTCTTATGAGGTGACATGCGTAGTAACAATTGAAGACAGTGGATAATGTATACACTGACCGTGCGGTTAGTCACCAATAGTAGCCACATTAGTAAGGTCTACATAATTTTCTCTTGTCTTCACTGATCTCCCATCCAGGAAGCAAGACTTCTCATCATCTTCCTCCTGTGTCTAGGGAACCTTCATTCCTTTTAAAGGCCAGGTCATCACCAATGTGATGGTAGGTATCCTTTAGTAAATTTTATTTTTTCTTCTAATTTTTTAATTTTGTTTTCCTTTAACAGGTGTACTGTAACCCACTATGGAGCATATTAAGGTTAAAATAATTCATATTTTGTCTTCACATTACAGTTGTAGCCATAGATACATTCAGATATTTCAGGATATTTTGGGATATGCTGTATCTAAAGAGATTCTCTCTTGTGGCCCATGGTGGTACTGGAGGCTGGCATGGAATTTTGAAATTTCAGGAAATATCTGTCCATGTCTTCTACTGCAAATATAGGTCTGATTGTTCCATCAGCAAGACAAAGTCCTTGTCCTTTTATAGAAAGCAAGCTGCTGCTGCTCCTGATAGTCTGGGGCAACACTAATCTCCTCCTGCTGTAGGCATGGCCGAGTTGGAGGGTCAGGTGGTGGGGCTGCCACTGCTGCTGCATTGGGAAGAGGAGCAGGTAAGGTGCTACTGTGGAGGGTGGGCCCCAAAAAACAGAGGATGATGAAGATTAATTGCACCGCCATGTGTGCAAACACCACTATGACCACACTCCATCACTAAATTAGCATCAAAACAAAGAAAGAGAGAAAGAGATTCAGACCAAAAAGATAATGAGAAAAATAAAAGTAACAACTAGGTACAGAAAACAAAATAAAGATTAACTAGCAGTGTTCACTAACTAAAGTACAGAAAAGGAAACACAAAAAGATAAAGAAATTTCTGCTAATAGCATCTCAAATATATTCGATTTCTGAAAAATAAGATGCTCCTTCCACTATCTCTGTCTGCCTAGAAAGGAGAAACAGGAAGCAATTCAGACATTCACTTTACAGATAATGTACCATTTTACCAGCAGAAGTTCTTCCATGTGATCAAAAGCTTCATTCTGGCCAAACGTCACCTTGGCAATACCAAAGGCAAAGTTACAAGGTGAAGTCACAAGGTGAAGCTGGAATTAGTGATTTTTCTACCATGGAGACAAAAATTTACAAACTGATCCTCAAAGGCAGAGTTTTACGCTTTACCTGAACATCACGGGCACATTATAACTTTGTAGTATCTCTAAATGTAGTTGGAGTGACTGTTGAATGTTTATATTATTATTGCTTTTTGAGTTCTAGACTCTTGGAGGAAGTGTTTGATTTGCAACCCTAAAGCATAGGAATGGTTAGGTTTAGTAGTAGATTATTTACATAATCAGGAAATTACCTGCACATACATTTGTAAACTAGTGTTAACCATCTAAAGTTACTCAGTCTTCTATTCTGGTGAGAGAAGACCAAAGCTGTCATGAAGACATTAATGGGTGCTTTTACTGGAGCCCAAGGCAACTATACGTATGCTGTTATATGGGGTTGCGTTGTGACTTTATGCAAATCTTGTGCTGATGACATCCTCTGTTTTTCACTGCTGTACTCTAGGGTTGGTACTAATGACTCCCTCAGTATTAATTTCCTGATGTTTGATGAAAGGCAAGAGCAGACACTGTAATGTCCACAGTTTAGGGAGGATTCCTCAATATGACGTTCTTGGAGTAGCTAAGTCTCAAGTTCAACTACAATCCCAGGTACTTGAAAGACTGCATAGTCTCAAGTGGGCCTAATGCCTTATGTAGTCTGCCCAACCATACCTATGGTGTGTTGTGAGTCATTTCACTACCAGTCTCTCATAGCTTGTAAAGAGATTTTGGATATAGTGTGCAATTAAAGCAGTATATAAATGCTAATTATTCTTCTTTTACCATAGTAGGCACTTTCTCTTCCTTTCTTCATGTGCTCCTCTCCTTCCACCTTTACCTGCTTCATTTGCTATCCCCCTCATGCTTAAATCCCAGTTCTGTTTTAACACTGACAACCTGCTTTGGCAACTAATTTTATTGTTCCCCACCCTCTCCATGGAGAAATACTTTTGGACTTCTTTTTTAAGTTCCCTACCCACTATCCTCTTGCCTTAAGAGATTGGGTGATAGAACTTTTGGTGCTGCTTCACTATCGCTGTGGAATTGTCTGCCACCTGATATACATGCAGCCAGTTCGGTGGAGGCCTTTAAAGCTTCTTTAAAAACTTTTCTTTTTGAAAAAGCCTCTAGTCTTATTTAAACTGTTTGATTTTAATTCTTGGGGACATTGCTTTTACTGTAAAGCACTCTGAGCCCCTGGATAGGAAGCTATATAAATAAAATTTGCCTTGCCTTGCCTAATGTCATGAAGCTTGTTTTTGTACCATGCAGGCACTCATTTTGAGTAATACCATGCTGTCCATCCTGTTTACTTTGTATAGAAATGTTTAAGTTTCAGTCATATCATCCCTTTCCATTCTGTCCTCCAGCATGTACATATTTAGGTTCTCAAGTCTTTTCTCATAGAGCATCCCTTGCTGCCCCTGAACACTACCAGTGGCCATCCTCTGCACTGCCTCTACCCTGTCTCACCTTCTTCAGGTAGGGACTCCTGAACTGCATACAGTATTCTAAGTTTTATCTCACCAGGGAGCTACAGTATACAGGGGCAGTCTCACTTCCCTTCTTTTGATGCTGATGCCCCTAGGCATCTCAGTGTTCCATTTGCCCTCCCCACTGCTCTATGACACTGTGCTGATTCTTTCAAGCTGTATGTAGTTATCAATCAATCAATCAATCACTTTATTTAACTATGCATAAACACCATTGAGCAAGCTCATTTTCAAGGTGGTCCTGGGCATTAATACAATACAGTACACTTCATAAGATTACAACTACGGTGGATAACGGTGCAAAAAAAAAAAAAAGAAAAAACATTGTGAAGGTGCTGCTCAGTATGGGCCTATACATACCGGTCAACATAATTAACATGCAAAGGTACATAATGATAAGCTTTACTGAAATGAGAAGAGACAACAATCCCATATAGTCTCCGCTAAGTAGGAGCTCATACCTAAATGATAAAAAATAAGGAGGCATTAAGGAATAGGGTAGAAACTGGGGTGAAAGAGTAGGCAGCCAAAAGAGAGGCCAGAATAGGTTAAAGGTAGAGAATAGGCAGGGCCATTTTGGATTAGGGGAACTAGGCTTGTAGGTCCTAGGTTTCTGTTGTTAGGAATGTGGGGTGGATGAGATACTTAGGCATAGGATTTGAGAGTGGCACCCGGGGCTTAGGGGTCATCGGCGTCTGAAACAGTTGCATGATTCCTTCAGCTAATCCGTTAATAGAGCTTTGAATGTGAAAATGCTTGGAAGTGAGGATAATTTTAATAAGTCTTGCATAGTGTTCCAAAGTGATAGAAGTGAGAAGTTGATTGCTGAGAGCCAACAGTAGTTTTCACTCTAGGAATCTGGAAGCAGATTAAGGAGAAGCATCTCAGGCCATAGGAACCTTTAGCCCATTTGAAGATGTTTGAGATGTATGCAGGGAGATTATCAGATAATGCTCTAAAAAACCAGAGGAGAGCATTCCTTTTTCTTCTAGTTGAGAGTGAGGTCCATCCCGAAACCTGGTATAGATGACAGTGATCTATACTACGGGGTAGATTTAAGATAAATCTTAAAGTCCGGTGGTAAAGGGTGTCCAGTTTGTTTAGCATCGTTGATGGGCAATGACTGTAAAGGAAGTCAGCATAGTCCGGTATAGGTAGGAATGTAGTTTGTACTAGTCTCATTCTGGCTTCTAACATGAGTAGATGTTCAATGCGATAGAATAAACCTAATCGCTGTCTTAGTTTCTTCGAGGTTTCATTTAAGTGGCACAGAAAGTTGAGCTTGTTATCCAGCCAGAACCCTAGGTATTTAAAGGTATCAACTACTTCAAGGGGTTCATCTAAGAGTGTTTGGATCTGTGTGATATGTGGACATCCAGAAGTAGACTTTGGTGAGAGAATCATTGCTTTAGTCTTTTTGGCATTGAGGAGGAGCTTATGAGTGAGAAGGTTGTATTGGAGGGTGACAAAGTCTTTCTGTAAGTACTCATGGGCCAGATCCAAGGATGAATTTGTGGTATAGAGTACAGTATCATCTGCGAATAAGTGCACATTTGCTGTGCCCAGCTGCGAGTCCAGATTATTGATGTATATTGCAAAGAGGATAGGGCCCAGGATGGAGCCTTGTGGGACTCCTTGTAACAAGAATTTTTGTGGGGACAGATCTCCTGTGGCTTTGACTTGTTGTAACCTATTGGTTAGGTAGCTGGTGAACCATTTAATGGCAGAACTATCAAGTCTAATGTTACTCAATGCAGTAAGCATGATGGTATGATCCACAGTATCGAAGGCCTTACTTAGATCAAGGAAGAGGGCAAATACATGCTTCTTAGAGTCCAAGGCCATTTGCCAGTCTGTAGTTACTTTGGCAAGAGCCAATACTGTACTGTGTTTGGTTCTGAAGCCGGACTGAGCCAGGTTTAGCAACTTTTGTGAATCCAAATGTTCTCTAAGTTGGATGTTGACAATTTTTTCAAGTAATTTATCAACCCAATGTCCCTCTGCTCAGTAGTCACCTCCAGTTCTACACATTCCATTCTATACTCTTTTCTAAGGTTTGTAGCTCCAATGTGAATGATCTTGCACTTTTTTATGTTGGCTTGCGCGCATGCGCAAGCAACATCTTATGCTAGTGCGGGTCTTGGGGGTGCGGCTGCTGTTGGGTGAATGCAGGGCACGCATCAGTAGGTGCGTCCCTCATTCCCCAATCAGCCTGCATGCCACTGCCACACCATGCATTTATAATGGGGCAAACACATCAAAGCAAAGGTCCGCTGTAATCCTAGCAAAGCTCGTCATATGCAGCGGTCCTTTGCTTGCCGATATCACATAAACATGACCATGGTCGTGACGGGGAAGCCTCCCCTCACGCTTGCCGACATTGGGGATGCCCAATCCCCTGTCGAGGTGTTTGTGTGCTGACGGGAGCACTCCCCATCGGCATCACCCCAACTGTTGAATGCTGAGGGGGTGCCCAATCCCCTTGGCTTCGCTCCCCTTTCTTTATTTGCGGCAGGGTGCCCAATCCTGTTGGCATTAACCCGATGTTGTGTGCGATGGGGTGCAATCCCCTCGTCGGCTACTGACACCCCCCAAAATCTACTTAGGCGGCATGCTGGGAGCCCACCCCAGCATGCCAAATGCCCTGTAAGATGAAATTGTCCTGCAACGGGTTTCTGTTTTTCACCCTGCAAACGAAAACCGTCCTCATAGTCCAGATGCCCCTCCCCCATCCACACCACCCACTGCACCATGCCTCCCTCACCCCACCCCATACTTACCTTCAGACTCTGGCGCGATGATCTTCCATGGACCGGGAACACATCTGCACTCTTCAAAGCCGACCGCGAACTGAGGAAATGCCAGTAAGCTGTATAATGCAATGAATAGGGTTTTTTCAACTTTGCTGCATATCTCAGCCATTTCTTGGAATTTTGGCACCAAATTTTCAACATGGGGTTTTTGGGGCCCCTCCTCATGAATCCTATCACTGTCATGGCGTTAATCGGCCTCAAAAGGTGACTTTGCAGTCACTGCGTGAAATCACCTTTCGGGACCCATTAACGAAATGACAGTGCCAGTGTTCATGAGGTGGCCTCTCAAAAAGCCTATGTTCCAAATTTGGTGGAAAAAATCCAACAAATGCCTGTTTTACAAGCGTGTGTTGCGCGGTTGCTATGCAGGCTCGTAACCGGCGCATTCACAATATTTTAACGCTGGATTTCTCAGCATTGGCATTTTGTGCACCTCCTTGTGAACAGTACAGCTGTCATTTTCCACATCCTGCCGAAATGTGTTTCCGCACTTCAAGCGATACAATTGCAAGATTCGCTGTGAGAAATCAGTGTTTGGGCCAGATTATGAAAATGACAGTGACACAGTTCATGAGCAGAGCTCCTAGAATGCCTATGTTGAAAATTTGGAGCTGATACTCCATAAAATGACTGTGTTATAGTGTGTGTTGGCAGATTGCACGCATGCTCGCATTCATTGTGCATTTGTGATATTTTCACTCTGGATTTTCACCATTGCCATTTTTCCACACCTCTTGATGAACAGTACAGCCGTCACTTCACATATCCTGCCCAAAATGTGTTTCCGCACTTCCGGCGCAGAATAGCGTGGTCGCTGTGCGAAATCACTTCTTGGGACACTTTGAGAAAATGACAGTGACACTGTACATGAGCAGAGGTGCTAAAATGCCTATGTTGAAAATTTGGTGCCGAATGCCCATAAACTGGCAGTGCTGCAAGCGTGCCTTGCATATTTCCCACGCACCCTTGCAACTCCGCAAATTCCGTATATTTGTATGCCACATTTTCAGCACTGGCATTTTATTACACCTCCTTATGAACCGTGCAGCTATCATTTTTCACATCCTGCCCAGCATGTTTTCCCGCACTGCACTAACAAACACTCACAGGGACACCCTAATGCCTCTCATTCTCTGCAGGGTGGGGGTGGGTTGGCATCAGTTCAATACTTGACTGCCACTCCTATGCTGCATCTCTCTAACTCCTGCACTGCCAATGGCAGCAAGACAACATTCGGCATTGACAAATGCTTGTTTGTTTTTGCCATACCTTGGACATATTTTTCAGTTTCCCCAAATCTTTCATCATTGCTTTTACTCCATGTTCTGGTTTCAGTGAGAGTGGACTGGCACAAGATAATTGACTCTGCGAATTTACCTTATTTGTCTGTCTTTGCTGTTGTCTGTTGTTATATGGACAAATTCTCTCCTTACAGAGTGGCAGTGTGGGGAAACATACTGTATGCCTGAGATGATCCATAGGTCTCATTTTTATGTTGGCATGCTTGCGCAGCCAACATAGTGGAACAGTGCAGTTTTGGAGGCGGGGTCGCTGTTGGGCGAATGCAGGGCATGCACTGGTAGGTGTGTCCCTCATTCCCCAATCAGCCTGCATGCCAGTGCCACACCATGCATACATAATGTGGTGAGCACATCTAAGAAAAGGTCCGCTGCAATCTGAGCAAAGCTCGTCATATGCAGCGGACCCTTCCTACATGCTTGCTGACATTATGAGCATGGTTGGTGAGCAGGAGGCTGCCCAACTACTGCCGACTTGGGGGGTACCCAATCCCCCTGTTAGTTAACCCCCCACTTTCTTTGTGTGCCGATGGGGGAGCCCACTCCCGTTGGCATAACCCCCAAATTGTTGAATGCCGAGGGTGCCCAATCCCTCGGCTCACCCCTTTCTTTGTGTGCCCGACAGGTGTGCCCAATCCCGTCGGCATTACTTCCTCATCTCCCCATGTTATTATTGTGCCATTAAAGGTGCCCAATCCCGACCGGCTACAGACACCCCTCAAACAGTTAGGTGGCACACTGGGAGCCCACCCCAGCGAAAGCACCCTGCAAAAAAAACTGTCCCACAATGTTTGTTTTTTTCCTGTAAATGAAAATGGTCCTCATAGTCTCGATGCAACCCTCCCCACCCGCACCCACCCTCTGCACACCTGCCTCCCTCCCCCTCACCCCTATACTTACCTGCGAGTCCGGCACAACAATCTTCGTGGATCGGGAATACGTCTGAACTCTTCAAAGCTGACCGTGAAATGAAGAAATGCCGGTAAGCTGTATAATGGAATGAATAGGGTTTTTTCAACTTTAATGCATATCTTGGGCATTTTTGCGAAATTTGGCCCCAAATTTTCAACATGGGGTTTTTGGGACCTTCTCATGAATTCTTGCCCTGTCATGGCGTTATTCGGTCCCAAAGGTGATTTCATAGTCACCTTTTAGGACCGGTAACGAAAATGACAGTGCCACTGTTCATCAGAGGTGTCAGTGCTTCCATGTTGCAGTTTGGTACGAAAAATCCAAAAAAATGACTGTTTTACGAGTGTGCATAGCAACTGCGCAATGCACGCTCATAAGTTAACACATTCACATATTTTCATGCCAGATTCTCAACACTGGCATTTTACCACACCTTCTTGTGATCCGTACAGCTGTCATTTTTCACATCCTGGCCAAAATGTGTTTTCGCACTTCCGATGCAGGATAACGCGGTTGCTATGCGAAATCAGTGTTTGGGACACATTACAAAAATGACAGTGACACTGTTCATGAGCAGATGTCCTAAAATGCCTGTGTTGTAAATTTGGTGACAATACTCCATAAAATGACTGTTTTACAAGCGTGCGTAGCAACTACTCAACGCATGCTCGTTAGTGCATTTGCAATATTTTCATGCCACATTCTCAATATTGGCATTTTGCCATACCTTCTTGCAAACCGTACAGCTGTCATTTTTCACATCATTGCCGAAATGTGTTTTCGCACTTCCTGTGCAGAATAGCGTGGTTGCTGTACGAAATCACTGTTCGGGACACATTATGAAAATGACAGTGCCACTGTTCATGAGCAGATGTCCTAAAATGCCTGTGCTGAAATTTTGGTGACAATACTCCATAAAATGACTATGTTACAAGCGTGCGTTGCGCAGTTTGCAAGCACGCTCGTAAGTTCGTAAACTTATAATATTTTCACTCCACATTTTCAACAGTGCCATTGTTCTACACCTCCTAATGAACAGTACAGCTGTCATTTTTCATATCCTGACCAAAATCTGTTTTCGCAGTTCCGGCGCACAATAGTGTGGTTGCTGTGGAAAGCCCGTGTTCGAGACACATTATCAAAATGGTAGTGACACTGTTCATTAGCAGATGTCCTAAAATGCCTATGTTGAAAATTCAGGGATAAAAGTCAATAAAATGAGTGTTTTATGAGTGCGTGTTGTGCAGTTTGCACACTGACTCGTGATTTTGTGAATTTGTAATACTTTCACTCCAGCTGTTCATCATTGCCATTTTTTCATACCTCCTTATGAACAGTACAACTGGCTGAAATGTGATTTTGCCTGTCCGGTGCAGAATTGTATGGTCACTGTGCAAGATCACTTTTCGGGACACTTTGAGGAAATGACGATGACACTATTCATCAGCAGAGGTCCTAAAATGCCTATGTTGAAAATTTGGTGGCAAAAGTCCAGACAATGACTGTGTTGCAAGCATGCATTGCACAGTTTCCACTCACCTTTGTAACTTCGTCAATCTGCAACACTTTCATGCCACATTTTCACCACTGGCATTTGTGCACACCTCATTATCAACAGTCCAGCTGCCATTTTCCACAGCCTGCCCAAAACGTGTTTCTGCCGCTATGCCGCACAGTGGCGTACTCGCTGTGCAAAATCACATTTGGGACACATAAACTCACAGCACTATGCCTCTCCACCTCTGCCACTGTCAATGCTAGTGTGACAACACTCGGCATTGACAAATGCTTGTTTGAAGTATACACTAGTGGCAACTGTTTTGTTTATTATAATATTTCCTTTCCTTTTAATTTATTGTGTTTTTGTCGGAAATACGAGTCATGAATATGAATGATTGGGGGTGTAATGTGTATTTATTGTATGACTCGGGTTTGTGTGTGTTATTTAGGGTAGTTCGATTTCTTTTGGTTTAAAAAATATGGGGATATGTTTTTCTTGGTGGGATTGGAGTTGGTCACTCTGTGTTTTCGATTAGTCCTGGGTTAAAATGTTCAAGGGTGTGGGAGAGATGAGGCACATCTACACCACTGACCACCTGTGGCACTCTGTCCTTCCAGGGAAGCCCCATTAGTCCTCCCTGCAGAAGTCCTTAGCTGCTGCAGGGGACTGGGGATCCTCTGATGGAGTAGTAATACCTGCAGCGAAGGTCCTGGTTATAATGTTTGGGGAGATAAGACTGGGGTGGTGAAAATCAGGAGACATCTGAAGAGGACTTGGAATCAGGACTGTGGTCTGCCCTGCCAGGTTCCCTTCCCCAGGGCCCTGCTGAATGTCATCGAGCATGTAGTAGTCTTTCCAGCCAGCACTGCTCCTCCACTTTGGGCCATTCAATCTAATGCAGGGTCACTGAGGAATAAGACATCAGTGATGGAGGATACCATCAGGGATTCCTCAGCTGACCTTTTTTGTATCACAGAGACCTGGTTGGGAGATGACTCTGGACCTGTTTTGGAGGCATCTGCCCCCTTGGTTATTCCATGGTGCATTGCCTTAAGAGGGATTGCAGTGGGGTCGGGGTAGCTATTTGTTTTAAATCCACCTTGGGCCTCACTGCACCCATAGGAACTTTCTGGCCCTTTGAATATGTGCAGGAAACACGCATTCAGGACACTGTAGGATCTAGCATGCAGTGCAAGCTGCCGACCCCAAATAGATACAGATGTGACAGTCAGGATGCAATGCAGAAATGCTACAGAATATCACAGAATGCTGCAGTTTACTGCAAGGGCTATTGTAAGTAAATGGTAATGAAGTCCTTTTGTCATACAGGATTTTGTGACGTCATTACTGCAAGTTATTGCACTTCATCATAGCTGATGCCATTGTACATAAGAAACACAAAAGTAGTGCAGAGTGCAGCAGCAAAAAAAATCAATAGAATCAAATATGTGACTGCAGTGGGAGCAAAGAGATGAGAAATACCTCAGCACTTCACCTCTGACACATCATGTGTTAGAAGTGAAGTGCTGGGTTATTTCACAGCTCTGTGCTCGCATTCTTTTTATGGATATTAAACCAACTCTTAGGTAGTCACCTATTTGATTCTATTGATTTTTGACAGGGGCTGCTCCTCACGCTCATTCATGTGACCTATTTAAGATATCAGGTTGTATTTCCTTTCAAAAAAAGAGTCCGTTTCAAGTCAGCTCTTTTTTTATTCAAGGGTGTATTGGGTTTGTTGCCACCTTCCGTTACTGCTCTCTTTCCCAGGGCATCAAAAGAATGTAGAACTCGTCCCAGAGTAAATTAACTCTTTCAATTCCATTATATTGGAACTCTATTAGTCAGAGGTCTTTTTTATTTACTGCCCCTCATCATTTAAATTCACTTCCTTCTATATTACCAACTGCACTTCTTTATTCATCTTTAAAAAATCTTTGTGGAAGTGGCTTTTTGATAATGATGAATGTAATTGTTCTGTGATATAGTATAATAGTGTTATTTATCATATGTATTTTCCACGTATTTTTGATTGTATGTATAGTTTGTATTTAAGATGTCTCCATATGTGTTTATGTACACTCATTGCATATGAAAACGGGCAGACATGCTCAGTTTGCATAAAAGTATAAAAAATAAAATGAAATGAAAGACTAAGGGACAGAAGTTGGAGCATCCTTGGAGAAGGTCCCAGTATAAGGAAGACAGACTGGCACTAAGAACTCATTATGGTAAGTATCAATACGCAGTCAATCTGACAAAGACAGAGTTACTGTCAAGGTCTATTGCTGCAAGAGAAAAATCTACCAGTTCTGCTATTTCACATCATAGACAGGTTATTAAATCCTCCCTGCTTGTGATTAGAGCTTTTTCAGCATTAAAGTTTGAGGAGTTTGGTAGATTTTTCTCTGACAATGTGTATCTCTTCTGAGTGCCTTATCATGGGCCAGTAGTATTTGTTTCTTTGGTGATGTAGGTGTACTTGCCTGGTGCAGGCTTGGGCAAGTTTCTGAGGTTGAGGTGCTCCAGGTAGTCTCTAGTTTGTGCTCCATCAACAGAATACTGGACCTGGGGCCAACTTGGCTGCTCCTGGGCTACGAGGAGTCCTTCGATAGTGTGTTCACTGAGACTATCAGTGTTTCTGTGTGGGACAGTATTGTTCCATAGGATCTGAAAAAACACTGTAGTTATACCCCTCCTTAAAAAGCCTTCCTTGGACCCTGTTATTCTAGCAAATTACAGACTTGTAGTTCATCTTCCAATTTTGGGGAAGGTTATTGAGAAGGTGGTGGTGGAACAACTTGTGGATCACTGGTAGAGTTATAACATCTATGAATCTCTCCATCTGGGTCTGTGGCACTGTCATAGCACTAAGACTGCACTCGTCAGGGTGACTCATGATCTCATCATAAAGAGGGAATGAAGACTTTGTTCCATTTTTTTCCTCTTCAGGTTGCTCATCAGCATTGGACACAGTTGACCAGGGGGTGCTATTGGATCACCTGAGAAACTATGTGGGCCTCACCATCACAGTTTTATGCAGGTTTGAGTCCTACATGGGAGTATGCAGCAGGTAGCCCTAGGCAAATTCATCTCTGAGGCTTTTGTGCTATCCTATGGGGTTCCTCAAGGCTTGATCATTGCCACTGTGTTGTTCTCTAGATACATGTTGCCCTTGGTGGAGATCATCAGATGGTATGTCTTAAGTTTCACTGTTACTCAGTTGTACATGTCCTGTTCCCCTGGTGGAGTCTATGTGGCTTCGGTGCTGTGACAATGCATTGCCAAAATAAATGACTGGATGGCCTCAAATTGGCTATGTCTCAAGCAGGAAAGACAGAGGTCATGATGCGCGAGCTGCTCTGGTAGGGCTCAGTTGCAGTGGGAGGTTTGGCATCCCTTCCCTTATTGGGTGGCCAATCACTTGTAGTTGTTGATGCAGTTTAGAATCTTGGGATAAATTTTGGACTGCAGGCTGCCACTGGAACAACAGGTGTTGGCAGTGGTCTGATCTGGCTCTTACAATCTCCAAAACATCACCAGGATTAAAGTGCATTTGACTCCACCAGACCTCGTGATGATCATTCATGCTTTCAACACCTCTGGGTTAGACAACTGTAATGCTCTCTAGGGTTACCTGGAGGTTTGATGCAATGCCTGCAGCTGGTCCAGAATGCTGCAGCCTTGCTACTGACAGTTTTATCTGTGTGACAATATCACACAGGTGCTGCATTTGCTGCACTGGCTACCTATGCAGTGCTGTATCACCTTCAAGATATGCTTGTTACTGTACAAGGCCTTATTTGGATTGGGACCTGACCATTTGAAATATTTCCTGGTTCCGTACCTCCCAATCCAACCCCTCTGCTCCACCAATGCAGTATAGCTCATTGTCCCTCCTTCCTGCCTGAGACTATCGGGGTGCAGAGCCTTTGGATTAGTAGCTCCAGTGTGTTGTGGAAGTCGCTCCCTGGGAATGTTCATATGGCCCACTCATTGGGGGCCTCTAAAGCATCTCTGAAAAAGTATTTATTTGAACAAGCTTTCAACAGCTAGTTATTTTATCAAATTCATATTTAATAATTTTATCCATTGGCTATATTTGTTTTTGATAGTGTTTTTTTTGTTCTGCACCTTCTGAATTACATTGTATGTACAGTCCCCTGAGCCCCTGGGAAAAGGTGCTTTATAAATAAAGATTGCCTTGCCTTGCTTTCCCTACACTCCCTTCATATTCCTCTGTTCTGCAGATTTTCGTGTCATCTGCAAAGAAGCAGAGGTTTCCCTGACTGTCCTCCCAGTTTCACCTATGAAGATGTTAAAAAGGACTGGACCCAAAATTGATCCCTCTGGAACCCAACTTGTGATTTTCCTAATCTCTGAGAATTCCCCATTCAAGATGACCCTGTGTTCTTGCTCCCAGACAATTGGAAAACCACCCTGTACTTCATCCCCCCCCAGACCCCCAATGTTTCAGCCAGCTGTTCATATGGGACTGAGTGTAAGGCTTTGCTAATATCCTGGTATACACATCCACTGCCTGTCCTTCAATGGTTCCATGTCATTTGCACACAAAAAAATTAATCGCGGTCAATACAGCATTTGCAATACAGTGCGATAATTTTCGCCGAATTGACTTATCAGCGCTACTGTCTCTCAGCGCAATACTAGTAAGACCCCATCTCTGTAAGCCAAGTCTCAGCCTATCCAATCAATTATACCTACTATCCAGTAAATTGTATGCTAATATTTTTTTTATAAAACTCTCTCTGTTTGGCACGGTAACCGACGTAGAGAAATCATGCCGCTGCATTTCGTTCTGAGTACCAGAGGGCAGCCGCTTCTCAGTCATGACGGATACCTGTATCACAAGGAATGAAAGTATGGCCAGAAGGAATATTGGAAATGCATCCAATATAATGCATTCAAGTGCACTGCAAGGTTGCACACCAAGAATGAGGAAATTATCAAATTCATTCAGGAACACAATCATGTGCCAAACCCTGCTGATTCAGCAGTTCGGCACGCGATGAATGAAATGAAAGAGATGGCTGCAAGGTCTTAAGAGACTACTCAGCAGGTAGTTGACAGTGGTACCAATGTCATTAGCCATTCCATCAGTGGCAAGTTGCCTTCTTTTTATAGTCTGAGACGAACTGCCTAAAGGGCACGTCAGACTGCTTCAGTAGCTCCTACTCAATCTGCAGCACTCTGTGAGCTAATAATACTGCCTGAGTCCTGTAAATCTGATAGGGGGAAATTTTTATGCAGTATGACTCCCGACCTAATAATGGTGAGCGTTTAATTATATTTGCCACAAACCAGAATTTGCAGTACATGAAATGCTCACCGCACTGGTATGCCGATGGAACATTTAAGGCTACACCAACATTATTTTCCCAGTTGTACACAATACACAGTGTTAGATTTACACCTGTAATCCCATCAGTGTTTGTTCTAATGGCAAATCACACTTTACTTAGCTATTCCAGGGTTCTCTCACAAATAAAATTATTATGCCCTGAATTAGCTCCACAAAGCATCATGACAGATTTTGAGCTAGCTGTTGCAAAGGCATTTGGCTCAGAATTCCCAAACGCTGTCATAAAGGGATGCTTTTTCCATCTCTGCCAGGTGGTCTGGCGCAAGGTTCAAGAACATACTGACCTAGTTAAAAACTATACCCTCGACACAGACTTCACACTACAAATAAGGATGCTACCTGCTTTAGCATATGTGCCACCAGCAGATGTAATACATGCACTTAAACATCTGAGAAACAGTGACTTTTACATAGTAAATGATGACCAAGTGGCCCCGCTGACTGACTATTTTGAAGACACATGGATTGAGAGGCCAGTTGGTCATCGTGTTCCTCGTAGACCACTGTTTGCTATCGATTTTTGGAATTGCTAAGATGCTGTAAGGGAAGGGTTACGAAGAACAAGAAACGCTGTGGAGGGCTGGCACAGAGGGTTCAACAGTCTACTTGGTGCAAGTCATCAAACAATATGGAAATTAATTAAGGCACTGAACGTAGAACAGAACAGCAATGAGCTTAAAGTAGAACAGTACCTTTCCAGAATGGACCCACCAGCACCATGTAAAAAATACAGAGATACATCAAAAAGAATTGCTGCTGTTGTTGCTACGTATGGGAACACCGACTACACTGACTACTTAAGGGGTGTGGCCCACAACTTTCAGCTACAACTGTAACACTGGTGCCTATGCTATGATGCTAGGATGCGATTCTCAAAGACATTGTTTTAAAGTTTTTTCAATAAAGATTGACATTTTAAATTATGAGAAAATTATGAGAAAATGAACTGAACTAAACTAAACTAAACTATTACCCCCCACCACCCAGAGAAGATGAAGCGTCTCACGTACACAGTGGGCCCTGACCTGTGAACTATGAACTCTGCAGTAACACTCTGCACTATCCCAGGAAGGTAAGGCTACAAATTTATATTTGCTTTTTCCTCATTTTCCTTCATTTGAAAGTGTATCGGGTAAAGCAATGTGTTGGCTATGTGCTATTTTGTTGTATACGCTCAGAATCAGTACGCTGTACTGTTTTCATTCAATTGTTTACATGGAGTTGTTTGCGCTGAAATGACGTGCTATCCCCTCCAACATGCCAGATATAGATTGGTCAATACCAGCAGGGACATCTACGAGAACTAGACACATGGTGGATTCCCTGCAGCGGGTGGGCCTCAAGCAACTGGTACAACAACCCACAAGAGACAGGGCTATCCTAGATCTAGCACTGACTAACAGGGAAAGGATCACAGATCTCCCGGTAGAAGGCCACCTGGGGGCCAGTGACCATCACATGCTATTGTTCAATTTGGCCACTGGAACAAAATCATCCCATTCCAAGGCAGGAATATGGGACTTCAGAGTAACTGACTTTGATAAGATGGCCAACAGAGTTAAGCTAGCCCTGGCAAAAAGAAATGCAGGTGAGGGGGTACAGGCAAAGTGGGCAAGCATTAAAGATGCAATACTTGAAGCAACATCCCATTGTATTAGTGAGAAAAGGAAGTGCAAAAGAAGAAGCAAACCACTTTGTTTCTCAAACACAGTAGCAGAAAAGGTCAGAGCCAAAAGGCTGGCCTTCAGGAAATATAAGGGAATGCAGAAGGATGAAGATAGGGAGGCATACCAAACTTCCCTAAGGGAAGTAGGGAAGGCAGGCAAAGGCCCAAACAGAGGAAACACTAGCACGAACAGTAAAAGAAGGTGACAAGATGTTCTATAGATACATTAGTGAAAGGAGAAAGTCCAGAGGGGGGTAGTGCTAAGATCAAAGGGGATAAGGGGGCGCATGAGGAGGAGGACCATGTAAAAGCATCTATCCTAAATAGATACTTTTGCTCAGTATTTACTGAAGAGAAGGTAGGGCAGGGCCCACAACTCTGCACCATGGACACAGGAGGGAGGGAGGTGTGCACTAGTCCCTTCACAAAAGAAAGGGTCCTACAAGAGCTCGATAAGCTCAGGGTGGATAGGGCAATGGGACCTGATGGCATACATCCCAGGGTACTTAAGAAGCTAAGGGTGGAACTAGCAGAGCCATTAGCAGAACTGTTTAGTGAGTCTCTGAGCACAGGAGAGGTCCCAGAAGACTGGAGAAGGGCTCATGTGGTCCCGCTCCACAAGGGTGGTAGCAGGGAGGAGGCAGAGAACTACAGACCAGTCAGTCTTACCTCAGTAGTGAGCAAGATTATGGAGACCCTCCTTAAGGAAAGGATAGTGCAACACCTGGAATCCATAGGAGCAGAGGATCCAAGACAGCATGGGTTTACAACAGTAAGGTCCTGTCAAACTAATCTCATAGATTTCTTTGACTGGATAACCCAAGTGGTGGACCAAGGGGGAGCAGTTGATGTTGCCTACCTTGACTTCAGCAAAGCTTTCGATACTGTTCCACATTGAAGATTGATTAATAAGCTGGGTAGGCTCAGGGTGGGTCAGACGTTGGTCTGCTGAGTGGCAAACTGGTTGACGGACAGAAAACAGAGAGTGGTGGTAAACGGTATACAGTCAGAAGAGATGCAAGTCACAAGTGGAGTACCTCAGGGATCAGTCCTGGGGCCAGTCCTTTTCAATATCTTCATCAGTGACATTGCAGATGGACTGAAGGGTAAGGTTTGTCTGTTTGCAGATGACACCAAGATCTGTAACAGAGTAGGTGATACAGATGGGGTGGGCAGAATGAGAAGAGATCTGGATAAACTAGCAAAATGGTCAGAAAAGTGATAACTGGGGTTTAATGCAAAGAAGTGCAAGATCATGCACATAGGGAAGAGAAACTCTGAAGCCACCTATAGGCTGGGAGGGGAGTTGCTGGCAGTGACAAGGGAAGAAAAAGACTTGTGTGTCTTCATCATCAATGACCTGAAATCATCCAAGCAGACCTCTAAAGCAGTAGGTGAGACTAGGGGGATGTTGGGGTGTATTAGTAGGGGTATCACAAGTTGGAAAAGGGAGGTAATAATCCCTCTTTACAAGACACTGGTTAGGCCCCATCTGGAGTACTGCGTGCAGTACAGGAGGCCACACCTTCACAGGGACATTAACCAAATTGAAGCAGTCCAGAGAAGGACAACCAAAATGGTGCAGGGACTACATCAGAAAACATATGAGGACAGACTAACTGAACTCAGTATGTATACCCTAGAGCAAAGGAGGGAGAGAGGTGATATGATTGAAACATTCAAACACCTTAAAGGCATTAACAAGGTGAAAGAGTTTAACATGTTTTAATATTAGAAAAATAGCAGGGCAAGAGAACACAGCATGAGATTAGTGGGAGGTGGATTAAGGGGTAATGTGAGGAAGTTCTTTTTCACAGAAAGAGTGGTGGATGCATGGAACGTCCTACCTCAGGAAGTGGTAGATATAAATACAGTGCAGGGCTTCAAACAGGCATGGGATGGGCATAAGGGAGCAATACAGATGAGTATGAATATGTAGGCCATTGACAGAGCAAAGGCCTATGGCACATTCATAAGGTACAAAAAGAAATGTGCAGACTGTATGGGCCTTGCAGTCCATATCTGCCATGAACTTCTATGTTTCTATGTTTCACCTTTGTGATCAAATGTTGCTGAAGAGGCAAAATGTGTCTTACCAAGCACCACATCTCGCCCGGTTGATAAAAATACATTTTTTATTTTCAAACACTGGTACCAAAAAAGCAAATTTTTTGTTCCCTTTTGTCCTTCTTTAACAGAATATCTTCTTTTTAGAATGAAATTCAGCAGGGTTTTGTAGAAAATTACAACAAAAATGAAACATTTTACCTTTAGAGTGAGGAGCATTGTGAGTTGAGTGCACTCTGCAGCGGGCTAGAAATTCAGTTCTTGAGGATGTCTGTGGATGCTGAAATGGAGATTTCTGACAACTTGGACCACCTAAATCAAAAATGAATAAATAGATCAATGAAAGAGGCTGGCATTGTGGCAGAAGATTTTGTCATTACCAAGGAAATTGTTTCTGTACTCATGTCTCATCTAGACAAATTATCATTACAGATGGAATCCTTTCAAGTGATGATGTCTGACATATTGACTGCTTTTAAGGATCTCAAAAAGGACGTTAAAGAAAATAAAAAAAGAACTGTTGATGCAGAGGTGAGAATCTTTGTGTATGGAAGATTGATCTGCCAAAGACTCTAAACAAATTATCTATAATTCATGTAGAATCACAAAGCCAGAAAAAAGGTTGTAGGATCAGAAGGCTTGAAATCAGAGGAACAATAAGAGGGTCATTGGTATCCCCGAAGGATAGGAAAGGTCTAACAGTATTGGCTTTATTAACAAATTGTTAATTCATCTGGCAGGTCCCCCACTGGATTATGACTACAACATCCTGGAGAGAGCGCAATGATCCCTTAAGACCAAACCCCACAAAGGAGAAAAACCCAGACTCATCATAATCCTGTTTTATTTATTTATTTACAATTTAGTAACTAGGAAAGGCACACTGAGCAGATGCTCATTTCCAGGTGCAACCTAGGGGATAGGGGAAAGGGAATATAAAGGGATTGGATTATGATCACCAGAATGCAGATTACATATGCAGCATCACAGAAAAGGGTTGCACAACATAATTCACAGTAGTAGAAAATGATGTAAGGACACTACTTGATAAGATAGAAGTATGAACATATGAACATATGAAACTGGCAGCAGAAACAAGTCACATGGTTTATCAAGTCTGCACGAATGTGCAGCTAGCACCCTTATCTTGTAGCTGCCCCTCCCCCCTCACATTTACCCCTGCATCTCTCTCTGTACCACTCCCTTTTGAAACTATCTACTGTCTTACAGGATATCTCCTCCTCTGGCAGAGTGTTCCATTGCACCACAACCCTCTCAGTGAAGAAGTGTCTCCTCACTGCCCTCTTATATCTTCCCCCATTCAACCTCCCCTTCTTTACTTAAATATCCCATCAGTGCGCGTCTTAATTATCCCCTTTATATATTTAAAGGCCTCAATCTTATCCCCCCAATCCCTCCCCTCCTCCAAGGAGTACAAATTCAACTCTCTAAGCAACTCCTCATATGGTTTGTCTTCCAACCCCTGGATCAACTCTGTCGCTCTTCGCTGTACTCCCCAGCAATCTGACATCCTTCTTTAGATATGGGTGCAAGTACTGTACACAGTACTCCAGGTGTGGTCTGACCAGTGACCTGTAGAGAGGCAGTGTCATCTCCATACTCCTTGAGGAGATTCCCCTCGCAATACATCCCAGCATCCTGTTGGCCTTTTCAGTCAATTTCCTGCACTGCTCTGTGTTGTCTATTTTCCCCATTACAACCACCCCCAGATCCTTTTTCTCCTCTGTGGTGCCAAGCTGCACTCCCCAGTAGGTAACCCCTCTGAGGGTTCTTTGCCCTGAAGTGCAGTACCTTGCAATTTTTAGCATTGAACCCTAACTGCCACTTTTCCTATCACTCTTCCAGTCTGGTCCAATCATTCTGTAGCCCCTGCCACCCTGCTATGTCATCCACCGCCATCCCCAACTTGATGCCATCAGTGAATAGACTGATCTTATTCCTGATGTCATGTGAGATGTCTGCTATAAATATCCCAATCAGCACTGGCCACAGTACTGATCACCTGTGGCACCCCACTAATCACTGCCCTTGGAGATGAGAGATCCTCCCCCACCACCGCCCTCTGCTGTCTCCCCTGCAGCCATTTCTTGATCCAGTTGACCATTTTAGTTCCTTCCCCCACATCTCTCAACTCACCCCCAACCTCCCATGTGGCACTGAATTAAAGGCCTTGCTGAAGTCCAAATAAACAACATCCACAACATGGCCCTTGTCCAGTTCCTTTGTTACCCGGTCATAATATTCCACTAGGTTGGGCTGACAGGACCTTCCAGAGACAAACTCATACTAATGATCATCCTGGAGCCCATTGTCCTCCAGGAAGGTCCCCACCCTCTCCTTCAGAATTGTCTCCATTAGCTTCCCCACAATGGATGTTAGTCTTACTGGTCTGTAATTGCCCGGTTCATCCTCTGGGCCACTTTTGAGGAGGGGCACCACATGGGCTATCCTCCAGTCCTGTGGTATGCACCTTGTGTCTGGGGAGATATTGAATTGGTCAGTCAGTGGCCCAGCCAGGACCTCCACCATTTCCTTCAGCACTCTGGGATATATGCCGTCAGGTCCTGATGCCTTATCCACCCCAGAGCCCTTAAACCTTCCAGCACCCTACCCACAGTGATTGCTTCTTTAGTCACTCTCTCCCCACCCTCCCTCCCACGCCCTGCAGTAGCTGCCCTCCTTCTTCCTCGTAAATGCAGAACAGAAGTACTCATTTAGTACTTCTGCCTGTTCCTCCCCTTTCTCTGCCCACCCTCCATCCCTCCTAATCCTCACTATCTGGTTCTTGCAGCTCCTTCGCTCCCATAGATATCTGAAGAAATCTTTTTCCACATCCTTGATGCCCTGTGCCAGCCTCAGTTCCCGGGAAGCCTAGGCCACCCTGACTCCTCTTGTAACCTCTTTGGACTTCTTCATGTACTCCTCCAAGTCCTCGTCCCTCCCATAGTTCCTATACCTCCTGAATGCTGCTTTTTTCACCTTCACTTTTTCTAGAACTTCCCTACTTATCCAGCTTGGTTTCCTGGCCCTTCCCTTTCTGCTGAGTGATTTGGTACAGGTCTCAGTAGCCTCCACTAACCCCAATTTGATTTTTCCCCATTTCTGGTTCACATCCCAGTGTGAATGAATTCCTTTCAGGTGCCCCTCTAAGATTACACCCATCGTTCCAAAATTAGCCCATCTGAAGTCGACCACTGGTCCCTGTACCCAATGATTCCCTGCTCATGTTGAGCATGAACCACACCATGTTGTGGTCACTCCCTGCCAGCGGGTCTTCAACCCCCACCTCCCTAACAGCCTCACTGTTGGACAGAACGATGTCCAGGATATTCCCCAACCTAGTCGGCTCAGTAACCATCTGTGCTAGGAAGCTGTCCTGAAAGGCTTTCAGAAGTACCCATTCCCTAGCACTAGAGGTAGCTGGGCTTCCCAATACATTCCTGGTAGACTGAAGTCCTCCAAGATTACTGTGCTACCTTTAGAAACATAGAAACATAGAATTTGATGGCAGATAAGGACTGCTTGGCACACCCAGTCTGCCCATTTCCCTACCTAATAGATAAGCTGCAGATCCTAGTTAACCAGCAGCCTACTTCTTTCATCTCCCACCCTCTAGAATTGCCTTATGGCTGTCCCATGCATGCTTGAATTCAATCACTGTTTTTGACTCCACAACCTACTCCAGAAGGCTGTTCCATGCATCCACAACCCTCTCTGTGAAAAAATACTTCCTTACATTACCTCTGAGCTGCCCCCATTATCTTTAAATTGTGCCCCTTGCTCTTGCACACCTCTTTTTGAAAGATGCTACCCTCTTGGACTCGTTGATTCCCTTGAGGTACTTGAACGTTTCTATCATGTCCCCCTCTCCCTTCTTTCCTCGAGGCTATACATATTAAGCTCCTTTAGTCTCTCTTCATATGTCTTCCGGTGCAGACCCTGCACCATTTTAGTTGCCCTTCTCTGGACAGCTTCCATCTTGTCTATGTCCTTGCAGAGACTGGGTCTCCAGAACTGCACACAGTACTCCAGATGGGGTCTCACCAGCTGTCTGTACAAAGGGATAACAACTTCCTGTTTTCTACTTGTGATGCCTCTCACTATGCATCCCAGTATCCCCCAGCCCTCTTTACTGCCCTCTCACATTGCTTGCCCACCTTTAAGTCATCTGATATGACTATCCCCAGTCCTTTCCATTTTTGTTGTTGTTAGTATCTCACCCACCATTGTGTACTCTTCCCTGGGGTTTTGTTTCCCAGGTGCATTACCTGCACTTCTTAGCATTAAATCTAAGCTGCCATACATTTGACCATTCCTCTAACCTTGCCAAGTCCCTTCTTATCCTTTCCATCCCCCTTGTGCATCAACTCTGTTGCAGATCTTTGTGACATCTGCAAAGAGACATACTTTCCTTCCAGTCCCTCTGCAATGTAGCTTACAAAGACATTGAAGAGGACCGTCTAACTGAACCCTCAGGCACCCCACTAGTAACCCCTTTCTTCAGAGTGGACTCCATTTACTATTACCCACTGTGTCCTATTCTCCAGCCAATTCTTTATCCAGGCTATCATCTTGGGACCCACTCCCAGGCTGGCTAACTTGTATATTAATCTTTTGTGTGGGACTGAGTCAAATGCCTTGCTAAAATCTAGGTAGGCCATGTCCACAGCCCCTCCCTGATCTACTACTTTGGCCACACAGTCAAAGAAATCTATTAGATTCATCTGGCATGACCTTCCCGCTGTGAATCCATGCTGCCTTGGGTCCTGTGCCCCTCTGGTCTCTAGGTACTCGACAATTCTTTCCTTCAGAAATGATTTCATCATTTTCCCTATCACTGAGGTAAAACTAACTGGTCTGTAGTTTCCTGCTTCTGCCCTGCTCCCACTTTTGTGAAGGGGAATCACATTGGCCCTCCTCCAGTCCTCAGGTACCACCCCAACTCCCATGATTTGTTAAAGAGGGTAGTCAGTGGTGTCACTAGTTCTACCCCTAGTTCTTTTAGAATTCTGGGATGAATCCCATCAGGCCCCATTGCTTTGTCCACCTTCAGTTTTAAGAGTTCTTTCAGAAACATTTCTTCTGTAAATGGGCTGGTATCAACTTCTGTATCCAGAGTGTTTCTAATGTTTGTTTTAGGTACCTCCCCCTCTTCATTTGTAAATACTGAGCAAAATATTTGTTTAGTGTCTCTGCCTTTTCACAGTCACCCTCTGTCCACCCCCTCCCCTTTATTAAGCCTCACTATCCCTCCCTTAGTCTTCCTTCGCTCCCTGATGTACCTAAAAAAGTTTTATCCCCCTTCTTAACTGAGTTGGCTATCTTTTCCTCAGTTCAGGCCTTTGCTGTTCTGACTGCCTTCCCAGCTTCCTTTTGCTTTAACTGATACAATTCTCTGTCCTGCTCCTTCTGTGATTCCTTGTACTTTCTGAATGCTTTCTTTTTCTCTTGAACCTTCACTGCCACCTCCTTTGAGAACCATAGTGGTTTCTTTCATCGTTTTGTTTTGTTTATTTGCTTCACACAAAGGCTTGTTAGCTCTGTGATGGCGGTTTTTATTATTCCCCATTGTTCTTCCACCTCTCCTTCCTGCCCATTTGCTAGTGCATTCCTTAGGCACTCACCCATTTTGGCAAAGTCAGCCCTCCTGAAGTCCAGTGCTTTTGCCTTTGTATGGCTTGACTCTATTGCTGTGTTTATTGTGAACTTTACTATTCGATGGTCGCTAGTTCCCAGATGGCTGCCCACTTCTACATCTGTGATCCTCTCTCCATCTCCATTTGAGAGGATCAGGTCTAAGACTGCTCCCCTCTCCAGTGGGTTCCAATACTAGTTGTCTAAGGCATGCCCTCGTAGGGCATCTAGAATAACCCCACTCTTAGAAGTGGCTGCTGCAGCTGCACTCCAGTTAACATCTGGCATATTCAGATCACCCATCAGCAATATCTCCCCTTTATCTGCCATTCTAAGTATACTTTCTATCATTTCTTTGTCCATTTCCTCCCCCTGAGAGGGGGGTCTATATACAACCCCTGTGCGGATTGTGGTGCCCATTGCCTGCCTCCAAATTGACCCACAGTACTTCTTCTTCTCCCTGTTTACTCTTTTGTTTTGTTCTTATGTAGAGAGCTACTCCTCCTCCTCTTTTACCCTCCCTGTCCCTCCTGTAGATAGTGTATCCTGGTATGTTTACGTCCCAGTCATGGTTCTGTGTGTACCATGTTTCTGTGACTGCCACGATATCCAGATGTTCCTCCTCCATCAAAGCCACCAATTCAGGATGCTTGTTACCCAGACTATGGGCATTGGTACTCATTGCTCTCCATTTTTTGATGGCTTTACCTTCTGTAGCAGCATCCCCCACCAATCTTTCTACCTTGGACTTTTTCTCATTTAGTACCCTGTTTTGTAGGGGGAGGCTGGGATTTTTCTGCTGCTTATCAGTGCCTCCCCCCTTGACTAGTTTAAAAGCTTGCCAATGAAGCATTTAAACTGATTGCCCAAAAGACTTGTTCCCTTCCTGGACAAATGCAGACCATCCTGCTAGTATAGGCTGGTGTCCCTCCAGGTGGAACCCCAGTCCCCAGTGAAGCCAAACCCCTGTGCTCCATACCATTTTTTCAATCATTCGTTAAACTGCATGGTGCAAAGTACCCTCACCTCACCCATGCCACTGACAGGCAGCACCTCTGAGAAGGATACTGTGTGTGCTACTTGTCTTAAGCCCCTTCCCAACTCTATAAAGTCCTTCTGCACTGCTCTAACCTCATGATGAGCCAAGTAATTTGTCCCTAGGTGGACAATGACATCCAGCTCAGACTCCCATGCAACTGTTCTCGTAATCCTAAGGATGCGCTTCCTGTCCCTCCAAGCCATGGCACCAGGCAGGCACCTTACTTCAGTTTTCCCTGCTTCCCCCAGTTCTATTCCCCTAATAATTGAGTCCCCCACCAGCAGCTGCTTCCTTTCCCTGTGGTGCCCTCTGCTTCCTTCCTGAGGGCCTCCCTTATGACAGTTGTCTGCACCCTCCTTAGTCTCCTCTGTGGGTGCATCCATAAGGGAACTATGCTCCCCCAGAATGGTGTATGGATTGTGGAGTGGAACAACTGACTGGGTGTGCCTCTCTTCCACCACACTCTCCTAATCTGCTCTGCACGCTCCCAGTCCAAGGCCTCCTCCTGAGTCAGTGGCCTGTAAACCACCCCATCCTGAGAGTCCTATTTTTCAAGTCAGGGAATTGCATCCACAAGGCCTCTGTTCTACCCTCCTCCCCATATTGCCTTGTGCACTTTAATCCCTTCTCTCACGTAAATTGCTACCCCACCCCCATTCCCGTTGTCTCTGTCCCTCCTGTAAATCCTATACCCTGGAATCATCAGATCCTAATCCTGGAATTGATTGGCCCATGTTTTGGTTATGGCCACTATGTCTACCCCCCTCTGCCGTTAGATCCTGTAGTTCTGCACATTTGTTCTCCAGACTTCTTGCATTCAAGAAGACAACCTGCCATGCTTTACCTTTATGCTCCTTACCCTGTTTCCCAGTCCCCTGAACCCCCCTCTGACCCTTTACTGGTACCATCCCTGTTCCTGCAGGGTGTAAGCTCATTAGGTTCCCCTCCCCAGAGACCCTGCATACCAGCTGTCCACTCATCAGCCCCCCCTCCTAGTTTAATTCACCTTTGTTGCTATGTACTCTTGTATCCTCTGCTTTAATACCTCCTGCCCCTCCCTGCTAAAGTGTAACCTGTCCCCTGTGTACAGATCCTTATTGTCCCAGATCCTGCCCCAGCCTCCCACTATCCCATATCCTTTGGATCAACACTATTTCCCAGCCAAGTGTTAAACTCCATTATCCTTCCTTTCCTCAACATACTTGCACAGGGTACTGGGAATACCTCAGAGAAGGTCACTGATCCCCTAATACAATAAAATACAATAAAGTGCCCAGAAACCCTTTTTCTAGAGGTCTGTTAGTGAAAAGCCCTTCCTCAAATACGAGGGGGGTGAAAGTTAAATGCTTTAATGACTTACTCTATGATCTCCTCAAGAAGAGGGACTCTTTTTACCCCATCAAAAGAAAACTTTAAGACTCTAGTCTCAACTGCAGCTTGCTTCATCCCACCCTTCTAAGAGTCTGGACTTCCAAAGGTGTAAAGTCATATCCTAGCTTTCAGTCAGCAAAGGAAGGGTTTAAAAAAGATCTGCTGGCATTATTTCTAAACTTTGGCTTTTCCAAGTCAAGACTCTTATCCTATTGACAATGCTCCCCTGTAAGTATCATCAACGTTAGTTTCTCTCTCTTACCTCTTACTAGCATTAATTTGGCAATCAAAAGTTAGTGGTTTGTCTTGTATTGTTTCTTTAGACATGTCAGGTAAATCTCTTTCCATCTATGTTACGGTCTTGAAATCTGCTTCTGAACAACTTTAAAGTTCCTGTATTTTTTTTTCTCTTTTTACACTTTCCAATTCCTAGATTTTGGAGGGGATAGTGGTGGGAGCTCCATGGCTTGGGCCTAGCCTATAGGGTAGGAAAGTGGGTTTTAACCCAGTCGTCCTGGACGCTAACAGATGCAGATTCATCATCTTACTACTGCCTCTCACTTAAAACAACAGACAATGCTTAAATCATCCTAATAAAGGAACTAAACTGTTTTTCTTGATTTTCTATTGACTGATTGATTGATTGTGTACATGGCTGTGAAAGAGTTTACCTTATTCTGGTCATAATACAAATTATCCAACATTTAATGAAAAGATGTAGTGGTTAGACAGTCAAGAGATAATAGTATCTATTGCTACAGGCTCCATAAAATGTCTTTTTTATGTCATACCTATATCTGTACCAATTCTGGGCTTTAAAAAATATGTATGGCGCTTTCCATCCTTTATGTATTTTACTCTGCTGTTAACCAATATACTGTTTCCAATATCACAGCAGGGCATATATAAGGACTGTGGCTCAGATTTTATTGTTATGTATGTTTTACCCCACCCTTGATAAGGCTGCCTTAAATGTTTGTGTGAGTTAGAGTTTTCCAAGTACCTGGCTCATACAGGAGTTGTATTCATGGTAAATTTCCTTTCCCACAATATTTTGTAGTCTCCTTGTATTTTTCAGTTGTTTTTCAAATCCTCTCACAGGATTCCATAGTTAACATGAGCTTCTACTTCTCACAATGTACAATCTGAGCTACAATTGACTGTGTATTCCTCTAGTCGCATGCTGGGATTTTCAACACTGTTAGAAAATAATGTGGTATGGTCCATTACTCCCTCTGCTTTTTATTTTATTTTTTCAGCCTTACCAACTCTATTTAGCTTCAACTGCTTCCCACGCAGCTGCTGTTTGTAATCTTGTTTTCTCAGTGACAACATCCATACTCTAATTTTACTTCACTATAAATTGTTATCCTGGAGTGGTGTTGATCTGTCGCTGTAAGTTGTGTACAAAGGCCGAAACATGGACCATATGAAATACACTCATAAGAGGTATTTGACAGTTTTCCCAGTTTAGTTTTAACATTAATTGACTGTAGAGATATATACTACAATGTGATATAGTAAGTTTTGTGCTACTAGAACACTATTTTTCACTGCTGGTTCTTTTCTCATTGATTGCTACTTCATTTGTTAAGCAATATGTTAGTGACTGTTTTATTTTCATGACAGTGCCCTTGTGCAGCCCAAATACTCTGAATATTGGGCTATGCAGATATTCAGGTCCTCGCCCCTCCATTTGCATTGCGCCCACCTCAACAGTTTCTCACAGCTGCAAACTGGACTTTTGAATATAGGAAATCCTCACAAAGCCCGGTTTGCATGCGCAAATCAGAATTTGCGCCCTGGCAACATTTTGAATATCTGGCCCAAGATTTTGGAATGCCTTGTGATGAAAAGGTTTTAGTTCCAGATATATCATTTCATGTGAGGGTTATCTATGGTTCATTCACATTTTTAATTTCTCCTCCTGCATAATAAGTCAGTTTTCTGTCTTACTGTGTATACCGAAGGCTAACAAATGTGCTTTAGCCTCTGATGAAGCACCACATGACTGGTGTAAAATGCTAGGTCAGTTACTTGACATCTGTGGTGTCCACTAGCAGTCCAAGTCCAACGAGAGCTGTTGTTTGCTAATATTATTTTATGTGCTTTATTTGTCAATGAAGATTAAATAAAGAGGTTGGTTTTAACCCATGAACAACTGTGTGGACTGGATTCACTGATGGAGTGAGTGCTACTCCTACTTATGTTTGAATCATGTATTGGAGTCATGCACCAGAGCACATTAGAGTGTACCATCTTAAACTGGGCTTCAGCTTTAATTTCTACTGCTGCTAAGAATACCATTCTCAGAAAGTGGTTAGATAATGCTACATCTACCTTGCAGAATGGAAAATTTAAATTATGGAGGTATTCAAACTAGAAAAATTTGCATGTGGCTTTAATGATAAAAAGGTTAATTTTGAAAAGAAATGGGATGCTCCACTAGCTTACAGTACCCTCTGTCAAATAGCCTTATTTTATTTCATTTATTTCATTTTATTTAAACTGGTAAGCAGACTGGCATAAGTGCAATTTTTCACAATGACCTGTATACACACAACAAATACAATTAAAACATTAATTGAAACATGTATAAGTGGGGTTTATCTGCAAAATATTGCACAGGTTAAATTTAAATACAGTCAGGTTACCACTACACAGAACAGATTGAGGCAGATTATTATAACATGTAATTGTCTTACATTTGAAAAATCTCTGTCCAAAAGATGAACTGAACTTGGGAATTGAAAAAAAACAAATCTGCCTTGGCTTAAAAACATGTTGGTACATCTTGGGAATTTATCAATGACTGAATTGGGAAGCAAGCCTAACACTATGCACTATTTTGTGGAAATGTTATATCTGACTTCTTTCTTATCTCTTTAACTTCTAACTTTTTTCTTCTCCTCTATCTTTTGTCTTTCAGTTTCTCTTTTACTTTTCATATTTTTCCTCTGAATATATTATCACCTATATAATCTATAATTACTTTAAGGGGTTCAAGTTGCTGGGTGACCTACCTGAACTTTACTATTTTTTAAACTGGTTTTGTTAGCTTAGGACTTGAAGTGTGTTAGTTTTGTCAATGCTGTTTATGTAGTTCTACTACTTTGTTTTACTTCTTGCTTGTGTCGTATTTAAAATGGTTTGTATAATACTGTGGTCTTTTTCATATTTTAATAAATTTTATGGGGTAAAAATTAGCTGCTTTTATGACATAGTTGCAAAGGTCTATTATATCTATCCGACAAGACCTTCACCTGGTGAACCCATGGTGCCATTCATCCACAAGTTTTTTTCTTTTATAATGGCTTCAGTATCTAACAAACAATTGCCATCAAGCTTATCAGTCAATGATTCCCTAGCCCCTCCCATTTCCTGCTCTCACGCAAGGGTGCCACAATTGCAGTTCACCAATTCCATGGCACTACAACTGTTTTCAATGAGTGGTTAAACAGATTTGCCAAGGGTGTGGCCAGATTGTGATGCATTTCTTTTAGCACTCTAGGTTGCACCTCATACAGATTCATTAATGTATCCACTTTTAGAGCTTTTAGGCCCATTAGCAGTATTTCTGCAGTTAAGGGTTCCATGCTGATCTCCTGCACCCACTTGCTGTCCTCAAGTTAACATTCTGGTAGTGGATGCTTGTCTTCTACTGTAAATACAAAGCAGAAATACTCATTAGGTAAATCTGACTTAGCTTTGTCCCTCTCCTCCCATCCCTCTCCCCACTTAATTACAAATATCCCCTTAATGGATTTGCATTTTTCCCTGATGTAGTGGAAAAAATGCTATGTTCTGTTTATTCCCTCCACAGTCCTTAGTTCTGTATTTAACTTTGCCCATCTCACCATCATGTTGACCTCCCTAATCCTGCTCAAGTACACTTCCCTGTTACACCTGTTACATGGTCACTGGACAAGCGGCCAGCCATAAAACCCACTTGCACCAGTGAAATTAACTTATTCCACACTGGCCTAAGCCTGTTAGTGAGGACCTTTGCTAGGATCTTAAGATCAGAGTTGAGGAGAGATATTGGCCAGTAGCTAGCAGGCAGAAACTCATCCTTGCCCTGTTTCCAGATGAGTGTGATCCACGCTTGATTGAAGGAAAGGTCCTTCAAACCATTGTTGAGGAAAGAATTGTATAATTGGGTAAGGAAGGGTGATAATTCGTCTCTAAAGAGGGAATAAAAATTATTACAGAAACCATCTGGGCCGGGCACCTTGTACAGAGGGAGGTGGTAAATAACTGCTTGAACCTCAGAGACCCTAATGGGTTCTGCCAAAAAATTCTGTTGAGGAGAGGAGAAAGAGGGGAGGAGGAGCTCAGCCAGATGAGTGGAGATCACTGCTTGGTCTTCCGGTGAGGTAGGACTAGCTGTATATTGGCTCTAGAATACATTTCTGAAGTCCTCCACTATGTTCCTAGGCTGGGTAAGGATATCAATACCCAGACCAGGTCTCAGGCATGGCATCACTCTAGTTTCCTCTAGTTGCTGGAGTCTCCAGGCCAATAATTTGCCCGCCCGTTCCCCAGATTTCAGGTATCTAGACTTAGTAGGGAGAAAGGCTAAATCAGCCTTCTCAGCCAGTGACTCATCAACGGCTAAACAAGAAGCATTCAGCTGTTGCAAGACAGCAGAGGGAGAATTAGCAGAAATATCCTTCTCTAAATGCCTAATAGCTGATAACAGCCTAACCTCCTTCTGGGCTTGGCACTGTTTCTGCTCAGTGGATAGCACACTTTAAGGCTCCCCACAACCAGTCCAGTCTCAAGATGAACCCCGTATTAACCTCCCAAATATTGCAAATAAAATCCCTTAGGTGACATACTTGAACTTAAATTACCTTAAAATACCTGAATTTAAATTGGCTAGCCATTGCATCCGCACCCCTAGTATCCTTTTGTGACACTCATGGCTTCACTCAATTAATTAAAGAACCAACAAGGATTAACCCAAAAAACAAAAATAACAGCACACTTCTGGACATTATGCTGGTCAATAAGCCTCACCTGTATTCTCATGCTGGAGTGCTATTTAGTGACATAAGCGATCATTGTCCCATAGCTGGTATAAGATCTTCATTCAAGCCATCCAACCAGCAAAATTTTTCCAAGAAGGTCTAAAGAACCTTAATATCACAGGATACCTCCATGATTTGTGTCACCTGCAGCTGGCAATTTCTATCTCACAGCTTCAGTAGAGATAGCTCTACAAGTCTTAAATGACATTATCACTAGTGCCCTCAACATACATGCACCTCTCTCCAGTGTCAGAACCAAGCTCAAAACCTGTCGATGGTTCTCTGCTGACCTTAAATCCACATTGCATGCTAGGGACAAGCTCTGGAAAGGGCAAGAAAGACCAAAGACCCAAATGATTGGCTTCAATTCAGAAAAGCCAGAAACTCCTGCACAAAAAAGTGAGAAATGCCAAGGCTGCCTTCTATACAGCAAAACTGGATGCCTCCTACCATAACCCTGCCAGATTCTGGGGACCATAAAGGGATCCTAGGACAAGATTCTACCCTGTCTTACCACCCAAAGTGCACCTAAACAATGTGGATATCACTAACAAGCAAGAAATCTTGAATGCCTTCAACAACCATTTCACTACAGCCGCCTAGCATTGACTCCTCTCCAGCAAATCTATTGCGGTCACAATTAAACTTCCAGTCTACTGAGGCACATAAGGCAACTTCCACTTTTTCCTTTAAGCCTATACTTTTAAAACAAGTAGAGACCTACTACTCCATTTGGATACAACTAAAAGCGCAGGTGCAGACTCTCTGGACCCTATTTTCTAAAAATTGCTCTGCGCCTTAGCAGACCCCTAACTCACCTTTTCAATTTGTCACTAGCCACTGGATCTATTCCTGCAATTTGGAAAACAGCTCAAAGTGTTTCCTCTACTCAAGGCAGGTGACCCCATGGACCTCAATAACTACAGGCCCATATCCATCTTACCAGTATTGTCAAAATGCTTGAAAACTAGTGAACAGCCAATTAAGTGCCTATCTTGACACCAATAATCTGCTTAATCCAGCTCAATCTGGTTTTAGATCCATGCACAGCACCATCTCTGCCTTAGCAAAAGTCACTAATGATTGGCAGACTGATTTAGACAAAAAGAATAATATCTGTGCTGTATTTCTGGATTTAAGTAAAGCCTTTGATACTGTGGACCATGAACTACTAATCTCCTCTCTACACTCCATAGGCCTCGACTCAGTCTCTCTTCAATGGTTCAGATGCTACCTCTCTGGTAGACTACAGCATGTAAAAAATGAAGGTGACCTGTCTACCTCAAAACCACTCCTAAGAGGTGTACTACAGGTTCCATCCTGGGCCCTATCCTCTTTGCCATTTATATCAATAATATTGATTCCAACCTCACCAAATCTAATATTCACCTTTTGCAGATGATACTGTCCTATATGTCAGTAGTCCTACACCATCAAAAGCCTGTGAACTTTTACAGTCTGAGTTCTCTGCTGCAGCACAAACTACTAGAAAAAACCCTACTGAATGCCAAGAAAACGAAAGCCATGTTCTTCTCCTCCAAGAGCTTCTCCTCACTCTCACACCAAACACCTTCCCAATTATCTACCATCCTTGGTGAAAGTCTGGACTATGTGGATAAATTTAAATATCTTGGGGTTTGGATTGACAATAAACTTGACTACACTAGCCACATTGAAGAACTCCTGAAGAAGCTCAGGCAGAGACTTGGCCTATTCTACAGAATAAAACATTACCTAACCAGAGATTCTAAACAAAGATTAATCCTGGCATCATTCCTATCCCTCATTGATTATGCTGATTTCCTGTATAGTCACTGCTCCCTTTCCCACTTAAACAAGCTGGATACCTTGTATCTAGAGCTCTTAGATTCATTACAGACCTTCCTTTCAGCACCCACCACTGCTCTCTCTATACTGCATCGGCTGGACATCCTTCATCATAGAAGAAACAAAATGCTGCTCTATGGATCTACAAAGCTCTAACAAACAAATTACCATCCTACATTTCAGATTGTTTTACCAAGGTCATATCCAGACCATATGACCTAAGGAACAACAAACTCATCATGCTGAAGATACCTATTACCTGTACCCGGCATGGGAGGCAGCAATCAGCTACTCTCTAGCACTTATTTGGAACTCTCTTCAAAAGATCCTGAAGTTGAATACAATCATTCCATTAACAACCTTCAAAAAGCTATACACTAGTCTCTTTCCAGAGCCATGCAACTGTTTTCACAAGGCCTAGTCCTACCACAACCCACTTTTTTTCTCCCACACCCTTTTTTTCCTCACACTTCCACCCTTAATTTGTTTTGTAGCCTTCACCCTTAACTCATACCTGACCTTATTCCCAGAATCCCACCTCCCTCGCTTTAATCTTTCATTACTGTCTTATTTTGCTCCTTTTTATTATAACCCAGTTTCTTTGGCTCATTGCCTTGTATATATGTGAATGTTCTTGCTTTTTGTTCATTTATAATGTCCTTGTTTTTGTATTCAATCTATATCTTGTATTTGTGTAAAAAAATTGTACCTTTATATTGTTATGACCAATCAGGTCCATCTTGTAAATGAGCTATGCTCAATGATGCTCACCTGAATAAATAAAGATTTTGATTGATTGATTGATTGACATACCAAGATCGAGTCTTTCAAGAGCTGGATATTGAGCCTCCAAATCCAATCTCTCTCTCCTCACCCTCAACTTCCTGTTTTCTACTAATGATGCCTCTCCTTATACATCCCAGTATCCCCCAGCCCTCCTTACTGCCTTCTCACATTACTTACCTATCTTTAGGTCATCTGATATGACTAATCCCAGGTCCCTTTCCATTTTTCTTGTTGTTAGTACCTCCCACCTTTGTGCACTCTTCCCCTGTCTTTTTTTTCCCAGGACCATTACTTTGCACTTCTTTGCATTGAATCTAAGCTGCCATACTTTTGACCAATCCTCCAACCTTGCCAAGTCCCTTCTCATCTTTTCCATCCACCCTTGTGTATCAGCCCTGTTGCAGATCTTTGTGTCATCTGTAAAGAGGCATATTTTTCCTTCTAGTCCCTCCACAATGTAACTTATAAAGACATTAAAGAGGACCGTCCCCAATACTGATCCCTGCAGTACTCCACTAGTAACCCCCCTTTCTTTGGAGTGGGCTCTGTTTACTATTACCCTCTGCATCCCGTTGTCCAGCCAACTATTTACCCAGGCTATCACCCTGGACCCACTCCCAGGCTGGCTAACTTGTTTATTAATCTTTTGTGTGGGACTGTGTCAAATGTCTAGGTAGGCCATGTCCACAGCCCCTCTCTGGTCTACTACTTTGGTCACCTAGTCAAAGAAATCTATTTGATTCATCTGATTTGACCTTCCCACTGTGAATCCATGATGCCATGGGACCTGTACCCCGCTGGCCTCCAGGTACTCAACAATCCTTTTTTTCAGAAGTGATTCCATAATTTTCCTACCACTATGGTCAAACTAACAAGTCTGTAGTTTCCTGCCTCTGCCTTCCTCCCACTTTTGTGAAGGGAAATCACATCTGCCCTCCTCCAGTCCTCAGGTACCACACAATCCTCTCATGATTTGTTAAAAAGGATAGTCACTGGTGTCACTAGTTCTCCCCTTAGTTCTTTTAGAATTCTGAGGTAAATCCCATCAGGCCCCATTGCCTTGTCCATCTTGAGTTTAGGAGTTCTTTCATAACCCTTTCTTCTGTGAATGGACTGGTATCAACCCCTCTATCCAGAGTGCTTCTGTTGTTTGGTGACGGTTACTCCCCCTCCTCTTCTTTTGTGAATACTGAGCAGAAGTATTCATTCAATATCTCTGCCTTTTCACTCTCACCCTCTGCTCATCTCCCTCCTCTTTATTAATCCTCACTATCCCTCCCTGGTCTTTCTTCGCTCCCTAATGTACCTAAAAAAGGTTTTTTCCTGCTTCTTTACTGAGTTGGCTATCTTTTCCTCAGTTTGGGCCTTTGCTATTCTGACTGCCTTCCCCACTTCGATCTGCTTTAACTGATACAGTTCTCTGTCCTGCTTCTTCTGTGATTCCTTATACTTCCTGAATGCTACCCTTTTCTCCCTAAGCTCCCTAACCTTGCAGGACATTGATCATATTCCCCAGGCTCCTGGAATTGAAGTACATTGCTCCACAGTTCTCCTGCATGATACCCCATTTTACCCTTGTTCGTTGTTTTTTTTCCCTTTTGTCCCTGCCTCCCCAGTGTCTGATATTCTTTCCCTACTATTCCACTGTGATATCCCTTGCAGCCAGATTTGCATTCCCTTCCCTGAAATTCTGCCTATCTAGTCCCTTCGCTACATTTGCTACACCACTCTCCTTCACTGTTCTTCTCTCTCTTTGAATCACCCCATCCCCTCCTGTGGCTATGCTCACTAATTAGCCTCCTGTTGTCTACATTAGCTGCCATTCCCAGGTAGATGTTTTCTTTTCAATCAGTATTTTGTCCTGCACCTGAGTCTGCATAATGGCTGTCCCTCAGTCTCATCAGCGACCCTCTCATGGACTTACCAGTTACCCACTAATTGCACAGAATCCATTGGGTGGGTGGTAGAGATGTGCAAAATTGCCAAAATGCACTCCACAAAACAATCTGTAAATTTCAGCAACTTTGCAGAGTTAGGGACTGCAATTCAATTTGCTGTTCATGAAGCAGATTGGCTAAATTTGCATGGCAAATGGTCAATTTGCCTGACAAATAGCAAGGTGAAGCAAGTTGAAATAACCCTCCATAACACCCCTCTGGAACCCTCCTCACCCTGCCCACAGTGAATGTGATGCTGCCAACCACCCTCTGGCTGACCGCCACTCTCCTATACCAACCAGCACCCACAAAATCTACCTGCAAATAAAGCAAACAGTCCCCTGGTGCCGAGCATCTGCCCCGTTCAGTGCCAACTCCCATCTCATAATGGCTTAATGAATGAATGGTGACATCCTTGCTCCTAGTAAAACATGATTGGCTGAAAGTTCAGCCAATCAGGTTTTACTAGGAGAAAAGATATCACCTGTCATTTATCCATGGCATTACAAGGGGGGAGTCAGTGGCAATGAACACAGCAGATGTTCTGCACTGGGGGACCGTTTTCTTTATTTGCAGGTTGATTTTGTGGGTGCTGTTGCAGGGAGGAGTGGGTACCAGAGAGGAGTTGGATGGGGGACTGGGCAAGGGTCTTAACTGCCATAAATACAGAGGCACTCAGGTGGAGTGAGGTGGGTCGAGGGAGTGTATTTGGCCCGTGAATGGGAGGAGGGATTTACTTTTAGAACTGTCACAGGCAACCTGAATTGCCAGGGCAGGGGGGAGAGGATGGTGGAGAGTACAAGTGAGGAAGGGAGGTATAATCTTAGTTTTTTTATGTTCTTTGGTTTGGAGAGGGGGTGCTTTCACTGCACAGTGGGTGGGGGAGGTATTAAAAAAAATCCACAAGTGAAATTCCCAGCTTAGCCACAGAATTTGCTAGTGTCTTTCCGGATGTGAATTTCATGGATTCATGTCAACTTTGCTAGCAAATTAAAAATTTGCAACATCTCTAGTGTATGGCAGGCTGTGTTGGTCACGTGCAGCATGTGGGGGTGGTAGCTAGGAGCAGCCCTGCATCTTTTTCCTCCAGTTTTATCCCCTGGACAGGAGCCCCAGGACATGTGTGCCAGCAGAGCACACTCCAGCCCTACCACTTGCTTGTGTGTACTCCCATTGCATTGCCACCCGGTTTCTGCCAGGTGGCAGTCCCTGCAGCAGAAACTGTTGTCCTCCTTCCCTGAAGAAGAAGAGCTGCCATCAGGCACTCAGTCCTCCCTCACTCTGCAGGCCTGCTGAGTGACCTTCGTCTGTTCTTCAAACTAGTTCACCAGTGTGGGGATGGAAGCACAACTGCTCCTTTACTGGGCTGGCTCTCAAGTAGGTGTTGGTACCTACCCTTGGCCAGTCCTTTTTCCATCCAATGAACCCACCCTCATTAACACTCCCTTATTGTCTTTATCTTTATGTCCATAAGACCCTGCATGTTACTGCATGAATGGGATACCTGCTTGACCATCATAGGCTGGTATTATACCACAGTTACTCCCAGATTCAGCTTCCCCCTTCTCAGTTTAAATAGCCAGCAATGAAGGAATGAAACATTGCTCATAGAAACATAGAATTTGCCAGTAGATAAAGACTGCTTGGCACACCTAGTGTGCCCATTTTTTTCTGCCTATAGTATCACTGCACATCCTCCTTGATCTCTGGACCATTCACCCCCCTTCCCTCTCACTAAGATTCTATTATACCTATCCATGCATTGTTGAATCTCACCACTATTTTTGCCACCACCACATCTGCTGGAAGACTATTCCAGGAATCCACCCTTTCTGTGAAAAAGTACTCCCTCACATCTTTCCTCATTCTACCCCCTCCAGTTTGTCATGCCCCTTGGCCTTCAGCACCTTTTTTCAAAAAGTACTTTGTATCTCATTTATCCTCGTGAGGTATTTAAAATTCTCTATCATACCCCCCCTCCTCTCTCTCCTCTCTTCCAGGGAATGCATATTTAGGTCCTTTAATCTCTCCTCATAGGGCTTCTGATGCAGACCTTGCAGCATTTTAGTTGCCCTCCTCTGGACCACTTCCACTCTGTCTGCATTCTTTCTGAGATGTGCTCTCCAGAACTGGATACAGTATTCTAGGTAGGGTCTTACCAGCAATCTATACAGCAGCAACACCACTTCTCTCTTTCTGCTGGTGATACCCCTCCCTATGAGCCCCAGCATCCCACTCACCCTCTCAAATCACGTGTCAGACTGCCTGGCCACCTTTAGGTCATCCAATATGATCACATACAGATCTCTTTCCTGCTTGTTGGTTGTCACTCCTCCCTCTTGTACTTCACCCTTTGGTTTCTATACCCTATAGTACATTATTTTACAGTTTTTTTACACAGAAACCCAGCTGCATACCCTTGACCACTCCTTGAGTTTTCTCAGGTCTGTACACATTCCCTCCACCTTCTCCAGAGTGTCCACCCTATTGCAGAGTCTGACATCATCCACAAAGAGGCAGACCTTCACTTCCAGCTGCTCTCCAGTGTTGCTTATAAAGACATTAAAGAGGATTGGTCCCAGCACTGATCCCTGAGGCACCCTGTGGGTCATCCTCCCTTCTTCTGAATGAACTCTGTTTACCACCATCCTCTGCCACCTATCCCTTAGCCAAATTTCTTACCCATTATACCACTTTGGACCCACTCCTAAGCTACCTAGCATTGCTTACTAATCTCCTATGTGGAATGTTGATGAACACCTTACTGAAATCTAAATAGGCTATGTCCACTGCTCCACCCTGATCTAGTTCCTTGATAACCCAGTCAAAAAACTCAACCAGGTTAGTTTGACATGACCCCCCCCCCCCAGGATTCCATGCTGCCTTGGGTCTTGTAACCCACTAGATTTAAAAAAAAATTCCACAATCCCTTCTCTCAGCAGTGATTCAATTAACTTTACCACCACCAGTCAGGATAACTGGCCCATAATTGCCTGCCTCTTCCTTGCTACTACTGTTGTGAAGTGGGACTACATCTGCCCTCCTCCAGTCCTCCAGAACCACTCTTGTTTCCAGTGAGCTGTTAAATAGGACCTTCAGAGGTACAGTCAGTACTTCCCTGAACTCCCTTAATACCTTTGGGTGGAGCCCATCTGGTCACATTGCTTTGTCCACTTTCAGATTTATGAGTCCCTTCAGGATTCTTTCCTCTGACTAGTGTCCACCTCCCTCTCTGCAGTGCTCCTGTTATATTTTTGAGGCCCCCCTCCCCATCTCTTATCTGTGAACACTGAAAAAAAGTACTTGTTCTGGATGTCTGCATTTTCCAGGACCCCCTCTTCACAGCCCTCTGCCTTCCCTTCTTAACCATACAATCCCACCCCTGGTCTTCCTTTTTTCATTTACATACAGTACCTAATAAAATGTCTTGCCCCCTTTTGTTACTGCCTTGGCTATTCTCTCGTCAGTTTGCACCTTTGCACTTCTTACTGCTCTCCCTGCATACCTCTGTTTCCCTGATACACAGCCCAATACTCCTCTCTCTGTGTCTCCTAGTCCTTTCTCAACGCTCCCCTTTTAGCTTTTACCTTTTCTGCCAGCTCTTTCAAGAACCATAGTGGTCTCTTTTTCCTCTTTCTTTTGCTATCTTGCTTGCTGCAGAGGTTTGTTGCATTCAATATGGCCCCTTCCAGTTTCTCCCACTGTTCCCTCACCCCACCCAGTTCATCCCACCAGGAGGTCATCCCTGAGGCATTCACCCAGCTTTTTAAAATCTGCCATTCTGAAATCCAGGACCCTTGATTTTCTGTGGTTGAGTTACGCAGCTGTCCTTATATTAAACTGCACTGTATGATGACTGCTGGTTCCCAGTTGGCTCTCACCTTGATGTCTGCAACACTGTCCCTGTTGGTGAGCATTTAATCTAGTATTGCCCCATCATGAATGGGTTCACTGACTAGTTGCCTGAGGAATGCCCCCATCAGAGAGTCCAAGATTTCTCTGCTTCTAGCTGAAGTCGTAGCTGGTCCCTTCTACTTCAAGTGTGAGTAGTGCCCATCATCTTGATTAAGAAAATGTAGCTGACAACTCTAGTTCCTTCGTCTCTGCACACACTACTCTACCTGTCCTGCTTAGCATGGAGTTTGTTACTTCTTTTAGCTTCCTAGTCTTCTTGCTTCCCTTGGACTCTGATGTTATCCCTGGTACCACTCTGGGGGCAGTCCCAATTGCCTGTGAGGCAACATGTGCCATTTCTTTGTAAGGAAATACTGGATGGATAGTGCTGCCCAGATGAGCAGAACAGTTCCCTGCTACTAATGCTGGAGTCTCACCACCATCTATAGAACCTCCTTCTCCCCTGATAACTACTCTACATCCCCCAATTAAGACACTTAGAGTCCATTGGGTAAACAGTAAAGCAGAAAAATGCTCCAGCCCAAATGTCACATTACTACAGCGAAGGCCTAATTCATCTTTTACTGTAGGCCATTCCACTGTGAGCACTGCAGATCTACTGTACACTAAGCAACATTCTTTGCTTCTGAGAATCACTCTGAAATGGGCTACCAGACAGCCTTTGCAGCACACCAGTCTCCTTCACCACACTTGACTATACTACAACTTTCCTGTGTTCCTCATTGCACCCCCTGAGTTACAGTACTTTATCTTCCAGTTTAGCACTCTTCACAGAAATTGTTTTAGTGGCCCCCTTCTAGTACTTTTTGCAGCAGGACTTTTCCTGCCATCTGACAGACATTTCTTTATTGGGACACCCTAGACAGGGTTTTGCTATGAGCCTTAAATGTCAAGTCCCAGCTGTAACCTGTATGCAGTTTACCCACAATAACAACAGAAATCAAGAGTTTCCCTGGATGGGAGTATCCAGGAATTTAAATCTTTCAGAGTCCCTGATGATTAGAATCCCCTGCAAAACTGTGAACTCCCTGCAAATGCCCTTCAAATATTGTCCACCTTCTTGTAGTGTTCCTTCTTGGGGGTGCTCACAGGAGGAGTCACTTGGCCTGGTGGGGTTCAAATATAGGACTGATAGCATCCTATTAGATGTTAAAAGTCACATGACCCACCACAAAAAAATGGGGCTACTGATCACAACCTCACACCCCCTCAGCCTTCCCCAATTCACCTGCCTTCCCAACCAGTACAGTTACTCACCAGCAACTGTTTAAAAAAACACAAAATGTAGTACAGTACAATCTGCAGTTACTCCCCTGAGCTCCCAAACAGGCTTTTCTGTCTGTTGCTCTCATCATAGCCCAACTAGTTTCAGCACTGGAGCAGGGCCTTGAAAGGCTTGGACTGGTAGTATCCTATTGGACACTATCAGTCTCATGCCTTACCCACACAATGGCTTTCCTCATGGATGCCTTCCATTCCTCATTATCCCACCATCCTCCCTCCATCTGCTCTCTTTCCCAACCAAGAGTATCACAGAAATTGTTGAGAGGTAGTACAGCCTTTTGGGTGGTTCACAGAGCTGTGAACCTGGAGACCAAGTAGACCTGAGTTTGAATCGCACAACCACCCCTTGTTTGTTATGTTTGTTATTTGATAGAGCTAGTCACTTAACCTTCTTGATCTTAATTCTTTCCAGGGTTACAGCTGGGAAAGTGCTTCAGCTCAGTGTTCCTTTCCCAACCAGAAATTAAAAATAGATGAACAAATCTGTGGTCATCCAGTTTTTGATTGAGGTCTCAAAAGAAGGACAGTAAGTATAAAAGAGTACCCAGTGGCTGTGTGCTTCTGAAAAACTAATCAGTCAGTGGCAGCTCTATATTAACAGAGAAAGTGTTGCTTCCAAAATGATTATGTAACTCAACTCCTCATACTGAGATGACCCTACAACATGAAGATTTTAAAATCACTGAACCTTATATATTAACTAAGGCTGTGAACTGTAATCCTTTTTTATGATTTGAGCATGTATAGAACCACAGAGTCTCTCATTTGATAATGAACAATTTATCAGTCAGAAATGTGTCACATACATCTTGATTCAAGTATTCTTCGAGAATGGTGTGTGTGTGTGTGTGTGTGTGTGTGTGTGTGTGTGTGTGTGTCACATGTGTGGGTGCATCTAATGGTGGTGAGTAGATCCATGTAACATAAGCAAGTATGTTTCAAATCTAAACAAATTTGCCTAAGATTTTCTCTTGGTAATGGCATGTTGCTGCTTAAGGATTATGATTACTCCCCATTTTTTTGCTGTTCCCAATGCTGTACTCATTAAGATATCACTGCAGTTTCCTTTCAATTTATTGTACTGTCTTGGGAATATTCAAATTGGTGAGTACTGTTCTTCCTATCTAACATTTATAATCTGTATTACACTATAAAAAACTAGACAGCAGCATAGTTAGTAAATTATATTATTATGCTTGCCAAAATACATTATGGTAGTTTATTCTCCATAAAATGTCTTCTATCCAAAGGATAAGCATATCAGTAATTTTGATGTTGCTCAACAGCCAGTCTCTGTTGTATGAAGGTTGATGACAAGAGCCTACTTGTCATTTCTTCGGTGTATGGGAGTGACATAAACACAGAATGAAGAAGGAAGGAAGGAAAAAAAGAAAGAAAGAAAGGAAGGAAAAAAGAAAGGAAGAGAAGAAAAGAAAGAAAGAAAGAAAGAAAGAAAGAAAGAAAGAAAGAAAGAAAGAATTAATTATGACAGCATGACTTGTGTGTCATTGTCATGGGGGAGAACATGGTTTGAAAAGTTGCCAGAGCCAGGTTTATGTTAGAGCCTAATAAAGGACATCCTTTTTTTATGGATTGTAGTAATCATGCACATAATACCCTCCCCCATATTTGACCATTATGGATCTCCCTGTCCCCAATCCCAATGATACTGCTTGACATGATAGCACTCTTTCTTTTGTTTGGAGGCCAGTCAAATAACATATAGAAATATTGTACTTGGTAACATAGTATTTTAAGGTAAGAAATCATTTATGACTACCATGTCAACCCCTCCACACTCTTCATGTACAGTGATGAATCTGTATGCTATGCAAGCCCATGTTCTTTCTATGTGTCTATTGCAATTAAAGAGCAGCAGTAGTGCAGTGTAACTGTAATTAAAGAGATTATGTGATCAGCGCCATGGCACAGAGCAATGGGGCATCACTCTGGCACACTGGCAACCTGGGTTCATGCCCCAATCCCGGGTACCAGGAGTGGAGGCTGGCAGGGAAGGAGTTCAGAGCATCTTTTGGACACTTTCTTCTCAGGGTGGATGGGTTCCTGTGTGTCACTTCAGTGGTGGCTCCTGGTGATGACAATGTGGAGGAATTCATGGCCTGGGTGACCACACGCTGAGCACCCCTGCACCCAGGATGCTGCTCTGGATGCATCACAGAGGTGATGGGTGGGGTCCCAGAAAATGAAAAAATAGATGACCATAGTCCTGGATGATGACATTGGGTAGGTTTCCTATGCCTTTCAGGTCACACAGCCCCAGTTTGTTCCTGCCCCTCCAACCAATGTCCCTGAATTAGCCTCCTGTTGGGGACTAGATGGGTTAATTGGTGTGCCTGAGAGGTCAGACCTGAGTAGGGGTCTGATGGCTGATACACGGTGGAGAGGAAGTCACCTGGGTGGATGGACAGGAACTAGCATGAGAACCTGTAGAAGTGGGGCCACTAGAAGCCATGGGAAGGTGGTAACAACAAAAACAATTAAGAGATTGTGTCATATGGTGGCCATGGTTTTATTATAGTGCTTTGACAGTGCTCACACCGACATCCCCCACAGCAATGGACACAATGCCGAGTGTCATCATTGTACCATAAGGGATGTTGGTGCACTTCCATCGGGGGGGTTCTGCCCCCCACATGCCCAAGTCTCTGAATATCTAACTCCAAGTTGGAGTTGGTTGGGGGTGGGGGGGCTCAATACCAGGAAATGCACTGCTGGTGTCTTCCTCACACCAGCACAGCGACTTGCCACAGACAGTCTAATTCTGTCGGTGTGCTGGTGTTCACTGTGCGGGTGTCAACCTTGCGTTGGCGCACCAGTGGCCATGAGGAGACTGCCACAGAGAAAACTAGCACAGCAAAATGCAGTGTGATCATTATGGAGGTTTAATAATGATGCACATTTTGGTTTTTTTAATTTATAACCTAGCCAAGATTGTTCAGATCGCAGTCCATTTTTCTCAATATTACTTATAACTGTGACTAAAACACACTTTTCCTTTTACATAGAAACATAGACTTTGATGGCAGATAAGGAACGCTTGGCCCACCTAGTTTGCCCATTTCCTACCTACAGGATAAGCTGCAGATCCTAGTTAACCAAAAGCCTATTTCTTCCTATTTCCCACAAGAATTGCCTCATGTCTGTCCCATGCATTCTTGAATTCTCCCACAGTTTTAGACCCCACAACCTCCTCAGGGAGGCTGTTCCATGCATCCACTACTCTCTTGTGAAAAAATACTTCCTCACATTGCCCCTAGAACCACCCCTCTATCTTTAAATTGTGTCCCCTTGTTCTTGCATGTCTCTTTTTCTGAAAGATGCTACCCTCTTGGACTTTGTTGATTCCACTGAGGTACTTAAAAATTTCTATCATGCCCCCCCCTTTCCTCAAGGTTATACATATTAAGCTCCTTTAGTCTCTCCTTGTATGGCTTCTCTTGCAGACCATGCACCATTTTAGTTGCCCTCCTCTGGACTGCCTCTATCCAGTCGATGTCCTTGCAGAGATGGGGTCTCCAGAACTGGACGCAGTATTCCAGATGGGGTCTCACCAACTGTCTGTACAGAGGGATAACAACTTCTTGTTTTCTGCTGGTGCTGCCTCTGCCTATGCATCCCAGTATACCCCCAGCCCTCTCTACTGCCTTCTCACATTGTTTGCTAACCTTAAGTTCATCTGATATGATTACCCCCAGGTCCCTTTCCTTTTCTGATGTTGTCACTACCCCCCCATTGTGTAATCTTCCCCAGGGTTTTTGTTTCCCAAGTGCATTATTTTGCACTTCTTTGCATTGAATCCTAGCTGCCATACTTCTGACCATTCCTCCAACCTTGCCAAGTCCCTTCTCAAACTTTCCATGCCTCCTTGTGTATCAACCCTGTTGCAGATCTTTGTGTCCTCTGCAAAGAGGCATACTTTTCCTTCCAGTCCCTCTGCCATGTCATTTATAAAGACATTAAAAAAGACTGGACCCAGTACTGAAGCCTGTGGTACCTCACTAGTAACACCTCTTTCTTCAGAGTGTACTCCATTTACAATTACCTTCTGTATCCTGTTGTCCAGCCAATGTTTTACCCAGGCTACTACCCTGGGACCCACTCCCAGGCTGGTTAATTTGACTATTAATCTTTTGTGTGGGACTGTGTCAAATGGCTTGCTAAAGTCTAGGTAGGCTATGTCCACAGCCCCTTCCTGGTCTACTACTTTGGTCACCCAGTCAAAGAAATCAATTAGATTCATCTGACATGACCTTCCTGCTGTGAACACATGCTGCCTTGGGACCTGTGCCCCACTGGCCTCTAGGTACTCAGCAGTTCTTTCCTTCAGAAGTGATTCAATCACTTTCCCTACCACAGAGGTCAAACTGACAGGTCTGTAGTTTTCTGCCTCTGTCTTGGTCCCACTTTTGTGAAGGGGAATCACATCTGCCTTCCTCCAGTCCTCAGTTACCACACCATCCTCCCATAATTTGTTAAAAAAGGTAGTCAGTTGTTTCACTAGTTCTCCCCTTAATTCTTTTAGAATTCTGGGGTGAATTCCATCAGGCCCCATTGCTTTGTCCACCTTCAGTTTTAGGAGTTCTTTCAGAACCCTTTCTTCTGTGAAAGGACTGGGATCAACCCCCCTATCAAGATTGCTTCTGTTAATTGGATTTGGCACCTCCCCCTCCTCTTTTGTGAATACTGAGCAAAAATATTCATTCAGTATCCCTGCTTTTTCACTGCCCCCCTCTGTCCACCCACCATTCATTCTATTCAGCCTCACTATCCCTCCCTCTGTCTTTCTATGCTCCCTGATCTACCTATAAAAGGTTTTATCCCCCCTCTTAACCGAGTTGGCTATCTTTTCCTCAGTTCGGGACTTTTCTAGTCTGAATTCCTTCCCTGCTTCCTTCTGCCTTAACTGGAACAGCTCTCTGTCCTGCTTCTTCTGTGTTTCCTTATACTTCCTGAATGCTATCTTTTTCTCCATGACTTTCCCCACCACCTCTTTTGAGAACCATAGTGGCTTTTTCTTTCATTTTGATTTGTTTATTTGCTTCACACAAAGGCTTGTTGCCTGTGTGACGGCAGTTTTGATGATGCCCCATTGTTGCTCCACCCCTCCTTCTAGCTGGTTTGCTAGTGCTTTTCTGAGGCACTCTCCCATCTTGCCAAAGTCAGCCCTCCTGAAGTCCAGTACCCTCACTTTTGTATGGCTTGACTCTGTAGTTGAATTTACCGTGAACCATACTGTTTGATGGTCACTTGTTCCCAGATGGCAACCCACTTCTAGATCTGAGATCCTTTCACTGTCACCATCTGAGAGTATGAGGTCTAAGATTGCTCCCTCATGAGTGGGTTCTGAAACTAGCTGTCTGAGGCATGCCACCTGTAGGGCATCGAGAATGGCCCTCCTGTATGATGTGGCTGCAGCAAATATGCTCCAGTTAACATCTGGCATGTTCAGGTCTCCCATCAAGAGTATCTCCCCTTTCTCTGCCATCCTAAGAATGCCTTCTGTCATATCCTTGTCTATTCCTTCCCCCTGACATGGGGGTCTGTACACAACCCCTGTGTGGATTGTGGTGCCATTTCCAGTCTCCAAGGTGACCCACAGTGCATCCTCTCCTCCCTGTTTCATCTTTTGTTCAGTTGCTTTCATCCCTTCCTTTACATAGAGAGCTACTCTTCCCCCTCATCTCCCCTCCCTGTCTCTCCTGTAGGTTATGTACCCTGGTATGTTAACATCCCAGTCGTGGTTCTCTGTGTACCATGTTTCTATGACTGCTACGATATCCAGGCATCCCTCTTCCATCAAGGCCACCAGTTCAGGGAGCTTGTTGAGCAGAATATGGGCATTGGTACTCATTACCCTCCATTTCCTGATGGCCTTACTCCTTTTTGCCCCATCCCTGTCCTTCTTGCCTTTGTCACTTTCTCCATTTACCCCTTCCCTTCTCCCTATCGATATTTCTATGTTGGAGTTTACTGCACTTACTACCATGACTTTTTGGGGGGGCTAGGATTTACCTTCTCCTTTTCAGTGCCTCCCCCTTGGCTAGTTTAAATGCTTGCCAATGAAGCATTTAAACCTATCACCTAGGATCCTGGTTCCCCTCCTGGACAGATGCAGCCCATCATGCCAGTATAGGCTTGCATCACTCCAGGTGGACCCCCAGTCCCCAATGAAGCCAAATCCTGAGCTCTGCACCAGTTTTTCAACCACTGATTAAATCCCATGTTGTGCAGCACCCTAGCCTCTCCTACGCCATAGACAGGCAGCTCTTCCGAGAAGGTTACCGTGCGTGCTACTTGTCAAAGGCCCCTCCGCAATTCCACAAACTCATTGTGCACAGCTCTGATCCCTTTCTTAGCCAGGCCATTTGTCCCTAGGTGGACAATGACATCCAGCTTCCTCCCCTGTGCAGATGCTCCAGCAATCCGAGAATTTGCTCCCTGTCCCTCCAAGCCATGGCGCCAGGCAGGCACTTTACCTCCCTCTCCACTTCCTCCCCCAGTTCTACCTTCCTAACAATGGATTCCCCCACCAGGAGTTGATTCCTTCCCCTGTGGGGTCCCATGATACCCTGCTGTGGGTCTCCTTTGTGGAGGTTCCCAGCATCCTCCTTGGTCTCCACTGTGGATGCCTCCATAGAGGAACCACACTTTGTCAGAATGGCATAGAAATTGTAGAGAGGTACAACTGGAGGTATGCACCTCTGTTCCACCACCCTCACCCTCCCTGAGCCCACTGTGGTCCAACAGCTCCTCTTTCTTCACATCCTCTGAGGCAGTGGCAGTGGCCCTGGTGGTCCCTTTATGGAAGAGGAGGTCCCACAAATCCTGGCCAAATCAGCCTGGAGATCAGCAACCTCCCCCCTCAGTCCAGAGAGGTGACTGCAGATGGGACCACACTGCATCCTTCAGAATGTCTCCCGGAAGACTACTGCTCCACAGCCACTGCACTGCACTACTCCCATCATGTCTTATTTCTGGCCCCTTCACTATTGTTTGGAATCCTTACTCTTTTCTCTGCTTTTTTATTTGTTTTGTTTTTTTCCTTCCTTCTCTGTCTACTTACTTACTGTTACTCTACCTTTCAGGCTCCTGACTGTCCTGTTCTGAGACAAGAAGATTCTATATTTCTCAGTAGACCCCTAACTTGCTCAAATGCAGACCTCCAGCAGCTATAGGGGGCTGGAGAGCTACTTTTGCCCTTTTAGGATGGTGCATCTTTGGTGGCTCTGTGATCACTCACTTCTTTCTCTCAAACAGGAAGTTTCTGTTGTCAGTCAAATCCTGTGCCTATAAAAGTAGAACTAGCTTTGGGTGGGGGGTGGAGGGGAGGGAAGGAGAGCAATATAGTCCCAGTAGAGAAGTCCAGTCACACAGCACTCCTTCCTCCTGGGGTCTTCTGCCAAGCTTCTGGCAGAATCTTTCTAAGGCAGTTTTTATATCTAGCTTCCTTCTAGCTAAGCCACTCCCCCTACTTACTAGATCTTTCTACAAGTAATTAAATTGCACAGTTATCAAGCCCCTTCAGCCACCTGAGATTTACAACTACATAACTGTTCAGACACCCATTCACTACAGCTAACTCAGACAAGCACACTATTTTTTTTGTTTGTTTTTTACCCTAAATTAAAGTTCCCAGTAGGAGAGTTCTGCTTCTTTAGTCCCAGTGGAGAAGTCCAGTCACACAGCACTCCTTCCTCCTGCTGTTTTCTGTCAAGCTTCTCTTCTGTATTCCTCTCACACAGGCAGCATCTGTCTGATAGAAAGCCAGTCTTGGCTCCACTCCACTCTACACCAGTGAACAACGTCTAGTAGCACATCCCATCCCTGGAACATCATAAAACCAGTGAATAAATAGAAATGGAAGCTCCATTCTCATCAGTCTCAGCAACTGCCAGTAACCACATTTATTTGTCTTTATTAATTATCAGCAATGACCATGAGTGCCCCACCATCAGAGACAATTTTTTGAAGCAATGGTTAATGTTACATATACTTTGTTGACCATTGCTCAAAGCTAGCCCCATGTCAGCAGGCAGTATACAACCCAACACATAAGGTATGTAAGAATATTAAACGTAAGTAAAAGTAGTAAAGATGCACTCATTCATTTCACTGTTCAGTGAAGCATAAGCATGTGTGTGGTTTTGCCAGGTTTGTTCATTCTGCAGATGCACTCAAATGTGTGTGAACAGACTGAATTGATTTAATACTAACAAGCATTTGTCAATGCCGAACGTTCTCTTGCAGGTATTTGCAGTGGTATTTGGCACTTGGACATGGCTTAAAAAAATCAGTGACAAAGAAGTACAAGCATTTGTCAATGCCGAATGTTACTTGCTTCTATGTGCTGTTTAGGTATTTGGAAGTCATTGGAGTGCAAATATTGAAAATTCGCGAACTTAGGAGCGTGCGTAGGAACTGCGCAATGCACGCTTGTAAAACAGTCATTTTTAGGAATTTTTTCACCAAATTTTCAACATAGCCATTTTAAGACCTCTGCTCATGAACAGTGTCACTGTGATTTTCTTAATGTGTCCCATCATTGATTTCGCTTTTAACCGCCATTGTGCGCCACATGGGTGGAAACACATTTTGGGCAGGATGTGAAAAATGACAGCTATACTGCTCAGCAAGGAGGTGTGGTAAAATGGCAATGTTGAAAATCTGGAGTGAAAATATTGAAAATTCACGAACTTACAAGCGTGCATAGGAACTGCGCAACGCACACTCGTAAAACAGTCATTTATAGGAATTGTTTCACCACATTTTCAACACAGCCATTTTAAGACCTCTGCTCATGAACAGTGCCACTGTGATTTTCTTAATGTGTCCCATACATTGAGTTCGCACACCGACTGTGCCATTGTGCGCTACATGGGCGGAAACACGTTTTGGGCAGGATGTGAAAAATGACAGCTGTACTGCTCATGAGGAGGTGTGGTAAAATGGCAATGTTGAAAATCTGGAGTGAAAATATTGAAAATTCACAAACGTACGAGCATGCGTAGGAACTGCGCAACGCACGCTCGTAAAACAGTCATTTTTAGGAATTTTTTCACCAAATTTTCAACATAGCCATTTTAAGACCTCTGCTCATGAACAGTGTCACTGTGATTTTCTTAATGTGTCCCATACATTGATTTCACACACTGACTGCGCCATTGTGCGCTACATGGCCGGAAACACGTTTTGGGTGAGATATGAAAAATGACAGCTGTTGTACTCATAAGAAGGTGTGGTAAAATGGCAATTTTGAAAATCTGGAGTGGAAATATTGAAAATTCGCAAACCTATGAGCGTGCATAGGAACTGCACAACGCACACTCGTAAAACAGTCATTTTTAGGAATTTTTTCACCAAATTTTCAACATAGCCATTTTAAGACCTCTGCTCATGAACAGTGTCAAGGTGATTTTCTTAATGTGTCCCATACATTGATTTCACACACTGACTGCGCCATTGTGCTCTACATGGGTGAAAACACGTTTTGGGCAGGATGTGAAAAATGACAGCTGTACTGCTCATAAGGAGGTGTGGTAAAATGGCAATGTTGAAAATCTGGAGTGAAAATATTGAAAATTCGAGAACTTACGAGCTCATGTGAACCGCGCAACGACGCCAGAAACAGTCATTTTTTGATTTCACCACTAACATGGGGTTTTGGGCGAGATGTCACGAACATGAGACATTCAGGTCCAAGGGTGATTTCATGCAGTCACTGCACAGTGACGCGAAATCACCTTCGGCCTGAATAACGCCATGACAGTGACATCATTCATGAGAAGGGGTCCCAAAACCCCATGTTGAAAATTTTGCAGAAATTCCAAAAATGCCTGAGATATGCAATAAAGTTGAAAACCCCTATCTAGCCCATTATACAGCTTACCGGCATTTCCTCAGTTCACGGTTGGCTTTGAAGAGCGAGGCGTATTCCCAGTCCACGAAGATCGTTGCGCCGAGCTCCGAGGAAAGTAGGGGTGAGAGGGTGTGGGAGGCAGGGGTGCCAGTGGGTGGGTGCGGATTGTGGGAGGGGCCTGGGAGAAGCACCGTGGGACCGTTTTCAATTTACAGGTTTAAAAAAAAGACGACGTGGACATTTGCCACACTGGGTGGGCTCCCAGCATGGCAGAAGGATGGCTGGGCGGGGCCATGGAGCCGGCGAGAGTTAGGCACCCCGTCGGCAGATGGCCAGCAGAGACGGGGCGTTTGCCACGCTGGGGTGGGCTCCCAGTGTGGCAGAAGGATGACTGGGGGGGGCCTGGAGCCGGACGGGAATTGGGCACCCTGTCGGCAGATGGCAGAGGGACGCCACACGCTGGGGTGGGCTCCCAGTGTGGCAGCAAAGATTTAGGGGCGTGACTCGGTGCTTGCGTGGGACAGCTGTGGTTTTCTTTGAAGAGAAGACCACCGCTGTCATACACAGCACCACGTCCGATTGGTGCAGGACTGCCATGCCTGCTCAATGGAACAGGGGATTTCAGGGAAGGGGCACACCTCCAAAGTGTCCCATTCTCCCAAGACGTTCCTTGCGCATGCGTGCAAGCAAACGTAAAAATAACTGGTTGCATCAGGAGGGCAAGTGAGGTTTGCTACTTTTCTTTGGCTTGTTTTGTGTTCTGTGATTTTTTTTCAGCATTGGCAAAGATGAAATGCAGGAGTAGTGGAGCAGTTGTCATGTCTTAAATAAACTGTTCCTTCTTCTCATGTGAATTGGATTTACACATTATTTGTATTACTTGATGCAGGACTTTATTTTAGAGGTTTTTTGTTAATTTTAAGGTCACACAGATTCTTTCAATTTAGTGCACTGTTTCGAATGCATGTAGATTAAGTCACTGGACCATCTGGATTACTGGAAAATATCTGTGTTGAATATTGAAAGAAAAAAAAATAGATTTATTTTGCTATGACAACAGGCTTCAGGGCCATGCACTGCACTTTTCATTTTCAGTTTATGTCTGCACTTGCAGTACACTGTGACATTCAGGTGTGCAATGTGACACAGCCACTGACCAAACCTCGTTCACTGTGAGGTAAAGTATGGATTGGAGAAGAATGGAAGATGTCTAAGGTACTGTAGGTGGCATCATCAGAGTTTTCATGTGGATTTTGGAAGACTTACATAGAGGTAAAATAACAATAATAAACCATCATGTTATGATGCACATCACAGTCAAGGTATAAGAAATGTATTAAAAATCAGTTGTTTTTACTTGTTTCTACCATAACAGGCACTACCAGAAGGCCACATTGTGCATTTCTTGTTAATACTAGTATACATCATGGATCTGCATTTTGGATTCTGTTTTGGATTCTGACTCTACTTCTGATTTTGATTAGAACTGGAATTCGGAATCAGAAATAACAAAGTCTGAATAATTCCTAATGGATCAGTATTGGCCAATTCCAAGCAAGCCTATTTGTAGCTCCACATCAGGAACTTGGGGTAATCCCAATACTAACACTATAGTGCAGTATGGCAGGAGGGTGTGCTACACTCCTGAGGTGCCATCTCTCATATGAGACATTAAACCCAGTTCCCGTTTGCTTTTCCAGTGGACTTTAAAGACCCCATGGCATGTCCTAAAAGAGTAGGGATGTTTTTTTAAATAAGAAAAACTCAAAACAGCAGCACAAATAATTAAAACAAATTAGATCTCAACCAAAGATCATGTGAAAAGATTCACATTAAGAAAATTTACCAAAGATACTCAGTCCTTCTTAACACAATGCTAGATCAAACGACATGGACACCTTGATGTAAGAGTATTATGCAAGCAATAACACACGATGGGGTGTGTGTTATGCTCTGATCAATGCATACCTAGGGGTGTAGTGCAGCACGAGGCTGAAAGTCAAGTATCTTACTACCCCTAGAAGTGCATTTAACACATTATAGCCCAGAGGATGTCATTGCACTTATAAAATGGGTAAGTGTTGACAAATGTTATAACTTTAAAAAAAAAAATTAACAAATATTTAATAGTTTTCATTCTTGAAGCAAACTAGTCCCTTCACGCCACCTATTGTCCATTTATTCTGACAGTGGTTTCTCTCACACCTGTCTCTCTCTTTCATTCACACCTTGCTTTGTCTCTCAGCCACTTTCCAGATTGATTGTCTATTTATTTTGACAGTGTTTTCTCTCACACCTGCCTCTCTCTATCATTCACACTGGCATTTGTCTCCCAGTCACTTTCCAGAGTGATATAAAGAATGACTGTGGTGGGTCACTAGGTCATTAGCATAACTGAAATTTTCTTGTGATCTTGCTGGTAGCGGGCTTCCATCTGCAGTTGCATGTTCTGTAAAAATGCTGGAGGTCTTATTCTCTGCCACTGGGAACAGAGAACAAGAGACCGCCACTGAGTTGGGGAAGAACTGAGGGTCTGAGAGACATATGGGTATTTATTAAGGTAGGATATCCTTTCTGTTTTTTTTAACAGCCTTTTTTTGTGGTTTCTGTGGTTTGACAGTGTGACGGACCTTTAAGCACTGGTGAAGACGGATTGGGAGTACTGGATTGAGAGGGGTGTTCTGTGTGTTGAGCTTAGGAATCAGGACTGAAAAAAAATATTCTTCTGACAGTGGTGAGTGTTATGTGGAGTGGGAGGGAGGAGGGCAGAAAGAAAGACAGTGACTGAACCACTTATAATGTTAGTCACAGCACTCTGTGTTTTCACATTCATGCCAGTCAGGGACTTCGGATTGGGAGGGATGAACAAGGTGCAACAGCAAAAGGATATCCTGGGTGAGTGGGTCACTAGTGGTGGGTCCTGTTTTTTGCTGTGCTATATCTAAAATAAAATGTATAGCTGGCAAGGGCTGTCGGCAAATCTGGTTGCTTCACTGTCTCTTCCCATTTTATAAAACCATGTAATCCCTTTCCACAAGTGTCTAGAAGAAGCCTGTGGTAATGTCTAATTTTTTTTTTCCTATGAACTCAGCAAAATTCCTGCACTATGTTATGAACTAGATGCAATAGTAGTACATCCTTCTGATGGGTAACTAAAAGGCATCTATTATACCACACATGCCATTATGTACATCTTCTAATGAGATACAATGTGCTTTGGTCCCAAACATGCCAATTTTTTACTAAAATGACAATGTACTGTATTAGGCTGTCATAGATAATTTTAGCAAAAATTCCCTGGTTCCATGTAGCACATAACACCAATCAAAATGTCTCAGTGTACGGACATAAAAAAAAAAGTGGTCCATTGTCTCCTCCTGCTTGTGGCATATTGCAAATCTTGTCCATGAGGCTTGTGTACCCATGTTTGTCTTTCACCTGATGGTTGCCATGGATACAAAGCCAAAGAATCACATTTTTCTAGGAATCCAGGGGTCCATAAGCTGTTTTTGTGGCAATGTGAGGAGGAATGCCTAGGCATTTCTCACATACCGGGTTTGTTGTGAAAGCCAGTTCAGGAATAAACTTTTGAAGATGTTTTCTTGATAAAGTTATTAACAAGTGTTGCAGTATCCTCCATTGTTTTATTCTTTAAGACAACAGCATGATTATTGTGGTAGAAAGGATAAGAAGGATAAGTGACAGAACTCCATCTAGATTCTCATCATTGTAAATGGGAAAAACACCAGGATTTCCCTAATAAAACCCAGGGTGCACACAAATGGGTGAGCATAATGCAAATCACTGAGAACAGAAACACAATATATGGCTGAACTCTATTAGGTTTACCATATCACGTCCTGCATCCTTTACTTCCCTATAGATGTTATAATGTTTAAATGAATTTAACCTGGAACCCTGCAAAATCTGAAAGAAATACTAGACAATCTAGCTTCTATCTCAATTGGAGGTAGGAATATATAACTAAGATAGAAAAAAGTGTGGATCGGGAAGGTGTTTATTGACAATATCTATTTCTGTTTTGTCATAGGCCAAATTTTCTTTCTGCTAATTTTAGATTCTGCCTGAGTCAATTTATCTGACCAGTTCTGAACCTCCTGAACTCCTGAACTGAACTGCAACTCAAGAATGAACACTGATTCCTGTGTAACTGTAATCCTTGCAATACGGGCTATGGTTGAACTTGCTCTGGTTCCCAGAATAACCTCCTCTTTTCTCTTAATTTAGCCTTGGATCAGAAAATGTGGAAAAGCATGTGAAGATGGTAAGGGCCTGATGTACTGAAGGTTCATCTGCCACCATAAGATAGATGTAGCAGCATATGCTGATGTTTTTGGGTCATTGGTTCCTTTGGCATCAAAATCCCATGGACCAGTTGGGAACCTTCAATGTGTCTAAGGAGGGGATCTAAAAAGAAGGCACACAGGCTTGGACTCAGGGAGTAGTCCTGTCATACCCCTTACTTAATTTGACAGGAGGATTCCAACCACCCATAAGGAAGGTGGGGATAGGCATAGTCATATAATCATATAATAAATGGAGTCAGGAAACATGTGCCCATCATATCATAACCTGTAAGAGTTTTCCAATGGAAATCATGAGATACTTGAACAAAGGCCTTCTTCTGGTCTAGTGTCAGCAGAAGACCCCAATCTTATTTTCCCCATACTCAGATAATTCCTGTAGTAAATAAAGATTAACCTGAATCCATTGACCAGTGACAGAACATGTGTGAGATATGTCCATTACTAGTAGTACTGCCACATCCTGATGTTTGCTATGAATGGTTGCAAGGATCTTTAGGTCCATATTTTGGAAACTAATTGGTCTCCAGTTTTCAATCTGTCACCTTTTTTGACTAAATAAAGAAACACATGTGATTCATTTGTGCATTTAGTAACATTTTATCTAGTAAATAGTTTAAAACATCCACAAATTCTGGTAAAATATTCTCCAGCAAATAGTTGTACATTTCACTGGGTAGACCGTCAGGGCCTGGGACCATGCCAGTAATCATTGAGGCTGTAGCCTGACAAATGTCATCCATTGTTAATGTAGATACTAGTCTTTGCTCAATGTCTTTTGAAATTATAAAATGCATATTCCTTTGGAGATGCTCCTGGCTTGACTCCCCATAGACAGGTGTTCCAAACTCTGGGCAACATGCCGATTAAGTAAGTACAATTTGTCCGTATTGTGTTCTAAGAGATTCCATCCTTGCCTTGGAGTGAGGAAGAGCTAGTACCCACTGCCTTCATTTTACAGTCCTCAAATAGACTGATATGAAATTTCTTACCCTTCATGTCATACTTCTGTCCATTTAGTAATGAAGACATTATGCTATATTGGAATGCTGATATTTCCTTCTGGATGAGACGTTAAACTGAGGTCCGATCTGCCTGTTCTGGTGGGAGTTCAGGTAGATGTTAAAAATCCCATGACACTTCTCAAAAAGAGTAGAAGAATTTAGTTTTTATTCAAGAAATCATACACAACTCTACAGAAAATATTTGCATATAACAAAAACAAAAGAAAGTTTCAGCTCCTAAAAATATACACTCCACAATTTATACTATTATATACTATTAAATTACAAAAAAAATGAAAAGAAAAGAAACAAAATGAATCAATCAAGTAATTGGGAAATCATTATCTGTTACCCATGGAAGATTCCTCCACATTCTCTGAACATACTGAATGTTTTTCAATTTCATTTTGGTACAATATATGTTCTTCAATTCTTTCAGAGTTTTCAACAATAACTCCTTGTAAGAGGCATGTTTCTGCTGAAGTGTAAAGAAATATCTCATATTCCATATATACCATTTAAAAACAACAAAAATAATATTTAAAGTACTTTTTCCTATTTTTTCAAGGGGTCAGTATATTTACCATAAATCAACATCTTATAGTTTATTAAAGAAAAAAATATCCATATCCCACTGTTCTGCCACACAATCCCAGAAGGCTGAAATATAGGAACAGGAAAAAAACAAATGCACCATTGTTTCTTGTTGATTCTGACAATGCAGTCTCTAACATATCCTTTCCTTTACCCTTTTATGTTTTTGATTCACCTTAATATTTAGCAAGATAACAATAAAACATCTTTAAATTTTCCCTTTATCTGATTATCTGTAATCAATTATTGTAAGGAAGAAATACAGTCAGGTGGACATTTTGGGAATACCTATTGTTCTGAAAAGCATGTATCCAAAATTTGTGCATATACTTGCTTCTTAGTTTTAGTATAAATCAAAGTACTCAAAATATGCCATATTTTCATTTTATCAAAAACTTTTCTGTAATATACTGGAACCATTTGATCCACTCTAATTACTTACAAAGTCCCAGTCTCCCATGCCCTAAACCAGGTTGATACATCTGAGAAAAAAATATCCACTCAGAATTTCCCAATATTAGTAAGTAAGGGTTTTATGTTAATAAAGATAAACTGACAATAGAAAACAAGAATTGGATTAATCATATTGAGGCCTCCCTTGTTTAAAGGGAGGTATAGTACATTCCTTTTTATAGAGTTAAGCCTACTTCCCCAGATTAGCTGAAAAAAAATAGACTTAGTATAGTTGCTTCTTTGTGTTTTGGGGGGGGGAGATATTACTAATAAAAAGAAACAGTGGTAACAGGTAGGTATTTGATTAAATAGACTCTTTTAGCTTTACTCATCATCCAGTTATTCCATCTTTTAACCATTTGGGTACCTTGCTGAATTTTGTTCTCCCAATTTAATGTATCTGACTGTGTAGTGCCAAATTCTATTCCTAAAAGTGTGATTGGTTCTCTAGTTAGGTTTATTCCTGCTATGCACTCTTGAAAGGTTTGTTACTTCCCTAATTCTCTACCTACACATTTGTGAGCATGAAGGGTTGCCCCTGAGATGGCCCCATACTGAGAACAGATTTCTATAGCCAGTTCTGCAGGAAGAGTGTCAGTCATAAAAAGACAAATGTCATCCGCATAAGCCATTGCCGAAAAGGAAACTCTTTGATGAGGCAATTGTATAGGAGCAATATCTGAGCATTCATTTAATGATCAAAACAGTGGCTCCAGGCTAAAGATATACAAGAGAGGGCTTAACGGGCAGCTCTGCCTAACCCTTTTACCTATTGGCACCATAGGGCCACAAAACCCATTCACTTGTGGAATAACCACAGCATTTTTATATAGTGTTGTTAGCCAAGATATAAAAGCTTCAGGGATTACATTTTTTTAACACACAATATAGAAAATCGTGACTGATTGAATCAAATGCCCTCTGCTTGTCAAGGGATAGGATATACCCCTCTAAACCTGACAAATTGTCAATTTCTATTAATTCCCTTATTAAAATAAGCTGATCTGTAATAGCTCTGCCTGTAACAGTAAATGATTGGGATGACATGATAAAATATGGGGCTACTGTCAATAAAACGTTTTTTTTAAATTTTCACCAGAATTCTAAAATCTACATTAAGGAGGCTAATCAGCCTCCAGTTTGATAAAAGTGCTTTTGTCCCCCTTTTATGCAAAAACGTGAGAATCCCTGTAGTAATTCCCAAAGGCTGGTTAGGTTGTGCAAGACAGTAATTGAAAATTTGTGCTAATTCAGAAACAATTTCAGGACCTATGAATTTATAGAGCTTGGCTGTAAGCCCATCCTTTCCTGGTGCTTTCTCTGTATTCAAAGTTTGATTAACTACTTCAGTTTCAACTAATTCAATTGGTTTTATAAGATTATGCAATAAGTCTGAGGGCATTCTGAAACAGTAAATTTCTGCAAAACCAAAGGTGTTGCTTATTGAACCATGTCATCCTTTTGAAATAAAGATTTAGTGTAGTTAGAAACTGCATTTAAAATGCCTTGATTAGTGGTTTGCAGACTATTGTCTGAGTCATGTACTGCTACCATAGACTTTTTTAACCCATTCACTACAACTTAAAAAAGGGCAGACAATGCAGATTTCACCTGAGTACCATAAGCTTGTTGGATTTCCAATGCGGCATTTTGTTTAACATGATAATCCTGCATTTTTTGCTTAGTATCCTGAATTTGTTTCATATAGTCATGTCTGGTAGTTTGAGCCAAACTCATCAAATGTTGTAAGTGTTGCCTACTTTTTTGCTATTGACAATATGCCTCCTCTCTGTTTAATTTGCAAAGAGAAAGTCATAATTTCCTAAGCTCTGTTTTGGTATCTTCCCACCATGCTGATGGATCTTCATAAATGTCAAACAAAGACTTCCTGCTAATAATAAAATATAAAACATGTCCAATGATTTATTTCTGCAACAGGGAAGAATTACATTTCCACAGTCCTGGCGCAAGAACAATCAGTTGTGGCCCCAGGATTATAAATGACCCTTTGTGGTCAGAATATTCCACTGATACTAATTTGGTTGACTGTACAAACATATTTTTACTTAAAAAGAAAAAGTCAATGTGTGCAGATAAGTTGCCTTTTTGAAAAGTTGGATGTGTACACACAGTTTTTTTTATAATAAGCATCTACTAATACAGCTGTCTGTATAGTAGTGCATAGAAAGGACATATCACAGTAAATCTTTTGAGTAACAGTATTAGGACCCCTATCTTTTTTAGATAGTCCACAATTAAAATTACCTCACCAAATGACTTTATGGGTGGAAAAAAGATAAGGCTTTATTTTTCTAAAAACTTCAATCCTATCTGCTTTTTTCCTGAGGAGCATAGTTATTTATTAGTCTATAATCCTTATCGCATAACTTGATATCTAATATCAGAACCCTACCTCGTATTAACTCAATGATTTTCAAAACTTGCACTTCCATTTGATGAAAGACAGCAGCCTTCCAGTCCCATTGACCAGTATGAAACACCTGTATACCATTCCTTCATGGCTTGAGAAACTTCCAATACTGTATGCAGCCTGGTGTCCTGCAGAAAAATAATATCCACCTTGTTTACCCTTAAATGTGAGTAAACACCTCCCCTTTTAATATTATTTTTTATTCTGTTGACATTAACAGTGACTAAAGTTAATGGTAACTGCATACAAGAAAGAAAAAATAAATTAAAGCAACACAAGGTATCACCATTAATTTGTTTAAACTAGGGTGGTTTTGCCCTTTTACTCCTAGCATCCACCCCCAACTTCTTTTTCGTTGTTTTAGATTTACCTTTTTTCTTGGTACCATTTACCTGCACATCCCTCAGACCTTCTGATTCACTTATTTCTGATTCAGAATGAACTTCCTACTTACCAGAATCTATAGAAAAAATCTCAGATTCATTTCCTGAACCTTTTGCACTCCCTGTCAAAGCTTGATACTTATTTGATGTACTGATAACTGATATTTTGGGCACCTTTGGAGCCTGCTGCTGACATGCCTGTCTCCTTCTAGTTATTCTTCTTTGTTCTACCTCTTGTGGGAGTGATATTGGGGGTGGGGGTGGAGGCATAATGGCAGTGTCTGCAGCCTTGCTAATTGGGGTAACAGTGGTCTCCATTGTTTTATCTAGAATTTCTATGGCCCCTGGGGTTGTGATATGTAATGACTCTGACTCCACCTGGGTGGCTGATATCTATATCTGTTTGTGTCTCCTCCATCAGAGAGGAGGAGAAAACCTGTTCCTTTGATAAGGAAAGCGGAGGAGGTGTTGTAGGCTTTCTGAGGCCTCTGCTACATTCTTAGAATGTGTCCTCTGAGCTAGTGTTACCCACAATCTTTGCCCCTCAGTATCTGCATGGTCTGAGGCATTGTGTGCAGCCTTTGGACATTTCATATAAGATTGTCCCCTTATACCACATAAATTGCAAATCACCTCACTCCTACACTGGCTACTTGTGTGACCTAATGTATTGCATAGGGTACATTTCAATCTGTCACAAGCACTGCTTATGTGGCCTGGGGACCCACATTTATAACATGTCCTGGGTTGCCCTTGGTAGAAAAGGACCTCCCCATCACCACCAAGAAAAAAACAATTTGAAAGACGTTGTAGCCCCTGCTCATTAGTGTGCAGAATCACTCTAATCCTCCACCCACCCATCCAAATACTATCTAAATCAAAAATGGCTTCAGGGTGACGTACTAATGTGCAATGCCTTTTTAACCAAAAAGTGAGGTCAGTGACACTCACACCTTTATTACAAAAATGAACTGTAACAGTTCGATGCACTGGCTAGGTTAGAGGGATCACCTCAAATGGTGTCCACAGGGGTGTACTCCTAACCTTCTGATATCAAGCCCAAAATTTCTCCAGACCACTATTAAGTTTGAATCTCACATCAAAGGAAGCTTCGCCTGACACATGTATCAGGGCATAAAGTTCAGTAGCATGGAAATGTAAACTTTCTTTTAACAAATTACATCCCACATATACCCTGTTTATAAAACATCCAGACCCCCTTTATACAAAATGCGAATCACATTATGCCTTTCTGCCAGATAAACCGGCCTGTGAAAAAAGAAGCTTAGGGTCTTGCCTGCTGCCTGTCCTCCACCCCAGAAGGTCTACGTGAAGTGTCCTCTGAAGTGTTTTCAGTCTGTTTTGGAGTTATTTCTGTGCCATCCAACATGTCTGAAAAGACATCAGAAATGTCTTATTCCCCTCCTTCTGTCTCTTTTTCCCTTTCAGCATTGTTCAAAATAGCATCTACATTACTGTCTGAAAGTTTTAAAATGGGATTCTGCATTAAAAACAAGCATTTGGGCACAAAGAGCGGGTCATCAGTCTCTGTAACCATTAAATTCTGTTATTTTAACCCAAACTCTACATTTCCCTCAGCAGCCATTTTTTCTTTTGTTTGCCGAACATTTCCATCAAAAGCTAAAGTTCCCTTATTTGCCAGTTTTTGTTTCTGTATGCTTACCCCAAAATACAAACAGGAGCAAAACCAGATATCCAGTCCCCTGATTCGGCAAACACACCCATCCTGCAGCTTATAAGGATTTTGCAACTGTCCATGGCTCTTCATCCTGTTCCACCAGATCTGCCCATGTTTCCCCAGATGGCACTGCTTTCTTAAAAATTCTGGTTTGGGTTTTGTCTGTTTTTGCCTTAAAGGAAAAGACCGTGGCTTGGTCTTGGTTGACTGCTTTAGTTTGAAATATTATCTTCTCTGGTACCTTTTGACTCATTGTTCTAAAGCCCCTACACTGTGCATTGGCTGTCTCCAAGACAGTACCTCCAACTGTGGTCTGGTTGCTATGAGGGACCTCCTCTGCCACTGCCGCTTCAGTCCCAGCCATTGCTGTACAAAGCTCCCATTTTCTTTTCAAAAACCTTTCCTCCTCCTCTCATAACAAATCCTGCAGTACCTCTATGGAATGAGTATCTAGGTTCTGTACTTCCAATGTTGTGGAAGGCTTCCGCCCTCCTTAGGTACGTCCTCCTCATTAACCAGCACTGTGATTTCCATTGCTATCAGTGTGTGAGATTCCAGTATCCCTGTAGCATCACAAAAATTCTTCAGTCTCTAAGATACTAGATGTCAGGGAGGAGACCAACTACCTGACTGCCTGCACCTCCTGCTCCATTACTGTCTACCAACAGACTGAGCTGGCTATCCTTTGATGGCCAGAGGTTCCTTTACAAGTGAGTAGGGGAATTTTTTATTTCAATCTTAAAAACAAAATATATACAAAATATTATGGCACCATACTAACTCAAAAAAAAAGAAAAGCAGTAAACAAAAAACAAGTATTACATCATAGAGAAACTCCAAACCAAAAGCAAAAAAATACTATAACCATACCCCCACCCCTTCCCTTCTAAAGAGTAGGGGGATTGATATTTAAACTAAAAAGAGAAATCATACAGATCAGTATTACTTTATACAAAATCATAATAAGAACAGTAGTTTGGTGTACATCATACAAGAACCCTCATACATAAACATAAGTAGGAAAACTATAACCCATACCCCCCACACTTAAGTGTATGGAAAGTTATTTAAATCACAATCAAAATATAAACCAGTCTATATTCCAGCATACCAACCTTATTAAAACAAATTGAAAAATAGAAAAGAAAAATACACCTAACTATGCTCCTGCATCTACAGCTATAAAAAAAGAACCCATTCAGGAACCCCTTCCCAAAGGAGTAGGGGAGCTATTAAATAAAGTAATTTGCTACAAGATTCTGAAAGGAGCTATCCCCCTCGAAATGACAAACATACCTGCGGAAGTCACAAGCCTCAGATCTGATCAAAATGATCCCATAACTGCAACCAAACCTTGTAGCTGTAAGCTTAAGATTCTGAATATTTAAATTGTCACAAATCATTTTGTGTCATCTGGAAAAGGACTGTCACAGATATAACTTGCTGTTGAAGAACCAGACAACAGTGACATATCGAAATCGGATATAAAAAATGAACTAGAACTACTCAGTGTGTACTGTGATTAGTACGTACTGTCATATGGGGGATAATCCCATAGTACAGAAAGTCTGGTTCCAGGGGTATATGAACCACCCCCTTTTACCTATCCTTCACCACATCCCAACATTGTAGGATATAAGGGCAAGTAAAATACAAGTGGTCCATAGTTTTGATTTTCATCACACAATGTTCCCTCAGGGCAATACCTATCCTGTAGCTGTTTATGTTTCTGTTTCCCTTAATATTAATTTTACCATGAATTCTAACCAGGCTGTATCCCACATTTTCTCTGGAATTCTAGCATCTGTTATATAGGCAGAGAAAAACTCCTGATTTATTTTTGAAACCCCCGAAAAGGGATGTTCTTTAAAACATTCCATCAGAAGTTCAGAATACAACATTTTCCGAGATAAATGCAATGCTGTCTCATAGCCAATATTTCATTTTTTAATATTATGGAAATCCCCCTCTCACATACGAACCAACTGAGGTCTCCATTTATTTTTGTGGAGGAATTTAGCCTCTTTCCATTCCATCAATAATACCCTGAAATATTGGATACTCCCATTTCGCCCATGGCAGAGTACACCCTTTCTTTAATAGAATCAAATTATTATATAAAAAAATAGTAAAAAAAAAATAAAATCAGGTTCAACATTTGTACCCCACCCTCCTTAATATCCTCATATAATATATTCCGTTTAATGTGGTTAAGCTGACTACCCCAAAAACAACAAAACAATTTTTATTTCAAGGCATTTAGGGATAGGGAACACTGAACTCAGAAATATAAATATTGGGACCAGGAAGATTTTAATCAAATAGATACGATTCTTCTTTGAGACCTTCCAAACATTCCACCTAGCAACTTTCTCAGTCCCTACCAGTAGTGCTCATTCCCAGTTAAAACCAGCCACATCCTCTCCCTCCAAATAAATCCCCAGAACTTCACAAGGGGCAGTACAGTATCTACAGAGATACCTGCCTCTACCTCTGGTGTTTGCGAGAACCCTTTTAAATTCAAACACTGTGTTTTCTCTGTATTAAGCTTAGCCCCAGTCACACTTCTCGCAGCATGTAGCAGGTTGAATGCTCTCTCTGAAGAGACCCCTCATTTTTAACCAACGAACAGAGATTGTCCGCATAAGCAATAATTTTTAGGTTCTGTGAGATGACCCCCCCCCCAAGACCCAGAATCAGTGGAGATTTTTGTAGACATCATATCACAGAATCTATTAAGAAGACATATAGCAAAGGGCTCAAGAGGAAGCTCTGTTGAACCCCTTTTTGAATGCTACAGCTGGAACCCATTCTACCATTTTCATATGGCTTTACAAATGCCAAAGCATAGCAAAATTGCAGCCATTGAATACAGAGGTCTGGAATCTCATAGGAACCTAAACATTGCCACAAAAATGAATGAGAAACCCCATCAAAGGCCTTTGCCTGATCTAAACTTACTAAATATCCCATATCCTGATCATCCACTATCTCCCTCCCTTCCCCTGGGCATTAAATCCCATAATAATAGAAGTATGTTAGTAATATGCCTCCCAGGGACAGACTAAAATTGTGCAGGGCTGATTAGATCTCCCAGAACAGAGGCTAGCATATTCCCTAGTAATTTAGAGAACATTTTAAAATTCATATTCAGAAGTGTAATAGGACACCAATTTGTTATATTCGATTGAAGCCTGACTTAAACAAAAAAATCAAAAGACCTTCATACATCTGCATGGGCAGATAATTTTCTATGAGAAAAGAGTTATAAACTGCCAATAGTTCTTTTGGCATAAGCGCCCAGAGAATTTTATATAATACACCGGGAAGGCCATCCGAACCCAGGGAAACATTATTATGAAGAGCATTAATTACTCCTTTTAATTCCAAAATGGAAAAGAGGGCTACCAGGGGGTCCAGCTGTTCTGGAGCTAGGTGCGGAAGGTGCACAGCCTGTAACAAATATGGTGTAAACCAAGAATCTGGCACTGGGTCACCAAATGTGCTTCTAACATAATTTTCCAATAAACCCATAATTCCCTCATTATCCTCAACTAACATACCTTATGGAGAAAAACAGACATTACCTTCCTTTCCCTCCTTTTTTGACAATCTAAAAAGGGGTTTGTATGTTCAGTTTTCTCTTGTGTTCCAAATGATGGCTTCCTCTGTAATGAAAGAAGTCTATCATATTGATACTTGGACATGTCAGTTTTGAAATTTCTAATCTCCTCAGTGAGATTAACCCCATCTGTGATTCGTTTAGATTGTAGGACTTGTAATTCATGTCTAAGCTCCAAATACCTAGTGTGGGAGTTGAAAGCGGGAATACTTACCGAGTTTGAAAAAACCCTATCAGACAATGCTTCAGATTTTCCCACCATTGACTAATCTCCTCATAGAAAAAAAAAGAGTGGTAGTTTTATCCTGTATAATAGAAACAAATTCCTTTATAATGGTTGGCTCTAAGAAAAAGGTAGTGTTTAGCCTCCAGAAACCATGCCCCGACCTCCCTAGGTGGTGGCAGTGCTATTTGTACCCCCAGTAACGTGTGGTCTGATGTCTCCACAGGTAAGTTCACTGCCTTAAAGACCGGAAGGGTGTTTTTTAAAAAAATAAAATCCATACGAGATGAAACAGTCCCTTTATAAAAGGTAGGTCAAACTTTCTGTTTCCCATTCACATGGGCATCTTTTAAACCAGCCTGACTCATGACCTTCAGAAGGAACGACATCGCAATATTGTTTTCCAGCCAGACTTCGTTGTTGAAAATTAATATTAAAATCCCCACCCCAGAAATTCTGCCTGCTGGTATGCAGGAAAGGTTGGATTTTCATTAAAAGCTCAATATGGAGGGCCTTTGCTTGTGGACCATAAACATTCAGTAATCTACATTGTAAAGAATTAATTTCTACATCTAATAAAAAAGCACAACCTGGATCTGTGTCCACAGTTCAAAAAACTTTGGTGGTAGAGAAACAAATTCCCACCCCACAACATGCTTCTGAACCAATTGACCAATATGATGACCCCCACCTCCACTCCTTGGAAGCCATGGTATGGAGTCTAGTATCCTGTAAAAAAAAAGACCACAAATTGCAATTGGTGTAGTACAGCAAAAGTGGTAGTCCTTTTTACAGTTTATTTAATACTGTTCATGTTTAAACTTGCCAGCCAAAGATGGGTATGCTAAGGGAGGGGATTTTGAGGCCTTCATACTCGATCTTGCCATCCTTTTATGTGGCTCCCAAGCTTTATGCTTCCCAGTGAGAGTCCTTGAGTCCTCTCCTGAGATGGATAAGGAGACACTTCCTCAGTTCCCACAGGGTTTTCCAGTTCCATCCTGTCACTCCACATTGAAAAGGCCACAAAGTGATTGGAGAGGGGCGAGGGGAAAGAGGTATACCAGATTTTACTGCCAAAGGTCTCTTATTTGAGGAGGGAGGGGAAGAAGAGGGATTGGCTACTACCTCCTCCAGGGCTTGAATACCTGGGACTGAAATTCCCAGTTCTGAAAAATCTTCCATAATTATTTCTGGAGATGGGGGGGAATCCCCATGATCGTTGACCGGAAGGATGGTTTGTGGAGCGAGAGGAGAAGAATTAGCTTTAACCTGGGGGGACATTTTGAAGTCTTAGTCAATGGTTCTCTGTGCACAGGTAAATCTGGGGTTTGTGTTCTTAAAGAAACTCCATAGTTTTGCACACAAGGGTCAGAGGTCCTGTCTTCAGGTGAGGAACTAGGCCTAGTTTGCACAGATCTGGCCCTGTCCCCCCCAAACCCCTCTTCTACCTTTGCCTCTTTGTCTTGTCTGAGAAGCCTCCTCGGTACTCGGTGATTGTCTAAATGGGTGTCTGGTTTGTGACAATAAACAATCTTGGTCTGAAGCATCATCAGAGTTGTGAGCCACCCACAGATATTCACGAAAAGTGTGCTCATCATCTCCACATAGGTTGAAAAGCAAGGGGGCTGAACACTAGGCTGCTGTGTGGCCAATTACCGCACACTGGAAACATTTAATTTTGTCGCAGTCAGTATTTAGGTGTGACAGTGACCCAGAACGATAGCAGCTTTTAGGTTGACCTGCATAAGAGATAATGCCTCTGTCCCTCCCCAAATAAAAGGAACTTGGCAGGTGTCGAATGCCTGGGTCAGTTTGCTTCAACTGGACTTGAAAAGTCCAACCCCCAGTCCAGAATCCACTGTCATCTATAAAAGGATTCGGATAGCCAAAAATCGTACATTTCTCCACCCAAAAAATGATGTCATTAATGTTAATCCCTTCATTATGAAAAGGATTGTCACAGTTTTTATGGTGGGTTTTGTAAAGGGAATAGCTAAAAAATCTTTCCATACCTCAGAGTCCTTAATACTGTAATACAGTCTCCAAAATTTATGCAAAGAAGATGCTGTGCAGAAACTGACATCATAACAATTATCCCCAGGAGAATGAATAAAGGCATAAATCTCTGTTGGTGTGAATCTCATAGAATCTTTTAGTAAGGTTTTACCCACCCAAAGTCTATCTGGGGTTATGGGAGCCAAACCCTTACACCAAAGCCGAACAACAAAACGCCTTTTGGCTACCTCAGCAGGCTTAAGAAAAAGCTCTGCATAAGATATAGGGCATTGTTTCTCCAACTGCAGGGCATTCTCCCCCCTCCCTTTCTCCTCTCCAAGAACTTCCCCATTCACTGCACCTGCCAGTTGCGGACAAGACTCTGTTCTGTTCCCCTTATTTTTCACAGTGAGATCCAAATGTGAAGAAACAATAGAGGGGTTCCTAGAGAGAATAAATTCAAGTGAGGCATCTACAGAAGAAGCTCGTCTGCCGCAGTAGCTATCTCTGCTGCATCATCTTCACCGTGCGCAGCTGCACTGGGAGCCAAGTGTGACTTAGCCTCCAGTGGTGATGTTACTTGCACTACAGGTACAGCAATAAGTTCCAAACCACCAGTAATCAAAGTACAGTGTTCTGGAGAACCAGGCAGAGGGATAGAGGGGTCAGGAACCCATTGATTATTTTTATAAAGCCATCCCACTTGCTGAAGTGCACCTCCAGGTGTCCAGTCCAATGGAGTCCCACTAAAAGTTAATTCTGTCTAGGGAAGATCTATAGAATTGTCATGATCTGTATTCTCCACCTCCAGTCCTTGAGAAAGTTCCAGACCAGAGCCTACCAGTAAACGTTTGCTAGCTTCTTGCATGGGGCTAGCAACTGAGCGTCTTCTCTTCTTTTTTTCTTCCTCCAATTTATTTTTACCAAGTTGAAAATCCTGTTCCGCTGCCGACAACATAGCCAGCAATTGCTTTATCTTTTTATCAAGCTCACTTCTTAAATGTTCCTCATCTTCCAAAAGTTCGTCCTCCTCGAGTAGCAAGAGTTGCATCACAGATGCTCCAGGATTGGTTCTAGGTGCCGGGTCACTTGAAGCTATATCCATGTCCTCCTGAAAATCCATCAATAGCTCTGAAGCTCTGACAGTGTTACCTTCCCCTTCCATGATCCAAACTGAACTGAGGTCCTCCATCCTTCCTGCAGCACTACAGTGCCCCCTGCAGGAAAGAGTAGGTGCATTTTTATTATGCATGGGCTTCATTACATAAATAAAATATTTTTAGAAGGAAATCAAAAGCATAAAATAACAAAACCTTAGTAACCAATATAAGAGAGAATAAATCATGCTAAGAAAAAGTAACCAATAACACTATACAGTTAAATCATTCAAATCATGCAAAGACTGAAAAATTATACTCATAAATACATGTTAGCCTAAACAAAAATTGCAATTAATCCATAGATGACAAGCTTTTTCAACTGTATATCTCTTCATATCAAACTGTTGCATAAATCGCAATGAATGTTGAATATTACACAATAGCTTCAGTTGTGTAACAGTTTTCTGTTGCAAGATCAGCATGCAGTGGGATTGACACAGAAAATATCTAATCACAGCAAGGACCACATACACAGTCTCTTTATGATATTTATCAATTCTAGTGTCGTCTGAACCATACATGAGGGCTTGATATGGAAGGTCTGTCAAGCATGGCTCTGACCAAGAGCGAGATAGGTACTCCCAAAAGGAGCGGGCATAGGGACAGTCTAGAAAAAGGTGCTGCTGGGTCTCTAATATTTGGGAGCAAGTTAGCCAGGGACAGTACCTTTCTGATAGCTGTTTGTGCTTACTATTCCCTTTTACTCCCAATCTACCATAATTACTCAACCGGTACAATCCCATGCAAATGGTGGGATCCTAGGGTTATTCAATTGTTGCAGAATATATGGTAGCTTGTTCACCGAACACCCAGGAAATTCTACCACCACAGTTCTTTCAGAAGCCACAATCACAGCACAGATCGACTTCCTATCCATCGCTAGTAGTTGACCTGGCTTTATGCCCCATCTAATAGCATTCTTAATACAGTCTTTACCATATATGGGAACTCATGAGGGGAGGGAACTCATTTTATTTCGTCTCCAAAGAAGGGAGGCAAGGGGAAAGCCATTCCTGAACTAAGGGAACCCACTACTTAACACCAGGGCGTAGGGAAGGACATATATTATAGGCCAAAAATAGACTGTAATAAAAGGTAATGGGATGAATCATACCCACCCCCCCTTAATAGTAGGGAGATATGTAAATTCCCGCTTAATTGGATTTAAACGTGAACTCCAAAAGGCCTGAAAAAATATACCAAATAATCCTGTAATCATAGCTTGGGGGGGGGGGAATATAACTTAGGTAAAGGAACTGAGGGACCAGCAGAGATTTGATCAGCATCACCCACCTCTTTTTGATAGCTGCTGTCCCTTCCAACTGGAAACTAGTCTGCCTGCCTGAGTCATTCTGCCTCCTCAATTCAACTCTGCCATATCCACTGGCCCAAACTTTATATCCAATATGGATATGGGATCTAATGTTACCGAGCTCCCTGCCCAATGACCCATTGGGGGCACAGGGGTATGCCCAAGAACAACCCGCTTACTTTTCCCAATATTAACTTTGGAGCCAGTGAGGTGAGAGAATTGTGCCAGTACTGCTGCTAGTGCCAACTCCAAAGAATCTGTGGAGAGTGTTAAGAAGAGATCATCAGCATATGCTAATACCTTTACCTGCATATTTTCTGTGAGTGCTATACCTATCAATTGTTTGTGTGCCAAAATTAGCCTAAGCAAAATGCCTATCCCAAATACATAAAAGAGCAGGCTTAATGGACAACCCTGTTTGATCCCTCTATGAAATTTAACTTTCCTCCTGAACCAGACATTTATATTTGGACACATGAAAGAGGCACTATACATTGCCTTTATCCAGTTTACAAAAGGTGCTGGAATACCAAATCCTAACAAGGTGGCAAATCAGAAATGATGGGAAAGCCTATCAGAGGCCTTCTCTTGGTCCAGCTCGAGGACATAGCCTTTGGCCCCCTCAAGTTCCCCTTTATAAAAGGATTCATGTAGAGTTAATATGTTATCATACTGCTGGCACCCAGCCAGTGCACAAGTTTGATAAGGACTAATTAAATACTGTGCTGCTTTAGAGAGCCACTCCAAAAGTATCTTACTTAGAATTTTGAGGTCTGAGTTTAGTAAACTCAAAGTTCACCAGTTCCCAATAACTTGCCTAGTCCCCGTTTTGTGAATCAGGACCATAACTGCATCCAACACTGAGGCAGAGTATTGGGAAGTGCTCAAAATGTGATTAAACAAAATCACCAAAGCTGGAGATAACTCCTCTGTAAAGATTTTATGAAACCCCAAGCTAAGACCATCTAACCCAGGAGTCATGTTACATGAGAGTTGCAAGACTGCCATTCTCATCTCCTCAAGGGACACGTCAGCAATCAGTTGCTTGGCATCAACCCCTGAAACCTGAGGCAATCCTAGAGAGTCCAGTATTTATTGAACATCAGGCTCGGGGGGTGACGGGAACCAAACGTCTGTGTTGACTGGTGTTCTACTACTCTCAAAAGTTCATGAGGTGAGCTTACTAATCCTCCAGATGGCGCTAATAATTCAGTTATGACTCTACTATCTGTCCGCTGCTTGCATTCCTTATAGGGGTATAAGAAGCCCTTAGTAACCTGTGTACCAAATCAGAGTTCTTGTTGTAATGTTTTTGCTCTATTGTACTGCATTGCTGTCATCTGATCTTTAATGGTTTTAATCTGAGAACTAAAATCCTGCCCCGTCAATTCTGATTGTGAAATGAAAAGCTGCAATTGATGCCGCAGCTGTAGGTATGTTAAATAGTCAGTTGCAGTTCTATGGTAGGCCCTTTGCTGAAAGAAATTGGACCAAGACTTTTTAGTGTCTTCCCACCAGTCTAAAATCTCAGAATAACATTCTACCACTGATAACCTAGTCGCCCACTCTCTCTTCCATGCTTTCTGGAGGTGGAGGTCAGCAAGGACCAATTCAATTAATCTCCACTGTGGGCTTGATCCCCAACAGATTTTCAATTTAATAACCTGATGATCCTGGAATTCACAAGGATGAGTAAGAATATCTTAAATCGTTAGTGTAGGTGATATGAAAATAAAATCAATACGAGTCTTGAGGGGACCCCTGCAATAGTTGTGCCTCCCTTTATGATGAGTTTCCCTGTAGGCATCTATCAGGCCTGCAGTGTTCAGGATGTTCTGTAAAGAAATAGTGTCATTAAACAACTTTTCTGTTTGAAGGCCTCTATCTGCTCTTAACAGCCCACAGTTAAAGTCCCCTAGCCAGAGGACAAACCAAGATGTGTGCAGGAAAGGCTGCACCTCTTTAAATAAGGAAACCCTCTGCACCTTAGTCTGTGGAGCATATACTGCTGTATGTGTAGCCTAGCAGTGGAATAAGAGATATCCAACAGGAGGGCTCTTCCAGGGTGGATATCTACCAATTTGGAAACATGCATCTGAGAATTAGAAAGCAAGATACCCACCCCATCGCAGACATCTGTGCCTCTGGACCAGAAAGATGGACCCAAGGACCATGGTCTAGAGGTCTGTTGTAACTCACTAAGGGTTTTTAAGTGAGTATCTAACACAAGTATAATATCACTACTGAGTCCTTTTAAATACAATATAGCCCCAGAACACTTTTTCCCACTCTTTATATTATTAATATTTTTTAATGGTACTAATAGTTAAGATATACATCAGGGGACTACATGAAGGGGTAAGTCACAACATATTGGGGCTTTAATTAGGGAGTCTTAGAAACTCAGCGCTGTCTGATTCTTTTAGCAATTGACCTTCCCCTCCCCCGTATCCGTATTGGACGTAATGGAGGAAGAATCAGACCCTTCACCCTCTGAATCCCTATCTGTACTATCAGTTGGGAGAGATGTATATTTATTCCCTGTTTTCCAAGTTGGGGTATTGGGACTGGTCTTGCTGGTGACCTGCTTGGATTTCTGAGACCCCAACCTTCCTTGCCACAGATGTGTCTTTGGGGCAACCACTGTAAAAACTACATCTTTGTCCCTTGGGGGGGCTGGGGCATGTCATTCTGCTCCAAATTTGTCACCTCAGGGGGGGTCTTTGGCCCAGAGGGAGGGGTGTCACTTATTGGGTTTACTAATGAGGGATCCTGAGTATTCTCTATCACCTCCAGCTGCTGTAAGGGTACAGGGTTCAGTGGATGTGGGGGGTCCCGAAGGGCTTTCTCCACAGGGGGTCTGCCTATCTTGGTCTGCTACCTTCTTGGCATGTAGATGCTGGGTGATGTTAATGAGCACCTCATGTGAGGGATAATCCTTCTTGTTGTGTGAAGCCCACGGGCAATGTCCATCAGCATGTCCCATGTGCTCACACAAGTTACACTTGAAGAGGTTTAAACAGGCAGAAGAAACATGCCCAAATCCTAGACAATGACTACAATGTGGAGTGTGACAAGCAGAGCTAAGATGTGCTCGTGATCCACACTTGAAGCAGGACCTCGGTTGCCCACTGTAAAAAATGGATCCCCAGTCCCTTCCTAGAAAGAAAGAGCTGGGGAAGTGCATAGGTCCTGTGTCTGTGGAGTGCAGTTTAACTTTCACACACCATCCCTCATCCCAAATCTGTTTGCTATCAAACGTTGGAGAAGGTTTTCCCAAAATTTCACAATGCTGCCTTTGGCAAAATAAAATGTCCTCAACATGGACTCCTTTGTTTTTGAACATGGCTGTAATGGTTTTAACTAGGGGCTTGGCCAGTGGTATTGCATGAAATGGAATCTAGGCTGGGGTATTTTTTTTTGGCCTGGTATTGAGTCCAGAACATATCTAAATTAGAAATGCTCTTAAAACTGAGATCATAGTTGCCATTTCCCAAACTGATGAGCACAAAGATTTCTGAGGAAAAATAATGCGTAGAATTTTTAAGCAGTGTTCTGGCAGTGTGTACTCTACCAGTGGGCTCTTCTAGCCCACCTTTATACAACAGTCTGACCATGTTACGCCTAGGGGCCAGCTCTCCCTTGGTCACAAAGAGGTCTGACAACTTGAACAAAGGGTCCGGAGCTGCTTTAACTGCCTACCTATCAGCAACTTCTTCTAAAAGAACAGGGGTCTTAGGGGGAGAAATAACAGGAGGAGATATTGTAGCAGGTTGTACAACAGGGGGTCAGAAATGACACCAGTATGAACAACATTAATATTATGAGTGTCAAAAGAGTTACCCCAGGGTGAATTGGAGCTCACAGTGGGTGCATCATTGGTGGCCACCGGTGCTGTTGATTTGTTAATCATGTCATGAAAGGTGGGGTCCCTAGGATCAGGCGACCATTTCCCTGAGGGTTCCTGTGTCCATCTGGCCCCTTCTAGAGCCTTTTTAGGGGACCCATCTATGGAATCCAGTTCTGCATCCATAATCTCCCCCTAGTCTCTTTATTTTTGGTGGTCTGAAAAGGAAAATGTCTGTTCTGTACCTTGGTTCTGTGCAGAGGACACCATAGAGGAGTGCCGAGGTCTGGACTGTGTCCGTGCAGCTAAACCAGGCCCCAAACATTGCCGCTGTGGTTGTTGAAATGATTCTGCTGAAATCGATCAAGGAGGCTGTAGGGACACAGGGTTAGCCCTGTTTTCACTGCCAGTCTGTATCAGGACTTTGCTTAGCTTCTCTGCATCACTGTCAGAGATCCTCCATGGAGATGATACCTCAGTCAGGATATTTCTGAGGTGAGTCATTCCCTTCAGCACAGTCTCGCTGTTTTTGACAGAGGCATCGGGTGTATTGACAGATGACTGGGTTTATTGCAGTGTAGCAAGAGCTGCATTGAGTTCTCATTTGCTTCTCCTTTTCGGTCTGTAAGAAATTTAATTGAGTCTGTACCTTCTCAGGCGTGACTGTCTCCACTGGGTGCATTTGTATGTGAGGCCTTGCTTGCTCATTACTGGGCTGCATAGCACTTGCTGTTGTCGGAACTGGCTCCTTTCGAAAGGTAGGATCTGAGTCTATATTAATCTCCAAATGTAAAGCAGCATCCACTGATTCTTTGAAAAAATCCCGGGAGCAGAGTTCCACTTGTTGATCTGATCCACCTCCATCTCCCTCGGAGTCTCGAGGCAGACTGGCCATCAGCGTTGGCCAGCCCAGAGGTTCCTCTACAGGAGAGTAGGGGATTCTTTTATTAACATAACAGCAAAGCAATGAGGAGGAGAGAACATAGATATTAAATGATTTAAAAGAAAAAGAAAAGAAAGAAAAAATCATAATTTACTGTGTTAAAGTCACACAAACCCATAAAAAAAACAAGAAATCTCAAAGCTTTAAACACCAGCTCAGCAGAGCCCCCTGTTACCAACATCCATTTCTATCCCACAACACAGAACCATATAAAAGTCCTCAAGAACTAATTTGGACCCTCATTTATACTTAATAACATAGAAAATCCCTTCCACCAAGTATCAACCTTCCTGGTGGTATGGACCTCAGAATCTTTAACATAAACCTTCTCCATTGCTGTTTGAATTAGTGAACTGACTGTCTAATACGGCATACACCTCTGGTACAATACCCATTGGAATCTAGCTTGCCATAAATAATACATTAAACAGTAGCAAAAGATCATTAAAGTATCTGAATGATTAAGGTTGCCCAGAGTAGAAAATTGTCCTAAAACCAAAATATCATAATTTAACCACCTCAACCACCACAGTTTCCATTTCAAGGCTAGGAATTTCCAGAGGGAGCTGACATAGGAGCACTGGAACAAAAAATGCTCCATAGACTCCTCCTGATTAATACAAGCAATGAAGGGACAGTTTCTTTCCTCCCAAGCCTTATGTTTGGCATTACCTCTAACACCAATCCTCCCATATATAGCAAGCCACAAAAATTCCCACATCTGGACAGGTAATCTTTTATTATTCAGTTGCCGCAATACCCCAGGAATCAGAAATGAAGGACAATTTTTAAAACCAGGTTCCACAGGGTAAAGTGTTGACATTACAGTGTGATATAACCATGGCCCTTTATTATCCCTCAAAAGCTGCTTAGTTAAGCCCCAATTATAGAGCTTTTTTGCCACAGGCCAAAACCACTGCAACACATGGATGTGCTCCAAAGGTTTGGGGGATGGGTAATGTACCAGGCTGAAAAGTATTATGACAAAGTTGTTTGTATTAAAAGATTATGTGGAGAAAATGTAGAAACCAACCCATCTCTAACAGTCTGTGAAAAGAAAAGGGTATGACAAAAAATAACCGGGTCAACCATTCCTAAACTACCTTTGTCCCTTGCCAAATAGGTGTATTATCTTTTAATGGGGTTAAGTCTGTTTCCCCAATGCATTTGGAAAAAAAGGCTATATAATTTAGTTTACATATCAACCAGTAAGGGAAAAATCATAGCAACATATAAAATCATAGGAATAATAAACTGTCTGATAACTTGTATGCGTTTATGATTAGTCAACTTACAATGCTTCCACCTTTGGACTTTAATATTAATCCTAGCCAAGGTGTTTTCCCAATTCAGGAAGGGGATATTTTGGGGTCCAAAAAGAATCCCTAAAATCTTTAAAGGTGCAGCATAAATCTGGATACCTTGTATCATAACTGGATCAGGATAGCCAAAGCCCACAAATAAGCCTTTACTCTTCTGGGCATTTAACCTGAAATGGGAAACAAATGAAAACATTTGCATAAATTCAAAAAAGAGATCACTTGAGTGTGATCAGAAAAAAATAGATAAATGTCATCTGCATAAGCCCGTAAATACAGTGTCTCTGCCATGGTCGCCCCTAAAATCCCCGTCCAGTGGGGAGAATCAGAAAGAGACTGAATCAGGGGATCAATGGTAAAAATATACAAAGGGGACTTAGCTGACATCCCTGCCAAACCCCAGTATTAATATGGAACCCTTCTGTTACTTCATTTTTTTTATCAAAGAGTGCACTATGGCCGTGGCATATAAAGACTGTACCCATCTTATCATTTGAGCAGGAACCCCATATGCATCCAGGGTTAAAAATAAGAAGGGGTGGTAGACCCTGTCAAAGGCCTTCCATTGATCCACAGAAATAATACTCCCAAATGTCCCATGCAGGGAAAAATGTTCAATCAAATCCCTAAGAATCATGAGGGCATGTTGAATCTTTCTCCCTGGGAGGCCACAAGACTGCAAAGGAGAAATGACTGAACAGGCATAGACCCTCAGTCTAGCATTCAGAATACCAGTCAAAATTTTATAGTCAGAATTCAAAAGAGTAATGGGGTGCCAATTGTCCAAAGAAGATTTTTTCCCAGATTTAAACAACAGAATCAACAATCCCTCTGTAAACCAAATACGGAAACTGCCCAAAGATAAAAAATAATTAAATACCATTTCTAACCATAATGAAAATTCAGTGGGGAAAGTCTTGTATAATTCCTTATGTCACAGTAGCTTTTCTGACATTTGGAAGACAGCGAGAGTCACCCCTATCCTTAAAAAGAATGACCACAATGACTCCTCGAACTATAGGCCTATATCCATCTTGTTGGTGCTAATCAAAATCCTAGAAAAACTAGTTGCCACACAAACCATAGAATTTCTCTTCAAACATGACCTTCTAACAACTGCCCAGCATGGCTTTCACAAAGGTCACAGCACCTCTACTGCCCTGCTTAAATTCACCACAGACACTCTCACTGCTATAGACTTGGGTCTTCTAACAGGGGCGGTCTTCATTGACATGACAAAGGCTTTTGATCTGGTGAACCACTCCCTTCTCCTCACCACCCTGCAATCAATGGGCTTTGCATCTAATGTAGTCAGCTGGTTCAGCAGCTATCTGTCAAACAGGGTTCAAGTTGTTAAGTTCAACTCATCCTACTCTGATAAAGCTACTATGAGTATTGGTGTACCCCAAGGCTCTATCCTTGGACCACTCCTTTTTTTTTAATTTTCATTAATGACATCACTTCAGACCTCCTCCATTCTCTATGCAGATGACCTTGTCCTCTATACCAGTGTGAAAAATGTATCAGACATCAATCTACGGCTTTCTGCTGACTTCCAATGCATAAAATCCTGGCTCTTGGATCATAAACTTGTTCTTAATGAGACCAAAACCCAGTCAATGCTATTTGGCACCCCCTCAAAACTCAAATCAAACCAAAACAACTTTAGGGTCTCCTGCCTAAACAGCTCACCCATTGGCTTAGTTACCTCTTTTAAGTACCTAGGTGTCACTTTGGATCAGTCCTTAAACTTCAAACTTCACATTTTGAACACATGCAAGTCTGTAAACTCCAAGCTAGGTGTAGCTTATCATACTAGCTATGTTTTAACCCCCTCAGCAAGAATAGCTATTGCCGAGGCATACTCCTACTGACCCTAACCTATGTGGTATCTTCATATGCCGCTATACCTAAAACAAATCTCCATAGATGGGACATCGCCTATGATAATATATGACCCTATGCTGCCTTGTCCCATAGGTGGAAACACCACTGTCTCCTCTATTCTGATATTAAATGGCTATCTCCTAATGCCACTAGGCTCTATTCCCTTGGCTCCACTAGAGACAGTATTATTAGGTCCCAAACTCCTAAATCACTGGTGGTACTGCTCATGCCACAGACTTCCAACTATGGTTTGCACTCAACTGATAAATTTTTCTTAAGTGTGCTGAAATACTCAACCACCAAAGGTTCCAGTGCTTTTGCACACTACGCTCCTCGACTGTGGAACTCCATCCCTCTAGATGTCCACCTAGCACCCACTCATGACACCTTTAAAAAAGCTCTCCATCACTACTTCATCTCATCTAACCAATGATCCTGCTTTAAACCGCCTTAGCTCCCTGTCCCCATCCATGACTGCAGTTCTTAACCTGCTCCTGCCAAAATACCATTTCTTATGCCTCACCCCAGATGCACCCCCTACCCAACAGGCCTGCACCTCTAATGCCACCCTGTTCCTAACCTATTTCAGGTTTGCCTATCCCCTGCATCTAACCCTTTTTTCCACTTACTTGTTCTATTCCCCTGCCCCCTGCATCAGTAAATTTTTGCCTACTTACCCTCACAAGGTATATCCTCTTTCACCTTGTTCCCCTACCTCACCCATCACTTGCCTGGCTCCTATCTTTGAAACTTACCCTACTCCAAGCATGAATAACCTCCTTTTTCCTATCCCTGTATCTAATCCCTTGGCAATTATATGTTTTGTTTCCCATGTTTCCCTTGTCTGTAGAACATTGTTTTTCCTCCAGGGTCACAGCTGCTGTATGTCTATTTTTTTCTTTGAATTTGTGACCATGTATCTCTGAGTTATCCCTTGTATTTTGCAAAAATACTGTTTTTGGTCTACTGCCAATATACCTCATCCCAATGCTATAACTGTAAATATATGTCCTGTGATCTGCTCTCAATACCTTGTATCTTATTTATGCTGCATAACCTGTTGTAGAATACCACTTTGTATACCTAGCTTAAGACTTAATAAAGGGCAGGGAATGTGGGCAGAGGGTGACAGTGAAAAAGCAGGGATACTGAACGAATATTTCTGCTCAGTATTCACAACAGATAAGGAGGGGGAGGTGCCTAAACCAAACAAGGGAGAAACTCTGAATAGGGGGGTCGATACCAGTCCATTCACAGAAGAAAGGGTTTTGAAAGAACTCTTGAAACTGAGGGTGGACAAAGCAATGGGGCCTGATGGGATTCACCTAAGAATACTAAAAGAACTAAGGGTAGAACAAGTAACACCACTGACTACTCTCTTTAACAAATCATGGGAGGATGGAGTGATACCTGAGGACTGGAGGAGGGCAAATGTGATTCCACTTCACAAAACTGGGAGCAGGGCAGAGGCAGAAAACTACAGACCAGTTAGTTTGGCTTCAGTGGTAGGGAAAATGATGGAATCACTTCTGAAGGAAAGAATTGTTGAGTACCTAGAGGCCAGTGGAGCACAGGACCCAAGGCAGCATGGTTTCACAGCAGGAAGGTCATGTCAGATGAACCTAATAGATTTCTTTGACTGGGTGAAAAAAGTAGTAGACCAGGGAGGGGCTGTGGATATGGTCTACCTAGATTTTAGCAAGGCATTCGACACAGTCTCACACAAAAGATTGCAATACAAGTTAGCCAACCTTGTAGTGGGTCCCAAGGTGGTAGCCTGGATAAAAAACTGGCTGTACAACAAGATGCAAAGGGTAATAGTACACGGAGTCCACAGTAAAGAAAGGAGGGTAATTAGCGGGGAACCGCAGGGTTCGGTACTAGGACCGGTCCTCTTTAATATCTTTATAAGTGACATTGGAGTGCACCTGGAAGAAAAGGTGTGCCTCTTTGCAGATGACACAAAGATCTGCAACAGGGTTGATACACAAGGAGGGGTGGAAAGAATGAAAAGGGACTTGGCAAGGTTGGAGGAATGGTCAAATACGTGGCAGCTCAGATTCAGTGCAAAGAAGTGCAAGGTAATGCATCTAGGAAACAAAAACCCAGGGGAAGAGTACACAATGGGGGGTGAGTTAATAACAACAACTAAAATTGAAAGAGACCTAGGAGTAATTATATCAGATGACCTAAAGGTGGACATGCAATGTGAGAAGGCAGTAAGTAGGGCTGGGGGGATGCTGGGATGCATAGGGAGAGGCATCAACAGTAGAAAACAGGAAGTTGTTATCCCTCTCTACAGACAGTTAGTGAGACCCCATCTGGAGTATTGTGTGTAATTCTGGAGACCCCATCTCTGCAAAGACATAGACAGAGTGGAGGCTGTTCAGAGGAGGGCAACCAAAATGGTGTAAGGTCTGCACCAGAAGCCATATAAGGAGATACTAAAGCAGCTTAATATGTATACTCTTGAGGAAAGAAGGGAGAGGGGGGACATCATAGAAACTTTCAAGTATCTCAAGGAATTAACAAAGCACAAGAGGGTAGTATCTTTCAGAAGAAGAGATGTGCAAGAACAAGGGGGCACAATTTGAAGATGGGGAGAAGACTCAGAGGTAATGTTAGAAAGTATTTTTTTACAGAGAGAGTTGTGGATTCATGGAACAGCTTTCCTGAGGAGGTTGTGGAGTCAGAAACAGTGGGAGAATTCAAGAATGCATGGAACAGGCATAAGGCAATTCTAGTGGGGGGCAGGAGGAAGTAAGCTGTTGATTAACTAGAATCTGCAGCTTATCCATCAGGTAGGGAAATGGGCAGACTGGGTTGGCCAAGCGGTCCTTATCTGCCATCAAATTCTATGTTTCTATGTTTCTGTGTTTGCTGTATCTACCTTCTGTTGTATTCTCTGTAATGTTACCCTGTTGTATTCTCTGTAATGTTACCCTGTAACTGTGGTGGAGCTAGAGGGGGCTGGGGGGGTGGTCACCCCTCCTGGCTGCCCAAGTGTGAGTAGCGGTGCCCCACCACCATCTTTATTCACTGTGCAGTGCCCGTTGTGGAGCCCATGACTGACTGAATGGCCCCCCCTGGCTCCTAAATGCTCCCAAACCTGGCTCCGCCACTGCCCTGTAACCTTCCGGGTCGTGCCTGAAAATAGTAATCTCTATGGCTAGCACACCTACCCGGTAAGCAAAAACTAAATAAATAAATAAAATTCATTAGTAAGTCCATCCAGACCCGGGGAAGTCCCACTCTTTAGGGTTTTAATAGATCCCTCAATTTCAGCTGCCGTAATAGGTCTTGTCATCCCTAAGGCCCCTTCCGGGTCTCTCAGAAAATCAATAGTATATAAACATTGGGTAATATCCATCTCCTTAGGGGGTACCAAGAGAGTGTGAGACAACATAAAGTCTCTAATAACAATCGAAAGACCTTCTGTAGAATGTATTATGTGTCCATCCTGATGTGACAAAGAATCTAAAGAAGTTACCTCTTTAAACTTTTTAAAAGCCTCATTGGGATCTCCCTGCAGGGATTTCTTAGTACCATTTTGTAATAATGCCTTCATGGTACTGGCCCTATCATATTGATACTCCTGCATACATTGTTTTAAGGTATCTATCTACGTTGTGTAATCGTGTCTGGAAGTATTAGCCATAGAAAATAAATATTGGATTGTTGGCGTAATTTAAGATAATGAAGAAACTTAACATTCTCCCCATTCCTGCCTAGGTTCATAAGCAGGGCCTTAAGGTCAGCCTTAGAATCCATCCACCAGTCACCCAAATCGTCATATAAGAAGGAAACAGAGAGTCTAGCAGACAACAGTTCCTTAGTTTTAGACAACACAATAGGGTTAACCAAAACAGAGGAATTCAATTTCCATCTAGGCATATGAGGGGACCACAATGATGTGTTTGAAAAAATACTCTGCAAAAACAAGTGATCAGAAAATGCAACTGGACTAGTACAAAAACCAAATGAGGGAAGATTGCTTGAAAAAAACATATAATCAATGGTAGAGGTATATTTATTATGCTGATAAGTACACCTAGGTCCAATGATTTAGTTATGTCTACTATCCAGCATACCTGCCATGTCAACCAGTTGCCTCAGGGCATTTGAATCACAATAAATCTTTTCCCCTAGCCCTACAGGACCTCAAGGTTTAGATTTTAATTTACAATTATAGTCCCCACATAAAAGAATTTCATAGGAGGTAAGCAAGAAAGGCAGCATGGCAGAAAACAAGGCTACTCTTTCAGCCTTGCTCTGGGAACAGTACACATTAATAAATCTACAAGTCATGTGTTTCCAAAGACCATCCAAAATCAGTAGTCTCCCAGGAATTAAATCAATCAGTTTAAGTAAAGAAAAATCATTGGAATTAAAAATGAACACCACCCCATCGGCCGTTCAGTACCAAACGACCAATAGAAAGGGCCCCAAATCCATTCCTTCTGGAAAAACCAAGCCTGATCATTCGTAAACGTCCACGTTTCCTGGAGAAAACAAAGATCTACGTCATTACTATGAACATAATCATAAACCACCTGTTGTCTCCTGGAATTTAAAATACTATGTACATTCAAAGAACCCACACAGAAAGAAGTCATGGCTTAATGAATGTAATAATCAACAATCTTTTTTCCTCTTCTTTTTCTTTTTCCGCTTATACCCCTCCTGAGGATGAAGTGGGGTCTGTGGATCCACTTTAGAAGACAGGGAGTCGGAATCACCATATTCCATTACCGAATCCCCCCATTGTGTGGCCAGAACCAGAAAAGAATTACTAGACTCGACCTCCACTGGGGCAGGAGCTGCAATGGGCTTTATGATATGGGTTGATTGTTGAACCGGTACAACCACCAAAAGAACGGGGGGTGGGTCAGGGTCATCTGTTACTTGATCTGAATACCACACAGTGCCAAAAGGGGGGGTACAGGAAGGGGGGAGGCAGAAGAGGGAGTTCTTCATGCTTAGATGATTCATCCTGTGAAGGGACAGAAAGGGAAGGCTGTGACTGGGCAGGACCTGGATCAGGGTCAGTTTGATCCTTATCAGGGTAGAAAACTGAATCTTGTGCCTATTGAATTAAAAGGTCTGGACTAATACAAGAGGCCTTATTCTTGGCTGACCAAGAAGCATTCAGTGAAGACATGCCCAGTGTCTTCGTAGAGGTCGCATCTAGTATGATTAGCACATTGAAATGCAATGTGACCTATTTCCTCACAGTTTTCACATCATGGTTTGTCACAAGAACTGGATAAATGTGTTCGGGACCCACACTTATAACATGCCTGGTGCTTCCCTACATAAAAACAGAACCCCCATCATGCCTTAACATAAATTGGGAATGTGTTCTATTCCTGCTTCAGCCTGTCTGAGCTTCGCTTTGTAGTGCCAACCCCCAGTTCAGAACTGTTCAGTGTCAAGAATAGCCTCAGGGGGACTCAACACATCACATTTGAGGGACAACCAGTAAGTGATATCTTCCACATGTACCACCTCATTCCAGAACATAACTGTAAGAAACTTGATCAAGGGTTTGGATAAAGGAATAACCAAAAGTGGGGTCCATGTGGGAGAAAATTTAACTCCTAAAAAAGATCTAGTGCGTAAGCAGAATGAAAACTAACATCAGAATTTTCTTCTCCCGAGATATTTATAAAAGCAAAAACCTCTCTCGGGGAGAAGTGCAGAGAATCTTTTAACAAAAATTTTCCCACATGGTGCCTATCAGGCCTAACATCCAGGCCACCTTTATAACGTATCCACACAGCATTCTTCTGAGGTATAGTTTCCTTTTTAATTTTTGAAAACAATTCAGACAATAAAAGTTTATTCAAATCAGAAGGTCCCTGAGTAGTAGCTGTAATGGGGGAAGATAAATCAGGCTTCTTATCAGTGGGGAAGTCTAGGGCTATCCTGGTAGCTGGACCAGGAATAGGTGGGCCATCTATTTGTTGCTGGAAATTATGATGCACCCAGGATGATCTGGAATCAATTGTGAGGGGGATCAGGATGTTGTCTTCCAAATGACACTGTGGGCTGCTATTCAGGTGTATTCTGCAAAAAATTTAACTTAGGGTCCCAATCCGGGTTGGGGAGCCACGTGCCCTGTTTTGTCCTGTGTCCAGCCCGCCTCACTCAAGGCCTTCTGAGGCGACCACGGCTCCATGGCAGAAACATCAGGGCTTAAAATAGGGGATGCAGACTGTAAGTCTATAACAGTGGGTTGTAATGCTGGTGCCCTGCTGTGAGCAGGATGAGAAACCACAGTCTCTGATAAAGTAGAAGATGTCCCCAAATGTCTATTTGCTAATGTAATAGCAGTATGTTTAACTTTCTTCTCCTCCCCATCCCCACTCGAGGTGACAAGCCTCACTTGGAAAAGGAGAATGCAGTAATGCCGTCCTGCATCACTGGTACAGTTTTAAAAATTAATTCAGCCCCTGGGACCCCCCTCCATAGAGGAGAATCGGAAGGAACATTTCTAAAGACAAGCCCCAAGGTCTTAGACAGTGTAGTAGTCTCAGAAGGAAGAACTTCACCAATCTGAACAGTTGCATTATTGCCTGCTTTGCTAGGGCCCCAAAATAAATTACCTCCATCACAATTCAGAGGATCAACTGTCGCCAAGGAACCAACCGCTCCCTCAGGCAGTAGGCATGAACCATCTTTGGTTCTAGAACTGCCAGCCTCTGCACTACGTACAAATGTCACAACGTTAGGCAAAGTAACAAGGGGAAGACTGGTTGACTCACCCGACTGCACCACTCCCTGTGATGCAACCACATCATCCGTAGAGTCAGGCCCACTGACAGGCGGCCCCACAGGTTTGCCAGCTGCCTTCTCTGTTCTCAGCAACACAAGCTTCTCATTCAAATGCTCTGTTTCTTTCGCTTTGAACTCTAACTCCTTTTGAATCTGAAAGCAGAGTGCTTCTTCTGAGGAAGAACACTCATTTCCACAGGTAATGCCTCAATATTTACATTCATTTCACTCAAATCCTCAGTAGACAGAAAGATTTCTGCATCTTCCTGCTGAACATTTCATAGATTCCACTCATGAGGTACGATGGTATCCGTAAACTTAAGGACTTCCATCTCCTCTGGAGCTCTACTTGAAGTGACCATAGCTCTCAGAAGGCTGCTCCCCCTACAGCACAGTAGGAGAATATTTTATTGAAAACTGAAAACTGAGTACAAAATAAGATTGAATCATACAAAAGTACAATGGAAGAAAATTGAAAAACAGAAAAAAAAGATCACATCATATATAAATTCCAAACATAAATAAACCAAAAATAAATATAACCCCCATCCCATCCTCCTGAAAAAATAGAGAAAAATGCGATTTGCAGCAGAAATACAGAAATAAGTAAAAAAATAAGGTAAAAGCAAGAAAAACATACAAAAAGAAAATACTCAAAAAGCAAATAAACAATAATATCATATAACAAAAAATCAATAAGACAGTACAAAAGAAAAAATAAATGGAAAATCAGAAACCAAAAAAAAGAAACTTCAAACAAATAGTTAGAACAAAAAAATTCTATGACACGGCTTTAACCAGTATCCAACCATTGGATCGCTTTCCATTTTTTCTGAAAAGCGAAAGTCGATAACGTGATGGTCTTTAGTCCAAACCCCTAGTAACCAACCATGGTCTTTCCAGAATAATTGAGCAAGGGAAATAAATAATGATCGCAAGGACCACATACACCTCGTGTGCCATATATAAAACTTGAGACCTCCCAAAATTAATCTAATAGTGTCAGAATTAAAGGACCCCCAGTCTGAAGACAAAATACCAAAAAATAAACAATCTCTGTCAATAATAGGGATTCAAAAATGTGCCCACTGAATATAAAAAAGACCAGAATTGTATAATATAGGGACATTCGAAAAATAAATGGGTCATTGTTTCAGTACAAAGTTGACAAGAACCGTGTCTAGGACAATATCTCTCCTCTGTACCCTTATGTTTTAGGTTACCTTTAACATTAAGCTTCCCATGGACCGTGAGCCAAGTAACATCCCATATATAGGGCGGAAGACTAAGAGATGTAAGCATTAAGGAAATCTGAGGCACAGCAGAGGCCAGTACATCAGGAAAAACAGGACAAACTGAAAAATATTTATCTAATAAGAAATAATACATACTCTTGTGAGAAGAGTGAGTAACCATAGGGTAAGAAACCTGCCAAGTTTTCAACTTCCCAAAACAAGAATGTAAATACTTCGGCAAAGTATGAAGACGTGTTTACTTTTGAATAATTCCAGTAGAGGACCAATCAGTCACCCATTGGGAAATCAGATCCAACAACCAAATAGACTATATCGTAGAGCGACCCATTAAAAGAGGAACAAATTTCTTATATAGAAAAATACTGAAAAAAAATAATATAGGATTAACCATATTTAATCCACCATCTTTAATAGGCAAATACAAAATATTCCTTTTAATGGGATTTAGCCGGCTGCCCCAAATAGCTTGGAAAAAAGACTATATATAGCAGTTTCTCGAGAAGCAGGTAATGCATAGACAGCGCTCAAATGTAAAAACAAACCAATAAGATACGTCCTGATCATATAAACCCTCATTTTTTTGGACATATTCCATCTGTTCCAAGTGGCAATTCTCCACTTAGCAGATTTAATAAGGAAATCCCAATTATAAAGTGCAGTATCTGCACCACAAAAAAAAATAGATCCCCAAAATTTTGAGAACCTCAGAAGTCACAGGGATTCCCAAAAGTTTTGAATGGGTAGTATCATCAATACCAAAAAAACTACACTTACTTTTCGACAGGTTAAACGTGGCCCCAGTGCCCGTAGAATAAGCATCAAGTAAAAGACCAGTTGCAGTACAAGAAGGGACATCTGCCAAAAAGAAACATAAATCATCAGCATAGGAGATAACTTTAATTTCTGCATCATCAACACCCAGCAAAAGACCTCGAATGTTTTCTGAAGCATAAAGAGCATAAAGGAGCGGGTTCAAAGAAAGAACATACAAAATGGGGCTTAAAGGACACCCTTGCTGCACACCTTTATGACAGTGTTGTTTAGCACCTAACCAACCATTAACAAAAGGAATAATATCCGCCTGGAGATAGTAGCGACATAGCCAAGTAATAAAAGTGGGCGGAAATCCCATCTTCAATATACATTCCCAAAGATACAAATGAGACACGGAATCAAAAGCTTTTGCTTGGTCCAGAGTAACACAAATACCAGCCAATTCCTCCCTATTACCCCTCTCAAGAATCTCCCTGATAAGGATGAGAGCATCAGTAATAGTACGACCGGGAACAGAACAAAATTGCATAGAATGTATAACATGATGTAAAATACAGGAAAGTCAGAGACTCAAAATCTTAGTAAGAAGCTTACAATCGGAATTTAAAAGAGTAATCGGGCGCCAATTATTTAAACATTCCCTGTCACCTGATTTGAACAAAAAGGTCATAAGCCCTTCATTCATACTAACCGGAAAAATACCATGTAAAAGGCAGTTATTGAACATATCAACAAGCTGAGTACCTAAATGTTCACCAATAAGGCAATAGAGCTCATTCGGAAGACCATCCTTACCTGGAGTTTTCCCTTTACATAGATCACGTAATCACAGAATGTAATTCTGCTAATGAAACGGTGCCAGGAGGAAAGAAAACTTTCAGGTACTTCATGGCAAGGAAATAGAATGAAGCCATCAAATAGAATTCATGTGAACAATAGAATCTACTTGAAAAGAGAGGAAATAGAGAATCAATAACCTGAAAAGATCAGGTTTGGAGAAACCATACAACCATTTGAATCAGATAAGCATACATAGCCTTGTGTTCTCAGAGCATTTTATTATGTTCATACGGGTTCGTATGCACTGGAACCAGCTGTATTAAATTTTGTTCTCTTCCAAGTGAAGGTGTTTGGTTTTATGAAGCTGTGCCAGCTGAGCTTTGACCGATTGTAATTCGTGAGCAGCAATTTCCACACCCAGATTAATCTGGGAATAAAAATGTAGCAATAAATTTTGTAAACATCTCTGGGTGTTTTTACGGGATGCCCCAAACAAACATCCAATTTGCAAAAAATATTGTTTAAAACTAAATTTAGAATCCTCCCACCAATCTTGTGGTTGATCATAAAGAAAATATACTGAAAGACGAGCTCTTAAAACATCTATAAAACCATCCACAACCTCAGGAATCTCTAACAAAGATAAATTTAATTTCCAATATCCTGGTCCCTTAGAAGTAGTTTTATAAGCAGATAAGGAAAAACTCAACAGTCCATGATCTGAGGAAGCCACCAATTTGACCTGTGGAACAAAAAAAACTGAAGAGAGGATGAAATAAACCAATAATCAATCCTGGATTTTCTAGTGCCCTGGCTGTAAGTAAAGGAGGGAGTAGATTCAAAAATATCTCTTAAACCCGAAAGTTGTAACAAGTCATTCAAACAATGGGAATCACAATAAATTTTAGGGTTAGCAGAGGTAGTAGGCCCACGAGATATATTAAAGTCGCCACCAAATAAAACATTCTTATTAGTATACAAAAAAGGCCTAATAAGATGCAGTAGTTGGATGCGTTCTCATTTATTTTGAGGTGCATAAATATTAATAAGACGAAATGGGGTACCATCAATAAGGATGTCCAACAATAAAGCCCTACCTGAATCAATATGGATTTCATCTAGAATTTTGAATCTAAGAGACGTAAAACAAATACCTAGGCCAGAACAAACATCAGTACCCTCCGATCAAAAGCAAGGGCCCCAACCCCACAAATCAGTTGCAGCAAGAAAGTCCTGAGTTGTGTATAGTCTGGTGTCCTGAAAAAATACAATATCATAAAGTAATTCTGAAAAGAGGGCAAATGTTATTCTTCTTTTATATAAAGAGTGAATACTGTTAACATTCAAACTAGCTAAAGAAATGTCATAACCAGGGGTTGTTGAACCAGGAGTAGGTTAAGTATTAGTAGGCAATTTTCTATTGCTTTTGCGTACTCCAATTCTGGATATAGTTTTTTTTGATTTACCCTTTGCCCCTACCCTAGGATCTGAAACTTAATAAAGATCCGATACAGGTTCCATTTGGGAAGTGTCTTGGGAGGCCACATCTGAATCATGGTCTTCCGTACCCAAGAAAGCCAATACACCATATGTTTGGAAACTGGCACAGGTTCCAGAGACTGAGCCCAGTCTAACACAGGGGTACGGGAAAGACGAGACTCAGTAGAGGAAAAGGAGACAATACCATTCGACTCAATCAGAGACAAAGAGGAATCCGTCACTTTATTTAACAAAGGAGTTTTTGAAACACCAGCAGTCTTACACTCAGGAACACCATGACCAGGTGATTTATGGAGTGTGGCAGAGGAAGGGGATGAGGGGGGAGCTATTATAGATTGTGCAGAGGAAGCTGCAGAAGGCCTAGAAGTCAAAGCAGCTGAATAGGACCTCGGGCCTGTAGAAGTACCAGTGGCAACACCAGATAATAAATTCCTAGCCGCTTTAAAAATTAACAAATCCTGCAAAGCATAATCAGATTCTTCAGTATGATGGGTAGCACTTGGACAGTCAGAAAAGACGTGCCCCAACTCCTCACAAAAGGTACATTTAATGGAATTTTCGTATTGATAACCTGAGTGACCAACCTCCCCACATTGAAAGCAAATAATCTTCTCACATGCCGTACTAATATGATGGGGAGAACCACATTTGTAACATCTCCTGGGCTGACCAGGATAAAACAGGAAACCTTTATCCGGTCCAATAAAGAAACAATTTGGAAGGTGAACAAATTCATCCTGAATACTACGGAGTTTCAATTTTACCTTCCATCCCCCATTCCAAAAGCCCTCACCATCCAAAATGGGATCAGGTAAACCCTGAACATCACAACGTTTATTTAACCAAAAGAGAATGTCTGCCAAATTAACTCCCTCATTGCGAAACAATACAGTAGCAACCCTAAAAGGTTGTTTCGTTAAAGGTGTAACCTGGAAATGAGACCATAAGGGGTTAGTCTTTAAGGAAGTATATTTTAACCAAAAAGTGCCCAGAATAGCAGAAGTCCTGAAGCTAACGTCAAAAGAATGTTCACCAGGGGCGTGAATGACAGCATAAATGTCTGAAGGCAAAAAACCTAGATTGTTTTATCAACACTTTACCCACATAAAACCTGTCCGGTAAGTCTTCCATACCTCCCAAATAATGCAGACAGATGGCATTTCTATGTTTTGCCTGCTCTAAAGGTTTAGCAAACAAATTAGAAAAAGATAGTTTAGGTGCTTCACGAGGTATGTCCGGAGGATCATCCGGAGGAACCATGTCAGTGGTAACAGCAGGAGAAACAACAGCTTCTAGAGGTGGAGCTGAAACAGCGATACCTTGCACTCCAGTTTGTAGAACAGCAGAGTCAGTAGAATGGGAAGCAGGTATATCAGGGAAAACAGTACAGGCAATACGAGAATCACTAGAACGTGCCACAATGTCCTGCGGCTTGGTAGGGTCTGAAATCTAAAGCCGTCCACTCACCTAGTCCAACCTGCTTTTGAGACAGCCAATTCTGGAGACCAAGTGTCAGGGTGTTGCAAGGCGTCCAGAGTGGTAGTATGTGGCACTGGTGAAGATTGTTCCATCGCAGAGGGAACTGCGTCATCTGAAAGACCAGGACCCAATTTAAAGGTCCTACGAAGGGATTCAGGAGAGATTCCTAAAAGACATTTCCATTTCTTGTCAAATAAATCCACTTGAGCCGAGGTAAGAGCTTGTTCTGTTTGGAGCAATTGTGCTTGTAACTACTCACATCATTTAGCCATGGCTGCAACTGCAGCGATATCATTCTCAATAATCGCCATCCCCTCACAAGGAGAACTCAAATCAGCAATAGGCGCTAACTCAGGCGGTATCTGAAGAGATGAGTGTGTGGTAGAGATGCCCGCAATGCCGTCTCGCAGCAGACTTCCTACCTCCTCTGCTGCTACCAGCATGCTGTCGTTGTCCATAGTGGTGATGTATGGGATACTGCCCCCTCACAGAGTAGGGGAATTTCCCCGGTGTCCTGGCCAAATTTCCCCCATTTACTAAAAATATCACCAACAGCTTAAAAATCCAGTTAATCTTCAGTTGGCATCCATCTGTATCCCCCTGAGATGAGGCTGAAAATAGCCAAATAATTGTCTAGTCCTCCTTCATGGTCAACAAAACTGAAATAAATAAAGTTTTCTTTGGGTAGGGACAATAGATTCTGGAATTGTTGCCTCAGTTTTGAATATTGAAAATACTTTGATTTATGTATTTTCTTGCCTTGCTTTTGAGAAAAATCCTCAAGTCAGATTTTAAATTCCAATTATTAAATATTTAAATAATTTAAGATTTTAAATGAGGCAGTATAGCACAGTTGGTTAAGGCTCTGAGCTGCAGATCTGGAGATCTGGGTTTGAATCCCACAGGTGCCTAGGTGCATACTGTGTGATTCTAAGCAAGTTGCTTAACTTCCTTGTGATCCCAGGTCACATCTGGAAACAAGCTTCAGCATAGTGTGCTGCTCCTGGTTAAAAAGTTCCCTTTCCCTAAACTGGTCCACTACTCCAGAGTGGTATCATACAGCTCAAAATTATATTTTTTTTAATAGGAAAACATTTAGTCTCCACAGACCTGGACCTGTGTGAGGCCTAATCATGGCCCCAAACTCATTCTTTAGTAATTTGTGGTCAGTATCCTTGATTGGAATAGACTTGCAAGTATGGAGCTTTAACCAAGAAGATATGAGACAGAAATAGATTCTAGTGGTTAGAGTTCCCTTGAAAAAAAGTATGCACATTTGAGGTGCCAACAGCGTCACTGTAAGCAGCTACTGTGGGCATGTGTACTCTTTTTTGCATTTTGTAAAGTTCAAAGATACATTCAGTGTGAGTGATTCAGCTGCATGATCTCATTGATGATGTCAGTAATAGGGCGTTTAGGTCTTGGCATAGGATTTCAAACCTGCACATGCCTGGGTTTGATTCCCCTATGTGGAAAATGTTTTTCTTTCTCACTACAATTTATTTAGTATGAGAGAAACTGCTAGAAGTTATTGATGATTCTAAACAGGTGCTGCAAATTCCTCCAAGAGCAGGAGCTGCTACTACGGTGGCTAACCCAAACTCACACAAACAGTCAAACAGTAGCGCTCACTCACCACATAAGATACAAGATTATTTCTTGAAGTTCAGCTATTTATTGTGCCAAAGTCACCATAAGTTACAGACTGCTCGTCAAAAGCTCTGACTCTCTCCCCAGTGCTTCAACTCGTATGAGCAGGCATACACATGGCATTTAGGCAAAGTCTGTAAAAATATTGAAGGGCATCCAAGATATGGACATGAGTATATTTCCATACATAAGGGCAACAGTATCACAGGGACAGTGCAGCGTCATCATCCCACGTTAGTAGGAGTGAGATTCGACCAGGTGAGGAGCGCCATATTTAAAAATGCTGGCTGCACCGGGAGCTTCACTAAATTTTATGAGCATTGAGATAATTAAAACCTTTCATTTTATATGGTGCCTGCAGGGGGATCAGAAGAGTGAAGCCCGAATCTGTACAGCAGTCGGGGCTTATAAGGTGCCGGTAGATCTCTTTTAAGATGCCTTATGACATCTGGGTTCCACCTTCAGAGTGGATCATTTTTTTTCTTTCTCACTACACTATATGTAGGTATGAGAGAAATTGTTAGATGCAATTTCAGATTTTAATGATAGATTTTCAGCAAGATTTGAAATTCTGTATTACTGATAGCTTAACAATTCCAGCTCAGACTTTGAGGTTTAAATTCAAATTGGGAGACATGACTTCAAATTGACAGACTGTTCATTGTGAATTCAATGCAACTATGTGTGAGTGTGTTTGTGGGGATTGTCTGCACTCAGTGATGGATGTGCTTTGTCACAGCATACATTTCCTCCCTAGGAAGCTTAGCAAAGAAGTGGAGCTATAGGCTACCAAGCAGCAGAGGGTAGAGGGTGGGGTTTGATCCCCAGAGCAAAACTTTCTTTCTCACTGCAGTTGCTTGATGCTGTGTCTCTGATCCCCCTGCCCCAAGCCATTTCTCTTATTATTACTACCAGGAGAAACCTGTTATCCTTCTTTCTGGCCACATAATTATTTCACACAGACCTTTGCACCATTAGTAACACTGGTACTTTGATTCCCATCTGGTCCAGCATGCAGCATCACTAAGACCTGCAGTGGTAATCATTTCCCCTAAGAGCACATGTCACTGAAATTTTTTTCAGTTTTTGACCCCTACTTGAGAGAACCAAGTCACAATTAAAATCCTCCCCTAAAAGGATTTTTTTTTTGCCATAAACATGTAAAGCTGGATCAACTTAATGGCATCTTCTCTATCCACCTTTGATTCAGGAGGAAACACATTAATGAGACAAAGTTGTAAGCTGTTAAATTTCACATCTAACATCAAGATCCTACATGGTAGGATGTCAACCAGATTCAGGATCTGGATGACCATTCAAGAAAATAACATCTGCACCCCTGAACAAAGGTCCTCTCCCACAGATCAAAAAAGTGGCCCTTTTCTCCAGGAACATTGTGCTCTAATAATATCTGATTTAATCTTTAGTCTAGTATCCCAAATAAAATTAATATCAGAACCTATTGACTTTAAGATGGTATAAGCTGTGTAATTCCATCCAATAGATTTGCTGCTGTTAACATTTAAAGGCTATACTACAGTTGGGGCCTGGTTCTCCCATGAGTAAGCATAAAAAATAAACCACAAGAACAGCATCATATCTGTTGTTTAAATGACAGGTTCTTTACTTACCCTTTCCTTTTGTTCGAGGCCTGAGTGTGGGCCCCATTTCAGTTTCAGATAATGGGTCTGGCTGAGAAGGTGAATTGGAGGAACAATCAAAATCTTATTCTGTTGCTCCCTAATCTGACCTTCGTCATAGAATTTCATATTTGGACCTAGTGATGATTGGAGTTCCTTTTTGTAATTTTAGGCTTGGGTTGACCTCTTGCCCTGCATTTCTTTGACACAGTTTGCATTACCTCTGGGACAGGTATAAGGAGAGGAAGCATCCCCTCTAATTGTCCTGATGAAACTGATGCTCCATCTTCTTGGACAAGTACACCTTCTTAGGGATCAAGATTCTCCTGTATGACCGGATCCTGAACGTCCACAGCCTCCATGTCTGTCTGTGCAGTGGGGGAGAAACAATGGCCACTTCTGGTACAGGGACAAAGAGAAATTTTTTTTATTTTGGTTGGTGGGTCGCAAAGCTGCATGTGAAGCCTTGAGGGTGCCTGTTGGAGGATTCTGTGGCACCTCTGGTCTTGCAGTGGGTGGTGGCTGTCAGGGTCGAGCAATGGGCCTTGTATGCTCTGCTCTGTTAACATAGAAATCTTGTTCCACCTGGTCCAGTGGATCATCCTTATTGTGAGCTGCCCAGGTGCATGTACAATAATAACCTTCCTCATCATTAAGGTTGCTCAGAATCTGCTGGACAGAATCAGATTTGTAGGATTCCGATCTGATGATTGGATTTAGGATCTTCAGATTTACAGTCTGAAAATCCCAAATCCTAAAACCTATTTTTACATAGGCATTTAGTATTTAGGTGTTTAGTATTTCAGATCTGTATCTTAAGTCCAATTTCAAGGTCTTTTGGGATATGAAACTGAAGCAGATTATGACTTGGAAGTTCTTAAAACCCTAAGTCTGAAAATTTGATTGGACTTGAACTATTTCCAGTATCCCTACTCATCACACAGGCTACACTGCAGCTAGCAGCTTGTTGCAGCAGTGGAAGCTTGATGACCCACCTCTGATAAAAACCCACACTTGACTTCATCACAGGCATTACTTTTGTATGACTCCAACCCATACCAGTACCAGGCTTTGGAATGTACCTGGTAGGACATCACCCCATGGTCCCGATAAAGGAAAAAGCAGTTTTGCAGATGTTCCAAGTCAGTTTCTGATTGGTGTAGATGAATCTGGATATTTCATTCTTCTGTCCAGATGTTTTCTGATTCCACTCTGGGCACTGGCCTACCCAGTACTGTACACCATTGCCTTAATCAATACAAGAGTCCACCACACTGACACTCTTGTTCTTGAGTAAGACTGTCATTATCTTAATGGTAGGCTTGGCCAGCAGGATTGAATAAAAGGGGTGCATGGGGGTGCTTATGTTCATGATACTTTTTCCAAAATCATTCAAAACCTGATACTGTTTTAAAACACGTCATAATAATACTCCCCTGGAGAAGGGATCAGGTCTTAAAGTTCTGCAGCACAGAACCCCATGCCATCTTTTAGCAGAATCCTGGCTATAAAAATGCAATTATGAACCCCCCCCCCATCTTACTCTGACAGCATTGTCACGATTGGAAGGTTTAGCAGAAGAGTGGAAGAAGTCTGCATAATGTTTCTAATGTAGAGTTGGATGAAACCATGGTGGTTCACCATGTTCATCTCCAGCAGCATTTTCTTAATCAGGGTCCTGGTCCTCTGTCTGTGTTTGATTTTCCCTTTCTGTGTTAGCTGCAAGTAGGATGGGTCACTAATCTGGGTAATTTGTCTCTTTAAGGTACTATACAGCTTTAACAAATTCCTTTTATTCATGTGGGGTAGCATATACCCACTGTGGATCTTCAAGGTGTGTGGTATTTTTCACTTCTGCTGGGATCTGTGGAGCAGTGAAAGCTGTCCCAACCTGCTGCATCTGGCTAGGAGCTTGAGTAGTATGAGTAAGTCATTCTGTCCCCCTGGGATATTCTGGCTGTGATTGAGCCTACCTTGGGTGAGTCATAAAAAACTAAGTTGTATCCCTGCCTGGTACTGGCTTAAAATGCACAGGGTTCTCAGTAACATTAAACCTTCTGGGAACTGCCAAAGATAAAAAGAGGATGGGATGCCAGTATTCAAGGTCTCTGTCTCTCTTTGTCCCTGTTCTTCCCTTGCAAATTGTAGGTTCACTTACTGTGATTGTACAGTGGCTATCAGAGCAGAAACTGGAACAGTTTATAGAGTGACTTATGTAACTGCAGCCTGAGCTGCTATCATATCAAAGTCTATTATCAGTGCTCTTTGTGAGATTACAACAGAAGTCACAGTAACCTGTATGCTGCTGGTGTGCTTGAGACAAACAGATCTGAGAGTCACTCTTTACCATCTTGGTTTTGTGCCACCCAGCCCCTTGAAGCACTTCGTCCACACTAAGGGTGAATAGAGGAGGATCTCTGTCTTCCTGTGGTCTCAGTGACTCTGTCTTCTGTATCCTCCCCCTGCCAGACATCAAAGCAGCCACTTCTCAGCTGGGCCTGCTGACAGCTGTCTCCAGGCCACACCTCACACCCCAAAACTGACACCGGGGGTTGCTTCCAAGATACTTGGAGCAGCGGTGCCTGCATTAAACAGTTTCAGATTAATTGCAGCAGTCCCCACCACATTAGTAGCAAAGTAAATTGGGACCAGAATATCAGTAGTGGATTTGGCATTAGCAGTAGACTGTTTAACTATTAGCCCTGACTGCAGCCTGAATCAAAACTTTTCCTTTTTCTTACAATGATGCACAGCAGGGCTAATTTTCATTTCTCCAGTGCTGCATAAAGTCAAGTCTCATCAGAAGCAACTCCTGTAGTTGCAACACAAGGATTCTGTCCTTGACTTGGGACAGTATTTCCACCCATTCTGACAGGCCTGGTCACTTCAAGTGTGCCCCCGGGATCATTGATACTACAGTATGAATTAACAATTACTTTATCAGCAACAGTTTTCTAGTTGCAGCAGCCTTCTCAAATCCAGTTACCAGTTCAATATCAGCAATGATTTCCACAGTTTCATTTAGCAGCACCACAAGCACAGCGACCTCCACAGGTACCATTTTTATATTGGGCGGTTGTAGAACAGCAGCGTTGTTAGTAGTATGTGGTTGTAGAATATCAACAATATCATTAGACAGAACTCCTGAATCAGAATTTTCTGAAACAGGAGTAAAAGATGAAATGATGGCTTCCTCAATATGCTTGGTGGGGAAGGAAGAAGACTTCCACCCAGGACCACCTCACAATCTCTTCTCCAAGATCATCCATTCTCTCTACAGGAAACAAGCAGTGCCTCCCATAGGAAGAGTAGGAGAATTTCCCTGGTTCCTTGGCAGAACCTATCTGTTCACTAAAAAACAAACAAACAAACAAAAAATAAACACAGACAGACTGATTAACCTGATTCAATATGAATGTGTACATTTGTATCTCTTCCACTCACTCCTGAGATGAGGCTGAAAATAAACAGAATTATCCTAGCCCTCCTTTCCTTTCAACAAAAATGTACTAACTAAATAAATGAATAAATACATAAACAAACAAATGAATAAATAAAGTCCAGCCCACAAACCTTTCTCCTAATATAAGGCATGTTTCTCTGATGCCCAGTGCCAGGGTTAGGCCTTTTTACCAGGGCCCCTTGGGAAACATGTCCTGCTACATCAAGGGGGCTTGTGTGGGTTCTCCAAAGGGTGAGAAACAGGAAAACCTGAATTATAGGATCATATCTGGAGGAACTGGAGAGTGCCCAGGATGTGTGTTCACTCAGAGTCAACTGAGATTGGTGGGTACATTACTGACTTGACCATAGAGACCTCCTAGGGAAAATGACATGGACAAAGGGCTGCATAAGTGCATTTTTTGGTAGCTCAGTTAGGCTCATCAAGTTGCAGGATGACTGGATAAAAAGTTTAGACTAACAGTGATTTTTCATTAGGTATTCTTCAGCAGGATGAGCAGTCTCAGTGGCTCAGCAGATTGCTCACTTACCTCTGAGACTGGAAGATCAGAAGGGTGTGGGCTCTAGTCCTACACTGGGAATGTGGAATAAGTCATACTATTGACACTGTAATGTATCATTAGGGATGCTGCACTACCAAGGTGCTGTCTTTTTGATGCAAAATTAAACCAAGTTCTCATCTAACTGTTCTGGTGATTGTTCAGGTGGACATTGAAATATCCCATGGCACTTCTTGAAAAGAGTAGGGAAATTTTATTGAGATAATAAACTCTAAACTAAGTAAACTATACAGAAAGGAAAGTTAATTATATGCTATAACAGAAAACCAATGCAAACTGAAAAAGGTAAAGAAAAACTATAACTATAACTAAGTAAACTATACAGAAAGGAAAATGAATTATATGCTATAACAGAAAACCAATATAAACTGAAAAAGGTAAAGAAAAACTATAGACCTCTATATCACTTAATATCATCAAGTTCATAAAAGACAATGTACTGAAGATGACTTCCAACCCACTAGCTTATGTTACAGGCTTGTCTGTGTCTATAATCCAGGGTGTATTTCTCCATTGTTCATACAAAATGGATCTAGATACTTTACTAGATTCAGATTTATACACTAGCAAACGATCAGGCATTATTTTTGCTAAAAGTTCATGCAGAGATATTCATTTCTGCTGCAAAGAAAACATCTACTTTTCCATATATGCCATTTGAAGCAAGCAAATAAAATCCTCAATGTGCTCTTGTTCCATTTATTCCAAATGTTTGAATAATTTCTGTATACCAATATATCATAAGTCATATTCTAAAATACTCATTCAGCCCAAACTTGATCCACCAATTGTCAAAATCTTAAAACATAAGGCATGTAAAAAATAAATGTTCCATAGTTTCCAATTAATTTTGACAACCTTCTCTTGTACAAGCTCTTTCTGCAAGCTGTTTATGTTTCTGATTTGCTTTTACATTTAATTTATCATGACAGCAAAGCCATTGTAAATCCCACATTTTTTGGGTATTCTGGAATCATTTATCTGCTCAAGCATATTGAAAGTGAATTGTGGTGAGCACTTATCAAAAACTATATCAACATTAAACTGAGTTTCCAGAACCCACTTGTAAATCTGTTTTCTTGAAACTGTTGACAGTTGAAAATTGGTTATGTGCTATTGTCTTTTGTGCCAGGAACAAATGGTGCCACTGAAGTGTTGAATAAATGCCTCGATGAGATCCAGGATTGTATGAACTCTATCTGGGTGAAATTAAACCCAGATAAGATGGAGGTACTAGTGATTGAACAGGGATGTGGGCATGATGAGTGTGCCTCTGGGGCAATAACAGTCTTGGTACTAGGGTCAAGTTTATTGATGGCATCCTCTAAGGTGCAAAATCTGGGTGTTGTCCTTGATGACAAGCTGACATTTGAATCTCAGGTGTTGGCTCTCATCAAAACTGCTTTTTACCATGTGAGAAACATCCCCTGGATTAAACCCCTAATTCTGCCCAAAGATCTGCCATCACTGGTGCACACTTTTGTGACATCCAGGCTTGACTACTGTAATGCTTTTTACCTCAGGGTCCATGAAGGTAACATCCTCTGGCTGCAGCTAGTGCAGAATGCAGTGGTGAGGCTACTGACAGAGCTGTCAAGATCGTGTCATGTAATCTTGGTGCTGTGGGATCTGCACTGGCTGCCGGTCTGGTGGAGGGTTTTCTTCAAGGTGGGCTTGTTCACCTATAAGACCGTATATGGGCCAGGCCCTGGCAACCAGTCAGACCTCCTTACTCCTCCTATCCCAGCCTGCTCCCTCCATTCCTCCACCAAGGGCCTCCTAGTGGTTCTGAGGACCAGGCTGAAAACCTTGGGTGATCGCACATTCAGGGTGACATAGGAACAAAACCCTTGATGGTAAAATTATTTTATTTTTATTATCAAGAATTGATTTTTAATGATTACCTTATGTGATTTTTTTATGGGATTAATTATGGGAAATCTTACTAAAATTTCTGGTTAAGATTACTGTTTGCATAAATTCCTGAAAGTAAAACAAAAGTGTCAGTTGATTAAATCTTAAAAACATTAAAATGGAGGAATGATGCCATTTAAAATGGAGACAGTTTCAGAGTGAAAAAAAAAAACTGTTTTAAAACTGAAGTTTCCCTAATTCAGGCATCTGTGCTCTGTAACTGTGGCTTGAGAGAAAGATACAAGGACCTTAGCTGAGATTGTTGACACCCTGTAACTAGCCCAGAGTAGCATTCCTGTGATCTTTCTTGACTGATTTATAGGTATGTTTTTGAATCCTAGGCTAGGGTGGACATTTCAAAGCTGGGTCTTCATGGAAATCTGCAGAAGTTCCCCTAACTGAAAAGATTTATAACTTTGTTTTCTTAGAGATAGGAGGTCATGTGACTGGCACAGTCTTGTATGAGCTCTTGAAGAAAAAAAAAGCCTCTTAGAGAATGAGTTTACAGTCCCATTGATTTGGTATTAGAATAAAAAGGAGGTTCATTAGTGGGGTCCCACAGGGATCAGTCCTTGGACCTCTCCTATTCAATGCCTACGTCTCTGACATAAGGACAGATATCAGGAGTTAGATGAGTCTCTTTGCGGATGACTCAAAACTGGGGGTGGTGGTGGATGGATGGATAGGAGGGGAGGGTGGACCTACAGGGGGACCTGGAGTCTCTGGAAAGATGGTCTAGAAAGTGGAAGCTGAGGTTCAATGCAGGGAAATGCAAGGTACTGCACCTGGGGTCCAGAAACCCGGGCCAAGTGTACACCCTGGGGGGGAATGCTACAAGTCTCGATGGCTGAGAGGGACCTGGGGGTGGTGGTGGATGTCAAGATGAACAACTCGGAGACTTGTAGGAGGGTAGCAGCCAAGGCCAACAGGATGCTGGGATGCATCACTAGGGGGATCACCTCCAGAAGAAGGGAAGTGATATTCCCTCTGTATAACTGCTTGGTGAGGCCACACCTTGAGTACTGCATGCAGTTTTGGAGGCCACACTTAAAGAGGGACATTAAACTCTTGGAGAGGGTTCAGAAGAGGGCAACCAAAATGATTTGGGGTTTGGGGACAGGACCGAAGAGATAAATATGTACATATTGGAAGAGAGAAGGGACTGGGGGGACATGACAGAGGTCTTCAGGTACATGAAGGGGTGAATAGGGGAGGAGCAGTCAGGCTGCTTCAAAGGAAGGAGGAGGGGGCAACTAGAGGGCATGGGTGGAAGCTGGAGGGGGAAGATTCAAGGGAGAAAGGAGGAGGTGCTACTTCATTGAGAGGGTGGTGGAGCCATGTAATGCACTGCCCAGGGGACTGGTGGAGGCAGAGACAGTGGAGGTTTTCAAGAGGGGGTGGGACAGGTACAGGGGAAGGGTTCTGGAAGCAAAATCTAGTGCAGCGAGAATATCTGGAACTGGGAAGGGAGAAGCCAGAGAAGGTGAGGGGGGGCAGCAAGGTCAGTTCCCAGAGTGGGGGCTGACCAAACAAGCAGACATGAAAGACCATTAGGCCTATTCTGCTGGCATTTTAGTATGTTAGTATGTTATTTATATCTTAACAACACAATGTACTACCACTATGAAAATTGGACAGTTGATAGACACTAGTATGAGCAATAAGAAAATGTAATATCATAAGTGCAGGACCAAGAGTTCGAGAGCTAGGTATAAAAGTTATTTTAATAATATTCTTTTATTGATGACTAGACAAATCTAGTCTCTCATGATAACTGCATGCTGAGGAGTCTGAAAATCTGACTCTTAAGTATGCACCTTGTTGCTATGCAGAGAAAGACAATATAAAAGTTTGGTAAAAGCAAGATAATTTATGGCTTTTAGGCAAGACAAAAAAAACGTTTTTTTTTTACAAAGAAAAAGCATATGCATGCAGATAAACTAGTATTTAAAAGCTTTAATAATGGATTGTTCTTACAAATCTTACATTATTCTGCAGCTTAGAATATTTAGAGCATGACTATTACTTTATTTTAAGAAGTTTTATTAAAATTCTGAAGTTATAACCCTTAATAGATTAACTTAAAAAGTATCATTGTTCAGAATATAAAATGCATACCAAAATGCTTCACTTATTTTTTCTTTTCTATTTAGTCATTATTAACTAGGTAAGGCCCACTAGGCACAAGTGCCTGTTTTCAGAAGTGACCCGGGAGCTTTGCGCTGGTCAAGTGATTTGTTCAGAGTCACACAGTATGCAAGTGGAAGTTGTGGGAATCAAACCCTTGTCTGCAAGTAGCAAGCTCATTCTCAGCTCATTACTCTAACCTCTATGCTATACTGTTAGCACTTGATGAGAAACAGCTGAATATGTAAGTGTAATGGTTAAATTAGGTTGAATGAGAATGTTATTAAGGGAAATAATTTTGAGTTAAAAATGAGTCTTAGTAGAAAGGGGATGTCTTTAAAAAGGTGATGTCATAATTGGAAAAAAAAACTTAGGAGGAGAAGCAAACCTGACCTTGTTTGTAACTCAGACCAATCAATATCTATTGATGAAATCACCAGGGCAGATTCATGTTAGTGAAATTCTGCTGACCACTTCTTCAGTCTGTGCTGAAACATCAATGTAAGAAGACCTATGTCAGGCTAATTGAAAATGCTGATGGCTTTATAACTTGCTAGGCCTCAAAAGACTTGGACCACACCTGTATTTTGAGTACTGGGACCAGCATAAGGATAAGCTTGGAAGCCTATGTAGTGTTGCCATCAGACCCAGATGCAAACTTACAAGGACTCTCACTGTGGTATAAAGCAAGGTCTGTGTTTTATTTACTGAGCATCTTGAGTGAAGTAATGTTGCCTGCTAAAGCCTGGACCAGAGACTTAACTTTAAAATTCACAGTTAAAGCCAGCTATGCAGTGCTGTGAATAGGAGTCCAGAGGTCTAAGGTTAATTGCAGATGAATTACATGAAAAAAGTCATTAAGGGCCAGTGGTTAAAATAAAAAGACTCTGACATCCACAAAGGAAAAGTTCCTTGATACAAGCATTGCTACTATGGGCTGTGCAGATTGAACTGTTTTCTACAAATCCAAGAACTGTCTTTAGGTGACGTGACTTTCAACAAGGGAAATATAACCTGCAATGTTTGTCCATGCCAAAAAGTTCCAGGGTCAAGAAGATTAGTTGACTGAAAGAGACTTTCTTACGCAGAGCCAGACTCAACCAAGATTTCTAAGTTGAGAGAAGAACCACTTCTACAACCAGGAATTTAAGTATAATTTTGATTACTTTTACTAATTACTTTTAATTGATAGTTTTAGTAATTTAAGTTGGCTTATCTGGAAAGCAACAAGGGAACTTACTTTAACTACTGAACTTGGGGTATATAGTTTGCAAGGTTTAAACCGACAAATATTTTGCATGATCTATAAAGTTAAAACTGAGTTTTATGAAAGTATAGTACAAAACACTGACATAATGAGCTGTTGCAAGTTCTCATGAAAAGAAAATACATTTTACATGCTATAAAGTTTTGAAATAAGTTTTATATGGAAATATAATCTGAGACATTGATCTTATGAGTTTGCATGTTCTTATGCATGAAAGTTATGCTAAATACCAAGTATGCTGAAAGCCTAGTATACAGTAGATAATGCAAGTTATTTTGCTGAATATTGCTTATTCATTTGCATTGTTTATTTGTTAGAATTTGTTTTATTTGTCATTACAGTAGTTTGCTTGATTTTCTGAAACAAGTTAGTTGATGTTTACAATTATTATGCTTAATATTTGTGCTAATGAGGAATATTTAAAATTATTGAATTGATGTCAATAAAATACATATATTTTTCATATTCATAAGTGTGCAAAGAAGTGTTATTACCATTGCCCAGAATCTGGAGAGCATAGAATAATATCATATTTGAATTTTATAATTATATTTGGTAATTTATGAAAATAATGTTGGGTAAGGCCTGAGGTAAATCCAAGTGCATCATAATAAAAAGTGATATAGCCTTTGTTCTGACATCTTTGGGTTTCTCACCATGAGATAATTGTTAGTAACTAACAATCCACACTTGGAGTGTATGAGAAATAAATGTTGTTATTATTAGTAGTATTTGCAAGATTTCTAAATTGTCGAAATAATACTTTTCTGTTTTGTTTTTTGGAGTCTGAAGCTACCTTAAATAAAAGAGATGGGAGCTAAAGCCTAAAAGTGAACAGCATAGACTCTCTGATTAACAGTAAAGCAGCAAGAAAAATGAAAAAGAATATTTAAAGCCTCAAGAGAAAAGATTCTGGGCCAGATATTCAAAGCTTTGCCCCCGGGGCTACATTAGCACTGCCCGGCAGCAAACTTAGCCCGGAGCACAAAGCAAGCTATATTCAAAAGGAAATAGCCCAGTGCTAATCCTGCTGAATATAGCAGTCTAAGGAAGCCAGGCAAACTGGTCTGGGAGTGCAGGGCAAAAATAGCCCAGGAATAAGACAGCACTGAATATAGCAACAGGGAAGCGCAAACTGCAACTGCAGCTCATTAGACTCTGTAGCAAGCCAGTGTTGCAGGTGGAGAACATTGTGTGTGATTGCACAGAGATATTTCACAGCTACTGCTAATACACCTCTCAACCCCCTGTCTCATCAATCAGGGACAAGGCTTAAAAACATCAGGGACAAAGGTTTAAAATCAGGGACACATCCTAAAAATTGGTGATATCCACTCAGGAAGCTGGTAGGATAAGTGGTGTAGTGTAAAATGCATTTTCTAAGGAAGAACACGTCAGTAACATTAATGTTTGACATTATTTGATGCTTACAACCCCCACTGTTTGGCCACAGAAACCCAATATTTAGGAGGGACAGAGTAAGATTTTGAGGTAAAATCAGGGACGTCCCTGAAAATCAGGGATAGTTGAGAGGTATGACTGCAAACAACAATGTAAGCCACACACTGCAGAACTGTGCTATGCTGAAGTGAGGTTTGCCTGGGGCTAACCTGATTGCACAGTGCTAACACATTAGCCTGGTGCAAACTGGTTAGCCTGGGGCAAACGGGAGCTATATTCAAAGCTCCCATACAAATGAGACTACTTAGGTAATCTGTGGGCAAACAGGTACATTTGCATCACATTAAGTGCTGCTTAGTATACATTACCAATCAGTTTGCCCGGTGCTACTGCATGGAGCACAAAGCTCCCCCTATTGGTCGGAATGAAAGTACAGGCTGGACGCTGCAGGTCAAGTCATACGCACAGCATCCCCTGTTGGTCGGAATAGAAGTACAGGGTGGAAGCAGCAGGAACTATATGCTGCCAGGCACAGTTGGTGCAGTCCTGACCCATTCACATTCAAATGGAAAGTAATGTCCTTGGTAGTCTAGTGGGCCCCCTACCCCCCTGCATGAATCCTGACCCGGTTTGAAATAAAATAACATCACATTCCCCGGTAGTCTAGTGGTCCCCAACCCCCCTGCATGAATTCCGACCTGGTTTGAAATAAAATAACATCACATTCCCCGGTAGTCTAGTGGTCCCCCCTGCATGAATCCTGACCCAGTTTTAAATAAAATAGCATCACATTCCCGGTAGTCTAGTGATCTCCCCACCCCCTGCACGAATCCCAACCCGGTTAAAAAAAAAAAAACATCATATTCCCCGGTAGTCTAGTGGTCTCCCCACCCCGCTGCATGAATCCCAATCCAGATTGATTAAAATAAAGCACTTTCCCTGGTAGTCTAGTGGTCCCCCCCACCCAGCAGTGATGCCTCCGCTTAGCCCAAGAACACTTTACAAACAGAGCCGGTGACTTACTCAGCCCTCCTCTCACCACCACTGCCGACTGCCGATTGAGGTACAAATCAGCGTAAAGCTTATATTGAAACATGTTAGACGGTTTCACCTTTTTAATGCCATGAAGATGTTTGAATGTTTCAATCATTTCACCTCTCTCTCCTTCCTTTACTCTAGGGTATACATATTGAGCTCTGTTAATTCATCATCATATGTTTTCTGATGCAGTTCCTGCAACATTTTGGTTGACCTTCTCTGGACTGCCTCTGCTTTATTAATGTCCTTTGCAGATGCAGCCTCCAGTACTGCACACAGTACTCCAGATGGGACCTAACCAGTGTCTTGTAAAGAGGGATTATTTCCTCCCTCTTACAACTTGTGATACCCTTACTAATACACCCCAACATCCCTCTAGCTTTACCTACTGCTTTAGTGGTCTACTTGGATGATTTCAGGTCATCTGTGATGATGATGCCAAAGTTTCTTTCCTCCCTTGTGATTGCCACAACTCCCCTCCCAACCTATAGGTAGCTTCAGGGTTTCTCTTCCCTATGTGCATGATCTTGCACTTCTTTGCATTAAACCCCAGTTGCCACTATTCTGATAATTTTGCCAATTTATCCAGATCTCTTCATATTCTGCCCACCCCATCTGGATCATCTACTCTGCTGCAGATCTTGGTGTCATCTGTAAACAGACAAACCTTACCCTCCAGTCCATCTGCAATGTCACTGATGAAGATATTGAAGGGGGCTGGCCCCAGAACTGATCCTGAGGTACCATACTTGTGACTTGCATCTCTTCTGACTGTATACCATTTACCACCACTCTGTTTTCTGCTGGCCAACCAGTTTGCCACCCAGTTGACCAACCTCTGACCCACCCCAAGCCTACTCAGCTTATAAATCAGTCTTCTATGTGGAACAATATTAAAAGCTTTGCTGAAGTCAAGGTAGGCAACATCAACTGCATCCCTTTGGTCCACCACTCTGGTTGCTCAGCCAAAGAAATCTATGAGATTAGTTTGACAGGACCTTCCTGTTGTAAACCCATGCTATCTTGGATCCTGTGCTCCTATGGATTCCAGGTGTTGCAATATCCTTTCCTTAAGGAATGCCTCCATAATCTTGCCCACAACTGAGGTAAGACTGACTGGTCTGTAGTTCTTGTGAAGTGGGATCACATGAGCCCTTCTCCAGTCTTCTGGGACCTCTCCTGTGCTCAGAGACTCACTAAATAGTTCTGCTAATGGTTATGCTAGTTTGACCCTTAGCTCCTGTAGTACCCTGGGATGTATGCCATCAGGTCCTATTACCTTGTCTACCCTGAGCTCAGTGAGCTCTTGTAGGACCCTTTCTTTTGTGAAGGGACTTTTGCACACCTCCTCCCCCCTGTGTCCATGGTGCTGAGCTGTGGGCCCTGCCCTACCTTCTCCTCAGTAAATACTAAGCAGAAGTATCTATTTAAGATAGATGCTTTTCCTTGGTCCTCCTCCACACACTCCCCCTTAGCCCCTTTGATCTTAGCAATACTCCCCCTGGACCTTTCTCCTTTCACTAATGTATGTATAGAAAGTCTTGTCCCCTTCTGTTACTGTTTGTGCTAGTTTTTCCTCAGTTTGGGCCTTTGCCTGCCTTATTGCCTTCCCTGCTTCCCTTAGGGAAGTTTGGTATGCCTCCCTATCTTCATCCTGCTGTGTTCCCTTATATTTCCTGAAGGCCACCATTTTGGCTCTGATTTTTTCTGCTACTGTTTTTGAGAACCAAAGTGGTTTCCTCCTTCTTTTGCTCTTCCTTTTCTCCCTAACACAATGGGATGTTGCTTCAAGTATTGCATCCTTAATGCTTGCCCACTTTGCCAGTACCCCCTCACCTGCATTTCTTCTTGCCAGGGCTAGCTTAATTCTGTTGGCCATCTTATCAAAGTCAGCTCCTCTGAAGTCCCATATTTTTGCCTTGGAATGGGATGATTTAGTTCTAGTGGCCAAATTGAACCATACCATGTGATTGTCACTGGCCACCAGGTGAACATCTACCTGGAGATCTGTGATTCTTTTCCCATTAGTCAGTACTACATCCAGGATAGCCAAGACTCTTGTGGGTTGTTGTGCTAGTTGTTTGAGGCCCTCCCACTGCAGGAAATCCACTATGTGTCTAGTTCTGGCAGATGTTCCTGTTGGTATTGACCAATCTGTATCTTGCATGTTGAAGTCTCCCATTATCAGAACCTCCCTTTAGCTGTCATGTTTTGTATATCTTCTAACAGTAATGTGTCCATGTCCTCCCCCTGGTCTGGAGGACTGTACACAACCCCAGTTTGTATGGCTGTCCCATTTCCTGTTTCCAGGGTGACCCACAGTTCTTCTGGTTCCTCATGTGTATTCTGAATTTCTGTAGCTTTGATATTTTCATTGACAGAAAGGGCCATTCCACCCCCCTTTTGAACCTCAGTCTCTTCCGAACAGTACATAGTCGAATACTGAAGTCTCCCAAGTGTGTCTACTGTGAACCATGTCTCACTAATGGCTACTATGTCCAGTTTAACCTCTGTCATTGTTGCCTCCAGATCCTCTCATTTGCCTCTTGTTTCCCAGACTGTAGGCACTTGTGTACATGATTTTCTATTGGCCAGATTTCGGTGTGTTAGTTGTTTGGTGAGGTCCGGCGTTTCCCTTGCATGTCATATGGGGAGCCAGATATTTTTACTTACCTGGTGATGCAAATGAGCTAAAAACATGTGAACTCCTGTTTGATCACTAGCTGAGGGGGGAGGAGTGTTCTTCCTGTGGGATGTATTGGAAAGAGTCATAAAGTTTCTAAACAATGAAATTCATGCTACTATGAAAAACATTATTTAATGATTAAACTGAGTTTCATAGGATCTAATGTAATTGATGTATCTAGTTTTGGTAAGTCTAAAAATTGGTTAAATGGAGAAGTAAAGCTTATGTGATTTGTGTGTCAAAACAAGATGTGGTAAATCTGTTATTAAAACAGATGCCTAGCTTTCTTCACAAAGAAAATAAATCCTGTTTACCAGTGCCACACTGTTTTTGATGGAAGCATTAAATTCTAAGTACAAGACCCACTGAGGATGGTGGAAAAGAGGTGCCACTCAATAGATCCAGAAGTAAAGCCAAGGTGCTAGATAAAAACAAGACTTGTAAAATTCTGTGTTGTCCAAGCAGCAGCAACCAGTGTTAAGATAAATGGTTATAAATGTTCCAAACCACAAATAGAGTTAGCAAAGTATAGGCACTTGCCTTGAACCTCCAGATAGGGACAGTATACTATATCCTGTATGTCATGCAAGGTTTGACATCTCCCATGCACTACAATAAATATACTTGTACAACTGGATGTGTATATAACCCTAGCCAATAATATTCTGTGGTCACAACTAAGGGAAAATTCTTACCCAATAAAGTGACACCAGCAGCCTTGAGGTCTGGAGAAACTATCCCTTAAGTGTGTCAAATGGTGAGTGTGCTCACTGCAACAATTTCAGATTAAGTAAAGAATTTTCTGTTAAGGTCAATGGAAAGGTGCCTTATAAACTATATTGTTTGTGCCTAACCTGAAGTAGTGATATGGATTTGAAGATCCATTATACATTGTGCCTAGATATGTGCACTAGAGTAATGCATGTTTTTTTTTCCTGGTACATAAATCCAAAAAACAGGGCTTTTCACTTTTAAAACTAACTGTGGATAGCAAAAAGTAAAAGGGGGGAAATTCTTTACAGTTCAGATATTTGTTGTTCCAGTTGTTGGGGAGAATAACAGACGCTATTACCTAAAAGGAGAAATAAAAAAAAAGTTTTAAAGAAGCATATGTAGTTGATGATGTAAAACTAAAGTGTATAACAATAAAAAAATGTTGAGAAATAAGGTAAATTCAGGTAAAACATTGTTTTAATGAATTTAATTTTGATAAGAAAAATGTACAAAGAAATTGTGAATGTTTTGATTTTGATTTAGTAGAATTATAATGAGGTAACGAAATAGTAAAACACTTTTGTAATTTCATTTAAGTAATCCCTGTGTAACTATGATTGCTAAAAAGGTAAACTACATATAGACAAACTTAAATCCATGTAATGCCAACAAGGTAACTTCCAATCAATGAATGATATCTTGTTAAACTCTGGTAAACTCTGATAAAGGTTTCAAGGGCCAGTTTAGTAATACCTTCAGCACATGGGGGGACAGAACTTATGAAATATAACAAAACATAACTACTAACCTTATATAAACTGTAATACTAAAGATTTAGAAAGGTACAAGAATCTGAGAAGAGTGGAAATAATGAACAAGAGTTAAGCTGAAATGTTAATTGTAATACTGATCTTTGAAACTGATGAACAAAGAGAATTTGTTTTATTTGTATAATGGTTAAAACAATGTAGAAGATTATGTTATTTTAAAAGTTTACATAGTTGTAATCATGTTTAATCATGCTTGTTCATGTAGTACTGTACATGTTTCTATGCAAAAAAAGTACTTCTCCAATGATGTTATCTAGTGCGGTCACATCTATGATGTCACATCCGATGATGTCGTATGTAATGATGTCATGCACTGAAGATGTCATAAGTTACCACATTTATTTATTTAGCTTTTGTTTACCAGGTAAGCACACTAGACAGTCCCGTGTCTATTTTCAAGTGCAACCCAGGAGAGTTACAGAGATACAATCAATAACAGTACAGAGGCTAACATCAAGTTACACAAAGGTACAGTAAGAATACAAGCAAGAAGGACCAGCCAAAACAAAGTACAAAGGCTTGGGTCCAACTGTCAGGCAAGGTACAGACAGGTATAACCAATCATCTACAGTCAGGTAACAGGCAGAGAACAATTTTAGTGCAGTTCAGTATGAGGCAGAACAACCCAGGGAGGGCAGCCAGGAAAAATTAGAGCCAGTGTCAGAAGCAACAATATTTGTGAAAGTTGCTTATTTGTTATTTATTTTTGGAATAAGTGCACACCTGCTGCCAGGAATTTTTTTTTTTAATTTCAGGCACTTCACGGAGGGAGAAACTACAGGGGACAGAGGCAGCTTGAGGCTTGTTTTAGGTAATCCCAAAGGGAGGACCTGAAACAACTGGGGCAGTTCTTACATGAGGAGGTAGGAGATTCCAGGTTTTTGGGACAAGAGCTGCAAATGCTTGATCTCCTGCAAGGGAGTGAGTCTTCGGAACCATCAGCGCCTGGGTTTCAGTGGACCTCAACTGATAGCCAGAGGGGACAGGCTGGAGGAGGTCAGCAAGTGCTGGAGGAGTAGATGATCAGATGATGTTATCTGTAAAGTTGCCCATAATGAACGAGCAATGGTTGCTTGGGGAAAGCCAACCAAGTCTAGAGTAAAGTAGACACCAATGGGTGAGACGAGGGGCTGATAGGGCAAACCGACATATGTTATATGAGGTGTCCCATTTGGAGAGCCAGGCTTTGGGGGCATTCGTGAAGGAGGTAAGCCCATAACAAAGCGAGGTGAGGAAGACCCCTTTTGCCAGGGCAAGTCTGGCAGCTGAGGTGAGGCAACTTTTTGCTCTGTACACAAGTCCTAGTTTGTAGTTGGTTGCCATACAGGAGTTAAATATGTGCAGGGTGAGATCCATTTGTGGGTCAAGAGTCACCCCCCAAGTACTTGAATGATTCCACCACCTTCAAAGAGGTGCCGTCAGTACCATAGACTCTGAGCACGGCCGGGCACACTCTCACCTTGGGAAGGGAGCCGAATAACATTGCCTGTGTCTTCTGAAGGTTGATGACCAGCTTACTTGCCTTGAGCCAGGATTGAATGCAACCGAAATCCAAGTTGAGTCCATAGTTAATGTCATCAATACTTTGTGAACTGGCAAGGAGCACCATATCATCGGCATATAGAGATGATAATGCAACTTTGTGTTTTATGTTTCATTTTCCCTGCAGTGCTTAAAACTATATACCCATACGTAGTAGGATTATAGTTTTGTATTACAAAATGTATTTTTGGGGTGCATTTTAATTCAAAAGGTGGGAAATGTAGGAAAAAAACCTTGATGGAAAAACTATTTTATATGGGATTAATTATGGGAAATCTTACAATAATTTCTGGTTAAGATAACTGTTTGCATAAATTCCTAAAAACAAAACAAAAGAATTAGTTGATTAAATCTTAAAAACATTAAGATGGAGGAATGATGCCATTAAAAATGAAGACAGTTTCAGAGTGAAAAAAAACACTTTTAAAACTGAAGCTTATCTAATTCAGGCCTCTTTGCTCTGTAACTCTGGCTTGAGAGAGATACAAGAGGCCTAGCTAAGATTGTTGACATCCTGTAACTAGCCAAGAGAAGCATCCTTGTAATCTTTCTTGACTGATTTATAGGTATGTTTTTGAATCCTAGGCTAGGGTGGATATTCCAAAGATAGATTTCCATGGAAATCCACAGACGTTCCCCATAATTCTGTACTTAAAACTTAGGAGGAGAAGTGTGCACGTGGGGTTGTCCAATAAAGTCCAGAGAGCAGTCAGGATCCGATATTTCAAAATTTATTAGAAGCAGAAAAAAATAAAATGAACTTAAAGCAGAACTTGTACATAACTTTAAAAAAAATAAAGCACAGGAAATCATATCTTTAACAAGAAATAAATGTCCCTGCCATAAAGGAGCCTAGAATCTGGCTAGGCATCTGGTAGGTTTGCCTTCCTACCACACACTGACTCAACACTTCACATTTACTCTGCTTTTATACAAGTGGAGAAGCACATGACTTAGTTAACCCCTCCCTCAACTTGCATCATAAAAGAGGGTCAACAAGGGCCGCCCAGTCCTATAAGGAGTTGGACTGAGAAGGGGCTGGAAGCACTTTATAAGTGAGTTGGTAGTCTATGCTTTTCTTGAACACATTAGGAGCTTTTGGTCCTTTTAAGTTAAACATTTTTATCTCTCTCTTTTTAAATGTGGCATGTAATTGCCTTTTCCCTTTTAAAAGTACTATTTTAACCTTTTGATTTAAGGAACAAACAAACACCACTTTTCAAATGATTCTCAGTTAACATTCTGAGATATACCATAACTCTGAGCTTCTCATACTAAAAACTAGCAAAAAGGCTGTTAACTTGTTCATAATTTCACCAGATAATGCAAACGCCATAACAACCTCTTTTTCCGGCGTCTTCGCACATTCGCACGATCGTATGATCACACAGTCGCACTGCGCGAATGTGCGCACATTCGAGAAAGAAAAATTAATCTGTACAGCTTGTACTGCAAGCACAGAACGTTCTGAACATTGGGACTTTAATATTTAATGAAAACAAGCTGGAATTAAGGAAAAGGACAGTAAGACTGCTCAAAGGTGGCCAAGCTTGAGTAGGGGAATGGCAGAGAAGGAGCAATAGTAAAAGGAAGAGATTAGAAGAGCAGGAGACTGTTGCAACAGATTTTTTTAATATTTTAGCCCACAATGTTCTCAAACTACCTCCAATACACAGGCAGGTAATTACATATACTCTGTATCCATGTAACCATATCAATGTTCGGGGGGGGGTTCACCGACCCTACCACACTCCTCCCCACTCAAGATGAAAACTAGTAGTTTTCACTACTTGCATAGTATGTAGATCTTTTTTTTTTTAAACAAAAAGAGATGGAGCTTTAGCCCACCCACTCCCAAAGCTCCACCTTGGGGCCCTTTAATATTCTCTTTTACTTAAATACAATGCATTTTCAATATACAAATATATTCATTCCCCGAGGTCTACATTTGGTTCTGACATTATGTCTGCTCCAAAGCGAGACATGAAGTCAGCATTACTATTAGCAGTCCCAGCTCTATGATTAACAATAAATTTATATGGTTGCAATGTTAGATACCATCTCATAACCCTTGGATTACTATCTTTCATGTTATGTATCCATCGTAATGGATTATGATCTGTCCATACTGTAAATTGAGTTCCCCATAAATAATATCGTAGGGACTCTATGGCCCATTTTAGTGCCAAACACTCCTTTTCTATTGTGGAATACTTGGTTTCCCTTACATGTAATTTACGGCTAATATACAGTACAGGATGTTCTTCTCCGTGGTGGATTTGAGATAACACAGCCCCCAAACCAACATTAGAAGCATCCGTCTGTAACAAAAACGGTTTATCAAAATCAGGACTTTTTAACACTGGGGAAGAGCAAAGTATCATTTTTATGGCAAGAAATGATTCTTCACATTCTGAATTCCAGATTACTTTAGAGGGCTTGTTCTTTTTTGTTAATTCAATTAGAAGGCTAGCTAAAGTAGCAAATTGAGGCACAAAACGTCTATAATAGCCTGCTAGGCCTAAAAATGAACACACATGTTTTTTTGTGAGGGGACGAGGACTCTTGGCTACGGCATCCACCTTCCCTACCTCTGGTTTTACCTGCCCATTACCAATTATAAATCCCAAATACCGGGCTTCCTCCATAGCAAAGGAACATTTGTTGGGGTTGATGATGAGACCAGCTTGTTTTATAGTCCTTAAAACAGCAGTAAGTTGTTTAACATGTTCTTCCCATGTTGGACTAAAAATGATTACGTCATCTAAATAAGCTGCGCTATATCCAATGTGAGGTCTCAGGAGTTTATCCATCAACCTTTGAAAACTAGCTGGGGCTCCGTGAAGTCCCAATGGCGTCATTGTAAACTGAAAAGACCCCAAAGGAGTGCAAAAAGTGATTTTTTCTTTTGATGCTTTCTCAAGCGGAATTTGCCAGTATCCTTTAGTTAAATCAAGTATACTAACATATCTCGCTTGCCCAAGTTGGTCAATGATGTCATCTATACGGGGCATTGGATATCCATCAAACTTTGATATTGCGTTAAGTTTACAGAAGTCTAGACAAATTCTTATCCCTCCCTCTTTTTTAGGGACAAGGACCATAGGAAACCCCCATTCGCTATTAGCTTCTTCTATGATACCCATTGCTTTCATCTTTTCTATCTCTATGATGACTTCTTGTTTTAGTTTCTCAGAACTGATAGGGCTTTACTCTAATGGGTGTGTTCTGAAATGTATGGATCTGATACATATTTCCGTAGTTTTCCTGGGACTGTTGTAAAAGTATCATGAAACTGACTTAGAACGGCTAGTTCTTGTTTTTGACTGTCTAATAAAGAAGAGTTTATTGTCAAATCTTTAGACAATTGTTCTCCTTCCAGTCTATCATATGCCAGTTCCATTTCATTGTCCAATGGGTTGGAACATACATACATTACTTCAGTAGGCCTATCGTGCCATCTTTTCAATAAATTGGCATGGTATACTTTTAGTTTTTGTTTTCTGTCTGGTACTTCCACCAAATATGTAGTGGGGCTAATTTGCTTCTGTATCACATAAGGCCCTTGCCATTTCATAGTTAACTTGTTTTCAGTGGATGGAAGCAACAATAAGACACGGTCCCCAGAGCTAAAGTGTTTTTCACCCACCCCTATGTCATATCTTTCTTTCCGATAGTCTTGCTTAAGTTGATTCTGTTCTTGTGCAACCTGAGTATGCTTTGCTATTCTTTTACGTAGCTGCGTAACATAGTCAAGGGTAGTAGGATTTTTCCAGTTGGTAATATCCTCCCACTGTTCCTTAACTATGTCTAGGAGACCTCTGAGATTCCTACCATATAATAGTTCAAATGGTGAGAATCCAGTCAACGCTTGAGGCACCTCATGATATGCAAAAAGTAACAGTGGCAGATATAGGTCCCAGTGTTTGCCCTCATCTTCCACATACTTTTGTACCATTTTCTTCAGCGTTTTGTTGAAACTCTCGACCAAGCCATCAGTCTGGGGATGGTATGGAGATGTATAGACAACTTCTACCCCCAGAGCTTGGTAGAGACGTTTCAAAATGGCTGAACAAAAATTGGTTCCCCTGTCCGTTAAGATAACTTTTGGTATGCCCACTCTGCTAAATACCTTGAGCAACTCCTCTGCTATTTTATCCGCTGTTATTGTATGTAGGGGAATAGCCTCAGGATATTTTGTAGCATAGTCACACAACACAAGGGCAAATCTATTGCCTTTAGTACTTTTGGGAAGAGGTCCTATAATATCCATAACCAATCTTTCAAAGGGCATAGCAACCAAGGGTAAAGGTTGAAGAGGGACTTTGTCCTTTTTTGTCACCGACATCACCCTTTGGCATTGGCTGCAACTTTTGCAATATTCAGCCACTTGATTATGAATGCTGGGCCAAAAGAATCTATATAATAACCTTTTTAAGGTCCTATCCCTTCCTGCATGTCCCACACATGGTACATCATGCGCTAAGAATATTAACTGTTCTCTATACTGACTAGGAACCACCAGTTGATCTACCATTTCCACAGTTTTTGGATTTTGGCAAACTCTATACAGCTTATCCTGTTGCAACTTATACATTGGAGGTGTACCTTCCACCCCATCAGCAATAACCTGGGAAAACAAAGGGGTTAGTGTAGGGTCATTCTTTTGGTCACTGATAAAAGAGTCCGACTTTACAGTTTTTACCATGGCATCATCACAACCTAAGTCCTTTGTTTTATTCCATGTCCATTTTTCTAGTCTCTTTTGTTTTTTTGTTTTAACAGTTTTTCCAGGAACATCAACTAAGGTATCATCAAAAGGAAACAGTTCACTGTCCATTTGTTCCTGAGATGCTTGAGATCTTGTAACCACAGCAGATATAGAAGAAGAAGCAGTCAATAAATTGTTAAATACAGGAAAGTCATGTCCCAATATCACAGGTACAGGTAGTCTAGGAACCACGCCTATCTTCAGATGAAGTGCCATGCCTGATGCGGTAATAGTAGCTTTCTGTACAGGATAAAAATGAGTGTCCCCATGAACACAAGTCACCCCAGTTGTCTCTGGAGTGTTTTTGTAAGAGCACCACTGAGTAAATCGGCATGCACCAGGGTTTGCTTACTTCCTGAATCAATCAATGCCATCACATTCTGTCCTCCAACATTAACAGACACAGTATATTGCCCCCAGTTTGCTAAGGCCAGATGAGAAGGATCAGATTTTTCCTTTGGGCAGAATCTAGTGATGTGTTCCTTGGTCTGACACTCGTGGCAAATAATATCAGGGTTAAATGTTCTCATACTTTTTCTTTCCTCTTTCATCTTAGTAGAAGGACTAGTGGGTGGATGTTTTATTAATACTAGGGAAGTATTTGTCCCATGAGACCCTTTCTGATGATGTGGATGAGCTGTAATATAATCTTCAGCTAAACTGATAGCTTTTTCTACTGTGTCAGGTCGATGTTCTCTTACCCACATTTGAACCTCATAAGGTAGTATTTTTATAAATTGTTCTAACACAACTGAATCAACCACTTGATGTATGGTACGAGTTGCAGGTTGTAGCCATTTTGTGCATAATTCTTGCAATTGAGCACAAGCTTCTTGTGGGGACTCAACAGTATGATATCTGAATGCTCGAAACCTTTGACGATAAGTCTCTGCACTGATGTCATACCTTTTTAATATTGCTTGTTTAACATAATCATAGTTGGTAACATTTCCAGGTTCTACGTGACTATAAGCTAGCTGAGCCTTGCCTGTGAGATATGGGGCTAAACGAATAACCCACTGATCCCTAGGCCACCCACATGCTGTTGCCACTCTTTCAAATGTTGTAATGTATGCTTCAATATCATCACTGTCCATTAGTCTGGAAATTTTAATGTCCTTTGGGCCCCCACTAGGTAAAATAGGCCTAGTAGTTCCAATAGCCTGAATAGCCTTAAGAGTCTCCACCCACCTGGTCTCATTTTGTAGACGGTCTCTCTCATTTTGTAGACGGTCTCTCTCTCTCTCTGCTTCTCCAGATTGAGCTGTCTCATACATAACCATCTCAGCAAATCATGTACTTCGGAAGAGGGTTCCTCTTCCTCCTCTTTGACATCTTCACCCCCAATAGCTTCTTCTGCTACCTTTGGTTTACCAGTCTCTTTCCTTCTGACATCACCCAATCCAGCTGCTAGGGGTAGTTGAAATTTATCCACCATGGTTCTGGTTCATGTACCTTCTGGTGCAGACAGTTCCACTTTCTCCATCTTCTTCTGCTCCTCCATAATGGCTCTGGATAATATCCACAAGAGAGGTGGCTCTCCTTTCCTCGAATAATCCCACTTCTGACACCAAATGTGCACGTGGGGTTGTCCAATAAAGTCCAGAGAGCAGTCAGGCTCTGATATTTCAAAATTTATTAGAAGCAGAAAAAAATAAAATGAACTTAAAGCGGAACTTGTACATAACTTTAAAAAAAAAATAAAGCACAGGAAATCATATCTTTAACAAGAAATAAAAGCCCCTGCCATAAAGGTGCCTAGAATCTGGCTAGGCATCTAGTAGGTTTGCCTTCCTACCACACACTGACTCAACACTTCACATTCACTCTGCTTTTATACAGGTGGAGAAGCACATGACTTAGTTAACCCCTCCCTCAACTTGCATCATAAAAGAGGGTCAACAAGGGCTGCCCAGTCCTATAAGGAGTTGGACTGAGAAGGGGCTGGAAGCACTTTACAAGTGAGTTGTTAGTCTATGCTTTTCTTGAACACATTAGGAGTTTTTGGTCCTTTGAAGTTAAACATTTTTATCTCTCTCCTTTTAAATGTGGCATGTAATTGCCTTTCCCTTTTTAAAAGTACTATTTTAACCTTTTGATTTAAGGAACAAACAAACGCCACTTTTCAAATGATTCTCAGTTAACATTCTGAGATATACCATAACTCTGAGCTTCTCATACTAAAAACTAGCAAAAAGGCTGTTAATTTGTTCATAATTTCACCAGATAATACAAACGCCATAACAACCTCTTTTTCCGGAGTCTTCGCACATTCGCACGATTGTACGATCGCACAGTCGCATGATCGCACGATCGCACAGTCGCACTGCTCGAATGTACGCACATTCGAGAAGGAAAAATTAATCTGTACAGCTTGTACTGCAAGCACAGAATGTTCTGAACATTGGGACTTTAATATTTAATGAAAACGAGCTGGAATTAAGGAAAGGGACAGTAAGACTGCTCAAAGGTGGCCAAGCTTGAGTAGGGGAATGACAGAGAAGGAGCGATAGTAAAAGGAAGAGATTAGAAGAGCAGGAGACTGTTGCAACAGATTTTTTTAATATTTTAGCCCACAATGTTCTCAAACTACCTCCAATACACAGGCAGGTAATTACATATACTCTGTATCCATGTGAGCATATCAGTGTTCGGGGGGGGTTCACCGACCCTACCACAAGAAGCAAACCTGACCTCGTTTGTAACTCAGACCAATCAAAATCTGTTGATGACATCACCTTTTCAGATTCATATTAGTGAAATTCTGCTGACCACTCCTTCAGGCTGAGCTGAAACATCGATGTAAGAGGACCTATGTCAGGCTAACTGAAAATTGTGATGGCTTTATAACTTGCTAGGCCTCAAAAACCTTGGACCACACCCGTATTCTGAGTACTGGGACCAGCATAAGGATAAGCCTGGAAGCCTATGTAGTGTTGCCATCAGGCCCAGATCCAAACTTACAAGGACTCTCACTGTGGCATAAAGCAAGGTCTGTGTTTTTATTTACTGAGCATCTTGAGTGAAGTAATATTGACTGCTAAAGCCTGGATGAGAGACTTAACGTTAAAAGTCACAGCTAAAGCCAGCTATGCAGTGCTGTGAATAGGAGTCCAGAGGTCTAAGGTTAATTGCAGATGAATTACATGAAAAAGCCATTAAAGGCCAGTGGTTAAAATAAAAAGACTTTGACATCCAGAAAGGAAAAGTGCCTTGATGCAAGCATTGCTACTACGGCCTGTGTAGATTGAAGCTGTTTTCTACAAATCCAAGAGCTGACTTTTGGTGACGTGACTTTCAACAAGGGAAATTTAACCTGCAATTTTTGTCCATGCCAAAAAGTTCCAGGGTCAAAAAGATTAGCTGTCTGAAAGAGACTTTTTTTTACTCAGAGCCAGACTCAACCAAGATTTCTAAGCTGAGAGAAAAGGAACCACTTCTACAACCAGAAATGTAAGTTTAATTTTGATTACTTTTACTAATTAATTTTAATTGATAGTTTTAGTAATTTAAATTGTTTTATCTGGAAAGTAACAAGGGAACTTACTTTTAACTACAAAAATTGGGGTATATAGTTTACAAGGTTTAAACTGACAAATATTTTGCATGATCTGTAAAGTTAAAACTGAATTTTATGAAAGTATAGTACAAAACACTTACATAATGAGCTGTTGCAAGTTCTCATGAAAAGAAAACACATTTTACATGCTATAAAGTTTTGAGATACTTTTTATACAGAAATACTCTCTGAGACATTGATCTTATGAGTTTGCATGTTCTTATGCATGGAGGTTATGCTAAATACCAAGTATGCTGAAAGCCTAGTATAGATAATGCAAGTTATTATGCTGAATATTGCTTATTCATCTGCATAGTTTGTTTGCTAGAATTTATTTTTATTTGTTATTAAAGTAGTTTGCTTGATTTTCTGAAAAAAATGTGTTGATGTTTACAGTTATTATGCTTGATATTTATGCTAATGAGGAATATTTAGAATTATTGTATAGGTGTCAATAAAATATATATATATTTTTCATATTCGTAAGTGTGGAAATAAGTGTTATTACTCTTGTCCAGAATCTAGATAGTATAGGATAATATCATACTTGAATTTTATAATTAATTTTGGTAATTTATGAAAATATTTTGGGTAAGTCCTGAGGTAAATCCAAGTGCATCATAATAAAAAGTGATATTATAGCCTTGGCTCTGACAGTGGCTGGCCTGGTTCTCTGGAACTCATTGCCAAGATCTTTAAGAGAGGCCCATATGGTGGAGGCTTTTAAGAGGGGCCTGAAGACTCACCTTTTTAATAAATCTTTTTCTCCTGACATATTTTAAGTTTGAATTTATTTTATCTGTGTATTTATTATATGTGTATTTTGAATGTTGTTTTAACCCGCTGAATTGTACTGTAAGGCATCCAGAGCCTCTGGGATTGCGTGCCAAATAAATACATTTACTTACTTACTTACATTGTCTGATTTTACTAAAGGATTCACTCAAATATGTCCCTGTCCAATTGTAAGTTTTAACTACCCTGAGTGTTCCTGTTACCCACTTTTGCCACCAACTGTTGCCTCTGTGTAAAAGCCAAAGTTCCCAGCTTTTACCTGTATTAGCAAATAATGGTTTAAAAGTAGCCTGGAAGAACATCCCATTGTAAAACTCTAAGGGGGTTATCATGTTTAATCCTACCATTTTTATTAGTAGATATGTAATGTTTCTTTTTGTGGGATTTAGCCTACTACCCCATAAGGCTTGAAAAAAATACAAAGAGATGAAGCTTCTAGAGTCTTTGGGGAGGTATATGTAACTTATATAAAGAAAAAGTTGTAGCAGAAAAGTTTTAATCTTATATATCCTCTTGTTTTTCCCCATTTGCCATTATTGCCATCTGTTTCACTGGGACACCTTTTTCTCCCCAATTTGATTTTTGTTTAGTTATTGGCTCTGTTTGTAATGCAATCCCTGTCACATTTAGTATTCTTACTGCATCTTGTACTAATTTTCTACCTCTGTGCTTATTAAGATTTAGTGAGACCCTTGAAACTAAACAGAAATTCATGCAAATTTCCATAGTATAATGTATTGATGTTTCATTTTGTATCAGTATCTACAGGTCATCTGCATAAGCAATGGCTTTATAAGTTAGAACCCCTTCTTCATTGCTTAATGGACTAATATGTAGGTCAGTATTAAGAGCTCTGAGTAATGGGCCTAAGCGGAAGGCATAAAGTGCAGGGCTTAAAGGACAAGCCTGTCTCACACCCTCACATATTAAACCAGTAGTCCTACACTACCCATTAACCAATGGAGTAACAGGCTGATTTATACAAACATTGTAGCAACAATATAAATGCACTTGGAGTCCCATACTTACCGTATGTAACACATACCACAGAAAACCATGAGCCACATAATCAAATGCTTTCCTTTGATCTAGAGATAATAAATATCGATGTAAACTACCACTGTTGCCTCTTTCCACAACTCCTTCTAATAAAATAAAATGGTCAGTAATATTCCTCTCAGGTACAAAACAAGCCTGTGCAGGAGATATCAGATGCCCAGCTGTGAGAAGTAACCTTTTATTAAAGACTTTAGCTAGAATTCTGAAGTATCTATTTAATAAACTGATTAGTCTCCAGTTTGATAATCTGCTTTTCTCCTTTTTTATGTTAATAGATCAGAAGTCCTTCTTTCATGCTACAGTAGGTGTTATTTGTTGTGATGTAAGCATAAAATTAAATACTAACGCTAACTCTTTTGCTATAGCAGGACCTATTAATTTATATAATTCACTAGTTAAGCCATCTTTTCCAGGTGCTGTGGCTGTCTTCAAGGATGAAGTAGCTGAAGCAATTTCAACCCCAGTAATACTGGCTATTCTTATACTACTTATTTCATCATGGAGGAAAGAAATTTCCAAACTGCAGGAAAACCTGTCTCTGCCAGAGTTAGAAATGGAAGAATGCCCAAACAAATTTGTAGTGCAATCTGAAACTATTCATACTATCTGAACATTATCTGTGTGATATACCCCCTTATTATCGAAAAAAACCACATTCATTTTCTTCTTTTGTGTCCTACATTGACAGCTTTCACATGAACATACTTGCCCTAACTTACCTTGAATACCAAATTGTTGTTCTCGTTTTAAACTCTGAGCTCTTTGAAAATGATATTGAAACAGTTCTTTTTCAGTATTACCTATTTGTTGACTGTAATCATTTCCTGTTTCTGCTGTCAATGTTAACAATTTTTATAACTGATGTTGTTTCAGATACAGCATGTTAAATATTTTGATTTACTAAGTATTTTATTTTGTAGTAAATGACAGAGTACTATTTTTGTATTTTCCCACCACATTGCGTATCATCATATAACACTGAAATGGACTTTCTAGCCATTATGATTTTTTTTAATATGATTTGGATATTCAGAATTGAGGAATTAAGTTTCCAGACCCCTGGCCCCTGTGGAGTAGTCGTATGCATTCCTACTGAAATCCTTACTAACCTATGATCTGACAATTCTAGTGGTATGGTAGATACAGTAAGTAAAGGTACCTCAACAGAAATAAACACAAAATCTATTCTAGTAGCTATCTGCCCCTTAAAATATATGGGGTCATGTTTCTCAGTTACTTTAAAGTAGGCATCTGATAGCCCAGCCAGCTTAACTAAATTGTGCTAAAAATTCATATCACAAAAGATTTTTTGTTTTGGTTTTCATATGTATTCCATGATACAATACAGACAGCCCACAATTAAAATCCCCTCCATGTATACCCATGGAGAAGTAGATAGATATGGTTGTATTAACTTCAATAAAGCTCTTCTCTCTACCTTGGATTGTGGGGCATACACGCTAATTAGCCACATAGTCAGTCCTTGTATTACAACATCCAGTGCTCCTCCTCAAACTAAATCTATTAATTTCAAAACCTGAATTTCAAATCCATTAAACAGTATGCTCACCCCAAAGCATTTATCTGGACCTATGCACCAGAAAGACAGTCCTACCAGCCATGCTTTTTTCACCATTGCTATTTCAGATAGTGTATGTATTTTTGTATCTTGTAAAAATATTATTCTAGTGTCAAAAGTCTGAAAACAAGAAAAAAATGCCCATCATTTCTTACAATTGTTATACTGTTAACATCAATAGTGTTAAGAGTTATTTCTGGGGTTAGCATAGCAATGGTAAAAAAAGAAGAACCAATCATGTTTTATCTAGTTTAGTTTTATTCCGAGCACCACCCTTTTTTATTTTAGTTTTCCACTTTTTCTTCCTAGATCCATCAGAAGTAACTTCTTCTGCCTCTGAAGAGGGGTCAGATTGTGAGGACAAAATAGATGAACCATCCCAGTCCTCTTCTGAGTCCTCTAGTTGTCTTTGGTTTTGTAATGCATCATATCTGGTTTTTTTTGGATACTGGCTCTGTCCATGAAATTTTTGATTACAATTGACTCCAATTATGTCTTTTTCTTGTGACCATCTGATAACTATTGGGATCAGGAATAGGAGGGGGAGGCATAATTTCTTCTGTGAGACTATTTCCAACCTCTGCTAGATTGGCGTCCTCATCTCTGTTGATCTCTTTTAGGAGAGTGAGTGGATGTTCCAAAGCGGCTTGTAGGTTCTTCAGTGGCTGTTTCTGACCTATTAGAGTTTTGTGTCCCTATATGTATTCCACTAGATTCAGCTGCATACTTAGATGTTTGTACCAGACCTAAGAAATTATTTTGTTATTGCTGATTATCTTGATTTGGCTGATTAAGCACAGCCCATGGATAGCTTCTGTTGGAATGTCCCAGCTCATCACACAAATTACATTTCCATTTGTTTACACAATTCATGCTAGTGTGACCTATTTCATCATACACACTACATCTGACGTTGTCACAGGCCCTGCTTACATGTTCCTGGGACCCACTGTGATAGTACACTTTAGGTTGTCATGCATTAAACAAGACTCCCCTGTCTAGTCCTAAGGACAAAAAAACTATTTGGTAGGTGTTGTATTCCTGTTTCCATAGTTTAAAGTAATTCTCTCCCTCCAGCGTGAAGTCCAAATGTTTTCTGAATCAAGTATGTCTTCCAGGGCCCATAGTACAGTACATTTTGTTTTAGCCAACAAAGAATGTCAGTGATACTAACACCTTAATTTCAAAAAAGTATTGTGACTGTTTTATGAGCCAGTTTTGTTTGGGACATTGCCACAAATTGAGACCTTAAAAGTGTATTTTCAGCGAATGATACTTCAACCAGAATCTTTCTAAAGTTCCAGTCATCTTGAAACTTATATCAACGGTTGATTCCCAATACATGTTTCAGGACATAACTCTCACTGGCAAAGAAATGCATAGAGTCTTTTAAAAGTATCCTGGCAACAAAAGAATTATTGGGAGGTTCCTCCAATCCATCATTGTAGTAAAGCCGGATTGCATTGTGGTGTTTAGCAAAATAAACATGCCCATGAATTAGAGCAATGTAAAGATGTGCCAATTACCTAAAAGAGTTTTTGCATTCGAAGCTAATGCATAATCGAAGTCCTTTTGAATTTTACTTGTAAAAGGCCTTTGTGAGAGAATGTCATAAGTAGAAGCCTCTGTGCCTATAGAGTCATGCATTCTACTTGCAGTATTCCTCTGTTCACCTAATGCTGTAGGAATAGACGCTGCATCTACAGTATTGTGAGAGGGGTGTTACCAGGTGTTTGCTCCAGTTCATTTGGTAGAATTTTAAATTGTAAAACAGGGTTTTGGGTCATACTTAATTCTGGAGGTAATTCCAAAGCATAGTTGGTCTCATTATTAACTACTTCTTCCACCCCTTTTCATTTAAAATAGTCTTACTTGTATTGTTCTAGTGCACAGTTCTTTCCGGAATTTTGATCAGAGGATCTCCCAGCTATGGCATTAAAATGGGGGATCTCCCAGATACTCACTTGCCCTCTCTACAGAAGAATGCTCTCAACCTGCTGCTAATAGAGCACTTTCTACAGTCTAAAGTGCACCCACCACCTGGTGCTCTGGTCATCTGCTGAGATGAGTAGCATTCTTTTCCCAAACTCTGTGCTGTAGGTGCTTCTCTTCCATCTGATTCTGATAGGTTTTAATTAGTTCCATCTAACTCGCTCAGCTGATTCACAGCTGATGAACAGCTGAGAGGCACTGACAATCCAGCTGATGCTGTTATAGCTACATGCCAAACAGTCTTGTCAGTTTCATTTGGTGCCAAAGTCTTTTCCTGCAAATGCCTCTTGGCTTATTCAAACTTTTCTGTTTCTGTAGCTATCATAGCTCGCAAAAAAAAAATTTTTTAAACTGTAGTTCCAATCTGCTTTCTTCTTCAGAGCAAACATTTATACTGGGCATCACCTCTAATTTTTCCTGTCCCAGGAGTTGTTCAGCTGTGCTAGGCAAACTTGTACAGCCATGTTCACAGTCCATTTCTGCTTCAGTGGTAACAGAACTGCCTAATGCTTCCTCATTACTCGCGTGGGGAGGCAAGCAGTCTCCTCCACCCGTTACAACGTGCCCAGCTGCATCTCACCTGGGTCCTCCATCTCCCACCGGAAGCATAGTATATCCTCATGTGGAAAACTAGGGAATGTCCCCAGTGTCCTGGCCAAATTTTCCCCATTCACTAAAAATACCACCAACAGCTTAATCTGATTGTGCAAGTCAGTTAGCATCTATATCTTGCCTCCTCTCCCACCCAGGATGTGGCTGAAAATAGGCAGAATTGCCTAGTCCTCCTTTCCCTGTCAACAAAAACTAAATAAATAAATAAGTAAATAAATAATCAGTTTCAGCAATCAGGCATATATCGATCAATAAAATCTTACGAAAGGGAAGGCAACTCTATGTTTAACTGGTTCCACTATCTATATGGGCACTAATTAAATCATTCAATAAAAGAGAAAATGCAAACATCATGCCCAGGTTGAGTGATTCTTATTTTCAAACTTTCACCATAAAATGCAAAGGACAATTTTAACATATTACAGTAGACAATGATAAAGAACTGTGACTGGCATGATCAATTGCCATGTATTCTCCAGTGACCCACATTTTGTCACCTGGCTTACGCATGAAATTCAGAAAACAGGGCACTAATACTGCAGGTTGAACCAAATTAAAGAATTTATTCACAAGACTGTGCACATGCCAGGACAGTGTAAATTACTGTGTACAGCATTTCAGACTTTTTTGCCCAAAGGCCACTATAGTGATGTACAGAAGTTAAGTCACATTCAGTAAGGCTGGTAATGAACTGTCACTTGCAGAATAGAATGGTAACAGATACCCTAGAGGCCATCAGCATCTTGTCCATCAATGGTGGGGGCCATCAAATATATAAGTACACTTACTGAATATGATCTAATAGCATCTACCCTCTAACAGAAGTCACAGCCCTCTTACTGAAGCTACAGCTTTCACTGGAGGACAACTACTACCATACCACATGGTTTTGGCATCTCAGTTTAAGAATCTTAGCATGTACATGTGAGTAGCGCTAAAGTTAGGGAGCTTTTTTTTTAAATCTCTGTTTATTCACAATCCCAGCCTGCCATCCCCGACCCATCAGGAGAGGAATGGCAGACATCCCACTGCCAGACCGAGACCCCATGGAGCTGTGGCTTACCAAATGAGCGGTGACGAGGTGGGGCCTGAACACCCTCAAACTTACGTTGCATCGGTCTGGAGCTGTTGGGACGGGTGTAGGCACATTGTGGGCATGTCTCCTGGCTCCCTGTCTCCCTGGAGGTAGCAAGCTCTTTTTTCCTTTTTTCTGTGGGTGTTGTACATGCCCAGACACTGAGGCACTTAGCTTAATGCTACACCTCTGGTCTCTGCTAGGGGTCGGCAAATGCCGAGTTGCTTCCCAACCCTCCCCCCGGAGCAGTGGAGCAGGCAAGCTGTCAGATGATGCTTCAGCCTGCTCCTCCTGGATGGCCCTCTGATGACCTGAGCATGCTCCCAAACCCAGGTCACCAGCTTTGCAGATGGAAATCCAACCACTCCGCTGACAGGCCAGCGAAGGGAGCTTTTTTTGTTTTGTTTTTATTTTATTTATCAGTTATTGCTTCAAAATAGGATTAAATGTGGCCATAAAACCCACTGAGTCCCCTGGCCTCCTATTCCCCATAGGGGGTCTATAACTAGCCCCCTGGTGTCCTCTCCTCTTCCACCTTCCCTAAGACCTCTGTTATCTTACCCATCTTATCCATACAGCCACATTCTCTCTCTCTTTCTCTCTTTCTTTTTCTCTTCTCCTACCTGCACTCACTCTCTTACTCTTCTTAAGTCAGTCCCTCTCTCTCTTCAATCACTGTCTCTCCCTCCATCCCCCACTATCTTCCTCTCTCCATCCCCTCTGATACTTCTACCCCCTCCTCTACCCTCTCTCCACCCCATTTCTCTCCACACTACCTCACCACCCCATCCTCAACCACCTATCTACACACACAGTATGTCCACTCTCCCTCTCTTCTTCCTCCTCCTCCATCATTAGCCCACTCTCTCCCTCTCAGTGCTGTGTGTGGCACCCTGTACCAGTCCTGTACCTATGAACCACCCCTCCTGGTACCTATGAACCACTCCTCTCTGCCAGTTTGTACCAGTCCTGCACCTATGAACCACTCCTCCCAGTACCTATGAACCCAGTACCTATGAACCACCCTTCCTGGTACCTATGAACCACTCCTCTCTACCAGTATGTACCTCCCCTTGCCTCAATGCCCTCTCTTCACCTCTCTCATACCTCCCCACTCCCTATGTGCATCTCAGACAATGCCTCCTGGGCTGCACCTTCTAATCCTTTGCCTCCCCCACAATCATTGTTAGCAGAGCTCTGTTACATCTTACTTCAGCCTTGTTTAGAGTATTTTGAATAAGATGTAACTTCTTGTCTGGAATTACCTGAATTGATTTACATATGTAACCAAAAGCCTATTAACTTAATGTGTCTGTATCATGTGTCTATGTTTGTATAACATGGAACCTTTGTAAAAGAGTCCTGTACTCAAAGGTTGTTTCCAAGTCATGAAATAAATAAATAAAAATAAATAAATGAAGATTGCGAAAAGTAAATGAAGGTAAGGGGAATTGAAAGAAGCTCACAAACAAACACAAGAAGTTGCTGCTGAGGGTGACTTTATAGATTGATATGCTGTATGTGCACATAGAAAAGATACAGAAATACACATAAAGTACTGAGTTTTGTTTCTATAGAGTCAGTGTCTTCATTTTAGTCCACAGAGTCAACACAGTATTGCTACTGCTGTCAGTGTCAAAAGTCAGAGATTGTATTTGAGGCAGGGGTTACAACAGAGTTTCCGGAGTGGACAGAGCCTCAGCCAGAAGATGTCTTGCCTTATAGGCAACACCATCTTCTTTAAAGCAGCTTATAACTTTTGGATCTGTAGAGGTTATACTGCATACCTCTAAGCAAGCAATAATACCAAACAGGGTGGGTGGTATTGGGCAATACTGGACTGCCCAGGGGCATAATGAGGCCCAATGCCACAGGGTATTGCCCATACTACCCATCCGGGAGGATATTATTGTGCTTAGAAAATGGGCACTGTGCAAAAAAAAGTTTGATAAAACATTGTTAATTAAAAAATAATTTAGATTGAGTTTTGTAATTAAAGAGTTCCTCCGTCTGTACTGGAATGATAGACTTATGTCCTCATGGAGACTCTGTAGTTGAAAAAAGCCAGTGGAATGCTGTTAATGCCCCCACAGCAGACTGTATTTGTTTAGTAAGACCCCCATTCCCATCTGCTGTTTTTAAACACTTTTGTCCCCCGCCACCATCTGCATTTTATTTTTGTTTGTCGGACTAGCTGTTGTGTCTTCTTGTTTTAATATTGGAGCAAGGATCTGTTGTTTTCAGAAGAAAGTGCAGTTTGGGATGGGGACATGTGAGGCAGGACTTTAGTTTACTTTAAGCTACAGGTGACATAAAAAAATAATTCTGGTAAGGAAACATTTAACAGAAAGTGCTGCAGTTAGGAATATTTCCTGCTATTTTAGGAGGGAGAGAGCGGTTGCTCCAGTACTGCTAGGGTGCCTGAGTGGAGCAACACTTTGTTTTCTGTACCACGGGTGAACTTCCATCTGTGGTATGGAAAACAAACAAAATGCCGCTCATCTCAAACTCAGTAGGGGTAGCTGAGGTAATGGTGTCTGTCATACTGTTTGCAATTTTGGAGCCAGTTTCTCTTTGAAAGTCCTGACATAATTGGTTTTGCCCAAGTTTGGCCATGGGAGAGAAAGGAAGAGCAGGTGCTTGTTTAAATCCCACTTAGTGAGCAGGAAAAAATGGTGGCATGCCAGTTTTAAAAAGTCAGGGTGCCCATGGATTCACTATGTAATGGGACACCTCAAATTGGCGCTTGTTTTTTAGTGGGCTCTATCTGTAAGTTGATGTACCCCCTTAGAATGTGTGCCAGTCAATCAGAGTTAAGAGTTTCTGAAGCCCATTTTCTAATAGGAATTGGGTATTAGTGGGTATTAATTTATACTTTTTTTTCCACTCTCTTCTCTGCTTCTCATCTAATTTCAGTACAGTAGCCACTGGCCTGTTTCCTTCAGCTTTAGTATGCTGGCTAATCATTGCCTTGAAGTGAAGGCTGTTTTGACATTTCTAGGTTTGGAAACAGCAAGATGACATTACTAATAGAATGATTGAGAGACAGTTGAGCACATGTGCAGCTAAGAAGGGCAGATTTAAATTGAAACCACCCTCCAACAGAAGCTACCATGTAACTGAAGTCACGGTAAGAAATGGAACTGTGAAAAAGAAGCAATGGCTTCAATTAGAAAATTCATGGTTGACAATGATTTCAGACACTTGTGGTGTTTGGTTCCATTGGCACAGTGGCATGTCTTAGAATAGGCCCTTATGTGACCCTATGTCCTGGGTGCACCAGTTGAGAAAGCTGTATGGAGTGCCACCTTCCTTCCTCAGATTCAAGAAGGAGCAAACCTCATGAACACCATCTGGTATTCTAAAAGGACAGTCATCCATTTTCACATTCAATCCTAATCTCAACAAGGCATGTCATCTTTTGCTGGATGCCATTGGACAGGAACTCTTTAGTGGGAAACACCAAGAGGCCCTCATCATTCTGGTTGCTATCCTTATTTGTTTATTTATTTATTGAAATGTTTCACCAGAAAGGCACACTGAGCAACAGGTCACTCATCTCCTGGTGTGACTTGGGGGGAAGGGGTACAATAGGAGTGAGACGTTAAACATTCAAGTTACAAGATCAACATTAACATACAGTTGAAAGGCAGGTGTTACAAGCAGTGTTACAACAGTGTTGGGCATAATATGTAGAAAGAGTGGACAATAATAAGTGCTGGGTTAATAAGTAAACAAGTGCTTACATGAAAGAAAAAGTGGGAAAAGAAGAGGAAAGGGTGAGGTGGGGGAAGGGGGAAGAGTCACGTCCCTGGAGACCCCTTCAGGATGTGAGGAACCCTGCAAGGGGACTGGGGGATGTGACAGGGAGCTCCTGCCACTTTTGAAGACCGACCTTTTCTTAAACCTGTTGCAACAGTTCTTCTATTTCTTAGCCTAATCTATCCATTACAATTTCTAGTCCGTAAGGTTGGCCACCTATGGGCACCCTTTCCCTTTCTTGACTATGCTATAGTGTCCTCTTTAAGTTTCCTTTTCCCTCTCAGGTATTCATACAGGGAGGTTATTGTGGTGACCTCCAAACATATGCAAAACAGGTTGTGTTTATCATTGTTAGATTTAGTATGTAATAGCACTATGTCCTAAACTACCTTGATCTATATACCTGATGTTTATGAAACCTGTAAATGTTAAAAATACCATGGCACTAGGTGTTTTTGATAATGGTAAAAAAGTACTAGGTGACTATTATAGAAATTAAGTTAGTTGTGCTATTTAAAATGCGTGTTAATTGCTGTAAACTGAACAAGTCTGACATTTCATGGTGATTTGCATATATCCCATGATGCTTTGCATTATGGAAGTATGCATGATGTTGTATTTCTTTGAAACTTAATTTGTTGCCAATGCCCTTTGTGGTAACCCATGTTTCAGTTTTTCTGCACTGAGGTTCTTTGTTTTTAGCTTGTTTTTTTCTTTTTCTTTTTGAGCCCCCACTACCTAAATAAATGGGGCCCACATAAGGATGAAGTGTTTTCACTGAAAAGTGGTTAGATCAGAGATCAGTGTCAGTAGGTGCTGGCTAAGTGCAGAGAAAGGACATACATAGTCTGTTGCTGCAAACTGATGCACTGAAGAAGGAATATGGCATTGCAGAAGCTTATTTCCTATATTTTGAATAAACAACACACATAGATTGTGTGTTGGACCTGCAGTTTGGTGTCTGGTCCATCTGTTACCCCACAACCCCTCCACAGGGGACCAGAAAAAGGGGATAGGCAGTGTCACAGAGAGATCCCTTCAGGATGTGGGGAACCCTACAAGGGGCTATGGGGCTAGACAGAAAGGGGGATAAGGCTGTAGGGATTTAAAGAGGAAGGAGAAAGAGAAGGAGAAGGTGTGACTTAAATGCTAGGAGGGGGAATAGGACCTAACCCAAGAGAGGACCCTTCAGGATGCGGGGTACCATGTTAGGGGTTTGGAGAAGGTCAGTTGATAGGGATTAAAAGAGTGATAGGAGAGGAATAGAGTGAGAATTGAACCCTTAAGGGGGAGAGAACTCTCACCTTTGAGGGGATGGGGCCTAATCAATAGTCCATCAGGATGTATGGACTCATGGAGTGAATTCAGGGTGCCTTACATTCTGTGAGAGATCAAGGGAGGCCAGTAAGGGGAAGCAGTTTGGCAGAAGGGGAGGAGAGCTAGGAATTTGGGGTGTGTGGGTGCACAGGTAAAATGAAGGTGACGGTAAAGGGGTAGGATTCGTCCAGGGCTTAGAGGAGGGAATTAGGGAGGAACATTGTGGGATCAGATAGGTGCAAGGTAATTATTGAGGGCAGAGCTGATGGAGTAGATGGAGGATGAGTGCCAGATTTGAGGGGGAAGGGAATTCCAAATTTTTGAGAGGCAGTGAGAGTAGAGCGGATCTGCGGGGGACTGCCAGGGTGCGGGAATCAGTTGATCTAAGGGAATGGGAGGATGGAAGGTTGTTATAAAGGAGGAGGTGAGGTAGGAAAGGATCTTTCTCTCAGGTATAGCCTCCAGAGACTCAGCCAAGAGGGGAAAAGTGACACCCCTCATGCAGGACCACAATACCACCTCTGAAACTTGCTGAGTCGTCTTCTGCCAGCCACAGCCAGTGTCAGCATGGTCAAACCCTATGTTTCTAGAATGACTCCTCTCCCTTCAGATCAAAGTGCTCAAAAACTCTACTATGGGGCAGCATTCATTTACTTATATATATCCTTAGGACAGGGCAACCCAGGCAGTGTAGGGCCACTTGATTCTCAAAACACTGAAACGAGATATACCAGATGCTTACAAGATCCTGGAACAAGATCTTAATAAAGCTGTTTACGACATAAATGTCTTAACAACCAAAGCTGCACGTTTTAACTAGTTTGCTACTGGAAAAGGGGTAGACTCATACAAACAAGACTAAGTGTTATACTAACAATTGGGCCATGTGTATTTGTTACACAAAGAAGTTTAATAGTAAACTAATCCACAGCTAACTGTATTTCTGGAATACATTTTAAAGCAACAGTGCATGATAGCAGTGAAAAATCTGACCTATACTTTTTAAGTTCATGCATGCGCTTTGAACTTCTTGGGATGGGTGACTTTTGAGGGGTGTGACACTGTCTGTCTAATGCAGAGTGCTCTGCAAGGGGCTGAACAGTATCACACCAGTCATCAGCTGGGCTGATTGTGACGCTGTTTTGCCTGAAGTGGTCTGCACTTGAAATGAAAAAGCTGCACCAGTCATGTAACGCTTCCTCTCATCCCTCCATAAAAGTGTTGCTCCACCTCCTTCCCTACCCAACCTGTTCCCACTACCCCCTTAGGACTGAATGTGTCTCCCATGTCTCTCATAATGAGTTAACACTTGTACTTCAAGTATCCCAGTGAACTAGTCATGTCTGTGCCAATCGTGTTGAGCATGGTTCTTGGCACTCTTGTACATGCACTATTCTGTATGTCTCTTCATTGTATATAGTGAAAGCTGTTGTACATAGTGTTTATTCTGTATATATGGTAGATATTTTATATATTTGTATTGCCTCTATTGTTGATGTTCTGCCTTATATAACCCTGTATTTCTTTGTACCCTTCACCCAGGTCACACCTGGAGATGAGCCCTGGCTCAGTGTGCCTTTCCTGGTCATCAAATGTTTAAATAAAAAATAAAATAAATAAATGTGCTGGCTTTTTCCTTTCATCTGCAGGTCACCATGCAGCAAACAGCTATTTGCATCCTGATCCACCTGGCTGATGTCTCCACCCCCCCTCATCACCCCACCAGTCCCTTCCTGGAAGGTGGGATGTGGCGCTTTCCTCCCCTCCCTTCTCCACTTCCTGCTGACTCCTTTTGCTCCTCTTCTCCCATCTGTGCACAGTAGGCCACAGCCTAAGCTCTGTATGGGCTGGGAGTATACAGTGCCCGAAGGCACTTTCACTTTAAGCATGATCACGCTAGTGGATCCCCTCCGCCTGCCAACATCAGGGTGCTAAATCCTCATGTCAGCATGTATACTCCCATTCTCCTTCAATGTGGCACAATGGAAGCCCACCCCAGTGTACCAAAAAACTTCCTCTGATGTTTCTGACACCTGGATGCCCACAACCGGTGTTGGATGTGCCACTCCCCCCCAAGCCCCTATACTCTCAGCCGACCTCTGGGTGCCCAGACCCTGGGTTGGCATTGATCTCCCAGTACTCTGGCACACTGGGAACCCACCCCTGTGTGCTGAAATCCGTGTTATAAATATTTTACCTGTCAAAAAGAAAACAATCCCAGGAGGTCTTTTTTTTTCAAACCTGAAAAGAAAATGGTCCTTGTCGTCCCTCGCCGCCCTCCTTCCCCAACCAGCACCCTCACTCTGCGCACTTAACTCCCCACACCCCCATCACAAATACATAGCTCGAGGTCAGGATCAGCAATCTTCTGTGGACCAGGAACATGACTGCACTATTCAAAGAAGCCGACTGCAAACTGAAGAAAATTAAGATAAGATAATAATGGCAATCAATGGGAGGATGGGGGGGGTTTCAATTAGTTGATATCTCAGTCACTTTTTGAGTTTTGGTCCCAAATTTTCAATATGGTGTTCCTGCAACCCCACCTAATAAGCAATGTCACTGTCATTTCATTTCTCAGTACCTAAAGGTGATTTGGCAGTCACTGTGCAGAATCACCTTTCAGGACCAGTTAATGAAATGGCAGTGCCACTGTTGATGAGGTGGGGTCCAAAAAAGATCTTATTGAAAATTTGGTGAAAAAACTCCCCAAAATGACTGCATTATGAACATCCATTGCAATCATAACTTCATCAGTTTTTAATATTTTCACTCCAAATTTCCAGCATTGCCATTTTTTCACACCCACGTACAGCTGTCATTTTTTGCATCCTTCTCAAAATGTATTTTTGCACCCGTGGCACAGAATGGTGTGGTCGCTGTGTGAAATCAACTTTCAGGACAGATTAACAGTGCTACTGTTCATGAGGGGAGGTCTCAAAAAGGCCATGTTGAAAATTTTTGTGAAAACATTCCAAAAAATGACTGCGTTATGAGTGTGCATGGCACAGTTTTTACGCACACTCGTAACTTTGCCACTTTTTCATATTTTCACTCCAGATTTTCAACATTGATATTTCTTCACACCTCTTCATGAACAGTACAGCTGTCATTTTTCATATCCTGCCCAAAATGTGTTTTTACACCTGTGGCACTGAATAGCACACTTGCTGTGTGAAATCACCATTTGGGATTGAATAATGAAATGATACTGCCACTGATCATGAGGTAGGGTCCCAAAAAGGCCATGTTGGAAATGTGGAGCAAAAATACCAACAAATGCCTGGGGCATTAGGGTTTCCAACCGTAATGCCAACCCTGCACAGACTGACAGGTGTTAGGGGTGTGACTTGGGGTTGTCGGCCATAATGGTCACCCCATTCCACCCCCATCTCCACCCTGCAGCCACTGACAGGTATTGAGCTGGGCCATGGGGTCTTTTGCCTTAATTTTCACCCCATGCTCCTAAACTGCACCCATCTGAGCTTATTTCCTTATGGCATGGAAAAAAGATTTAGTAGTTGCCGTATTGGTCCTTGCAAGAGTAAATCCAGAAGCAAATGATTTGATACCTTTTAATGGACCAACATAGATGTAACAAGAAGAACAAAGTGCTCTAGCTTTCGGACCAACCAGTCCTTCTTCAGAAGTTCATGACAGTTTTTTAGAAAATACAATACTTATAACAGCTAGATAATGCAGAGAAAAACAGAAAAAAATCCCCATTGGTTTAAAATACTCATTTTAAAAAAAATAAAAATAAAACAGAAGATGATGTCAGAGAAGTTTAACAGTACAATGCTGCCTCCTCTTCATACAAACAATACAACCTAACCCACCCCACATCACATTAATGTAGGTGGGGGAGATACATAGCTTAAAGGAGATGTTGTCTCTCTCTCCCCCCCCTTTTTCTCTCTCTCTCTCTCCCACAGACACACACACACACACACACACACACACACACACACACACACACACGCTCTCTCTCCTAGTGAACCTATATTAACTTCCGAAAGCTAGAGCACTTTGTTCTTGTTGTTACATCTATGTTGGTCCATTAAAAGGTATCAAATCATTTGCTTCTGGATCTATTCTTATGGCATGGAGTGAGCATAAGGGCCGAACACCTCAAGGCACATTGCATCACCGGTCGGTGCCTGCTGGATGGGATGAGGTGTAATGGCATGAGTGGTATGGCTAATGACCCAAAGGCACACCCCCAATGCCTGTCAGTCTCTGCAGGGTGGGGGTGGGGGTTGGCATTACTTCAATACTTCACAGCCATTCCTATTGTACATCTCTCTAACTCCTGCACTACCAATGCCAATACCAGCAAGCAAACATTCGGCATTGACAAATGCTTGTTTTTCTAATGAAGTGAACCAGTGCTGGAAGAACTTAAAAAATTTGTGTTGAGAGTGATGCCTTAAAATGCAAGGCAGAAGAATATGCACAGAAAAATATGGGAGGCATGCACAACAGCAATACCAACAGAGATCTTTCAGCATTGACAAATGCTTGTTTTATTCTATTTTACATTGCACCTTATGTCCCTGATTTGTATTATACCCTTCTTTCTGCAGTTTTAGTCTACTTTAGTACTTTATTTTCACATCTGAAATAATAAAAAGGGTGCTTCTTTTAATATGGCTTGGACCAGGTTTTCATTAGTGTTCTTAGATGTTTTTGTGCATCAGTTGTTTAAAATCACTTCTGTTGTGACTAAAATGAATTACAATGCAGCAGGCAGTGCTCCATGACGTTATGGAAAAATAGGTGTTCAAAAACAGATGAAATACTAATGAAAACCTGGTCTGAGCCATATTGAAAGAAGTACTCCTTTTATTATTTCAAATGTGAAAAAAGTGCAAAAGCAGACTCAAAATGGAGATAGTTGTCATACAAGTCAGGAGATAAGGGGCTATCAAAAATAGAATAAAAACCTACAGATCAAAATGTTCACGCTGTTATGCACTGCTGCTTTAAATAGAACCAGTCTAACACAGCCAAGTCTTGAAGGAAGGAGGAGAGGCTAAGGCCAGTGAGGTAATAAAGTTCAGTAGTTTCAGGTTCAGGCTTTTTCTTTAATCCATTTGGCTAGACACATTTGACTGGCATACAGTCAATAAAATGATCATATAGTTAGCCCACAAATTTTTAGCCTATCCTCACTCTTGACAGGAATCCTTTCCAGAAGTATGTGAATCTCAGATTTCAAGTTCAGCCTGGCTTGATTCTGAATAACTTTATGTCAGTTAGCTTCACTTAATATTGGTTTATTATCAACAACAGAACCCAGTGACCAGTCTATATTTATATCACACATAACGTGCTCACCTGAGCCCAGCTTCATTTTAAATTAACTACTGTAAATTCCTGAGTCTTTTCAGTCCATTAGTTGGTGGATATTAGGCACACACTAAATTTAGACTTTTACATTGTTGAAAACTAATTTAACTGCTGTACCAACCATTCACAACTGTTGCTGAGAGAGGGGTGGAGAGCCAGTTCAACAGCATCAATGTTCTCATTATCATAGAACATGTCTCCACCACATTTACTTTTAGCTTGGTCTCTCCTGTAAGTTATGGAGTTAGGTATCCCAGTTTTGTTATCAGAAATGGTTGTACAAAGTCAAGTTTCTCTGATGGCTACAATTTTTTAAAAATATTTGGTAACCAGGAAAGGCACACAGATCCAGAGCTCATTTCCAGGTGCACCCTGGGAAATAAAGGAGACAAAACAAACATCAGAAATAACAATTGTCATACACTGAGTAACATTAGAGAAGTGCAAAAATGACAACCACATTTGCAATGATACCATATTAGGACAATTATGGCTGATCCATGACTCAAGTTCAGCTTTTTGTTTTGATAAGATACTTCTAAATCTTACATGAATTAACATTAACCCTTTCTTACATACTTAAATGTTACATTTAGGGGTATCCTGGTGCCTATGGATGTAGGAACATGGGTCATATAAGTATCTCCAGTATATAAAGAAATATTATGTAAGCTGTAAGACCTCTTTGAGAGCTAATGATGACGACCAAGGGAGTGGTTGCCATACATCACCAAATTAAATAGTCCATTTTGTAGGTAATATTCGCTCAGCATCTGGTGCCAAGATGAATCAGGTTTATGTTGACTAACAAATTGATGCTTATAATTATAAGTGTATTGACCATCAATAATTGTTTCAAGATGGAAAGAATGTATCAATTGTGTATCCATCAGGACACAAGCAAAGTGAAAATAATCCCAGAACATACACCCTTAATAGCTGTGATTATGGAACACTAAATACTGTAACTTAAAAACTTAGCAACTGTGGATAAGTAGTGTACTTTGCAATTTAACATACTGTAGAAACATAGAAGCTGTCAGCAGACAAGGACCTCTGGGCCCACCTAATCTGCCCTAAATTCCTTACCTATTTAAACATTTAAAATTCTGTAAGAGATAAGCAACATAATGTACTGTTAATAATATATAAGTATTTAAGTTTAGGCCAGGAGAAGTTGCTGAATAGTTGTTATACTGCAGACCACTAGAGTCTCAATGTTTAAGTTATTGTAGAAAAACTTATTGTAGAATAATTAGATACAAACCATGTTACGAAAAACTGTACTGTGCTCACTGGAGTTCCAAATGAAACAGGTTTCTTTATCAGGTTCAAGATGAGGCAGGAGAAATAGGGCTGCCAGTTCAAGGCAACCTAAATTGTCAGGGGTTTCCTGTAAAAAAAGGCAAGGGCTGATCTTAGGGGTGCGGAAAGTTAGGCTGGGTAGTGGGAAGCTTGGGGGAGAATGGTCAGGTGACATTGGGAGAAGGGTCAAATGATGCAGGTGGGGAAGCGGGCAAGGTGATTATCCAAGGGGTGGAGAAAAGGTAGGAGGCCTTAGGGGTCCTAGGTGGGTTTAAAAGGTGAAGCAAGGGAGAGATTCTCCCTCTTTCTGCTAAGATCATCACTTGAATCACACCCTCCCACCCATAGTAAGGCAGGGTACATAAAAAATAAAGGACAGGAGAGAAGTTAGGGCAAAGGAATTGAGGCCATTGAGTGGTAGCGGCAGCATGACTAGCAGAAGTATGGGTTGCTGGCAGAGACAATGAAGAACAGGTCCAGAGTGTCATTGGGCTGCCAAAAGAGGGCAGTGGGGAGCTCCAGTGGTCATTGGGTTGCCAAGTGAGGGCACCATCGGACAGCCATGGTAGTGGAGGAGTGAAGGCTGGTGGGGAAGGAAAAGAGGTGGTTAGGAGGGGAACAAGAAGGGAAGGAAGGGAGGGAGAAAAAGGGGGTTGGGCAGAGGGACACAACTGGGTGGAGCAGGTTCTGGGGGAGGTGGATAAGTCAGCACGAGCCAAGTCAGTAACATCCAGCTGTGGAGTTAGGGGGGAGAGCAGAGTGAAGAGCAACCAGGGGTTGAGACTCTGGGCATCAGACCTTTGTAAGTAGGTAGGGTTTTGAAGATGGATGGGGTGTTGGGTCATGCATCTGGGCCCTGAGAAGAATTAATGGTGAACATGGAAGAACGAAGAATGGGTGAAACAAGATGGACAATTAAAGAAGAAACAGACTGGAATGTCATTGTATTGAATGTTGTTGATTAAGAATAAGAGTGCCAGTTAATGTATATAAGAAATGATTCACTGAAATGTATTATGGTAGCATGCTCTGATGTACTGTATCAATAACTTGTTGTCAGTTGAACACCCATGGAAGAGGTCTGTGTCCAATCACTTCTGAGGGAAATCCCTCTGACAAGATGGAAAGAGAATCCAGTTGAACAGAAAGATGGACCCTGGCTCCTGTTGCTCCATCTTGACTCCATACTGACTCCACTTAGTCACCACATCATTAAGGTCTTTATGTAGCCTCAGCAATGCCTCATGCCATAGGACCCCTCTGGTTAGTGTGCCTTAATGATTAAATTATGATGCTCGACCTGCAAGCTGTATTGGTCCAATGTACACTATTAAGATAACACTTACTGTAGCTGTCACTTAACATGCAGTGAATAATGTATGAAATCTCACAGAATGTAAACATTAGCTTGGTTACTTTTGCATGACTTCTTCAACATTTTATCTTCTCTGAAAGTTCCAATACAGAAAATATGCCCTACCCAGTAATAATTATAACTTTGTACCACATATAACGTGGACAAATTGTCCGTGAAATTAAATCTTTATTAGACAGGACTTCATTGTTTGGTGATCTGTGGACACAAATCACAGAAGGGAGGTATTTCTTGTACAACAGCAGGAGGCAGAACATGTCATTGGAAGAATGCAAAGTCCAAGTTTTCATACACTCCTCTAAGATAGTGCATTGACTACAAATGTATTATTGCTAGTACTGTACATAAGGCATAGAACAAATTGGGCTCCCAGTACCTCAGTGAGCTGCTGACCCCCCCCCACACTCACACACACACACCAGCAAGGGCAATTTAGTGCCTGGGGCAGGGACATTTGAAAAGTGCATTCCTCTAAATTAAAGCAGCAGTGCAGTGAAAAATATTTTTCCACAACACTCCTTTACACCTTCTATTAATAACAATATTATTTTTTTATCTTAAAAGGACACTGTCAACCCCGTTAGGCCTCAGAGTGTCTCTAGTTAGAACAACACCTTATGATTACTCACATTCTATAAAGACTGCTAATGTAGCTGGTAGTTTGATTCTGATTCTGTCTTTCTTTTTAAGTGTGAAAAAAAAAGACTGCCCATCTACTGGTGTTACTACACAAAAACATGTTTGTTTACATCCTTCGTCCTGCTCCCACTACATCATACCTGAATGTGAGAACACCCCAAATGCAGTCTAGTCACTCAAGATACAGTGGGGGAAAAGGAAGACAATTGCATCATGAGTAGCTGCACTGTTTGAGGGTGTTTCTAATGTTCAGGAAGCATGCAATAACAGTAGATCAAGGATCTGAAACAAAGCAAAGTTTGATATAATTATACCATTAGCATGAATTTCAGGTCTACTAAGAAAGCAAGTATATGAAACAACCACCAACATCAATTAATTTTGTGAAGATAAACAATACAAAATGTAAGATTTCAACTAGAAATTATATGAAGCAGAAAAGGGTTTAAAAAGTCCCTTTATTGCTTTATATATTTGGTAGTTGGTGATGGGATGTTTCACAGATGGGCATGGGTGGTTGGAAGAGATATATTAATAATATTATTGTAAAACTTCATAAAGCATAGAAGAGAGGAGAGAGCTTGGTGCTAGAGGGTAGGGTATTAATCCAAAAGGGGTCTATAAGGCATGGGGTGGGCACTGTAGCTAATAGTGGTGGTCCTTCTATGTTGAAAAAACTGTTTTTTGTTTGTTAAAAAAAATTGCTTAGTTTTCATTGATAAAGTTAACAATAATCTGGCTTTATTGTATCAGCACATCTTCATGGCCAAGACCAGAGTAGAAAGAGGCGGTAGGGGAGGAAGGGTACTGTACAAGTCAGGAGATAAGGGGCAATCTAAAACAGAATGCAAAAATATAGGTCACAATTGTCATGACTATCATGCACTGCTGCTATAAATGACTTCCACAAGGTCACACAGTGAATATTTGTCTCTGATAGGTTTTGAACCTGTCATCATCAAGTTTCCAAACTAGTGTCCTAAGCAGTATACTACAAAGCATCAAAACATGGGATAAAATCTTATTCCAATCCCCACATGCTCCTCTCCTCCTGTCTAATTAAGTTTCAAGTTATTTGGAATTGCATTTTCTAATATCTAATCATCCAAGCAGACCACTAAAGCAGTAGGTAAGGCTAGAGGGATGTTGGGGTGTATAAGTAAGGGTATCACAAGTCGGAAGAGGGCAGTAATAATCCCTCTCTACAAGACACTGGTTAATCCCCATCTGGAGTACTGCATGCAGTACCGGAGGCCACGCCTTCACAAGGACATTAACCAAATTGAGGTAGTCCAGAGAAGGGCTACCAAAATGGTGCAGGGACTGCATCAGAAAACATATGAGGACAGATTAACTGAACTCACTATGTATACCCTAGAGCAAAGGAGGGAGAGAGAGGTGATATGATTGAAACACTCAAACATCTTAAGGGCATTAACAAGGTGAAAGAGTCTAACATGTTTCAATATAAGAAAAATAGCAGGACAAGAGGACACAGCAAGAGATTAGTGGGAGACCGATTAAGAGATAATTTGAGGAAGTTCTTTTTCACAGAAAGGGTGGTGGATGCATGGAACAGCCTACCTCAGGAAGTGGTGGATATGGATACAGTGCAGGGCTTAAAACAGGCATGGGCTAGGCATAAGGGAGCAATACAGATGAGTATGAATAGATAGGCCATTGACGGAGCAAAGGCCAATGGCACATTCTTAAGGTAGAAAAAGAAATGGGCAGACCGGATGACCCTTGCAGTCCCTATCTGCTGTCAACATCTATGTTTCTATTTAATGTCCTCATTATAAGGTGTTAGCATGGCTCAGTTCATAACACACAGCCTTCTGGGCTAGAGGTCATGGGTTCTAGTCTCACAGATGATTAGGTTCATACAGTAGATGCTGGCATCCCAGCATACTAAGTGGATGCTGTATTGTCAGAGTGTGCCGTCCTTCAGGTGTGATATTTAACTGTCAGTCTGTTCCGTCGGTTGTTCAGATGTTCCTAAAAGATCCCATGACACTTCTAAAAGTGACAGGGAATTTGTCAAATTGCCCCCATTCACTAAAAATACCACTAATAGCTCAATCTGGTACTGTTTCAGTTGATTTGCATTGGTGGCCCCCTTTTCACCCTTCCCCCGGATGAGGCTGAAAATAGGTAGTATTGTATAGTTCTCATTTCTCAAGCAACAAAATCTAAATAAATATTTGAAATATGTTATTCTCTTTTGAACATACAGTACCTTATACCTCCAGACCATGCACTGCACCAATTTCTGTACAAAAGCATACCTGTCTAGCCAATACTACTTGTAAGTATACTATTGTAAGTAACCTTTCTTAAATGTATCAAATTGTATATATGTAACTAACTTTATGTAATGTATCTATTGTATTTATGTATCTTTCTCACATGCTCAGAAGCTTGTAACCCCTGTCCCCGGGGCACACCTGGAAACCTGTGTGCCTTTCCCAGTTACAATTGTTTAAATAAATAAAAATAAAGTAAATATGGCTCCCTAACTATGTCTATTTATATGTGAACATATGTAAGCATGCCTCGATTTCTCAAGTCCTCCTACAGTAAGTATTATAAGTCATATACAGCATTCATTTAAAGCCCATATTCTTTCATTCTTTGTTTGGAATGGAGATCCTAAGGGATTTGATGATTTTGTAAACTGTAATCCAAATATTTTCTCTATATTTGAAATGTGCTATAGAGACATTCACAAAGATATGTTTCTTTTTAAAATATTTGCATGGAGAGATAACTTGTCACTTAATACCATTATTTTTACAGAACACCTGCAAACAGGGAAAGTTGTATTTTATGCTTGCAGTCACCTTCAAGGGCATCTGAAAAGAAACTTCTTTTGTAGGACAATTTGGGAGCATCAGATGAGTTTGACAAACAGAAAGATTTTACAAGCTGAGTAGATAACCTCTCACAAAGGTTGCTTGCCAGAGGTTATAAAATATATTGCTTGTAGTCAGCAAAATATAGGGTCAGAAATACAGATACAGCTAGTCTGTTTAAAAAACAACAACACAGTTAGAAGACCCCAGGGTAGAGTTCTTTGTGCATTCATATTGTCTACAAAAAAGGTCAAACAGTATATTCTCAGACACTCACATTCTTTCCAGGGGCTAGTAGTCCAGCAACATTTGCCCACAAGCCCTTAACACTACAGGATAAATCTGTAAAATTGACATCAATCTCCTTTCTGGAACCTTCTCCCTTCAGGATCTCAACATCTCCTGATGAAAACAAGAATATGGCAAATGTACACAGAGCCACAACACATATTTATTTTTGTTTTTCACATTGCTTTATTGAAAACCTGGAAAGTGGATTGAGCTTAATAATACCATTATTGACAAACTGCCTTGGCAAGAGACTTCAAGAGGCAAGCAAAATAAAATACTTAAATATCTGATTTACAAATTATAAGTGTAATGCTATTATATAAAGTAATAATGTAATATATTGACTCATTTTTAAAACTCACATAGTTTGTAGAGTTTCAGAGGAATATACAGAGTCCATTCCATAGAAGTGGTGAAGAAAGAAACAAACTCTGGTCAGAGCTGGTACAGCTGCTCAGAGCGGTGGGACAGAGTAAAAGAATACTCAGCATTCTGATCGTGTTGGAGTCTGCCATACCCAAGATTGCAGCTGTGGCAGAACTGCGCATGAGCGAGTATGCAGTTTGTTTCGGCTGCCATCTTGGGCACTGTGGCCATCATCTTCACAGTTGCAGGAGAAAAATTAGTGCCCTATGAAAGGGGTGTGCTTTTTGGCTGGCAGAGGGGAAGGGCCACAAAAAGACAATGGAGTGGAACTGCGCCAAAGCACTGTGGAAGCATGCCTGAGAGCAGTCCAGTCACGTGCTTCCACGGTGTTCCTAAACAGAATGTTAGCAATATGTCTGTGGAGCTGAACCCACACAGCCATAAAAATACTCTTTTCATCAAATAGTTTAATTGTTGGTATGTTACAATTCAGTGTGCTTTATGAATTAATGGATTAAAAGCTTTATATTGGTAATACAAATTATGACAAAACACAAGTTCATCTTTAAATAATATTAAATATTATCCAATGGGACCAACTATTGAAGCATCAGACACTGGGGGATCAGTTGCCATCATGAGTGGTGTGTGTTCTTCAGCCATAAAAATGCAAATCTATGCATTATTAATTGTTGTTAATTTAACCACCTGTGCTTCAGCTATTTGAAACATAACATTTCCATATTCAAGAACTGACTGTAGGACCTGTGGAGCAATCACTTTTCTTGCTACAATTATCAGACATTTATTAGGGCACAAGAAGGCCCTTAATGTACAGTATATTGATGGCATTTGGTACTGTATGGCTAGGATATTTGAAAAGTTTGTCAGACACAAAATTGAATAGTGACTCACAACCAGTGGTAGTGAACATGAAATAGGCAGGCAGCAAGGCAAGGCCCATAGTTGAAGAGTGGACAAAGTATTTGCAATTCAGATAACAAGCACAAAAAACAATCAGCACAAACAATATGCTAATGAGGATCCTAGATTTGTGTACCTGACATAGTCAAATATAGAAAGCAAAGAGTGAGAACAAATTGCAAAATAATGAGTGCAACCATAATCCAAATGGAAGCTAGTCTTATCCAGTTGCAAATTACAACAGGGGAGCAGGAACACATGCTGCATGTGCCTAAAATGGCTACCAGCCCTGTGTTCCAGACACTCACACCATGGCCCTGTTTGTGCTATTACTGAGCTGACACGAGATGCAAAGGAGGCCCATGAGTATGTTGCCCAATGCACAGGCATGACACTGCCATATGTCCCTCACAGGGGTCCAGAGGACATGTACACATTCCTGGAGTTGTCTGACCAGCAGATAGTGGACTGGTACTGACTGTATTTCAACACTGTTCAGGTACTGTGTGATGTACTCCAAGAGAACCTCCAAATCAGCACAGCTTGAAGTCAAGCACTGTCAGTGGAATCAAAGGTCACAGCAATACTGTGATTCCTTTCCACTGGTACATTCCAAATGCACTGTGGGACAGCATGGGGGTAACATTCTTAGTAGATTTCCACCTACTCCCCCAGAATCTAGATGTTCAGACTAAGAGGTGAGATGACTAGATCACATTCCCCATACCACAGGAGCATAGATCAGCAAACAATGCAGGCATTTTATCAGGGTCCACATTAGCCAAATGTGGCAGTTGCAGTGGACTGTACTATTGTTGCCATCAAGGCACCATTAAGGTGGAAGTGAGAGGCACTTTATAACTGCAAGGGTTTCCACTCCTTCAATATACAAGTGATGTATGATGGTGACTCCCAAATCACTAATGTGGTTGTAAATTACTCAGGTGGAACAAAATATGCCTTCATCTGGCAAAAGTTTTCCCTGTGAAGAATGTTTACAACTGGGCATATACAAGGTGGATGTCTATATGTTAAGTATGACATGACCACCTCCAGACACCATAAATAGCATTTAACCAACTTCTTACCACTTCCCACAGGTGACAGTGCATAACCCCTGCGTCCATGGCTAATGACTCCTGTGCTGTGGCCAGCAACTGACAGTAAAGAGCGTTACAAAAAAAATATAAAATAGCTATTCAGGATCCTCAAAAGGAAGTTCTGATGCCTGGACTAGTCTGTTGGGGCTCTACAGTATGGACTACAAAGATGCACAAGATATTCCTTGCCGACAGCATCTGGCAGTTCAACATTGAATACCCCTATATATCCCTGAGGGTGACAAACTAGATAACAATGGTGGTGCAGGTCCTGAAGACCATCAGTCCAACAGTTCACTATGGGCAGCTTGACCCCAGACTGGCCAGATGCTACTGGGAGGTAAGAGACTGGCTGAATGCAGACAGCTTCACTGAAGCAAAGACAGACAATACACAGTGATGTACAGTACATGGCTTAATGAAGGAAAACATAATAAGCAAGGCAATACAAATATAAATAAAGAGCATCATGCACATATGGGAAAACACAGCAGGTATGAAACTGAAGCATATGGTGCACCTGCACAAACTGGGGAACTTGGCAGGTGGGAAAACTAAACAAAAACAACTGCACCTGGCACATACTGTATGCTTCACCAAAAAGGGTTACCTGGGATAGAGACAACAGGAATGTGGGGAGAGGAGTGTGGAGCCACTGTCGTAAGACTCCTTGGTTGATGGTTTTTGGACACAGCCGGTGGTGTAATCTCACCCACCTTCCCTGCAACCCACCCACACCAAGACTCGACCGACATTTATAGAGTAGGTCCCATAGGGCAGCAACATCCTGCATCCACACAGGAAGTAGCAATGGACAAATAAAAAAAAAATAAGCAGAGGCAGCATAAGCAGGAAGTAGATTGGGGGGAAGCAGGTGGTAGATTGAGGAGAGAAAGAGACATGTTGGAAGTGGTGCAGTGCAGTGGTTGTGGAGCAGCAGTCTTCAGGGAGATGTTCTGGAGGATGAGATGCTGCCCTAACTGCAGGCACCTCTCTGAGCTGAAGAAGCAGGTTGCCTGTCTCTGAGCAGAGTTGGCCAGGTGCCCACCCTGAGCCCACTCGGTCCACAACCTGAACCTCAGAGGATGCCCAAGAAGAAGAGTGATTGGACCATGGTGGGCTCAAGGAAGGTGAGGGGAGGGGATCAGAATCACATCCCCCAACCAGTCCAGCTTAATAACTCCAACACTGTGTTGGAGGAATGGGAAAGCACCACACAGACACCCACAGCTGGGGCCAGTGAGAATGGGTGAGTCCTCTAGGGTGGAGACCCAAGGAGGAGGGACAGGCAACACAGAGGAGGGGGAAGCTTCTCCTAGTGGGGGACTCCATTGTCCTGGGGGTAGAGTTAGGGACAACTAGCAGGGGAGAGGAGGTCAAGTGCCTCCCAAGAGGCTCTGCATGGAGGGATGGGATGCAGATCTACAGGATCGCTATGGCAATAGCTAGGAGGGAGGAGCTGGATGTCATTGTCCATCTGGGGACCAATGACCTGGTAGGGAGAAGGGTGGAGTTATCCAGAGTCCAGGAGAATTTCAGGAAGCTGGGGGCTAACCTGAAATGGATAGCACACTCCATCACATTCTCAGAAGTGCTACCTATCTCAGGGCACAGGGGAGTCTAGGGCACATCATGTCCAGACCTTCAACTACTGGTTGAAGGATTGGGACAGAAGGGAGGGTTTTGGCTTCATGGGGGACTAGGGCCTGTCCTGGGAAGATGTGAGTATATACACTGAGGACAGCCTGCATCTGTCTGAGAAGGAGACTTTGGTCCTTAGTGAGAAGTTTAAATATTTCAGCAATGAACATTTAAACAGGCCAAGGGGGGAGAACCAGGAGGGTCAAGGGGCTTAGAAAAAAACCCTCCATGGGAACATGCAGGAACATAAGTTGACAACAGCAACTGCTGAATCAGTTGGAGAGAGCATGCAGGCAAAGTGTGTATAAGGAAGCGATATGGGGGGACAAAGCATATAGGAAAGAAAACTGGGGTGAGGGGAAGAGACAAGAGAGAGAGAGAGAAAAGGAACAGAGGGATGGTAGGCTGTAAACAATGAAAGGTCATGTAAACAAATGCCAGTAGCATGTGAAATAAGGTTCCAGATGTGGAGGCATTGTTGGCAGAAGCAGACCTTGACTTAGCAGTAATAACAGAGACATAGTACTCTGCTAGTCACAGCTGGGACATTAATGTACTGGGTTATACACTGTTCAGGAGGGATAGGGAAGGTAAAAAGGGTGGGGGGTGGATCTGTACATCAGAGATGGTATAAAAGCTACAGAAGTTCAGGGAAGACAGGGGAAGGCCGAGGCAATGTGGGTCATCCTTGAGCCAGGTAATGGCACAGCAAAACACACAGGGGTAATCTATAGACCTCCAGCACAGAGGAAGGAAGTAGACAGGCAACTAGTGGAGGACATACATGACATAGCAGCGAAAGGTAAAATCCTGCTGCTAGGGGATTTCAATATGCTGGACGTGGATTCGACCACCTAGCCGGCTGTTTCAGATAGAAGCACAGCCATCCTGGAATCCCTGCTAGGGCTTAGTCTCAGGCAGCTGGTGCATGAGTCAACTAAAGACAAGTCAATTCTGGACCTGGTATGGACCAATGGGAACAGAATCAAAGGAGAACAGGTGGAAGGGCAGCTGGGGTGAAGCAACTACCACATGGTGTGGTTCAGCATGGAGGCAGGGACTCAAGTGAGCCACACAAGGGCAAGAAATTTAGATTTCAGGAGGGCAGATTTCACAGAAATGGCTAGCTGTATAAGAACAGTCTTGGGGAAGGGAGAGGTAATGGGGGGGGGGTGGAAGAACAATAGTGGAAACTGAAGGAAGCCATATTGGAGGTAACAAACCAATGCATTAGGATAGTGGCCTAAGGGAAAAGAAGAAGGAAACCACTATGGTTTTCTAAAGAGGTTGGAGAAAAATATTAGGGCTAAAAGATTGAGTTTCAGAAAATATAAGGGACCCAAAGAGAGGATGACAGACTGGTGTACCTCGACTGTCTAAGGGAAGCAGGGAAAGCTGTAAGGAGAGCTAAGGCACAAACAGAGGAGGATTTAGCAAATATGGTGAAAAAGGGAACTAAGACATTCTATAGGTACCTCAACAACAAAAGCAAAAATGGAGGGTGGGGGGGGGATAGTGCGGCTCAAAGTGGAAGAGAGAGTGTAAAGAGGGGAATCTAGACAAGGCAGAAATACTGAGCAAATACTTTTGCTCAGTATTCACTAAGGAGGGGCAGTGTCAAGGACCACAGTTGGGTGGCAGAGGCAATGAAGGGGGAGACATGGACACCAGTCCATTCACAGTGGACAGAGTTCTGGAAGAACTCTTAAAGCTGAAGGTGGATAAAGCCATGGGGCCAGACAGAGTACACCTACAGATGTTAAGGGAGCTCAAAGAGAACTTGTAACACCTCTGGCAGCTTTGTACACAGAGTCACTCAAAACAGTGGTGGTTCCAGAGGACTGGAGGAGGGCACATCTAGTACCACTGCACAAAAGTGGCAGTAGGGAGGAGGTGGGGAACTATGGGCTGATCAGCCTCACCTCTGTGGTGGGGAAGATCATGGAAACACTGGTGAAAGAAAGGATAGTGGCACACCTGGAATCCAGTGGAGCCCAGGATCTGAGGCAACATGGATTCACATCAGGAGGTAGTATCACACAAATCTGATAGATTTTTTTGATTGGGTGAGTAGGGAAGTTAATCATGGAGGGGCGGTAGATGTCACCTGCCTAGATTTCAGCAAAGCCTTTGACTCCATCCCACATAGAAGGCCGATTAACAAGATTGGAAGTCTGGGCATGGGATGAAAGGTAACACACTAGGTTAAAAACTGGCTGACAGACAGGAGGCAGAGGGTGGTTGTAAATGGGATCCCATCCAGGGAAAGGGATGATGGGCAGAGTACCACAGGGATCAGTACTGGGACCAGTCCTGTTCACTGTCTTCATTAGTGACATTGTAGAGGGGCTGGAAGGAAAGGTCTGCCTATTTGTGGATGACACCAAGATCTGCAACAGGGTGGATACGCCAGAAGGGGTTCAAAAAATGAAGAGGGACCTGGAGAATCTTGAAAGATGGTTAGGGAAGTGGCAACTGAGGTTCAATTCTAAGAAGTGAAAATAATGCACCTGGGTAGATGGTACCCTGTAGATAGCTACAGGATGAGGGGGTGGCTGACCTGACTGTCACTAAAGAGGAAAATGACCTAGGAGTTATCATCTTTGATGACCTCAAATATCAAAGCAAAATGCAAAGGCTGCGGGGAGGGCCAGTGGCATGCTGGGGTACATGGGCAGGGGTATCATTAGCAGGAGAGGGAGGTGGTGATGCCATTGTATAAAACATTGGTAAGACCTCATCTGTAGTACTGCATGCAGTTCTGGAGGCCACACCTGTGGAAGGACATAAACAAGGTGGTGGCTCTCCAGAGAAGGGGCGACAAAGATGGTGCAGGGCTTGCAACACAAAACATATGAGGAGAGACTAGGGGACCTCAATATGTACTCATTGGAAGAGAGGAGAGAGGAGAGAGTGGGTTGTCATGACAGAAACTTTCAAATACCTCAAGGGCCTAAACAAGGTACAGTTGGGGGGACCTTTTCCAATGGAGAAAAAGTACTAGAACAAGGGGAACGACATGAAATTGGAGGGGGGTAGATTATGGGGTAATGTGAGGAAGTTTTTCTACACAGAGATGGTAGTTGACACTTGGAATAACCTGCCACAAGAGATAGTGGGGGCAAGCACAGTGGATTGGTTTAAGCATGCCTGGGTCAGGCACAGGGGAACCTTGAGAGTGGAGGGAGTGATGAAAAGCCATTGATTACATACGGTCAGTGGTCACATACACTGTATAGGGCCTGTGGGCAGACTGGATGGGTCTAGCAGTCTATATCTGCCGGCAATTTCAATGTTTCTATGTAAAACACAGCTCCTTACTACTATGGCCACATCCACATGCCCCACTGTCACATGATTGGTACTGTGGCCTAGAGGGGCTGGAGGTGGGTTAAGACAACACCCATTCCTACTTTCTGCAGTGTGGGCCCATAACTATGCTAGCAGTGAGGGCCTCACTGTTGATCTAGACATATGCATTGGGCCATGGTACATTGGTATAAGACCCCTTTCCACATCACATACCTTCTGCTACCCCACTGTCTCAGCATTCACATCCTCCTTTGGGGTAAGGTCATGTTGATTAGATGGACCACCATCCATGGTTTACAACCTGTTGCATGCAATTGACAGCTATTTCTTAGTACAGCACATCATGCACCTGTGCCTCTTCTTCTAATTGTCAACAGTATGATCATCCCCTGCCTCTGTGTTGATGGCTTTCGTGACCTCCTCCCATGCCTTGTCCTGTTGGTATAAGCAGATAGACCAGCAGATTTGCTGTTCCCAAGCTAAATATTCTCACACCAGGACCTGCAGGAGTGCAATAAGAAAAAGCATTGTAGTATACACACCACCTCAGGACTCTGCCCGACTGGTATGGATGTCATAGCTCCACACAATACAGACTGAACACATAGACCATACAGTATGATAGACAATGCAGTAGTTAACAACAGTACAGTACATAAGCAAATAATTATCCCTAAAATTATTTATTTTATTTTATTTATTTATTTATTTTTTTATTAGATCATCGATTTACAGACCTTTGAGTCAATAGAGCAATACATCACAGCAAACAAACAGTACAGTACATAAAGCTTAGATTAGAAAAGCAACCAGTGTTACAGGCATTCACTGGTGGTACACACTTGGTAAAAGGTGGATCACAGTAGTCATAATATAGGTACATAATATAGATACACGAGTACCATGTCAGGTATGTATTTTATTATATTAGTCAGCAGATGTTGCATGAGACCCCAGGTATATACAGCAAAAGTAGTCAGGGCAGACCCAGCTTATGGGTGAAGGTAAGGAGCGGGTGGGGGATTATGTGCAGTTGCAGCAGAGAGTGCTTGTCAGATGGCTTCTGAGGGAGACCTTGAAAGGACCAAGCTTAGTGGAGTCAGCTATATTGACTGGGAGGGAATTGAACCAGGAGGGAGCCCGATAGCAAAAGGATCTCTGGGCTATAGAGGTCCTTATCCTGGGGACAATAAGGGAGGTTTTGTGCTGCAGGTGGAGACTTAGGGGGAGGCACGCTGCAGGGAGGTAGTGACCCCAAGGGGGGAGAGCCCTAGCAGAGTCTTTTTGCAAGAAGGCAGGTTTGGAAGCGGAGTCTTTCTTCAAGCTTGAGCAAGTTGGTGGTACAGTACAGCAGGCACATATGGGTGTGCCTAGGGGATCCCAGCATTAGCCTGCAGGCCTTGTTTATATAGAGCTGGATTCTTGCAAGTGCTGTGTTGTCGGCTGCAGCATAGATGGGCAGCCCATAGTTGATTAGCAACAGAACAGAGGAGGTGATTGCCAATCTAAGGGCCTCTTGTAGTAGGCAGTCCCTATGGTGGTATAAGAGTCCAATTCGGACATTGGTGGCAGCAGAAAGGGCATTGATATGGGAATAGAAGGAGAGTGCCAAATCAAAGGTAATGCCCAGATACTTGTAGGATTAAACCTGCTCAATGGGGTTTAGTTTGCTACGCAGTATCATGAGAGGGGCACCACTGACTTTGCTTTGGTGATGCGAGAAGAGCATAGCTTTGTTCTTTTTTAGGTTCAGAACTAGCCTTTGTGATGTGAACCAATGCTCAGCTCTATTAAAAGCTTGTTGGAGGGCGGTCTGGAGTGTGTTGGGGTTGGGGTCAGCAGCTAAGAGAACAGCGTCATCCGCATAGAGGAGAATCTTACTTGGGCAGGCCAAAGGGAGGGAGTTGAGGTAGATACTGAAGAGGAGAGGGCCTAAAATGGAGCCCTGGGGAACCCCAGAGTGGACAGGTCGTGTGTCAGATAGGGTGCTATTGATGTTTACACACTGAGTTCTGGCAGAGAGGTAGCTGGTGAACCATGCAAGGGGGCCAGGGGAGAAAACAAGGTATCTGAGGGAGTCAAGCAGTAGAGGATGGCAAACCGTGTCAAAGGCCTTGGAAAGGTCAATGAACACGGCACCAGCAGGACTTCCGGCATCAAGAGCAGAGTGCAGAAAGTTGGAGAATTCAAGTAGCGCAGTTGTGGTGCTGTGACCTGCATGAAAGCTATGCTGTTCAGGGCACAGGATATTGTGCATGTCCAGGTATTCGGCAAGCTGGTTGGCAACTATTTTTTCAAGGGCTTTAGAGAGTGGGGGGAGGATGGAGATAGGTCGATACTGACCCGGGGTTGCTCGATCACCACTGTTTAGGATGGGAGTGATAATGGTGGTTTTCAATGTGCTGGGGAACTGACCCCGGCACAGAGAGTGGTTGAGCAGCTCAATAAGTGGGATCAGGATAGCATCCAATGTCAGACGAAGTAGCCTAGTGTCCAGTAGGTTGGTGCTGGAGTTATTACTACTAATGGCTTTTTGCAGAAGGAGTCTAGCCTCCAACGGGGAGGTGGTATGTAGGTAGAAAGGAGGTCTCTAGAGAGTGGGCAGGTGTGTTACTGGGATGGGGTCAAAGAAGTTACTGGGCAGGACTGAACTCAGGTCTGAGAAAGTGTGGTTTAGGCAGTCTGCAATGCCAAGGGGGTCAGAGCAGACAGTTCCATTAAAGGAGAATTGAGGGGGGGTGGGGAGTGGGATTTCCTATTCAGCTCCTTTACATTATCCCAAAAGTTTCTAGCCGACCCCCAGGAGGAGACAGGAGTGGATTGGTAGTACTGGGCTTTGGCCTGTCGAATGACCCAAGTACACTTATTGCGCTCAGCATTGTACTCTTGCCTATCAGCTGGCTTGACAGATTCCATGGCCATATGCCATAGGTTGTCTCTCATTTTAAGTTTGTGAAGGGGGGTAACCCAGGGCACGTTTTGCTTTTTGGTGCAATTTCTAATGAAGGGGGCATGGGGTCACAAGCAGTGTTAAACAGTGCGAGTGGAAAAGTCCAATGCCTCATCTATGGACGGTGCAAGCCTGATTGGGGATCAATCCAGTTGTGAGAGGTACAGTTTAAGGTGACGCAGGCCACCTGGGAGTAGGCGACATCACCGGGTAGTTTGTGGTGCAGGTTTGCTGTTGGCAGTGGACCAAGAGAATACGACTGGGGAGTGGTCACTAAGTGAGTTGGGAAGTACACTGATATCGAGCACCCTCTGGGGGCAGTTGGTAATGGTGATATCCAGGAGGGTGCTGGAGCCTGTAGAGGGGTTGAATCTAGTTGGGGTGGGACAAGCTGGGACATGTCAAGGGTGGCAAAGATATCTCTGCTTTGGGTGGACATGGCAGAGAGCCAGTTGATATTCAGGTCACCAACAATTATCTGGGCCATTTTGGATGGTAGGCCAGAGAGATAGTCAGCAAGTGCCTGAATGGCGAGGTCTTGCTTTCTGGGGAATATAAGCAACGGTGAGAAAGAGTGGGCCCTTACCAGGGTTGGGGAGATTTTTAGCTTGAGGGCTTGCACCCCATTATCAAGCTTGGGTGGTGGAAGTGAATGTCCAAGGAGGGAGTCACGCATATAGACACCACAACCACCTCCATGTTTACCCACCCGATCTTCCCTGAAATGGGTGTAACCAGGGAGGGAGATGAAGGAGTCAGGGGTGGATTTGGATAACCAGGTTTTGATGAGTGCGACAATGTCCAGTTGGTGCTGAGTAACCCAGCATGGGACATTACATCCTGGTATGATATTTTACATGCCAGTGCACATGTCAATGGGTATGTAGAAAGCTGGCATTACATTGTTCTATTCAGGTGATAATGGGGTATGTACAACAGTATACAATACATGAGCTGTGCATGGTGAGTGCAGATCCTGTGTGTGATGTCAAAGAAACACAGAGGATCTGGAGCTGCACAATTTGCAGCACTGCCAGAGGATAATGGACACCAGCTGGAGGATAGGCAGGAGACTGAATGATTTTGGTTGTGGTGGTTCTCCAAGACTTTGGTGAGGAACACGGTTCAATGCCTTATTTACTTGCATTGTGCATTAGTTGTGGGTCATTTTGCATTAGTCACTATTTCCTGCAATACTAGTAAGCAGAGTGGGCTCTATGCACAAATGGGTGAACGTAGCATAGCTGCCATGTTTTGGCATATACACACAAAATGCATGCATGCCACACATGTGTGGCATGCATGACAGGAGAGCACAATGGCGAAAATGCACCACTGACAGTCCTGCACTGCCATATGCATTATACAGGCTTAGAGGTGTTCCTGCACAATGGACACCTCTGGCTGCCATCATGCACATGCACAATGCCAATTACATTAGCAAGACATGTGCAGAAGCAGGCTAGAGGCAGCAGGCCTGGCATGGGCTGCATAAATATCCTGCACATGGTGCACGGTAGCAGTCCAGCACTGCAGAATGCCACCACACAGTACTGGTGGGCCACAACAGAAACAGGTAACACACCACCGATGGTCATGATGTCATGGAAGGGCATGTACTGCCCTGCACATGCCTGTAGGTGCATCATAGACTGACCCCCCCACGGATAGCCATATACCATGGGCCATACCCATGGACACACATGGGTGGCACAGCGCCACTGCCCATGGCTGGTGCAGGTCTAGACATGGAAGGTCCAGCCCCATGCAACAATGTGGACAAGCAGAACCAGCACCACACATGGTTGTTGGGAATACACACAGCCCACAAGCATGGCGTGATGGTCCCATGGCAACTGGACTGGCCCAATGTCCCAGGACACCCCACAGCCCAAGGAGGCCTACATGGTGTACCTGTGTGCGTGTTGTGCCCACACCACCCCAGGGAGCACCATGGCCAGCTACAAAGGCAATATGCAGCAGCTGGCACAGCTATGTACACAACATGTATGCCACGGCATGCTGCCTGTCATGCAGAGACAGTAAGCCATGCAGACACCCCCACACCATCCCTGTAGACCCCCATAGCCTGCACACACATACCCCCAATGTCCCATCCCCACTACAAGGAGATGCACTGACCCAAGGTATGCAGGGTCCAATGTATTTATTAATGCCCACAGCAGCACATGGTGATATGAAGTACCATGCTCATAACATGGCATCCCATGTCACATTATGCCTGCAGATAATCCTCCTCCTCTGAGTCCTCAGACTGTCTCAGTGGCGTGCTTTTGGTGTAGCCCCTCTGGACCAGAACCATCCTTTGCAGTGACCCATGGTAGCCCTGAAATGAGAAAGAACATAGAGTGGTGCACATTAGTGTGATGCAGATGTATGGTGTGGGATGTACACCTCAGGTGACACTTGACAAGTCAGTACCACCATGGAGGGCTGCAGAAATTACCACATTCCCTCAGTTTCATCCTTGTAATAGATGTTGGTGCTGCCAACCTGCAGGCTGAGGAAGCCTGGCAGCTGCTCTGGCTACTTGTGTTGCTTTGTAACCACCTGCCCAGTGGCCCTCATCTCTCAGATCACACAGTTCAATGGCAAACTCCTCCTGGTAGCCTGTAAGGTCCTGTGGAGACACAGACATAGGGAAAACATCCGTAGGGTGCATGTGCCAATCAACTACCCAAATAGGACACTCACAGGATGATTCCCACCTCCTCAGGCTCAGTGACACACCATATGGTGCCTCCCTCCAGGCAGTCCTGATAGTAACACACTCCACAGCTTATGTGGAGTCTACTAACAGCAGCAGCACATTCATCCATGACAGCTATTACAAACAGCGATAGTGATGCGAAAGGGAACCTCATGCAAGGGTACACTGCAAGACCACACAGCATGGGGATCACACACCCCCACCCCATGGTACAAGAGGAAGATATGCCCTGTAGGTCTGTGTGCTGGGAGGACCAGCACAGCACAAACAGTGCACATCCCTGCAGGTTGGAAAAGGGATCCAGAGCATAACAGCAATGTGTCCAGGGCTACTGCTGCACGCAGTCCTGCTGGATGATGTGATGGTACTTGGATATGCTAGATGACATCAGATACACCCATGTGTGCTCTGCCCACTGCTACAGGATACCAAGCTATGGGACATACATTGTCTGAAGAGGTTCTGGGTGAACCATGCCACACTGGCACACCTGTGCTCCATGGTCAGACACTGCGTACGGCCAATGACACACCGGTCAAAGACCATGTCAGTGGAAACAAAGGAATCAGAAAGGGTTCTATAGCACAAATTGCCAGGTCTTATGTGATGCACACGGCATCATCACCAATGTGTGACAAAGTTCCCAGGGTCATGCCATGACACCCATGTCCTGGACAACTTGGGCCTAGGGGCACATCTTGCAGTACATGGCAGTGTGGACAGGTGACTGCTAGGTGGGTATCTGCACTCAATGGGCACGGAGGTGAAGGGTGGTCTGCATTGCACTGTATTAACACTGATCATGCTCCCATTCACAGGTGACAGCAGGTATCTTCTGAGGCCATACCTGATAATGCCATACCTGGCAACCACAAGGACAGGAAGAAGTAGCCTACGATGAGGTACATCGGAAGACATGTTCCATCATTGGAAGGACCAGTGGTGTACCGAAGATGCATTTCTGATGCCTGGACCACATGGCTGGCATGATAATGCTTGCACCCAGGGTGGCATGCAGAGTGTTCACCGTCTGCTCCATGCTGCATAACATATGTGTGCGCTGATGACTACCTGCACCTCCAGATGATCCATGTGCCAAAAACCTCTGTCATGGGCAGGCAGGGGTCAAGCCCCTACAGGACATACACATGGGCTGTGCTGTTTGCCTTGCCATGGCACACGGTTCATTCAGTAGATAGGTGGCAGGCCCATGGACACTGTGATGACCCACTGTTCTGAGTGCCCATGCACCCCTGTGCCATGCAGCCTGCTACTACAGGGTCCATGTCTGCTGTACCATGTGCATACTGGGGCCATGGCCATGGTGTTGTGGCCAGGGGGGGTGTCTGGTACACCACCCCTGCCAGGAGGCAGATATGTTATGGTGCGCATGTGTGGGAGGGAGCATGTGCACTGTGGTTACATTGGGTATCTGTAGGTAGGGGACCTCCAATACCTGGATTGAATGGTGCAGCTACTGTCAGGTCTAGGTGGAGGGAAACACCCATACAGGTGATGGACATGATGTGTGGCATGGGGGAACAGATGTCCTGTGTGTTTCCTCCCATTTCAACCCCTGCATGTGCATGGGTGGGGAGTGTGGCCTGTGTACTTATGTGTGCCAGTACCACATCATGTGTGCCAGTGACAGTGCACTATGCTGTCACAGTTGGTGCTGTGTTACTTCTGTCACTGGCCATGGCAAGGAATATTCCCATGTGCCCAGCCATTGCTGCACACCATGCGGCAGTGTACCACTCTGTGCACATGCTGCCTGTTGATGTCTTGTCACCCCAATAGGGTGCACGGTGATCTGCAGTGTGACATTGGAGGAGGTGGTGGTGGGTTTGGTTGGTGGCTCGTGCACTGGGGGATTGACAGTGGTATTGAGGGGGTGGGTTGGTGTTGGAGGTGGCAGTGGTGATGGATGTGTGGCACACCCTAGTCCTCCATCGGAGCCTCTGTGGGAGCCTGCACAACTGTGGGGGTCACTGCCAGCATGTGATCTGCTAGCATCTCCAGCACATCCCCTATGCAGATGATGCCCTAGCTTATTCCCACCACTACTTTGATCAGGTGGCCCAGCACCTCTGTGTTCTCATGTTGGGCTGAAAGCCTATCCAGTTCCAGACTGCACAGTTCTGGGTAGTGTGTCTGCAGGACCCACATAGCAGATGCCCTCATGTCATGTCTTGGGATGTTACCGCCCTGTCCACCGCATGTTCCATTTCTGGTGGTATGGGGAGGGGGGCACACGTATGGGTGCAGACATTGCGGGTTGGGCAGTGTCGATATTGCTGTCCAGCAGGGGGGCTGTGTCCATTGGCATGTCCCATGCACCATTCCATGCGGTGCTGTTCATGGGCTATAATTCAGGGTGCACTGCCGATTTTGCACTGGCATTCTGCAGGGTACCTCCATGTTCACTGCTGCCATGGCATCTGGATGCATCAGTCCATCATCCATGGCCTCCACTGAGCCAGTTTCTGCCAGACCCTCCTTCATGTTGTCCTCCTCTCTCATTGGCAGCTCCTGGGTTGTACCCATCGATGGATGCATAGACAGGTGTTAGTGCTCTCTTTACTGCCATGGTGCATGTTGTTCTGCACTGCAGTTGGCGTGGTGCACCATGGGTGTGCATCACTTAGGGATGGTCCTCATAGATGTCCCTGTGGGATGCAAGACACTACAGTTGGAGGTCTAGCCCACTGGCACAGGGGCAAGACTTCTGCTTGCAGTGCCAACATCCTGGGTTCGGCAAGAGACTCGGAAGTTGGAGGGCCAGCCGGGTGAAGAAGGATCAAGAGTCCTGGGGATTGCTCTCTTCTCTGGGGGGGGGGCGTGTCTGGCACTTTACAGACCCCTGGCTGAGGCTGGGGTTACCATTGTGGCCAGTGTCCTCACCTTAGGGGAGGCGGGGTGGACACTGGAAATCATTGCACATCCCCACCCCCAGGGGTTCTGCATTCAGGAAACGCTGGTCTCTGGGCATGATGCCCAGCTCTGCCACCATCTCCACTGCCACCAATGTCCACCTGCGGGGGGAGGCTGCTCCTGTAGCCCAGACATGGGGGTAAGCCACGGCTTGTCAATAGTGTCTGTCAGGAGGGGGTGCCCACCTGGTTGCCTCACCCAGTGGGGTAAGCCTGGACATGGTGGATGGCAGGCTGGGCAGAGCTGAGCTCCCATAAGGATTGGGGGTTGGACCCCCCAAAAAGACACTACAGTTAAGTGTGTCACAGCCCCACTGCCCCCTCTTGTTTGCCTCCCCATGGCCACAGCATATCTGGCATTGTATCCACGCCCTCCGCCTCCCCATGCCTTGAGAAATGGGCAAGGGTCTCCACCACTAACTGCTCCAGAATGCTCAGCACATTCTCAGAAGATGATGGACCACTGCCCGTGACCATCAGTGCCTGGTTGTCCGCTCACAGCTTCCACTTCATGGCAAATGGAGGTAATTTCATTTGTGTTTTATCACAGAGAGCATCTGTTTCTCTGGCCCAGCGACATTGACTGCCACCTGTATTTCCATCCAGATCCTGTGCTTGATTTCAGCGGCTGTGGTCAGGGCATGGGTCCTGTACAAGACAGCATGACTGGCGTGGATATCAGTGACAAGGGCAGTTAACTGCACTCCCATAAAGTTGCTCAACCTGGTCTTCTGGGAGCCTTTAGGGTGACCTCTTGTGCCAGACACTGCTCCCCCAACACCATAGTGTGGCTGTTGCTGCATATCCGCCACCTGCTATCCAACGCTCTGTTCTTCCTGTGCTGCTTCTTCAACCATTTTGTCTGTGGTATTCATATATGTGCATCTGCGTGAGAGGTGCATATCACCATATATGGTGAGGTCAAGGGGCATGTCCAAGTGTTGTGTGACTGGTCAACATGCCCCGCTTGTACCTCCATGCATCTGATGTCCCCACCCCTGACTCCACCCCTCCTTGTGTGTATGTTCTTGAATGCAGCACTGTCAGTGCTGTCTGTGCGATTTGTAGGTGTGCAAGATGGGTACGTTGCTTTAGCATGCAGTTCACATGCCTTTGTGCATAGCCCCCATTGTGAATGCAGATTGGTGTACTAAGAATTCCACCATACCCTTTGTTTGGGTCAGGCATCAGTTTTGCTGTAAATAGAGCTGGCATTGAAAATCCTTGTCATGTTTTCAATTAGAACAAACTCAGCACTGAGTGTCACGTATCATTGAGGGTCATACCCAAATATTTGAAATAGGTGACAATTTCTAAGATACAATAGTATCAACTAAAGATTATGGGCTGGATTCACAAAGGTTTCTGAAGGTGCAAATACTTCCCTAAGTCCCCAAAACTGCTTTAGCTATGGAAACAAAGGGGAATTTGCACTGAGTGCTATTCACAAAACCCTCTGCAGCTGCAGAAAACAACACTAAGGACTGTGGAAAAACGTGCAGCGGTGGAAGTCCCTGAGGAAAAAAAGGTGTGAGTTAAGTAAGGCACAGCCCCTGGAAGGCTATTCATAACCAGTTTTTTCCGCAGTTGTGGAAAAAATGTTACACACAGTGGAATGAGGTGTAACTCTCCCTCAGCAAACTGCAGTAGTGCCCAGCAATTGGAATCAATTAAGGTGGAGTTGAGGCACAGGTAATAGCTTCCCAGATAGTATAACAGTGGCTGCTGTAACAGCAACAAAAGCACACATTGCCATGATATGGCAACAGGCAACAACCACCAGAGACAGTGCAGCCCATGACGGAGCCCCACAGGCAGTAGAGCCTGACCAGCCAGCAGTAAGTGCTACCCCTCCAGGCACAGGCACACCCCAGGGAGGGAGGGAGGACCAGCAGTGACAGTTGGCCATTTTGGTGCCATGGTATTGCTGGTACCTGTGGTGCTGTAGTGGTCCCAGTTGAGGGACTGGTTGCTGGTCTCTGTGTGGGCTCTTTCAGCTTCATTCTATGGCAGCCCTGTTAAAGTCTGCTGTTCCGCCTGATTAAGTTCACTGTTGCTGTACCTCCTAAGCTAATTCTGCAGCTGCAGATCTGAAGTTGCGGATTTTCAGCACGTGCAGAATTTCCATAGCTGCTGAATTTCTGCAGCTGCGGGGATTTTACAAAATTCTGCACCTGCTCAAAATTTCTTCATGAATATCACTCAACTGTGTTTCTACAGTGCTGCAGGCCTTTTTCCCGCAGCTACAGGATTTGGGGCTTTCTTTGTGAATCCTGCCTCAATATTCTTATGTCAGTTGTTTAGTTCTTTAGACTATGTGTAGAAATTGACAGTAAGGCACTATGCTTTTGGTTTTTATTCAGCAAGTGGCCAGAGTCACTAACCTGTCTGTTAGAGTCCAGTTTTCTACTGGAGACAGCATACATTTGATTTGTGTAATTTATGTTCGAGATGCTCCTTACCTTAACACCTCTCTCCATGCCTAATGCATGTGTAGTATTCACTGACCCTGGAAGCTCCTTTTTGTCTATGAAGACCTCAATGAAGAATGAGGGGTAGCCTGAGGGGGGGTGGGGGCAGAATGTGGTATTCCACGTTTCACATATTTTTCACATGGGTATCTTTCACTAAACCAGACAGCCCTCTGTATGTGTGTAGAAACATCATAGCATAGTAATTTAAGGTTGGAAGGGACTCTAGGTACAGCATGTCTGCCCCTTCACATGCAAGGATAAATTTGGTATGCTGTAGTACAAAATTCTTACTTTTAGGCACGATCGGACAACTGAACTATCTTGTCCAATATTCAACCTCATTCTGAGCTTGATACTTACAAAATTCAAAAAATTTAAACAGAAAAGACAGTAGCAGAATTAGTCAAATAAACATTGACAAACAGTGCGCTGGCCTGCTGGCACATCAGTAGCACTACAGCTTATGGAGCTGATGATCCATGTTCAGTAGCGAGCACGGTGTATCAGAGGGTTGGCAGGGGGGAGGTTGGATGAGCATCCCAGGGACAGCTCTCTACCTCCAGTGGGAGAGGGCTGTGGTTTCTTGGCACACTAGTGACACACAGTTCATACTGGGTGTCCAGCATCTGGGACCACCTGGCACATGGTGCATCAGCGGACGTCTGTGGGATGGGAACGAGAGCCTACCCATCCTACCCTGATGTCATTTTGCACATCCATGTTCCTAGGGTAACCACGGAAAAAAAAAACCTGGTTCATGGAACTCTGTGAAGACCCCAGGCCACTACCTGCATGACACCCCAGATGTAAGCCTCGTCTGGGGCCTCTGGTTGATCTCTGTCTCTCCCCCAGCCCCCCCCAGGGAGCCCCGCCATAGAGGGCAAGATATGGGCCACCCAGCCTAGTGACCTAGAGGGATATGCCAGGAAAGAGGTACAGGTACAGGTACAGGTACAGGTACAGGTACAGATACAGGTACAGGTACAGATAGGGGGGTGTATCTCAAACCCGTCCACCAGGAGATACAACAGAAGGGGAAAAAAATTAGAAACAGTCATTCATTAGTAAATGTGTTGTCAAGTTCTAAACAATTTCAGAGAAATCACATTTCTGTGTTCCAGGATTAAGGTTCACTATTCTTGATCAGCATCTTGCCACATGGTGATGCAAATACCTAAAGTTGTAGTGTTAGGTTGCTTAAGCAAAATGATTATTTAGATTTAGAGGTGTTTCAAGCCTAATTATTTCAAATACAATTGAAACCAGTGTATCTCCCTTCTGTTCTCTAGACAGTTCCTCTTTAGTGAAGCACAATATGACAATGATGTGTGTCAAATGGGCATGATAGTACAAATCAAGCTAATCTGTTACTTGTAACATTGAATGAAGAACAGTTTTATCAGCACATCTGTACACAATGCTATCAAATTGCAGTACCAATAAAATTATTTGAGTGGCTATACAAACATACATGCAACATATGAATGAATAAGCATGCAAATAAAGGTCTTACGGTCTGTCTAGTCTGCTCAAATGTGTAGGTCCCCACTGTGTCTACAGAGGGTCCTGCCCCCCTCCCCAAATCACTCTTATCTCCTCTAGAGTCCCTTGCTCCTCTCCCCACTCCTCCACAGCAACTTTCCCCTTCATTCTGTCCCATCCTCTGATGAAGCTATCCACCATTTTCAAGGAGACCACCTCCTCTGCCAACTCTTACCACCTGACCAACACTGTCTTGGTGAAAAAGTGCTTCCTTGTCTGTCTTGTGAATTTTCCCCCTACCAGCTTTAGGCTATGCCTCCTAGTGGACTTGTTCCCACTTAGACTGAAGAGGCCCTTTCTATTCCCTCTGTTAATACCTGTAAGGTATATAAAGGTTTTAGTCTTATCCCACTCTCCCTTCTGTCTCAAGGGAATACATGTCGAGCCCCTTGACCTTCTCTTCATAGGTGTTGCCCTGGTAGCACTGGATTTTCTTAGTTGCCCTTCATGGGACCGTTTCCAGCAAGGTAACAGCCTTCTTAAGATAAGGGCACCAATTCTGCACACAGTACTCAAGGTGCAGCCTTACCAGCAGTGATCTGTAGAGTGGCAATGCGACATCTGCATTCCTGCTGGTAATCCCCCTGGCTATGCGGTCCAGCATCCAATTTACTTTTGCTGCTGTTCTACTGCAGTACGCTGAATGCTTCAGGTCACTTGTGATGATTACCCCCCCCCCAGGTCCTTTTGTTCTTCTGACTTGTTAACTTCCACACCACCCAGACAGTATTTTTTCCTGAATTTTTCACCCCCAAGTGCATAACTTTGTACTGTTTTGTATTGAACCCCAGTTGCCATATGCCAGACCACTTTTCTAACCTTGCCAGATCTTCCCTAAGTTCATGTCTCCCCTCTCCATCTCCATTCTCTGACAGACCTTTGTGTCATCCGCAAATAGGCAAGATTTTACCCATGATCCCATCTGCTATGTCACTAATGAAGATGTCAAACAGCAACGGATTGAACACTGCATCCTGTGGGACCCCACTTGTTACTGTCCTGGCTTTTGAGAATCCCCCTTCCCCAATCACCAGCTTTTGTCTTCTGTACTGCAACTAAGTTTTGACTCATCTAGCAAGCTTGGCCCCAATCCCCAGGTCTTCTAGTTTTCTGAATAGTCTCCTGTGGCACAAAGTCAAAGTCCTGTTGAAGTTCAGATAAAGGACATACACCACTTGGCCCTTGTCCACTGTTCTGGTCACCCAGTCAAAACAGTCACTCATATTAGCCTGGCAGGACCTCACTGACAGAAATCCTGCTACCTCTCATTTTGCAGCCTGTTTTCCTTGAGAAATCTTCTCAGTCTTTCCTTCAGGATAGTCTCCACCAGTTTTCCTACTGTTGAGGTCAGACTGACCAGCCTTTAATTTCCTTGCACATCCCTTGGACTACTTTTATGTAGAAGCACCACATGTGCAGTTCTCCAGTCATGCAGCATACTTGGCCTGTCAGGTGGCCTGCTAGCACCTCCACAATTTCCCTAAAGTGCACACTGTCTTATCCTTATGACTTGTCTGCCTTCAGGACATTTAGACCCTTATGCACCCTATCTACCTCTGTTATGTAATCTGTGACTTCCCCTTCCTTTCCCCACCCCCTACTCCCTTGTGGCACTTGTCCCTCCTGTTGTTTTGTGAAGATGGTGCAGAAGCATTTGTTAAGAACATCTGCTTTCTCTTCACTTCCATCTGCCCAACCCACCCTCCTCCTTTAATCTAACAATCTCATCTTTAATGCCCCTCTTCACCCTTATATATTTGAAGAAGGCCTTCTCACCACATTTTACTCCCTGTGGCAGCCATACTTCTTTTGTAGCCCTTACTTCTCTAACCACTCTGCTCACCACCCTGGATTTAGAAACAGGCCACCCTATCCTCCTCCATCAATGTGTGCTTGTACTTCTGAAAGGCTGCCTTCTTTTTTTCTCTTATTGTATCTACCACATCCTTTCCAACCAGCTGGACGTTTTGGCACTAGATTTCTTGCTTCTGATTTTGCCACACTCACTAGTGGCTTCCATCAGTCCTTCCTTATTTATGACCCATTTCCATGCCACCTCCATATCCTTGCTGATGCCAGCAAGTTGTCCTATCAGAATTTCTCCCATCTTCTTGAAGTCAACCTTCATGAACTCCAGAACCTCATCTTTGTCCTGACCATCCCGCTATCCATGTCCAGGTGGAACCACAACACATGGTGTTTTCTTCTTGCAAGTGGTATTTCCACCTTAACATACTGGACATTTTCACACTTGTACAAGACCAGGTCCAGTACAGCTCTCTCTCTCGTGGGCTCCATGACACCCTGTATAAGGAATCCACTCTGGAATGTGTCCAGCAGCACTTGCTCCCTGATGCTGGAAGTAACCAGGATTGTCCAATCCACTCCTGGAAGTTTGCAGTCCCCCATTATTACTTCCACCCCCTTACCTTAAATTTCTAGGATTTGGAACTCCAATACCTTATCTAGCTCCTGAACTTGTGAAGGCAGTCTGTAGACCACCCCAATCTTAGTTTCTTCCCCTTAGTGGATTGTATCTGCACTCATAATGCTTCTACCTTTTTCTGTGCCCCTTCCACTCTGGAACAGGTTATCCCCTCCTTCACATACAGAACCACTCCCCCACTTCTTGTTTCCCTAACCCTCCTGTACACTGTATACCCAGGGACTGCGACATCCTAGTTATGATTTGGTGTGGCCTATGTTTCTGTGATGGCCCTTATATCCACCCCTCCATTAGCCATCAGCACCTGCATCTCAGCCATTTTGTTTCCCAGGCTTCTAGTGTTCGGAGACACCACCGTCAACTACAGCTCAGACCCCCTTTACCCCTATCCCACCCACTCTTCCCACCATCCCCAGTGCTTCCATCCCTCTCCCACCCTCACTGCTAGTTCCTCACTTTTCCATCCCAATTGTGGAAGATGTATTGGTCTCTCCCACAAGGTGCTTGAGGATACTTTACACCCTGCTGCCCCCCAAGTCAGTTTAAATTGAGTTTTTCTCCCATTAATTCTTCCAGTTTTCCCTTCAGAACACTTGTGCCTGTTTTACTCACCAGTAACCTATCAGGTGCATACAGATCCTTCTTCTCCCAGGTCCATCCCCATTCACAAGCTGCCCCATAGCCCTCTGCCTTGCACAACCCTCTGAGCTATACATTGAACTCCTCAATTCTAACTTTACTTGTAGTGCTAGCCCTTGAGACTGGTAGCAACTTGGAGATGCTTCAAGAAGCTATTTTAGCCTCTGCTTTGTGAAACATGCAATTTATGACTCTAGCTCTTTGCAAGGGTTTAACTGTAACAGTCACCTACTGTACATTACTTAAAACTGCTGGCAATATGTGGTTCAGAATATATTGTATTATCTATTATAACACCAATATACTTGTATAGTACTCATTGGTAGATGTGATTTGCTGAACCTGCAAAGTGGTAAATGTTAAGTAATTTGCAGGTTGACTTTAATCCTAGATATTGTAGGTGATGGAAGTGCATAACTTATGCCTTTTAATTTATCACTAGTTTCAACTTATTAAACCACTTTTGCATGAGTAGAAAATCCTGCTCAAGCATGCTTTCTGTTTTTAAATTGGAATCTGCTATTGCTAATAGCACTGTGTCATCTTCACAGAGTCTAATTGCTGTGTGCATCACATCAAGTGGCAATTAATTTATAAAAATCAAAAATTAGAGTGGGACCAACACTGAGCTCTGAGGAGCCACTCTGGTAAGTGACCATATGTCAGAGTGATTACTGATGATCTGTGTGGAGCTTTGTGCCAAGATATCATGTGGTCCATTTAGAGTTGTGCTTGACACTGCACTGAGATTCAAAACAGGAACCTGGTCTGTTCAAGGAGTGGACCACATGCTCCATGGCTACAAAACATGATTAGATGTTGCAGACCATGGGCAGGATTGCCATATTGGTTTAGAAGGCAACAGATGTTCATAAGGGACTTTAAAATGCCTTGCCCCAAGAATGCTGTGACAAAACCACTACCGGAGGGGATGGGATTGCAAACTCTGGATTTCCAACAAGGGAGAAAAGGAGGAGGTAGGGGTTGGACAAGACATGAAAGCTTCTTTGGTCATGCATTGTGTGGCATTTCCACTTACAGTGAGGAAGTGTATGTGCTGTATAAAGTGTGGTGTGTATGCTTCATTAATAAAGCTTAAAGTACACATTTTAGAAACTAAATGTTTTATCAGGAAATAAGCTACTCTGTAGCATCCCATTTTGCAGTAGCCAGTCACATGGCTTGTGTGAAGAAAATATCTTTTTAGTCTACCGAAGGTTCCATAACATTAGACTGGTGAAGCTTGAGAGAAGTAACACTCATTTAAATTTTTTTTTTTACCCAGGATAGCCAGTTCCTCATTTTAGTCATTAGGAGGATGGAGTCTGTGAGGGCAAATCTAAGAGGACTCAGTCTGTTTATAATGATAGCTTCCAAACAGTCTGTAAGTAAAACTTGAACTTGCTCTTTGTACATTTTTACTGTATTTTTGCACATTTGTTTTCTTTGCCTTCTTTTTTTTGTTTTGTTTTTGGGACCTCACTTAATATGAAACATTGTTTCAGTGAGCAACATCTTGACACAAATGTCCTAATAAATAAGCAACTAACTACCTAAATAACTAACTAGCTACTAACTAAACCTGAAAAAAGGTATAGTTTGCCTTGATGGGATACCACTAGTTAAGGCTGAGACATGTTAGCTAGTGGCTACTTTAATTCATTTCTGAGTTGGGCCCTACATATTTTGTTTGATTTTGTTTCAGTTTCAGGTTTAATCAAAGATTTATCACATCTAACAGGAGACAATAAATACCATGGGCTCCATTTTCAAAGATCTCATAGATTGGCGCAAGTTACATTGATCTAGGGCTGTGGCAATCTCAGGGTATGCCTCGGATGCAGGGCCCAATTTTGGAAAACTCAGGGTCCTGGCACCAGACTCCCTAGGTTTCCCACGTGGTGATAGCTTTGTCAAAGAAACGGCTCATCACAGGGGAATGCCAAAAGCTGCAGATGGGCTTGTAGCAGCTGCTAAAGAGCTGGCAACCCACTGGGTGCCAATAGCATGCCATGCAAGCTGAATAAGTACCATTGCTACTTATAACATAGGGGATAAAATGTGTGCTGGGGGGGACAATATCAGAAAAGACAGCCTTATGGGGACACTGAGTGCTCAAAAGAACACAGTAATAAACAAGATACTACTGAAACTGTCACTCTGGCAACACATGCTACACTATCCCTGACTCCCTTAGGCCCCTTAGGGCACCCCCCTGTGTTCTGTCTGCCCCAGACCCGCTCCTGACAGGTGCCCCCTACTGGCAGCATCATCACTGTTTATAATGCAGCTGAGCACCTTTCTCATTGTGATCTTGCTACATTTTTTTAATGTATATTTTCACCACAGTATATCATTATTATTGGTCGTCTGGGCAGCTGTTTGGGGAGAGTGTGGTCATGACATGGACAGTACAGACAGGCTGGTGCAGTAGGAGTTAGACCTGCTCATGGCTGGTCTAACCACTGCCAGCTCTTGTGGCCACAGTGGAGCTTTCAAAATCCCAATTATGGGGATGTTGCAGCCCCATTGTGGCGCAAGCCCCCTTTTGACAAGGCCCATAGCCATGTATAGTGCTATGCTGCTGCAGGGCCAGTTAGGAGAAGGGTGTCCTGTCGTGGACACAGCAGGTGTTCCAGAATCAGACCTGGCACAGATTTTGATGGAAGGAGGCACTTGCATCAATTATGTTTGATGCAGGCTCCTTGTGTCAGCTTTAGTGCTTTGACAGTTGAGCCCAGTATGTAAAATATTGCAGTGTGGACATTCACAAGGAATACACATTGGTATCTCAACATTCTATTCATTTTTCTATTCCCAAATTGTGCAATTGCATATACCACATGAGTGTCACTGTATATAGAGGCAGCAAAAATTATGTTTTCCTACCATCTGATGGAAAACACAGTATATAATAATGGCGTTATTTTTTTCTCTCTTCATTAAAAGCAGGACAGTATAAAATTGAATGCTCTATTGCCATTAGACTTTCATTTTTACAAGCACATTCTGTGATAAAGTATCTTTCAAAAGAATTAACAATATCAGGAGATATTCCAAATAAACTAAGTTCTTGCTTTTCATAAAGTTGACCTTTTTCACAGTTTGAGAGAACTAGACATATCCACCCCTTATTTGGGGTTGCATTATATCTGTAAGCAGATTTTAATATCTGCCCATGAAAATTTGTTTGCAGAAACTCCTTCAACAGTATTATACACTGCCAGTTTCAGTGTAAATACATTTTCTGTGTTAGATCATGGGATTCCTTTTAAGCACAGTGTTGGTAATGTTTTCCCTTATTTATTTCCCTTTATTTTCATCAGGTTGTCAATCCTCAATGTTTTCTCTTTTGTTATCTTCTGCTTTACAGTCTATTCTTAATTCTTGTGATTGTTCAAAATGCACTACCGTATCTACATTGTTGCTTGTTAATTCACATGTTTAATCAGTTTAGCAATTGTACTCACTGACCCTTGTGCGCTGCCTATTTTTTGTGCATGTTTTTGTTTCTTTTGTTCGGTTTTGAAATATTTTGTCTGCTCTGTTTGGTCCTTTTTTTGTTTTCAGTTTTCTTACTCAGGAATGTATTTTATTTTCTTTTTCTGCAATTTTCTTTGTTGTACCTTTAAGCAATAAGGCATGACAAGGTGTGGGTTATTGGGGGATTATACAATGGCAAGAAAAGATCCTGGACTCTGATTGGTCAGTCTTGAGCTGGACCTGTGATGTTATCCCAGTACAACATCACGGGTCTAGTCTCAGCCCTACTGTGAACCTGCAGATGAGCATTTATTGATTGAGCTTTTGATTGATTATTTTATGGAGCTTTTGATTGATTGTTTTGTGGAGCTTTTGAGTGTTTTATGGAGCTTTTGATTGATTGTCTTATGGAGCTTTGATTGATTGTTTTATGGAGCTTTTGATTGATTGCTTTATGGAGCTTTTGATTGACTGTTTCATCTTCTCTTAAAAAACAAAAATATTTTTCCACACAAAAACATCTTTAAAATTATTTTTTTTATTCTGTATAATAATGAGCCATTGTATAATAGCAATAATGCCCTCCAGGGTGTGTGTCGTTTGGAATAACATCATGCCTCAGTCGTTGGATGCACTTGGCCTGCGGCCTCATGCCCAATCACTTGAGGCGTGATGTTATCCCAGCACGACTCACACCCTGTTGGGCATTATTGCTTAATTTACCCATGCCTTGTGTGGTGTGTCATGAGGTGCAGCCAAGTGACTTAGCCACACAAGAAGTGGGTAAATCTCCCAGTAACCCACACCCTGGAGTGCCTTATTGTGATTATACAATGGACCTATGTGTAAAATACATTTTAAATGTGTTTAAATATGTGTTTTATAAATGCCATTTCTCAGCCGTGGGTTATTACAGGATATACCATGGTCATATGATGTGTTTTGACCAATGAGGTTACAGGATTTTCATACCCCATTGTATAATCAATGTTAATCTGGGCTCTAGCATGCTCTGTATTTTCTCTCTGTGTCTAGTTTTTATCTACAGTATCCTTTTGACTTTCATCACCTGAAGTGGAGTACAGGATATCTTTATTACATTCCAGGAAGTCTTTTAACAGAGTAACAATTTCCTTTAAGTAATGTTTGCCTGTTTGAACTTTTTAGAATTTGTACAATCCAGATAAATTGGCAGCATATTTATTTCCACTTTTTCATCTATACAAGTTCTGGCTAATATTTATATTCCCATCCTGGGATTCATTTTCTTGATCTACGTTACTGTCAGTCAGATAAAAATGAGGTATAACTATGTTTTTTTATGAAGAGTCCAGGGTAGAGGTCTGTGAAGATTGGAAAACTTTGATTTGCAATAATTTTACAAAGTTCCACAACTTCTCAAAGTTATTTGCACTTTGTGAAGTCAAACTATGAGGTATTCTCAACTTTATGACGTTGCAAATTTATAACTTTGCTGGCGAAGTTCATTGGGACTTTGCAAAACGGTTGACTTATTCAGTGCTGTTGCTGCACCATGTGACCTGGAGATCAAATGGTTACACTGCAGCAGGAAGCACCTCAGAAGAGCTGTGCTCTATGCAGTTCTAGGAATTGTGTTCAGGAGATAGGGTATGCACTGTACTTAGAGCTCAGTTTTGACTTGATTTGTACTGCTGTTCATTGCATGAAACAGACCTTTTTTAAAAAATAAATCTACTTGGTGTTCTGCATCTGCAGACTTAATTTTGAATGTTTGTGCCTTCAGTTTAGCCATTTTTTCCCTTTCTCTTTCTGTGTGGTGCTGCTGTACTGAAAAAGTGTTGTGTGTTTGGTGAGGGTAGGTATTTGTCTGTAGCCTGCAACAACTTTAGTTTCAGAAAATGTCAGTGCATTTTCAGTTTTCACTGGCATGCTCAGACAATTCATTTTTCTCAAGTTCCATAATTTCCATACACTGTCAGTATTCCAGAGCTGCTAAAATACTAATGTCTGTCCAGGGCTCTGGTAGGTAGTTGCTAATATTTTTGACTATTTTTGTTTTTCACAATTCTTTAATCCTTTCTTGTCATTTTGATTTTCTTTAATTTGATCATAACCAGTTCACTATCTGCACTTTTTTTATTGTTGTTCAAGCCACTAGTACTGCTACGCATTAGCACATTGGAATAAGTGGTAGAGGGAAAGGAAAAGGTAGACAGGGAGGAAAATCAGGGAAGGAGGCAGTGGTGACCACGAATCAAAATAGATGAGGATGTGGTATGGATGGAAGAGGTAGTAGTGTATCTATAATATGTACTGATTGTGGTGCTGTTAAAAAATGTTTACAGCACTTGATTTGGCTGTTTTCTTATTTCAGGGAGGTGGCAGTCAGAGCCAAGATCTGTTATCTGAAATTTCCTCAATCCCATCAACACCAGTGGATAAACACAGCGATGTTAAAAAATATCAGAATGAGCACCCAGTGTTTAGTGGTGCTGGACCTGAGTCTGAGGATGATGTAGTGGCAAAGTTGTGTGGACCACTGCCATCTCAGGAAAATGAGGAAGAAGAGAACATGCAAAAGGAGTAGGAGGAAATGGAGGTTGAAGGTGAGGATGACATTGTCATTGACCCTTTGTGAAACCTGTAAGGAAAGAAAACTAAAGAGTGATAGCAAACTGTATGACTTTTTATAACTGAAAGGTAGGCAACCTCTTCTATAAAATATAATATATGATGGCACATATCCCAAAACAGAGGAAGTGTGGATGTGGTAACCACCACAACTGATGCTCCACATACATTTTTGCATCCTTCAAAATCCCTTGTGTGGGACTTTTCACAGCTGCATAGACAGAGCCATGCTGATGTACTACTATGATGTATGACAGGGAAGGGACTATAGAAGCATGTTACCAGATACTTAGACTGTCTCCTTCCACTGAGTGCTTCTAGTGGAGTTGAACCACATCTCTCCACCTCCACTCTATTTAGCACAGTGCTGTTCCTTTGTCTGCTTCTCTCCACCCCTGTCAGCACAACAGTACACTATTTCTTTCTGGTTTACTTCTAGTTTGTGGATGCAGTCAACAGATAAAAAAAAAGTGAGAGACCCATGTTTCATCAGTCAGGGAATTAGGGAGCTGAGACTCCAAGTTCAGGCCTAGGCAGGTAAGATGGTTGAGGGCAGGGGGCTGATCATTATGTCAGGAAGGGGTAACATAGGGCAGCCATTAGAACACCCCCATGATCACCTGGAGTAATGGAGCAGATAAGAGGTTATGTAGCAGTTCTCTCTATCTTACCTGGCTGTCTGGGAGTGCAGTAGTCTTTTGGCTCTGAGGCCCAGCATCTTGGCTCAATGGTGGCCTGAACATTGTTCAAAAGAAGTGGCCAGTGTGTGGTGTTGCCGTCCAACTGGCAAGAATGTTAACCCCCAACTTTCTTTTGTTGTTCCCACTGGAGAGCTCATAGACATACCCCTTTCACAGTTGGTAGTTCATTTCCCATCTCTTGCAACATTAATACTCTGTAAAAATGGTGGTGGTGGTGGGAGGTGCAAGAGAGCAGTTTGACCTCATTGAGAATGTGTGCATTCACAGGAAAAATGAACAAGCGAGCTTTGGTTGTCATCATGGACTGTTAAACTGTGGGTGATGACAAGGTCTGACTGATTCCCTTGTGTTTTGATTTGAAACTGTTTTCCTCAAGATTATAAGATCTACAGGTCTTAGTTTGTACAGTGCAAAAACACTGTATTTCAGCATCTTTTAATTATTTATTTTGGTCACACATTGAAAGAGTCTTTCATAGAATTGACCCCATTTTGTATATCTTTCCCTCTGGCAAAAATACCTTGGTGGGTGCAGTTGTTGACAGAATTGTGTCCGCATTTGATCGTGTAGCTCTTCATACCAGAATTGCCAGGTGTAATATCAACTTTTGTATATTGTTTGCCACAGAGGGTTTCAACAAAGATTTCTCTGCAGGATTTCTTGAAATTGGTTGTGACAGGTGTCATGTGGTGTGTGTGCTGTTTATACATATACATGCAGTTATGGTAATGCCTGCTTTCTGAGGCTTTTCCCAGGTGTCAGGTATTTGGTCCCTTTGGGTGTCACTAGCACCTGTGTCAGAACATGTGCCTTCACTTTGTTTCCTGTGCCCAGTGACTACTTCAGCCTGGTAGTGGGCTACAATTTATCCTATATTTTTTTGTACAGTGTATTGCAACAGAATACATCTGATTTTCACTGGCCTGCTGCAGGCCTGCTTCTACCCAGCCTGACAACTGAGAGTAAGCTTAAATAACTTAATCAGTGTTATGGCATGAATCAGTGACTACTCGGGGGGGGGGGCTCAAATAGATGATGCCAGGCTTGCATCCAGTTTCAGAACCTGTGGTTTGTTTCAATGCATTGAGAAGAAAGAAAACTGACAGATGTGACTGGTGATTTAGCGTGAGATACCAACATGATAATGAATCCATAACATCCCACAAACTACTCCATGGGGAAGTGGGAATGGGTAAATACTACAACTTTTAATATAACAGAGAAGCACTTAACAAAGTCTAACACATGATAGTCCTCTCCAGCAATTGAAGGGGTGGATGGATAATGTATTCAACTTCTTGGCTTATGATTATCTGCTGATCTGATCTCTGAGAGGGGGAAACATAACTCAACCCTTCAAATGTATTTATTCCATTAAATTTTGTTCAGGGTAGCTAACTGAGGCAACATAGAAACATAGACTTTGATGGCAGATAAGAAGCACTTGATGCACCCAGTCTGCCCATTTCCCTACTTATTAGATAAGCTGCAGATCCTAGTTAACCAACAGCCTTCTTCCTCCTACCCCCACCAGCATTGTCTTATTTCTTTTCCGTGCATTCTTGAATTCCCCCCACTGTTTTTGACCCCTCAACCATTCTCAGGAAGGCCATTCCATGCATCCACCACCCTCTCTATGTGACCTCTCAGTTACTCCCATGGCAACAGACTGATGTCACGACAGAGGATTATGACTTCAGTAGGGAGTAAGCTATAGAAGCAGATGAACTCAAAATAACTCTAAGGGACAGCAATCATATATTCATACACATTTCTTTAGTAATAAATTAATAATAAATAAACAAACAACTTTTTCTCAAGATCATTTTAGTAGAGTCTTATTGAAGCCTAAGTGACTGTGAACGTATTGATTTTCAACAAGAATGCTGTGTTTCTTGTAGCATGTCTGAAAGTTGTGATGGGCGAAGTGGGCTCAATCCACTCCACGAAGTGATTTGTGGAGCAAAGGCGGATTCATGGAGTGCTCCACAATGTGAAGCGGAGTACTTCGCGTTATAATAAGGAACGCGACGTGCATTGAAAACAGCTACTACGCATTACTCCGCCTCCACTGGTCACTTGTCTTTCAATTTTTAAGGTGAAGCACATTGGTGGCAGTTCACTTCACCTCACTTTGCCTTGTTTTTGAGCTCTGAAGGAGGATTTTGCAGTGATTCATGGGAGTTCAGGTCACATGGGCTCTATATTGATCTGCACAGCCTCAGTTCGAGGTAGTATGAGTAGGAAGGAGTAGGAGACAGTGTGCTCTGATAGCTGTCTGTAGAAATCTTTTAAAAGCTGTTCAAAAAGCATTTTTGCTTTTTTGGGGGGGATCTAACTGTAGTTCATCAATTGTAGGAAACCCTCCTGTGCTCGCATCATCGAGCATTTTTGTTTGTGTGTGGATTTTGAATGTAAATTTACAACATTGAGTGTGTGTGGTGAAAGACAGTGACGTATGCTGTGTGGGGAAGGGGCGTATCTGTGTGTAGGTAGATTTAAGTTGGAGAACTAGTGATTTCTTTGTGTTTTAGCAATATTTTTGTTACTGTATATAACAGACTGTGTTACTGTACACATAGTAAAATTGTCAGTGATAGTACACATTTCCTTACTGCTTGTTGTGTGAATGTGGTGCAGCATTTCATAAGGTCAGGTTGTTTAAATTACACATTTACATTACGTGGCACTGTGTACACTGAACTTTTGCATTTGCATCACATTCCTCATTCAGCATTGTACACAAAGTGTTCTGTGTTGTGTGTGTCATGTTGCGTGCATCAAATATAATACACATTTATTTTTATTTATTTATTTAGTTTTTGTTGACCGGTAAGTGCACTAGACAAATCCTGCCTATTTTCAGGCACGCACCCGGGAGGGGATAAGATGAATGCCAGCTAACCTTGAACCAGATTAAGTTGTTGGGGTATTTTTAGTGAATGAGAAACTTGGCCAGGACACTGAGGAAATTCCCCTACTGCTCGCCAGTAGGGGGACAGGTTGTTGCTGGATAGCAGGTCAGTTGGTGACCTGCATGCAAGGAGGATGGAAGTGGAGGAGAAAGCGGAGCAGCCAAGGGCTGCAAATGAACCAATGCTTCTACTAGGAACAACAGAGACTACAGAGGAATACGAGGAAGGAGAAAGAAAAAGACCAATTTGTTTCAACGGAGGATTTAACAACATTTATAACTAATATGCCAATATTAGAGTCAACGGAGCTTACACCTAAGGTGAGACAACTAAAAATAAACTGGAAACATTACAACATGAGCAGAGAAAAGTAGCAGAAGAATTAAAAGCACTGGCATGCAACAAAGCGGAGCAACTTACAAAACCAAACAACGTAAGTAAATCGGTACAAGTCCTGGGTAACACGAGTCCCAAACAATCCTTGAGTGGTGTTTGCAGTGAGAAGAAGAAGGATGAAGTTCAGACAGATAAGGTGACCAAAATGGCGATAATTTGAATGATGTGCCTTCACAGAGAGTTGAACTGAGACCGAGAGGGAAACAGGGAACGACGTGACAACAAATATTGCAGGGTGCACAAGGACGCTAATGAGAAAGGAAGAGAGACAGGGATATTGGGACTGGACAAGGAAGTCCTGTATTGAATTCAAGAGGTTTTGTATTTCAGCCTGGAAACAATATGGAGAAAGCGGACTACCAGAACAGGAGAAAACTGCATCTATCAAACGGTGCCAGGAATACAGACTGGGGTAATGGACTTTTCATTCAACAAACGACTGGTGGATAAGGTGGAGAAGAAGAAAGGAAAAAAAGAATGGCATTGACTTTACCAGCGTAACTTGATACTGCCTATAGGTGAGAACAGATGGACAGTTAATTACTGATCAGCAAGGGAAAAGAAACAGTGGTAGGCAATATCTGTACTGCACCTATTTCTACTGATAACTGGTCCCCACAGAAAGCGTTAAGTGAAGCGGGTTGGACATTGATAATGGATCGTGAAACCCACGCCTGACTGGGACCCAAAATTAAATTTCTCCCAAAATGAACCTACTTGGAAACCAAAGATACAAGAAGCTGGTAACTCACAAGAGTGTGAAAGAGGATAAATGGGAATGAGGGAGGTACCCCTATGGAGAGTTCAATCTCGGGGGAAAAGGAACCTTCAATGCCTAGGGTACAAGCACAAGGGAGGCACAGGACCGTAGCGAACTCAGTGAGGATAAACCATTGATGTCAGAGTTATTTTCTAAAATTAAACAGGGGCGCTGCACCTCGTAGAAATGTAGTACGATTAGGTATAAAGGAGGTTTAGAGGTTCGACCTGACAGGCAGTATGTGGGAAAAAGTTTATTAAAGGAGTCTTTGCATTTTTCACCTAGAGAGGTGTTTGCACTTATTAATATTTCTGGAGAGGATAATTTTGATGTGAGTTTTCATTCTACCTATGCTCTTGATATGTTTTGGGAAAGATATATGCAAGTTAAATTTTCCCCCTTGTGGACTCCATTTATGGTAATACCTTTAACAAAGCCTTTAATTAAATATGTCACTGTTATGTTTAGAAACGAGGGGTTGCATATTGATGATATTATTTACTGGCTAGGCCAAAAATGTGAAATTCAAAGTGACCCTGAAGCAATACTGGATTCAGAGCAATTCTGGACAGGGGTTGGCATTTTAAAGTAAAAATTAAGGCAGACAGAGGCAGGTATTGAACACATTCTGAATTCCTTTTATTAGGGAGGATAGAGGGTGTGTTTCTATCGGGACAACCACGTGCATGCTATAAATGTAGGGCTAGGGCGCATTTATCAGTTCATGTGACAAACCTAGATGTGAAGACTGTGGAGAAGTGGGCCATAGTACATTACAATTATGCTAGCTTCACAAAGTGTGATTTGTGTGAAGAGGCAGGACATGTATTTGCTGATTGTACATGGCGGCAAAAATAAAGGTTTGTTGTGCGAGTCCAGATCTATTAATTCAGAAAGCACAGGATTCGATAATAGGAAAAACCTTGGTTAGTTCCACACAGCCTCACGGTGAGACATAACCACAGGGATACATCAAATGGACAAGGGACAGATGTCGAAAGTAGCCAGTCAAAATGGCACTTCAAACCTAGATACAGGAAACTTGGTAAGAGAAAGGCAACAACAACAGGAGACCTTTCAGACTCAGTGGTTGCTGCTGTTAGACGCTCTCAAGAAATGTTAAAACCTTCTCAACAGCCGATTTTGGAAGTGGAAACCAGTAATTCTTTTGCCTTACTGACCAGTCAATGGGAGACTCAGATATGGATGGACCTGAGGATGATTCCCAGTTGATAACGGACAGTCCACCTTCCTCAATAGGCTTACAAGAGGATTATAAAGGAAAGAAAAAGAAAGGAGGAAAAAGATAGGTGAAGGTAGACTTTGAATAGGAATGCTGCAATTTAGGTTAGGTTCAGTGAATGTACACAGTATATTGAATTATAAGAGCGGCAGATAATTTATGATTCAGTTCATGCTGCTGGTTAGATGTCTGTTTAATACAAGAAACCTGGATATATAATATGTCACAAGTTAGGTGTTTTCAACAAGAATGGTGCTGGGGCCCATCATATTGGTCCTTTGGCCGGCAGTCAGCAGATGGCATAGGTTTTGTTTCATTCCTATGAGTTTTCTTTAATTAGGTTGATAGATTTGATACCAGAATGGTTGATGATCTTAGATGGGATGTGGAAAGGCAGGTCTTGTAGATTTATTAATGTATATGGTTCTGAGCTTAAAGCAGAAAGGGTTGCACTTTGTAATATGTTACAACCTTATTTATTGACTTCACTGGAGGTGTTTTTGTGTGGGATTTTAATTGTACTTTATTAGATGTTGAGAATCCAATTAAAAAGAAAAAAATAAAAGATTTATTGTGATACTAGGGCACTTTATAAAATGATCCATTCTGCAGGTTTAATTAATGGTAGTAGTAAACAGAGTTCAGGGCCCACATTTACATTCAAAGGAATCAATTACTTCTACTATAGATTATATTTTTCTATCCAGACAAATTTTTACATATCAAACATGCCCAGTGTCCTTTTCTGATCATTTGCTGTTACTTTGTAATGTTTCTCCTTCCGGTAATCTGAGAAGGCAGAAAGCAAGATGGAAATTGAATCCTTTATTATTGACCCAAAAGAAATATTGGAAAAATTCAGTTGTTGTTAACAGCACGATTATCAGTAGAATTTTTATACAGCTCAAAGAGTAGATGGTGGAAGGATTCTAAGGATGACATTTGTCATCTATTACAACAACAAGGAAAAGCAAAGGCAAATAATGATTTTTACACTATTTAAAATTAAGACAGCAATTATATAATTTATTTTCAATAGCCAATATTTCCTCAATGGAATATGATTCACAATTAAGTTAGTAAAAGCTCAGCTTTTGAAAGTTCAGTATAATAGGCCAGAACTCTAACTCAGCATTTCGTTATGGGATCAAGAAGCAGCTGAGGGGATCCATATGCTGCTTTTAAAATTTATACACAAGCCACACATTTGACCACACTTCTGAATAAGGTGGGTCTGTTAGTACAAGATCAGAAGTCGCTTTCTTCAATTATTAAACAATTATTTTTGGAATATAAGCCAGCTAGGCCCCAACTGTTCAGAACATTAAGGACTTTCTAGACCAGATTCAGGTACCAGACCATGGGATAGAGTTCTCAGAGGTGTTAGGCCAGTTACGACACAGGAAATAATTGAAGCCATTAAAATACAAAATACAGGAACTTCCCGGATTGATGGATTAACAGCAGAACTATATAAAGCTTTTCAATGGAATTTGCTAAATGTTTGGTATTGTATTTAATGCATTTCTGGATAACCCTGACTTTCCAAGCTGGTTTGCAGAGGTTGCTGATTTTTTATATAGGTCAGGTGATAAATTTGACTTAAAAATTGGAGACCAATTACGCTTCTGAATGTAGATTATAAATTATTTATGAGAATCTTGAATGAGAGATTAAAACAATTAGCAGTAAGAGTACTTTCCCATATCAGTTTTTGTGGAGTGCCTGGGAAAAACATACACCAAGCCCATATGGTCTTAAGAGATATAGTGGAGTTGGCAAAAGGCAAAAGATATCAGGATGTATTGTCTCTGTTGACCAAATGAAGGCCTTTGATAGAGTATACCAACCTTTTTATTTGAATCCTATGGAAGTATGGAGTTCCAAAGGTTTTATACACATTATAAAAGAACTTTATGATTCAGCAATAACACATCCAGTAATACAACTTGAGATACAGGAAGGATTTCATATTCCACTGAGTACGACAAAGGTTGTCCATTAAGCCCTTGTTATATGCATTTACGATTGATTCACTGATTAGATCATTAATACAAACACCATGGTGGACAGGAATTGGTTGGACTGTTGATGTGGATAAGTGTATATAGCTTATGCTGATGATTTGTGTGTCTTTTTTCTGATAGTTCACAAGTAAAGTTATTTTTAGATTACATGGAAGAATATGCAGTATTGGCAAATTCAGCTATTAACAAAACAAAAGTAAAGAGTATTTATTGGAACCAATGACATAGCTGAGGTAATAGTACAAGGTCTTCAGTATTTCCTGTGATCCAATTAAAATATTGGGTTTATTTTATGGACCAAATAATATACCAGAATTTAATTGGATGACAGTATTAAAATCTATTGATCTTAAAATTAGTATTTGGAAACATTGGAAACTTGATAAAATTAAAAGGGTTGCGATTATTAAAAATTTATTGTTCCAAAGTTACTATACACAGCATTAATTTTCCCTTGCCTCATTCTTGGAAACCAGATTATATAGTTTATTTTTTCAGATGTTGTGGGGTAGTAGGCTTAACCCGATTAAGAGACAATTTACATACTTGGAAAAACAGAAAGGCGGACTAGGAATGATAGATCCGGTTGTTTTTTTTGCCACTCTATTTATTTCAACCAATAGCAAATTAGGATGGGGGGCGACCTTGGGAAACATTGGATTGTTACATAGACAAGTCATGGGGAGATATTATACTCTTTGGAACAATAGACCACCAAAACCGATACCGACACTGTTACTTCCAGTATATTACATTCCAATTGCAAAAAAATTGTTTAAATGGGGGTTAGAAGCACAGGTGGTCAAAGTTAGTTCAGGTTCGCAGCTGTATAAATCTGTCTTACTTCAATTATATCCAAGTGAACCAGAGTTTAAGAACTTTCATAAGGACTATAGGAAGGAGGTTTAAGTAAATTAAATAACACAAGATTACCTACTTATATGTGGGACACCTTATGGCTTACGGTATATGGTCGAATTGAGTTAGAGGGAATGCCAAGCATAAACCTTTACAGGAATGAAACTGTCCATTTTAGAGTGTGTATAGCACAAGAAGAAACAGTTCAACATTTTCTTTTGAATGTTCCTATGCTACTAACCTATGGAAGTTTTACAGTTCGATGGGATATGAAATGGCTAGCATGTATGGATTATGAGATATTAGTATTGGGTCATGTTCTCAATTTCTGTTATTATACCATAAAGATACTTTACAAATTTTTGCAGCACATTTGGTATACTATTTGTGGCAAGCTAGATGCCAATAGGTACTCTATCAAAGATTAATGCCTTATGACACGGTTCAGAGACTAATACAAGGGCTATGTACAGGATTTATAGTTATGATATTACATTTTTTCTTCCAAAAAGTGAGAGAATGGTGAAAGGTTTTTCAAAATTCATTAAATACAAATGAGAATTTTGGAAACATTATGGGATATAGAAATGTTCATTTGAGAGTTTAGTATTTTTACAGATGCTTTATATTGAGTTTATAATTTGGATTTAGCCTTTTGTTAAAGTATATTATGTCTCTATTAAAAAAAGAGAGAAATGGGAAGGACTGTTATTAATATTATTAAGGGATATAGATTAATATTAATTGCAGATTTACTTTGTAGTAATATGAGGTAATACTATGGATATTGTGGTGTTTTTCCTTTGTCTGTATGTATATATAAGGATTTGTGTTGTAAATTTCATATTATGTAACTGTGGCTTTGATATTGTTTGATGTTACTTTAATAAAATATTCCCTACTCTTTTCAATAAGTGCCATGGGATCTTTAACATCCACCTGAACTACCACCAATCCAGGCAGATGGGACCTCGGCTAACGTCTCATCCGAAAGATGGCACCTCAGAAGTGCAGCACCCCTCTCATGCTGCACTACAGTGTCAGTACTGGGATATTAACCCAAGTGCCAGATGTGGGAACTGAAGCCACAGCCCTCTGATCTCCCAGCCTCAGAGATGAGTGTGCTACCTACTGAGCTACTGACACTTTTAAAATTTGTGACACAGATCAGTGTAAGTGCAACTAAGCGCGGCAGCGTGAACCTGCTATCCACTGCAGCTGCCTGATTTTGTACTGCGATCGTGTTCTCTGTTCTTAGTGTTGCTGCTTGTAGTGCTGTAAAAATTAGCACTGTCTGTATTCAGTGCCCCCCCCCCACGTAGAAAAGATATTTTTTACCAGACTGGATTGTTTTTGTGACCCCATCAGCACCACTGGTTACTGAAGTTGTTTTAATTCTGTGTCAGTGTCACAACACAGTAGTCCCCTTATCTGTTGCAGAAGCCACAGTTGTTTATTTTGCTTCACATCCAGCTAGCGATAGTACCGAGTAGTGACCCTCCAGTCAGAAAGTGAACGTATCAAAATCTGAATTTTGTAATAATATTGTGGTTGATCTCCCAAAATGCCTGCAAAGAGACATGCAAGTAAAGCTGTTTCTAGCCATGGCAATGTTGGCAGTAAGAGAGTCTGTGGGTGTGGTAGTAGTAAGCGGACGGAGAAGTACATTGGGGATGTGAGGAAAGGTATTTCTCCTGCAATGTTTTTTACAGCCCAATCAGTAGCTTCACTGATAGTTGGAGGAGATGATGTTTTCTCAGCCAGTGGTGTTAGTGTTACTGGTGTTAGTGGTGGTGGGGGTAGTATTAGCATTGTTGCGTCAAGTTCTAATTCCGACCAGTGTACCATATCCAAACATATTAAGTGTGAAGCAGTGCAAGTGAGTGACAGCGTAGATGATGTCATACTTCCCAGTAACATCCCATTAACTGAACCTGATTCTGATGATCATGTCAATGATAACATATCATAATAATGATAATGCATATGGGGCACAAAAACCTGGCACAATATATCAGTTGGGGGGTGAGGATATAGCAAGCACCAAGCAGGAAAGCGATCTTGGGGTTATCATCTCTGATGACCTCAAGGCAGGGAAACAGTGTGACAAGGCAGCAGGTAAAGCAAATAGGATGCTGGGATGCACAGGCAGGGCATCACCAGCAGGAAAAGGGAGGTCATAATTCCACTATACAAGACACTAGTGAGGCTGCACTCTGAGTACACGTGCAGTTCTGGAGACCTTACCTACATAAGGACATAGACAGGGTAGAGAAGGTTCAGAGGAGGGCAACAAAGATAGTGCATGGATTGCATCACAAGTCCTATGAGGACAGGTTGAAGGCACTGAACATGTACTCCTGGAGGAGGAGGAGAGAGGGGATATGATAGAGACATACAAGTATCTTACAGGAGGAACAGGGTGCAGGAATGCACTATTTTTAAGCAAAAAGATGTTCCAGGACTAGAGGGCATGGGATGAAGTTGGAAGGAGGACGATTCAGAGGAACGTGAGGAAGAATTTCTTCACAGAATGGGTGGTGGACAAGTGGAACACCCTGCCAGAGGAAGTGGTGGGGGCTGAAACAATCACGGGATTTAAGAATGCATGGGATAGACATAAAGGAATTCTGGAGGTCAGGGGTAAGGGGCAACAGACTTCTTGGAAAACATAAACTGAACTTACAGACTTAAATGGGCAGACTGGGTGGGCCATAGGCCCTTATCTGCCGACACTGTCTATGTATGTATAGCATACAATGTGATATTCCATCCACCTTGGCACTTAACGTCACTCATTTTCCATGCAACAGTGATTCACAGTGTGGTGAAAAAATATTATGTGATGGTGGTGTAGATGCTGATGATGAATGTGATGATGCTGATGATGATGATATTGCTGTTGTTGCAACATGCAGTTCACATGTTAGCATCCAAGCAGAAGATGTGGATGTGTGTGACAGTGACGTTGATGAACATAATGATGATTTAATTGACCCCAGTTGGGAACCGGAGAAAAAGAAATTAAAAATGGCTGTGTCTGAAATTTCTGACTCTGTTTGCAGGAATCCCCCGTAAAAACTTGTGATATACCGGTTTTAGTGGATGATGATGATGATGATGATGACCCAGTACTCAATATGATAGGTAGTCATGGTGGTCAGTTGCAGTCCAGGTGTGCAGTGCCAGAAACATCACGTGCCCCCCTCCACTTCAGTGCTTAAAATAACAGACTTAAATAAGCCACATCATCATGGACATGTTAAAAGCAGAGCATCACAGTCTCTTGTTTGGGATTTTTTGGCTCAAGATGCAAGTGATGATTCAGTTGCAATTTGCCAGGTTTACCATGTGCGTGTGAGTCGAGGTAAAAAGGGGAGCCATCTTGGGACAGGAGGATAGCATACGCATCTTAAGAATAGGCACTTGGCTCTGTGGACCCAGCACAAGCTGGCAGCTAATACCAGACTTGGGCGTTCCCCCATATCACTGGCGGCAACCATAGTGAGCATATTATCCCCTTCCATGAATGTTAAGCCCAGTAAGAAATTAAACGTGTGCAGTAGTGCGGCAATAAGAGCAGAGGATTACTACAGGCATGATGATGATGAGGTGGAGGACCATAATGACTTTGAAATGTTGTCCAGTGCTGGTGAGAGTAGCAGTTTTTGTGGTGGTGGTGGTGGTGGTGATGAATGCAGTATGTCTAGTGCAAGTGGTACATCAACCCCGGTTGGCAAATCCAGAAAAATAACATAATTTCTGGGTTTGTCATCATCACCTGTGCAACCGTCTTCATCAAATGTCCACACTCCACCCCTGCCAATGCCATTTATCACAGAGCACAACCATTTGTGACCAACACACACCCTGTAAAATGTTTAAGTCAGCCCACGTTACAGAGTGTTTTTGCGCATAAGCTGAAGTACCTTCCCCAATCATACAGTGTCACATGAACTTAATGCTGGTGTAGCGGAAATGCTGGCAATCGATCTTTTGCCCTTCACCTTTGTGGAGAATTCTGGGTTCCGGTGGTTTGCTGCCCATGCCTGTCCAGAATGGAAAGTCCCATCCAGGATATACTTTTCTACCCGTGCTGTTCCTGAGTTGTTCTGCACTGTCTCAGACTCAGTAAGACATGCCCTTCAACATTCCTCCTCTCCATTCATCCATTTAAGTATGGATATGTGGATAAGTGGCAAAACATCGGAGAGTTCATATCTGTGTATAACTGCACACTGGGCGCAGGTGCCGGGGTTTGTTTGTGATGCTGGTAGTGTGAATAATCAGTGCAGGAAGGTGGATTGTCATCGTAGCAATCTTCCTGGAATTCGCCAGCATGCAACAATTGCTATGCACAGTGTGACCTGTTCACACACTGGTGAGAACATGTTGGACATGGTACTAACTGAAATTGACAGATGGCTAAACCCTCTGTCCCTGAGAGCTGGTTTCATAGCAAGTGACAATGGGTCAAATGTGGTGAAATGCATCACGAATGGTGGCTTTTTTCATGTTCCATGCATGGCCCACTGTTTACATCTTGTCGTTCAGGAGTTTCTGCAGCACCCTGACATAAAGGAAATGCTGACCATTGCACGACGTATCTGCTCTCACTTTTCAGGATCTGGAAAGGCCCGCGACCAACTGCGGCAGTTGCAGATACAAAACAGCCTGCCTCAGCACTGCTGGAAGCTGGAAGTTGTCACCCAATGGAACTCAATGTTATACATGGTAGAGAGGTTGTATGAACGATACAAAGCCATCTCAGAATATCTAGCTATGCACACTAGCCATGACAGTTCTGGGGCTCCACGTCTATGACGACTGAACAGTGGCACCTCATGGACTCTGTAATAACAATTTTGCGGCCTTTTGAACATGCCACACAGGCAGTGAGTGGTTAGTCTGCCTCCATTAGCCAATCAATTCCACTGCTGCGAGTGCTGTGGCAGACATTGGTAAATGTACAGCATAGCCTTGATTTTGCTGGAGACGGTGGTATCAGTATGTTGCTGCAACACATGCTGACAGTATTCGACCAGAATCGTCACATTGTGAGCATTCAGCGTAGTGAAAACTTTGCCATGGCAACAATGCAGGACCCATGATACAAACATGGAATTGTATCAGTACTGGAGGGAGGGCCTGAACAGGTAAAAAATATCAATGGTCAACTGGTTCGCTTGGTTCATGGGGCACAGAAATCACTTGCCAAGGTTTGCAAACCTCAGCAGCATAATCCAGCTGAAGGTGTAGCTGGAGGACCAGCAAGCATATCATGCAAGGGTAAGGGGATTGCAGTTCCTGGTGGTCTGTCATCTGAAGTGGTTGGCGTCAACCTGCTTTGGGATGCTTTGTCCCAAGTGGGTATTTGTGACATCAATGATTCCGAGGAACAGGCTAATGCATCAACAATCGGACTTAGTGCAGCACAGAGAATGGTTGAGTCATATTTGTCTGAAAACAGACATCTGACAATAAGTGAAGATCCTCTTTTGTACTGGAATGGAAAGGTCAGTGAATGGCCAGAGCTGACTGCAGTGGCATTGAAGTACCTCACATACCCACCCTCCAGTGTAAGTGTTGAGAGGGTATTCAGCTCAGCAGGTGCAATAGTCAGGGATTGTCGGACAAACCTGTCTCCTGCAAATGTTAGTTTGCTAACATTCATTAAAATGAATGAGAGGCACATACCAGCACAGACTGCAACCTCGGTATTCATACCCCAGCCTAGTCATGGTGGTCTTGCTGATGTGGAAATGGAGCATCCTGGTGGCACTGGCAGTGGCTGCCTAAAACATCCCACCACTGATGTAGATGATGGCACAATGGAGAAAGAATTTCCCAGTGGTCAGTCTTCAGACATCTATGACTGTGAGGGCAGTTTTCTTTATGAGGATGATGATGTGGTTAATGTTGGCAGGTTTTAACTGCAGTATTTAAAAGGCAGTGTGCCCCCCACCCCAGACCACCACCACCGGGACTGATGTTATCCAAGTCTGCTGCCACCATGAGTATGTCTGCCCCCATGGACCACCACCACCACCTGGACTGATGTTATCCAAGTCTGATGCCACCATGAGTCTGTCTGCCCACCCCGGACCACCACTGGGACTGAAGTTATCCAAGTCTGCTGCCACCAAGAGCCTGTCTGCCCACCCCAGACCACCACCACCGGAACTGATCCAAAAAGGTTCGTCAACATGATCAGGCACACCCCTCCCCGACCCGAGCTTGGGCACACATGCAACATGCAGAAGTCGTTTCATTCCATGACCATGAGCATCATTAAGAACCGGACTCCAGAAGAATGCTGATGAAATCTGTGAAGAAATAAAAAAATAACAAACCATTACAGACAAAACTGAAAATATGATCCCCCCCCCAAAAAAAAAGAAATACTTACCTTCATGTGCTTGAGAATTATCCAGTTCCATTTAAGTGCAAACAATTCTCATTGAGCACTGGATGGTGCACAGCAACAGTTCGGAGACGGAGTCACCTGCATGTGATGCAGAACAATAGCATGAATACATGTCCATGTCAAGTTCAACCCAACTCATCATCACCTACAAAATACACAACCATATATATATCTACTCACCAAGGCTACTATTACTGTACATCCAAAGGGCACCTTTCAATCCAGTTGAGATGATCACTTTTCACTTCTCTGCACACAGGGAGGATGCATTCTGGGCCTGCAGAAAAAATCTGGGGACTCTGTGCCACTGTTGTGCACATGACTGAGTGCGCCATAAATTCTGGGGGACTTTGTATGTGCTGAAACAGTCTCATTTCACTGTGTTATCACTTGTCAATTTTCTGGACACATGGAGGATGCATTCTGGGACTGCATAAAAAATCTGGGGACTCTGAGCCACTGTTGTGCGCATGACTGAGTGCGCCATAAATTCTGGGGGACTTTGTATGTGCTGAAGCAGTCTCATTTCACTGTGTTACCACTTGTCAATTTTCTGGACACACGACAGATGCCTTTTGCTGATGCAGAAAAATGAGGCACCAAAACAGCACACATACACAAAACACACAGACACTTAACAAAAGGAAGGGGCCCCAGAATACAAAGTGTAACACATACTGAAGACAACAAAGAAGGCATAATTACATACAAGGGTCAGGGATGGTGGAGGAATACATTTTATGGCACAGCAAGGAAGGTGGGGGGGGACATGGTGTGAGGAAACAAAACTAATGTGTGATCCTATGGTGATCCAGCAGCAGTTCCAGCATGGACATAAGTTGAAGCTGATGTCCCTCTATGTCGTCCAGCTGCCGCTCCACAGCACTCATCCTCTCGCTGTTCTCCTCAACAGCACTCCAGAGAAGTGCCAAGTCAGACAGTGTTACACGCACTTCTCTGGCGTCCACTTTTTCGACAGGCTGACCTGCTGGTGGTGGTGGGGGTGCTGGTGGAGCAACAGGTGCTGCTGTGGCCCTCCTCTTCTTAGGGATGCCGTGCCCGCTATGCACAGCGGCACCCTCTGCCATGGAATGGCCAGCAGGTGAAGACATGGTCCGTTCTGTGGCAGCCTGCCACTCCAACTGGTGGTGATTAAGCATATGGGTGCACTAGCCCCCAGTCCCCAGGTGACTCCACCGGAGGCCACAGCGCACCTCCACAGCACATAGGTGACACTTAACCACACTGCTGGCCCCCTGACACAGTCAAAAAACTGCCAAACAACGGAGGTGCGGGGAGGACCAGGCACAGGCAGGGGAGGGCCAGATGAACTGGCAGTAGGCTGCTCACACTGCTCAACAGTTCTGATGGTGGGATCCACACCTGGGCCTGGGGGAACAGGCACATCCTGCTCCAAAGGACCTTGTGCTGGACTTGGTGGTGGTGGTGGTGGTTGAACTGCCTCAGAGTCAGGAGGCGGTGCTGGTCTTGCTTCCGGGGGTTGGACACTCAGAAGTTTAGAGTGGTCTAACACAAATGGGCATCCATGCCCCCCACACAAGCGTATGGTACGATGACGCATACTACCACGCTCTCCCAGAGCTGCCACCTCCCCAGACATTCCCTCGCCCTGCTCCATCTCACGACACAAGCACAAACACACACACACAGACAAACAACTAAGTAGGTAAGAAAATAAAATGTACAGAAAGAACAAATTAAGTAAAAAACAGTACAGAAAAGACAAAAAAATGTAGCTTTTAAAAAAGCTGTTGGTTTAAGTATTACATTTTAACTCTCTCTGCAATCAAAAAAACACTCCTCTCTCTAGTACACACACATTCCTCTCTCTCAGTCTACACATGAGAAAGTGAAACTGTCTGTGTGACTCATTTCCTTCCTGCCTGGCTAGAGAGCATGTGACTTACAGTACTGTAAGCCATGTGATCTGTGGGGGGGCTGCCAAGTCTGAAACACCAAGTGGATCACTTAGAATCATAATGAGGAACGCGAAGTCCATTAAAAACAATGACTTCGCCTTACTTCACATTCTCATTATGCCAACGCAAAGTGGTAATGACAGCGGAGCACTTATCAGTTTAATTGTAGCGGAGTGAGTAACGCAGTGCCCACTTCATGTATATTTCGCCAGCGAATTTTAAATTCGCTGCATCTCTATCTGAAAGTAGGTGTTGTAGTGTCTGGTGCACCTACCAGGTAAACTAAAACTAACCAAATAAAATATGATGTAAATGTACTGGTTTCTCACCCTATCCTGGCATTGGAAATTGCTAGATTTATAACCATTCCAAAGCTTGCCAAAAAGGGTCTTTTCTTCCCAAGCATCAGAAGACTTCCTGTCACAACCTCCATTCTTGCCTGCCAGAAGTCCGTAAGGAAGTCACTGTATGACATTTTCATGGTATGATAATAACTGTGAAAGGTAACACTGCAGTCATGAACAGTGCTGCAGATTTGGGTGCAGAACTGTAAACATATTTTTTTTCCCCAATTGTTTAATCAGGTGAGACACACTAAGCTGAAAGCTTGTTTACTGGTGCAATCTGGGAGCACAGGGAAGTTAAGTGACTTGCTCAGGGTCCCCACAGTATGCAAGTAGGGGTTGTGGGATTCAAACCCAGGTCTTCAGATTTGCAGCTCAGTGCCTTAAACCACTGCACTATACTGCCTCAAATATATGGATACAGGGATGAGTTTGTGTGAGAGGGACATTCGACACTCAAAGTTGGGATGAGGAGGTCTAGGGATGTCAGGGTTGGCAGGCCTGAAAACTGTGGTATACCATGAAGCATAGTCATCACGGTATGAATAATTTTTTTTAAAATTGTTGACTGAAAGACTTTTATTGCCACAGTATGCTGTGAAACTGATGCCCTATGTCCTTTTGTGGTTCTCTGGTCTACAGCTCCTGATTCCCCTCACACACACACACACGTACACTTTGAATGATGTTTTGTTTTTGAGCTAACACAGTGCTCATTATCTACCAAAGTCCCAGATAGTGTTTGTTGCGGTGCCTTGACTGGGTGATAACCATTGCAGTTCTTTCTGTGGGTTCTATACAATGAAGTGTTTGTGCCACAATACGCATATTGAGAAAGGAGAAGGCAAAGGGAGTGATTAGGGAAACAAAAGCAGACACTCAACTGTGTACTGTGGTGGAGGTTAAGAGCAGAGAAAAATAATTATATTAGTATGTTAAGGAAAAAAGGAAAAAACAAGGTGGAATTGCTGGGCTATCGGGGGTGTGTTAGAGGAGGATGTGTAAAAGGCTACAGTCCTTAATGATTACTTTTGCTCCATCCTCACAAGGGAAGACAGTGGGCCTTGCCATAGAGGGCAACAGAGTGGTCACAAAGAGGGTCCTGGGGATGAGGCAGACAGACTTATTTACAAGTGAAAGGGTCGGGAAAAGTCTAGCAGCCCTTAAGATAGATAAGGTACAGGGCTTGGACTGGATGCATCTGTGGGTGCTCAGGGAACTGGAAGTGGAACTGGCTGAATGACTGGTATGACTATTCAGTAGAGCATTACAGACAGGGGGGGGGTAGTCCTGAAGGACTGCAAGGTGATGGATGTAGTGTCACATCATTAGCAGGGAAGAACAAGGAGCAAATGGGGAACTACAGGCCTGTCAGTCTTACCTCTGTAGTAGGAAAGCTGATGGAGTCACTGGTCAAAGAGGACCTCATGCACTACCTGGAGAGCAGTCGACTTCAGGATAGTAAACAGTATGGGGTTTTTGTTTTTTTTTTCCATTCATTTTTTATTCACATTTTCAAATTAATACAGACAGTGAGAAAAAGTACATCCCCTGAAGTACATATAGTAACAATTCTAGATGGTCCAAAAAAGACAGGAGACATCACTGAGAACATAAGTCTCTGCAACCCCCCTCCCCCACCCACCCCTCCCTCCCTGAAACCCCCTCCCTCCGCAAGGTGCTGTGCAAACCCTATTTAGCATAGGAAATCATGCAAACTCATTTAAGAATATACCACTAACAACGGGACCAGATTTTTTCAAAGAGGGGACCGTCATGGAGGATGGCTATCATCCTCCTCGACCCTAAGACTTGCAAGCAACTCCAGCCAACCACTCAGAGTAAGGAATAATAGTAGAATCCTTCCAATGTTTGAGAACCATTTTTTTCACTGTGATTGAAATCAGAGATATGTGATATTTCCTAAGTTTAACCGGAAAGTCTGACATAACTCCAAGTAAGCAGACCTCTGGGTTGAACATCTCCTCTATACCTAATAATGGGCTAGCCTTCTCTCTTATCTCCCTCCATAAAGGCGCTACTTTTGGACACTCCCAGAAAATATGGAGCAGGTCTCCCACCCCAGAACCACATCTAGAGCACCTTGGATCTGATAAGATCTTTAAATCTGATAATTTTTGGGGGGAGTAATAGATGTTGTGCAAGATTTTGAATTGAGTCAACCTAAGGGAGTCTTGTTTAAGAAACCTGTGACAGTTAGTCCAAATCTGCGACCATTCCAACCTGATATCGGGGAAAGGCCCTAATCCAATAAGTCGGCATAGCCAGTCTTTCAGCGGATACCCACTGAAGGAGCACCTGGTATAGTTTCGAAATAGCATGAGGAGTTCCTATCAAAGGTCGAACGGTATCCCAAAACAACACTCGGGGCGGGGCGACCCCACTTGGCCCTATTCTCTGAGTGAGCATATGGCGCAATTGAAAGATCCTAAAGCACTCCTTGGTAGGTAGATTGAACTTACTTAATATTTGAGGTGTTGACATTAACCTGCCATCTACATCCAGAAAATCACGCATCCTACAGTCCTCAAGCTGGGGTAGCCAACTCTGCCTGACACTTTGGTGTCCAATCAACAAATGCGGATTACCCACAATTGGTTGAGTGCTATCTTTATTGTGCTCATATTTTAGAAAATTACAGAGTTGATTGTGTATCCTTAACGAGATGCCAATAGGCGAATCTCTCAAGGATGAAAAAGCCCTAGGGGGTACTGTAATATAAAGCTTCCAGGTTAAGACCCAAGTTCTTTATTAAACTAACTTCTAAATTAACCCAGATTGGGACATATCCCTAGCATGAGAAGAACTATCCGAAAAGATCCATCTGCCATATTTATTAATATGCGGCCGCCCAGTAATAGAGAGCGAAATGGGGTAATTTCAATCCCCCCAGTCCCTTGGGCACCATAAGCTTAGCATAAGACATTCTTGCCTTCTTAAAATTCCAAATAAAATCAGCAACTAACTTATGTACTCTGTTGAACCATGCCAAGGGAATCCAGATGTTAAGCATGGCCAGAGGGTAAAAAAGTCTGGGAAAAACATTCATTTTGACTATGCTTATTCTACCCCATAAAGACAAAGGAAGCCTAGCCCATCTTCTCATATCTAATTCCAAACTACGCACTAGGGGGTCCAAAATTTAACTGGCGCAAGCGCTCAGAGCTATTTGCCAAGTTCAGGCCTAGATATTTGAGAGATTTGGAGCTCCATCCCAATCCCAACCTTACCATATCATTCTTAAATACTCTGTTGTTTAGGGGATATACCACTGTCTTCTCCTGATTTAGTTTGTAATTGGATAAGGCACTGAACTCACGCAATACATCAAGTAATTCTGGGACTGAAGAGGCGGGGTCGGCCACTTAAATTAATAAGTCATCAGCAAATGCCGTTACTTTGACCACCTGATTTCTGATGTTAATCCCCTTGATCTTGGTAGACAAAACTATTCGCCTGATAAGGGGCTCCAAATACAGATTGAACAATAGGGGGGATAAAGGACACCCTTGCCTCGTCCCTACATATAGATTGAACGTTGACGATATCGCTCCATTGCATGCCACTCTTGCCGTGGGGTGTGAGTATAAGGCCTTAATCCAACTAATAAACTTTTCAGGGAAACCCACCCTTTCCATAACTTGAAATAAAAAAGCCCAATGGACCCTGTCAAATGCCTTCTCGGCATCCAAAGAGACCAGCGCCAGGGGGAGGCCAGCCCCTTCAGACGCCGAGAAAACATGCGACAATGTTCTAAAATGATCCGCAGAGGATCTTCCCTTCATAAATCCTGTCTGTTCGGGACCAATTAAAATAGGTAACATTTTGCTAATCCTCTCCGCCAGTATCTTAGATAGGATCTTTGCATCATAATTTAACAGAGAGATGGGCCGATAACTACCTGGCTTTTCAGAGGGTTTATTTGGTTTAGGTATAAGCACTATCAATGCCTCAAACAGACTCTTATCCGATTCCAATCCCGAGAGAATGTGCAGGTATAGTCTAGATAGTAAAGGAGTCAACTGGGAAGAAAAGGTTCTGTAAAAGTTTGACGAGAACCCGTCGGGACCGGGAGTCTTATCTATAGGTAGGGTTTTGATTGCTGATTCTATTTCACTATAAGTAATATCGCAGGCCTAATCACCTCTCCTCCAAGGTGGGTAAGGGCAACTGGTCTAAATAGGACTGAATCTCGGCCTGGGTAGGTGGGGACTGCATTACTCCATAAAGAGATTCATAGTAATTCGAAATACCAGGGCTATTCCTTCCGGGTAAGTCTTAATACATTTATCTTGCTCAGACCAAATCCTTCTATTAGCTGGGATGCTCTAGTTGCGCGATACGCCGAGCCAAAAGCTTGCCCGGCTTCTCCCCTTGATCAGCATACCTCGCCTTGGCTTTAATTATGCCTAATTCTGCCTGGTCACCCAAGATCTTAAGATATGAATCTCTCGCTTTAATTAACTTAAGCTCGGTCTCCACCTGTGGATTTGAAATCAGAGCCATTTGTAACCCCTTGATTTGGTTTAGCAGGTCTGACATAGTGGCATCGGTCACCTTCTTGGCCCTAGTAGCCTGACTATTCAGTAAACCCCTCATATATGCCTTTAGCGCCAGCCATAAGATATCAGGACGTGTACCCTCCGTATCATTAAATAAAATAAATTCCTCAATTTGGGATGACAGGTTATTGACAATCTTGGGAACCCGCAAAAGCTGATTATTAACTTTCCATCTGCTTCCCTTGCCAATGACCGAAGGGAAAGAGATCACAATGTCCACTGCGGAGTGATTGGACAGAGGAACTGCCACTATCTCAGCTCCTACAACCCCTCTCAGAAGCAAACGGGAGAGGAGTACATAATCGATCCTCGAACCCATTTTATGTACTGGTGAATGAAAAGTATAGTCTCTCGTTTGCGGATGGAGCACTCTCCACACATCCGCAAGGCCCAGGCGAGCCATTAAGTCAGTAAGAGCGAGAGTAGCCGGTGTAGAATACACCTGCGACCCTAAGGACCTATCCATCTGGTGGTCCAGAACCAAATTAAAATTCCCCCCCGATAATCATGGGTAGCTGAGCAAAAGGGAGCAACGCCCTTAATAGACTGACCATGAAATCCTGACTATCAGAGTTAGGCCCATAAACAACCCCAAGTAAGATATCCATGTTGTAAAGTTTCCCCCCTTGCCAATAAAAATCTCCCTTCTTTATCCGAGATGATTTTTATCGGGAAAATGGAATCGATCTGTGCAATAAAATCAGGACTCCCCTTTTTGAATTCTGGGAAGAAAACCTCCCCAAACTGCATTCTCCTCAGACACTTAACTTCATCTTGAAGCAAGTGGGTCTCTTGCAAGAAAGCAATTTTGACCTTTGCGGCCTCCAGATATTTTAGTATTTTGTACTGCTTCAATTTATGTCTAGCCCCTTTAACATTCCATGTGCAAAGTTTGAGTAAAGTATCAGATCCCATATTCTAAATACAGCCTGATAGATCTAAAAGAGATTCCTATGCTTCTATGTACCCTACAGCACCAGCAACCTTGCGGCCCTCCCCATCCAGCAGCCCCCCAACCCCAAACCCAACCCCCCACCAATATCCAATCTAGCACAAAGTAAAACCCCTAACCCTAACCAGCCCTTGTAACCACCCTCCCTGCCCACCCAAATACTTGTAAAACTTTCACGGCCCATGACACCAGGATGCTTAACCCTCCCTTCCCACTCCAAATCTTGCGCCCACTCAAATTCAGAAGCAAAAAACATTTCTCTCCATGAATTGGTCTAAATCTTAAACTAAAAATAATTCACATCAAACTGAGCCCCTTAAGTACGAGGTATCATACAATCCACCCCCTTATATATAAACCAATCTATTACAGCACCATAATGTGCCATCACTAAGAAATAGGAGGAGACCGAATAGGATGGCCCGAGACAGGACCGAAAAAAATAAAATATATTCCCCCCTGTTCCTCTATCAAATATGTCCCATCCTTCCAAATAATGATGCATAGCCATATAAACCAAAAAGGGCCTGTCTGCCTTGCATGTTTAGGGGGAAAAGTGACCCAGATCGAAACAAACACGGGTGGATCCATATTTCCCAGACCCACACTAACTGGCCCTTTCCGTGGGGCGAAATCTGTCCTGAGAAAACAAACTGTAAAATCAAAATGTCCGCATTGTAAATAAACCCAAACAGAGTTCTATAATTGAAACGTAGTTCTTGTAATTATGGTATTCAGTCTGTCCAATGCTGCAAACACGACAGCCACACATTTATGTGACATGGTGGAGCCTATAAGCAAAACGACCATGTCCCACTTTCTCAACCAGATTCCTTAAACAGTTCTGGATAAGCCCCATGTAATGCTTGCAAAGCCAGATTCACTGCATCGAAAGATTTCCAATCGTTGCCCATAAGCACTTGAAATCTTGCAGGATATCCCATTTTGAATCTTATGCCAGCAGCAATCAGCTTTTTAACGAGCGGATGAAAAGTGGCACGCTTTTGCCTCACTGATAAAGGTAGATCTTGCACCACTCTGACCCGTGATCCTTCCCAAAAGATTTCCTTGTCTTCTCTGGCTTTCCCCACTAGTAACTGCCTCTCTTGATAATTCAGAAATTTAATAATGAAAGGCCTTGGAGGGTGACCCGTGATGGCAATGGACGCAGTGCGCGATGAGCCCTTTCAACGATATAATTAGGCCCAAATGGCGAGGGCCCAGCCACTTTTTCTGTTAACTTCTGTGCAAAAAGAATCGGTCCTGAGCTTCAGCTTTTCAGGCAACCCATCAAGACAACATTGTTGCGCCGGCTCCGGCCTTCTAGATCTTCCACCTTTAATTCGATCTTTTGGATTCTCTGGGTAATTTTAACAACCGATGCCTCAACCCGTTCCTTGCTTCCCTGTAACGACTTGACACGGGCTTCATTATCTGAGGCCCTTGGCGATAGGTCCTCCATTGTGGCTTTAATATTTTTGAGCTCTCCAGCCATATCCACCATCGTGGTCTTAAGAGGTCCGATTTCTTCCAAGAGCGTGTTAGAGTGAGGGGATTCTTCAAGGCAATACTCTCTAGCGCCTTGCACCAAGGCCGACACCGAGGCCTTTGATTTCTTGGCAGCCTTTTCAGGAGTAGCGGGAGGAGTGTGTTTCGGCGGCTGTTTTCTCATTTCGGCCTTCATAGGTCACCAGAGCACTATTTGTTCACTTAGATCCTTCAGCAGAAAATCGAAATCGGGTAGCGAAATAGGAGAAAATAAACAATTACACTGGTGCAAGACGGAGCTCCACAGGAGACCAGCTATTCAGCGTCCTGCATCACGTGACTCACAGTATGGGTTTGTGGCAGGGAGGTCTTGTCAGACTAACCTGATATTTTTCTCTGACTGGGTGACAAGGGCATTGGATAGGGGCCATGCCAGGGATTTATAATACTTGAACTTCAGCAAGACTTTTGAATCAGTGCCTAACGAGTGATTGCTGAAGAAAATGGAGGATCTACAGTATGTGCATCTAGGGACATAGTAAGATGGATAGGTAGTTTGCAAAAGGAAGGCAGCAAAGGGTTTTTGTTAACAGGGTTAAATCAATTAGAGGGCGGTCATGAGCAGAGTATCACAGGGATCTGTCTTGGGCCCAGTCCTCTTCAATATGTTCATTAGCGACATTGGAGAAGGAATCTGGGGCAGGTTTTGTCTCTTCACAGATAGCACTAAGCTCTGTAAGAAGGAGGATAGTGATGAGGGAATCAAGAAAAGGCTAGGGAGGTGATCTAAAGTTTGGCAGTTGAAATGCAATGCCAAAAAGTACAGGGTGATGCACCTAGGGAACAAAAACCCCAGGACAGAGAACTGGATGGGTGGGCTAAGACTTAACTCCTACATCCCATTCTGCAGCCACAGTGCAATTAGAAACTCCCTCAAACAAACAAGCCAGTGCAACAAAGCCTATAGTAAGGTAATTAGGATAATGGGATGTACTGGAAGAGGTACTGACAGATGAAGAAAAGAGGCAATACTACCTCTTTACAGATCTTTGGTGACTGCTGTGTCCTATTCTGGAGTCTTCACATCAGGAAAGATAAGGGCATGCTGAAGACAGGGCAGCAAGTGGTGACATAGATCATTCAGGGTCAGCATGGCAGGTTTTACAAAGATCACCTCAATGCATTGAACACGTGCTTGCTTGAGACCAGATGGGAGAGGAGAGATATGATAGAGACCTCTTCAAGTTCTTGAAATAAATAAACAAGGGGAACTATGGGAAATTATTTAGTATGAGAAATGGTTTAAGGTCACAAATGGAAACTAACAGGATGGAGGTTCAAGAGGGATATGAAAAAATATTATTTTACAGACATGGTGGTGGAACCCTGGAACAGTCTACCAACACCATTAATAGTTTCAAGCATGATTGTGAAAGAGTTAAGGGCATAGTGGTTACTCATGGGGACAGTAACAGGGATGGGAATGGGGGTGCATAGGGAGGGCTAGAGGCTGGGGGACGAGAAATTGGCAAGCTGGGCCTGGAATAAGGGAATGCAAAAATTAAGCTATTGAAAATATAGGGGATTGGGTTGTTGGATTGGCAGGGATAAGGAACAATAGAAAAAGAGTAAAAATATATTTTAAATGTGGTGTGTTGTGGATTGGTAAAGCGGGACAAGGATGAGGTCCAAGAGAAAATAAAATAAAAAGGTTAGTATCATGTCAGGGTGAAGATGCATATAAGGTAAAATTCTACTGACCTTTGGTCTCCTTCTGCCATCAGATTCTAATGTCTCTTTTGGTCTGTGGGATTGTGGAACTTGTGGAATTGGGAAGCTGGGCCTGGTAGATAAAAACTATATTTAAAATTGAGGGGGTTGTGGGACTGGCATGCTGGGTCTGAGTTGTTTATTGTTTATTGAAAATAATCAGAATCAACTTTTGAGCACAAATTGCTCTTTTGCAAAGGTTTCATGTCATATGTGAACAGTACAGAAGACATTATAGAGTACACATTCGTATCTGTCAGCTCGAGTGGCGCCTCATTGCATGGCTACTATTGGTTAACTAAGTTGGACATGAGCAGTATTGTACACTATAATACACATAAATAACCCATATGCAGTACGTTAAGATAACAGTGTGACATAACGTTATAAAGTGTAAGTTGAAGTCAAGGAGGGGGACAATTATATGAAAAACATTTTTAAAGTTTGTTGGGGTGAGGTAGTATATGAAGGACAGACTCAATGGACCTCTGATTGCATACTAAGTCTGCCATATTCTATTTTTCTATGTAAGGGCTTGTGGAATTGGGAAACTGAGCTTGGGACAAGTAGGAAAAAATAGGCTTAAATTATTTAAAATGTAAGAGGTTATGCGATTGACAAGCTGGGTCTGGGAATCTGGGATAAGGAGGAAAAAATAGATTAAAAGTATATTTAAAATGTAGGGGATTCATTGTGGAACTGGCAAGCTAGGCATGTGCTAAAGAGGAAACCAGAAAATGAAAGGATTGGCTCCTGTAAAGAGCATATTTAAAAAATAAATGGTGTGTGTGTGTGTGTGTGTGTGTGTGTGTTTAATTGGCATGCTGGGGCTGGCCCCTTGGGATTTTATTTTGAGTGGTGTTGGGGAATGAAGTAGAGATTAATATGTATATATGAACAAAGTGTGTGAATGTGTGTGTGTGTGTGCATGCATGTGTGTGTGTGTGTGTCTGTGTGCATATGATTGTATGGACCTTATTTAAAACAGTTCTGGTGGTGGGGAAGAGATGAAATTGGCTGGCCGGGGCTTGTGTTTTTATTGATGAATGGATTATTGTATTGGTTTATTATGACTTAGATGGACAAAATGCTCAAATGTTAAGGGGCAATGCAAATTGCAAGCAAAATGGGCTGGCTGTCTGCCCTGGAGTTTTATGAGAGGACTAGACAATTGAGGAAAACAGTAAAAAAAATGTCAATCCTAATGGCTTACCTCTTTGTTGGGATCCTAAGTTCATAGAATTTTTAGAAGCTCATCACAGCCAACACAAGCGATTAGGTAATGCACACGCCACCCCCCCACCACCACACCACCAACACCATCAGACTGAGTTTGATTTGTCTGTTGGAAGCTGAGAACCTTCCTACACTGCAAAGAACAAACTGTAACTCTGTTTAGGACCTGGAAACCTGGAAAGGCATAATATTGTTGGGGACTTGTTAAGAAGGGGAGCTACGCTTTCTACAAAAACTTTAATTTTTTTTCCTTATTGGCATTAAGCAGAGAATTGCAGGATTCCATTAAAAGTGTAGTAATTTTATAACCAGAGCGAGTGAGATACAACTGAATTTGCTTGATTCTTGGGCTTGAGACCTAGGATTTGGAAGGATATTTTTGCAACATTTTAAAATTGTCCTGCTGGCTGAGGAGTGAGTTCATTTTTATCCCTCAGTAGAGTGGTTTGTGTAAGAGCAGTGGTCTAGTAAATTGTGGTGTTAGCCGAATTACTGTTAAGGGCAGTACTCACCAGGGAGGTGGAGCAGATGTGTATTTGATTGTTTCTAACAGTCACCAGAGGCTGTGGACTACCCACCCCCCTTCCCCACCCCCCAGGCATGTAATTTCCTTTATAGCCAAAGTTCTGACATCACTTCCACAACAGGTCTTGGGGCAGAACTGTCATATTCTTAATAACCCAGCACAGTGCATAAAGGGTAGGTACACACACAAATAATAATATATAATATATATATATATATATATATATATATATATATATATATATATAGTACATACAGTATTGTATATTATAAGGGAGAGAGACATGTGGGGAGTGGTGCAATGCACTGGCTGTGGGGCAGCAGTTTTCCAGGAGACATTCTGTAAACTGTGTTGCTGTCCTATTTACAGGCAACTGTCAGCTCTGAGGGAGGAGGTTTCCCACCTCCAGGCTGAACTAGCAAGTCCTAAGGAGGCCTCCCCCACCCAAAGAGCACCACTGCCATAACCACTGCCTCAGAGGTTGCCAAGTATGAAGAGCAGTTGGACCACAGTGGGTTTTGGGAGGGTGCGGGCAGTGGACCAGATGCAAAGCCACCTAGTTGTACCTCTACACAAATCATATGCCATTCTGGCAGAGCAAGGTTCCTCTATGATGGCACCCTCAGTAGAGACCCAGAAGAATGATGAGGACAACCACAAGGGAGACCTACAAAAGGGTGGCAAGGGACACCACAGGGGAAGGAATCAGCTTCTGATAGGGGATTCAGTTATTAGGGGGTTAAAACTGGGGAAGGGAGAGAAGAAGGAAGTAAGGCGCCTGCCTAGTGCCATGGCTTGGAGGGACAGGAAGTGAATCCTTAGGATTGCAGAAGCAGCATCACAGGAGAGGGAACTAGATATCATTGTCCACCTTTGGACAAATGACCTAGCTAGGCATGGGATCAGTGCAGTGCAGAATGAATTTGTGGAGTTGGGAGGACCTCAGATGGGTAGCAAGCATGGTAACCTTCTCCAAGTGCTACCAGTCCATAGCAAAGGTGAGGCTAGTGTACTGCACACCATACAGTTTAATGAATGGTTGCAAAACTGGTGCAGAGCACAAGGCTTTGGCTTCATTAGACGAGAGTCCACCTGAAGAGATAAAGGTCTATACTGGCACGATGGTCTGCATCTGTCCACGAAGGGAACCAAACTCCTAGGTGACAGGTTTAAATGCTTCCTTGGCAAGCTTTTAAACTAGCCAAGGGGGGAGGTGCTGATAAGAGGCAGGAAATTTCAAGCCTCCCCCCACAAAACATGGCAGGTAGTAAGGTAAACACTGAGGTACAGAGCTCAACACAGGGCAGGACAGGGGTAAATGGAAAAATAGACAAAGGCAATAAGAGCAGGGATGTGGGAAAAAGGATAAAGCCAACATTAAATGGAAGGCAATGAGTACCAATGCCCGTAGTCTGGGAAACAAGCTTACTGAGCTAGTAGCCCTGATGGAAGATGAACAATTGGATATTGTGGCAGTAACGGAAACATGGTACACAGAGAACCATGACTGGGATATCAACATACCAGGGTACACAATCTACAGAAGGGACAGGGAAGGTAAAAGAGGAGGTGGAGTAGCTCTATACATAAGGGAAGGTATCAAAGCTACAGAACTAAAAAGAAAAGGGGGAGGACAAGAGGCACTCTGGGTCACCTTGGAGACAGGGAATGGCATCACAATCTGCACAGGGTTATACAGACCCCCATCTCAAGGGAGGAAATGGACAAGAAAATGATAGAGGACATTCTCAAAATGGTTGAAAAAGGGAGATACTGTTGATGGGGGACCTGAATATGCAGATGTTAACTGGATGACATGTACTGCAGCCACATTCAAGAGCAGGTATTCTCAATGCCCTGCAGGGCAGGCCTTAGACAGCTAGTGTTGGAACCCACTGGAGGGAGCAATATTAGACCTGGTACTCTCAAATGAAGAGAGGATCACAAATTTAGAAGTCAGTAGACATCTGGGAACAAGCAACCACTGCACAGTGTGCTTCACAATTAGCACAACCGTGGAGATAAGCCATACAAAAACAAGGATACTGGACTTCAGAAGGGCTGACTTTGGCAAAATGGATGAATACCTGAAGAATGTACTAGCAAATGTCCAAAAAGGAGGGGTGGAAGAACAATGGAAAAAAATCAAAACTGCCATCATAGAGGCAACAAGCCTTTGTGTGAAACAAATAAAGAAAACAAAATGGAGTAAAAAACCACTATGGTTCTCAAAAGAGGTGGCAGGGAAGGTTAAGGAGAAAAAGGCTGCATTCAAATAGTATAAGGAATCACAGAAGGAGCATGACAGGGAACTGTATCAATTAAAGCAGAAAGAAGTGAGGAAGGCAGTCAGAATAACAAAGGCCCAAACTGAGGAAAAAATAGCCAACTCAGTTAAGAAGAGGGATAAAACCTTTTATAGGTACATTAGGAAGCATAGAAAGGTTAAGGGAGGGATACTGAAGATTAATAAAGGAGAAGGGAGGTGGGCAGAGGGAGACAGTGAAAAGGCAGAGATACTGAATGAATACTTTTGCTCAGTATTCACAAAAGAAGATGAGGAGGAGTTAACTAAACCAGACAATAGAAGCACTCTGGGTAGGGGGGTTGACACCAGTCCATTCACAGAAGAAAGAGTCCTGAAAGAACTCCTAAAACTGAAGGTAAACAAAGCAATGGGGCCTGACAGGATTCACCCCAGAATCCTAAAAGAACTAAGGGAGGACCTAGTGACACCACTGACCAAGCTTTTGAACAAATCATGGCAGAATGGGGTGGTACCTGAGGACTGGAGGAGGGCAGATGCGATTCCCCTTCACAAAAGTGGGAGCAAGGCAGAAGCAGGAAACTACAGACCTGTAAGTTTGACCTCAGTGGTGGGAAAAATGATGGAATCACTTCTGAAAGAAAGAATTGCTGAGTACCTAGAGGCCAGTGGGGTACAGGACCCAAAGCAGCATGGATTTACAGCAGGAAGGTGATGTCAGATGAATCTAATTGATTTCTTTCACTGGGTGACCAAACTAATAGACCAGGGAGGGGATGTGGATGTGGCCTACCTAGACTTTAGCAAGGCATTTGACACAGTGCTGCACAAAAGATTAATAATCAAGTTAGCCTAGCTCGGAGTGGGTCCAGGGTGGTAGTTTGGTAGCAAACTGACTGCACAACAGAACACAGACAGTAATGGTGAATGGAACACATTCCAAAGAAAGGGTTACTAGTGGAGTACCTTAGGCTTAGTACTGGGTCCAGTCCCTTTAACATCTTTATAGGTGACATTGCAGGGGCCTGGAGGAAAGGTATGCCCTTGCAGATGACACAAAGATTTGTAACAGAGTTGATACACAAGAGGGGTAGAAAGGATGAGAAGGGACTTGCAAGGTTGGAGGAATGGTCAGACATATGGAAACTTAGATTCAATGCAAAGAAGTGCAAAGTAATGCACCTGGGAAACAAAAACCCAGGAGAAGAGTACACAATAGCAGGGGAGGTACTAACAACAACAAAAATGGAAAGGACCTGGAAGTAGTCATATCAGATGACCTAAAGGTGGGTAAGCAATGTGAAAAATTGGGATACAGGGATGCATAGGAAGGGGCATCACAAGTAGAAAAAGGGAAGTGGTTATCCCTCTATACAGACAGCTGTGAGACCCCATCTGGAGTACTGTGAGCAGTTTTGGAGACCTCATCTACACAAGGACATAGACAGGATGGAAGCAGTCCAGAGGAGGGCAACTAGAATGGTGCAGGGTCTGCAGCAGAAACCATATGAAGAGAGACTGGGGAGCTTAATATGTATACTCTTGATGAAAGGAGGATCGGGGAACATGATAGAAACTTTCAAGTACCTCAAGGGAATCAACAAAGTCCAGGAGGGTAGCATCTTTCAGAAAAAGAGATGTGTAAGAACAAGGGGGCACAATTTAAAGATGGGGGGGTCAGCTCAGGGGTAATGTGAGGAAATTTATTTTCATGGAGAGAGTGGTGGATACATGGAACTGCCTTTCTGAGGAGGTCATTGGGTCTAAAACAGTGGGGGAATTCAAACATGCATGGGACAGACATAAGGCAGTTAAAGTGGGTGGTTGCAGGAAGTAGGCTGTTGGTTAACTAGAATCTGCAGCTTATCCAGTAGGTAGGGAAATGGGCAGACTGGGTGGGCCAAGTGGTCCTTATCTGCCGTCAAAGTCTATGTTTCTATGTTTCTATTGCCAGTTCAATTATTCAAAAAAAAAGTTTTGCTTCTCCTGTTTGTTTATGCATTTGAACACTAGGAGAAGTGAATATTGAGCAAAGTTTGCCTATTTTATTTTGTACTTTACAATTTATTTCAGTCAGGATAGCCCAGCTCACATCCAACATCTTTTCAGTAGAATCCTGTTACAGTTTTACAGCAATGGCAAATGAAGCATAGGGAGGTGAAGTGACTTGATAAAGGTCATAGTGACAATCCTAACATCCCAGAGTCAGGCAGCTGGTTGGGTTCTCTCCTATCCGATCTGCTGCAGCATGGTTTGACACCGGAGCTGGTGGAGGAGGAGAGGCAGGTTATCACTGTGGCCAGCTGCAGGAGCCTCAAGTACTCCACCAGCGATGTGTCTGCAGCTCTGTTTTGCTGTTGCCTGCTGCTTGGTCACCATTTTTATCCTGGTGATCCTAATGGATTACCTTTTTTGCGGAATCTAAGGGCACTTGATTCTGAGAAGCTCATTGTGGTCAATACAAGCAACAAGGTAACGCACAGGTACCCCCAGCCTGAGTGAGAAATTCAACATTGTTTTGTTCCACCCAATGAAACCCAAATGGTTACCAAACCATACTGCCTTTTAGTTTCTATGGTCTGTGCCACCATATTAGCATTGCCTGTTCATTTATTTAAAAAAAAAACAAGTTTATGCTTCTCCTGTTTATACATTTGGATATCAGGAATAAATTTTGCATTTAAATAAATTCAAGTATAAATTAAAATAGGCACTCAGGATAGCCCAGCTGACATTTAACATCTTTATGGCAGGATCCTGTTATACAGTTTTACAGCAGTGGGTGGGAAATGAAGCATGGTGAGGATAGGTGGTTTGTTCCTGGTCATGAAGTGAAAAAGTGACTGGAGGGATTTGAACCTGGGACTCCTGGTTTCCAAATGATTTTCCTCTGACCTCTGAACCACATTGCCCTCTTTTCCCTTTGGGCTGTGCAAAAAATCCTTTTACAGTTGGATCCTGTTGTTGCATATTTTTGTTTTTTGGGCTGCAGTGGGCATAGCCCTGCAGACCTTTTGTTGCCAAAAAAGGACTCAGAACATTCATTCTGACCAAACATGTTGGAGTTGCAACACAGTCCCCTCTGTGGTATGTAAATAACACTGCACTCTCACAATGTGTTTCCTTCTCCCCCTCTCCTCCACCCCAGTGCACTATTTTGTCTCTTCCAGTGGTCATAAATCATTGTTGCCTTTCAATCAAACCCACAATTTGGTAGCCTTCAACTGAGCTATGTTACTCACGTTCGGGTGCCTCCTCAGTTTCTGCTCCTAAACTGGAGTTATCAATTAAATAAATAAACCAAAGTCAGCCTAGAGAAATGTTGAGAGAGAGAGTGAGGAAAATGCAGGCATTCTGCTGGAAGTCCATCTCTCTCTCTCTCTCTCTCTTTCTCTCACCCCAGCAAAGTAAACTTGAATCCCAGCAAAGTCACTTATTAAAGAAATCCTGAACTCATCCAAACTTGTTTCCTACAGATAATGGCCCATATATTCAAAAGGGTTGCGCCATGCGCAACAGGGTTGCGCCATGCGCAAGTCCAAAATGCGCCATTCTGTGATATTCAGCAGGAGGCAGTTACGCCACTGGCACCAGGTTGCGCTAGAGAGCAATGCAAATGAATGCATGCTCAACAGGAGGGGGAGGATCCATGCATAACCTGCGCGGCAGTATTCAGTCGGAATGCGCCAGAGTTGTGCATCGCAACCCCAACCTGCGCCCGCACAAGCTTGAGCCAAAAAAAGGCTTAAGTTGAGGGCCACCAAGGTGAGCTGCTGCATTGCAGAAGGCGCTTAACAGCAGCTGCCACCCTGGCTTGCCCCAACTCACTCCTGTGCCCCCCCACCAGCCCGATCGCGGGCAGTACAGGTGCATGTCCCCCCACACTTACAGCCCGATCAGTATAGAACTTGCATAACCCCCAGTGCCCGATCGTGGGCGGAGATGTAACCCCTCCCCGGCCGAATAACTTCCCTGGTGGTCGGTGGACCATAAAGCCCGATCGCGGGCAGAATGTCACAGCAGAACCCCTCAAACATCTCCCTGGTGTCTAGTGTCCCCCACCCACCGAAGCCCCTCACCCGCTCCCCGCGGCCGGCGGCGACAGCATCCACCCGCCTGCCGCGCCCGCCGCCGCCGACTGACTGTCGGTGGGGCTGCCCGTGGTGGTGGGGGCACTGGACACCAGGGAGATGTTTGGGGGTTCTGTTGTGACATTCGCCGTCTGCGATCGGGCTTTACGGTCCACTGACCACCAGGGAGTTATTCGCTGGGGGAGGGTTACATTCTGCCCGCGATCGGGCACTGGGGGTTTATGCAGGTTCTGCCGCGATCGGCACACTGGGGGTTTATGCAGGTTCTGCCCGCGATCGGCACTGGGGGCGACTATGACGATTCTGCCCGCGATCGGGCTATGGGTGATGTGTGGGGGGCGATATACGGCTTCTGCCGCGACCGGGCTATGTGATGTGTGGAAGCGACATGTACGGATTCTGCCCGCGATCGGGCTATGGGTGATGGGGGGGGTCATGTAACTGTGATGCCCGCGATCGGGCTGCATTGTGCGTCGGTCCCCGACGGCTGCTGCCTGGCAGGGTAGCCAGGAGCAAGTCCTCGGGGATCGGCGCACCTACATGCAAATGGCATGCAAATGGGGCCATAAAGAGATGCAAATGGCCCCCCCTGCGCCTTGCATAAATTATGGCCCCATTTGCATGTCACCTTTTGAATATCGGAAATTTGCGCATGGCGCAATGGTACTTGCGCCACCACAAGTTGAATGCTCAACTCTGGCAACTTGCGGTAGCTAAGTTCCACTGCCATGTTAGCAAGTTAGAGCCATGGTTCAAAGGAGTTGCTCAACAGCGCAACTCCTTTGAATATCACCCCGGCCACACCCCTGCGCAACTATTTTGAGCAGCACAGGGGCTTGCGCCTCAGACTGGCGCAGTTTGAATATCTGGGCCCATGTGTATATCAAGTGTAGTGCTTGTCATAAAACCTACAATATAGATAGGATGACAGCCGTTTACAGGTAGCACTACAAACGCCCCTCGCATTCCCAAAATAGCATGTCTCTCAGTAACTGAAATAAAAAGTAAAAACACACTAAAATCAGAAGTGAAACACTGTCATCTCATTCTGAGTTACTAAAGCAGATGAATATTTAATTGTGCGCCTGTCTCTTGTTCCCACTATCCCCCTGTGTTCTCCTCAGCATTGTACTCTGCCATTCATACATATATTTTAATTTGTTTATTTGTAAAAACAATAGTGATGTGAACACACTGATCTATTCTTGGCAAATTCACGATTCAGACCGCAGCAATGAGACTCAATGCACTCCCCCAATCATATACTCAGTCCATTTCTACATCTACTTCAAGTGCAAATCCCAAGAATAAAAACGCTTAGATTCAGTAGCACAGCCAAATTAGGAAAACAACACTGAAAACATTAGCATAAGTTTGAATTTTGTCTTATTGTCAGTATGTTGCGGTTGCCACTGTGAGGGCGATAGTTTCACTTTTCACTACCTGATGTCCCCATTGCCTGCTAAGTCTTGTTTGTGTCCAAACAACAGTGTCCACTAACCATACCTCTCAACCTTTTGTCACTGAAATGAGGGACATGGACATTTTTTTACACTCAAAATGAGGGACAATGAGGAACACAGACCCTCAGAATGAGGGACATATCCTCAAATATGGAGATACAAGCTCAGAACACTGTGGAAACCATAGTGCTTACTTGTACAAAGTTTATTTTGGATTTAGCGTTTTAAAATATTAAGTGTTTCTGCTTTAAAGTTTGGATTTGCAGCACATTCTCTGTGTGGGCAGCACCTTTTCCATGAGGGACGGATGAGGGACAGAGCAATTTTAAGGGGCAAAATGAGGGATGTCCCTCCTAATGAGGGACACTTGAGAGGTATGCCACTAACAAATTTTTTTAATTACTTACAGTAAAAGTGTACGGAGCTTGCATGTTCTTTGTTGAACTCACGTCTTTCTTCCCACCTGCCTACTCACCCTACTGCTGGTATGTCTCACCGGCCAATGGGAGAATATGGAATATGGAGAATATGTTTAAAATTTGGAAAATCTTAGGCAATTGGTGGGCTTCACCAGTATAAAATAGTATGGTAAAAACAAATATTGAGACCTGACAGCACCTGCTTTATTAACTTTGAGCAGCACAAAATGTACTTGTGGCCTTGAGACATACACAGTAACATCATGTGCTATATGATGTGTACTCTGTCTTCAAAGCTGATGCACAAATCCCCAAAAATGTCCAGAATACTAATATCAAACAAGATGATAAGTGCATTTACTGAAGTCTGCTACTGGCTGATATTAATTGGGAGGTGAACAGATTAGTTATGTGTGGTCTCCAGACATACAGAGCAACAAGTGTTGCATGGTGTTTACTACTTCACAGCTTATGCACAAATGTCCAAAAAATGACCCATTATTGAAGGCTAACAGTGAATGTTTTTTTTTTTTGAGGAAGAAAGATTACAATTTACATGTGCCCTTGACACATACAGAGCCACATGTGCTCTGTGCTGAGCACCACACCATGACAGTTTATGAATAAATGACTCAAAACTTTACAGAAAACACATAAGATGACCCTCAATGGGTCTATACAATGAAGACAAAGCATGACAATCCAAAAAGACAGGGCACAACAGTTATGTTTAATAACCTTTCAAAGATAGCTGTGATTCAAAATCACTCCTTTCTAAATACTGTGTCTGACAGCTTGATTCCCAATGTCACATTCCTCAGATTCCACAGGCTGGCACATGACACGATTGCTTGGGTGCACAGCTTGTACACAGTGGTGGAAGCGAGCACATGGCCAGGATAACACAAAACATTAAATTTGATGTATGTAAGGTGCTTTTTGGTGGAAAACAGCTTGTGATCATATTCTGGAGAACACCAGGGAGCATCTGAAAATAGAAACAATGATTAGTACTTGTCGCAGGCTCTTTAAAGTGCTAAGTGCAAGTTTTCAAACTGCAGTGCTCAGGATCTTGTTGTGCAGCTAAGTCCTGCTATTTATTTGGTAAACTTACACATACCATAATAAATAATACAATAGGCACAGACAAACACTGCAGATCATTGCAGTCAACAGTCCGTCTCTTCCCAATGACATGATAGATTACATTAGTCAAACCCCAAACTGGGAACTGAACTAACAGCTGACCCATGTCAATGATGCATACCACCCACTTAATTCTGACTTTTTCTTTTATCTTCATTCTCACTGGTTGGTGCTGTATCACAACCAAATAGGATCTGAACTGATTATAAAGCCAGGTATGCCACAATGCCTAGTAAGTGTAGCCTTGTCCAAAAAAAGATGCGCATTTTATACATCAATTATGTCTCCCAATGCTTACTCCCTACATTGAAATTAAACATTTTTACACTTCTTTCCCTTCCACAAATCTACATTACGTTCAAACCACATACAGTAGATCTCAGTTCTCAGGAATAACAATCTTAGAGGGCTAAAATTCTATCATTTCACATTTATTAAAGGATATCCATTTGAATTGTGGGTAACCAGCCCACATCTGTGCATAGCCCTCAATGTTGGCAGAAAATTACCAGCTGGACTTTAGGAGACTAAAGTTCCTTACTCTCCCAGGGAAATAGTGAACAAATCATCAGAGTGACCTAATGCAACATTATTTAACCATGAACATTGGGCCACATGGCCTTTCATGTGCACCCGATCTTACTATTGAGCACATCTTTTAGAACATCAAGTTTACCGTGGAGCCATTTACCATTTCTAGTATCTCCAGTCTCAGCTGTGAGCAGACTGCAGTTGATGTCATTCAAGGAGTGACACCAATGAAAGCCATGCATCTGTTATTCTTGTTGTTGTTGGACAGCAGATCACTGCTGATTTCTACAGACAGTCTTGAATACTAGGTTCCCAGCAACAGAAATATTTTTTTAACAGGCTATGTACTGGTGTCATTACTTGGTGCCATCTATTCATACACTCTCTCTACAGAGCAACCTCAAGCACAACTTTGGGGCAACATTTCTCTGAATTTCATGAAAGCAAGACAGATGGTTTCAGTTTTATGGGTTTAAGAAATGTCATTGGAACCCCAGGAGTGATAACCACAAAAACATGCTGCTAAAAAAAGAATCCCAGTGGATCTATGCCTTACAAGCAATAGCCCCTTTATGGACTTAATGAGGCCATTAACATAATGCCTTTTGTCAAGAAATTAGACTTATAATCAGTGTCTGTAGTTTTAAATGTCTAAATGTCTATCAGTGTATCTCCTGCCCCCTCCCTTTTTGTTTTGCTCATGACAACTTGTCATGCTCCTTGTTTGGACTTTTTTCTCTCCGCCTACCCTCCCCCATACTTTTAACTTTTTTCCACTTCTTGACTATTTTCTCTGCTACATTAGTTATTTTATGTATTTGACCAACCCCACACATAAATAGCATGTCTTGTAATAAATACAATAGATAGATGCTACAGTTGTAATTCACAAGAGCGCTGTCATATACAGTTATCATTAAACGAAACAGTTATGTCTACAATAATTTAGTATCATATAGGGATGTTAACATTTGCTATTAAAGCTTTAAAAGTAGAGATACATTTCTGCTACCAGAAACTTGATTAGTGCTTTTAAAACGATTACCATCTTATACATGACCACTTTATTGGATTGCTGAAACACACCAGCATATGACTGGGTTTACCTACAACCACTTGATAACCATATGGGTGTTTTATGATTGGAATTCAAGAAGAACTCATCATGATCTGGTTGTTCTAGTTGAAGAATATGGGATTATAGATTGTGATTAGTAATAGGATTGCCAAGTGGTGAAGTCTTCCTTGGGGTTGTTAACCCTAAAGCTCACCCCATTTGATACAGTCCAGAAACATGCACTTCTACTGGGGTGAGCTTGACAACCCCAAGGAAGACTGTATTAGGGTGGGAGGTGGGGTTTTAGGGTTGGAAACCCTAAAACCACATTTCTCCACTTTTTTCACTTTAGGATGAACCCTAAATATTGCATTAATGCAGTTTCATTTAGCATAATATGCATAGTATAATCATATCCTTACTTGCCAGTTGGAGCCTAGGGCCTAGAAGGCTCTGCATTCCCATCCATCCATACTTTTGGAGATAGCACCCCCTACATTGCAGCTCCCCTTGCAAAGATTTTTACCCTCTCTCTGTGTCATTGCACAGTACTGGATATCTGGAAAACTGCTAGGATTACCCCAGTGTTTAAAAAAGGTGACCCCCTTGATCCATCTAACTACAGACCCATTGCCATACTATCTGATCTCAGTAAAATTCTTGAGAAACTTGTCACCACCCAAATTACATTCTTTCTCCTGAAACACGACCTACTAACTGACGCTCAACATGGTTTCCGCAAGGGCCATAGTACCTCTACTGCCCTGCTAAAATTGTTGTCTGACATCCTAGTGGCCATAGACTCTGGTAGACTAACTGGGGCCGTCTTTATTGACATGATCAAAGCTTTTGATTTAGTTGACCACTCCATTCTAGCTGCTACCCTTAGCTCTCTAGGTTTAGCACCCAGTGTAGTAAAATGGTTTGATAGCTATCTTAAGCATAGGTCCCAATGCATGAAATTTAATTCTACCTACTCAGACAATGTCTACATCAATATTGGGGTACCTCAAGGGTCGATCTTGGGGCCTCTACTTTTTTCCATCTTTATAAAAAGCATTACTACCAATCTCCTTAGTTCTTCCTCTTACACTATGCTGATGACATCGTTCTGTATTACAGCTCAAATAGTATTAAGGATATAAACTCTAAACTTTCCCATGATTATCAGCTTATCCAACTCTGGCTAACTACTCACAAACTTGTTCTAAATAAATCTAAGACACAAGCTATGCTATTTGGCTCTTGTACCAAACTCAGACACTCCCAAACTCAACTTAATGTCTCCTCATTTATTTATTTATTTATTTAACTTTTGTTGACCAGGTAAGTGCACTAGACAAATCCTGCCTATTTTCAGGCACGACCCGGGGGAGGGGGAGGGGGATACAGATGAATGCCAACTGACCTTGAACCAGATTAAGCTGTTGGTGGTATTTTTAGTGAATGAGGGAAATTTGTCCAGGACACCGGGGAAATTCCCCTACTCTTTTCGATAAGTGCCATGGGATCTTTAACATCCACCTGAACTACCACCAATCCAGGCAGATGGGACCTCGGTTTAACGTCTCATCCAAAAGACGGCACCTCAGAAATGCAGCATCCCTCTCATGCTGCATTACAGTGTCAGTACTGGGATATTAACCCAAGTGCCAGATGTGGGAACTGAACCCACAACCCTCTGATCTCCTGGCCTCAGAGGCGAGTGTGCTACCTACTGAGCCACTGACACTCATTTGATGGTACATCTGTTGGGGTGGTAACCTCTTTCAAATACCTGGGGGTCACTCTTTACTCATCCCTGAGTTTTGACCCCCATATTCAATCTACCTGTAAGCAAGTCAACTCTAAGCTTGGGATAGCCTACCAGACAAGCTATGCTCTCACTCCCACCACCAGACTTGCAATTGCCCATGGTATATTACTTCCCTCTCTCACCTACAGGTTGCTACTTATGCGTCTGCCAGCAATTTGAGTTTTCGAAAGTGGGATGTTACTTACAATAACATCTGTCATTTTGCCTCCAGCTCCCTGTGGCGTAAACATCACTGCCTTCTATACTCAGATCTTGGATGGCTCCAACCTAAAGAACTACGGTCCTATGCTCTTGGATCACTCACCGATAACATTATCAGATCTCAAACACCTAAATCTCTGGCCTGTCTCCTTCCCTACCAGAAATCCAAATATGCATTACACTCTGTTGAAAATGCTCCTGTCCTTATTCCGAGAGACTGTACCCTAAAAGGTAGTAGTGCTTTTGCCTGTCATGCCCCCCTCCTCTGGAATTCTCTCCCCCAACACTCTGTCAATCTGCTTCCCACATCTCCTTTAAGAGAGAACTTAGGTGCTATCTCATCTCCTCCCATACATGCTCTTGTTTTAAACCACCTTAATGCTTACTCTCACCCACTCGCCTCCTCCTAGCTTTCAACTGTGGGATGGGAGTCTACCTTACTCTTGACGCTCTTCCTCTTCAGTCCCGCTCCCTTATCTCTACTTTCCCATCCTCTATTTTTTCCCTTACCACAGTTAACATATATACCCCCTTCTCTCTAACACTTTTTTCTCATCTCCATTACCTCTGGCACTGCTGTCTCTCTTCTCTTCTCACCTCTCTCTCTCTCGCTCCCCCTCACTGATTTCCACCAAACCTGTATTTGCTCTCATAGCACTTTATTCCTCTTTACCATGATGTCGGGATGCCTTATTTTGCCTGATTGTACTTTGCCTTATGCTACCTAAATTTTGTATCTCTGTGCATTTTGGTTTAGCTGCCTAAAACTCCTTGTATAATCACCACTGTAATGCTTTCTTTTGTGCTTTGTTTCTATTAGTGTTTCACTTGAAAGTTTTGTCTCTGTACTCTCCCAGGTCGTGCCTGAAAATAGTCTCTTCTGGCTAGAGCACTTACCTGGTAAACAAAGACTAAATAAATAAAAAAAAATAACTGGTGTTCCGGGGGAGAGGCATTGGGATGACTTGAGCAACCGTGCAAGATGGCAGTCTTGAGATGCAGTGCTTGTTGTGAGCTTCTCAGTAGTAGTCTCGAGGTTTGCTTAAGCAATTTTAAAATGCCCTGCTTTAAGGAACAAACATAAAAGCAGCTGTTTCATTTATTTTCTCATCTTTTTCCCCTTTCTCCCCCCATGTAATATCAAAACAGTTTAGGTGTGCAAGTGAAGTCACCCACTTTTTAAAGCTGCATCACCAAAGTCAATGGAATGCTGAAGCAGGACAAGAATGCTGGGGATATGCTGTCCCCCAAACACCAGGAATACTCACTTTCAAGCTGAAATAAATCAGGTACCAAATGACACTAACGAAGGACTAAGAGGTACAAAAGTATTTCTTGAAGCACAGACTGAAAAATTTGAGGTATATGATCCAATACCTGACTTAGGTGACAAACTTAAAGACACAGGGATATCACCTAAAAATATAACAAGAGTTACTGGTTTCCTTACCTAGGATCCAGTCACATCAATTAACATTTGAACAAGTGGCCTCTCCAGCTCGTGTTAAAAAAAAAACTTGGCTTCTTCAACCAGCAAAACAAGATCAGCAAAGGAAGAAACAGAAAACTTAGGGAAACAGGTAAAGCAGAAGGAAAAAAACAAAGGCGAATCAGTGGAACAAAGCAAAGCACCTGTTCTCTCAGATATGCCCCCCATTGGAAAATGAGATACCTGTGGAAAAGGAACTTATTGAAAATAAAGAAAAAGGGCCTAGGGCTGAAACCTCTTCTGTGTAAAAGTTAGAACTATCCCAACAAAACATCCTCAAAGAACTACAGTGGGGATTTGACAAAATCAATGTTACTTTAACTGCTTTGGATGTACCAGACCCCCCCGGACCCCCGAGGAGCGGAGGTCACGAGGGCTTCTTGCTGCCCTCCCCCACATGAGCCAGGACCAGACCAGAGTGAAGATCTCCTGGACCCCTTCGGACCCCCGAAGAGCGGAGGTAGCAAGGGCTTCCCGCTGCCCTCCCCCACACGAGCCAGGACCAGACCAGAGTGAAGATCTCCGGACCCCCCCAGACCCCGAGGAGCAGAGGTCGTGAGGGCTTCCTGCTGCCCTCCCCCACACGAGCCAGGACCCAGACCAGAGTGAAGATCTCCCAGATCCCTCCCCAGACCCCCGAGGAGCGGAGGTCGAGAGGGCTTCCTGCTGCCCTCCCCCACACGAGCCAGGACCAGACCAGAGTGAAGATCTCCTGGATCCCCCGGACCCCCGAGGAGCTGAGGTCACGAGGGCTTCCCGATGCCCTCCCCCACATGAGCCAGGACTAGACCAGAGTGAAGGTAATAATCTGTTTTGGTGCCATTCCTAACAAAGCTCCACGGTCCTTTCTGAAAGTGACCCTTAAGCCTGTGCCCCTGCCTCCTACCTGCGTTCACTCAGGGAGGCTGCTGCAGTCTTTTTGTCGGTGCAGGAGTGGAGATAGTGCACGAACAACAAACTTTTTCTCCCTCCAACCCTGCCTTCTGCACTGGAACAAGCTTTTACCTTAAGACTCCTTAAGACTCCTAGTACCTGCTACCTTTGTGCTGTATACTGGTGGCTCTAACCTTTTTTCCCTTTACTTGGATATGCTGTGCAATGAGCTACAGTTGTTTAGCTGATGTTATCAACTGAATTATTTAATTTAGATGTTTGACCCTGCCTGTAGCGACTGTAACCAGTGTAGCCTAACAGCATCAGATTTTATTTAATTGAATTAAGCACTAAATTTCAACTTGACTGCTTTGCTACTCATGGTGTTTGGTGTGCGTCAGCCCAATCACTTATCTGGTCCCCAGGTTCTTTTGTTCTGGCCCCCCCACCCTTATAACTCACCTGTTTTCTCCTTGTCCTCCACAGATCTCCCGGACCCCCCCCGGACGCCCAAGGAGCAGAGGTCGCGAGGGCTTCGCTGCCCTCCCCCACACGAGCCAGGATCAGACCAGAGTGAAGATAATAATCCGTTTTGGCACCATTCCTAACAAAGCTCCATGCTCCTTTCTGAAAGAGACCCTTAAGCCTGTACCCCTGCCTCCTACCTGCATTCACTCAGGGAGGCTGCTGCAGTCTTTTTTGTCGGCGCAGGTCTAGCCCTGCCGAACGCTATGCATTTGGCTCCCCACCGCCCCCACCACCACCCTTGGTGGCTCTCCATTTTATAGGTAGCTGGTGATGATGTGGAACTGAAATAACCTATCAACCCACTTCTACATCAGCAGGCTATACCATTCTGCCACTAGGGGTTTTCCCACTTTTCCTGCATTAGTCTCTACACTACACAAATAGTTCCCATAGCTGCACTCTCCCACTGTTCCCTTAGGGGATTCCTCCACCCTCCTGCTATTCCTGTAGTCGATTCCCCCAACCCCTGATTCCTACTCGTTGTTCTAAACCCTGGTCTCTTGCTACCCAGCCAAGACCCGCCCCTGTTTCGATTTCACTCACCCCCATCTCTCTCTAACACACCCTATCTGCCCTTCTATCCAGGGACCTGCTGTGCCAGGGCAGCCTACCCTCTGAAGCATGCCCCCCCTCAAGCTGGCCCATCCGCCAGCAGCCAAGGTCCATCCTCGCACCCAGCACCCTACTGCCCCCCCTCCTGGGGGATGGCCAAGGGGTTAAAAATAGCCCACCTGAACATCCATAGCCTCCTTCAAAATCTGGTGGAGCTAACTGCTTGGGCTACCTACTACAAACCTGATGTTCTGTGCATTACAGAGACATGGCTCAAACCCCGCACCCCTGACTCGGATTGCTCTCTCCAGGGCTATGGCATGGCAAGACTCGACAGGGCTGGTAACAAAAGAGGTGGAGGTGTACTTATATAGTTTAAGGTACACCTAAACATTTCCATTGTGTCACACAAAACCCCTGGAACCTTGCACTGTGAGCTTTTCCACTCACTCCTTCTCCTTGGTAACACCAAAAAGGTGCACATAGTGTGTGCATATAACCCTCCCAAGAGGGGTCTGCAGGGATTGTCATCACTACTGGAGTTACTTCAGGAGAAGGTGGGCTCAAGCAAGCTTCTCCTACTAGGTGACCTTAACCTTAATTGGTTGGGACCTCATACCAAGTTGTATGAACCATTACTCTCTGGCCTCTCCCTCTGTCAGGTCATTGTGGAACCCACCCGGCTCTCCAGTCATGGGGATAAGGGGTCACTCATTGACTGGATCCTGTGCAACCGGCTGGACAAAATTGTTAAGTCAGGACTCCTTCCTGACTCCATCTCGGACCACTCGCTGGTATACTGCATCTGGGGCTCTAACCCACCCAGGGTCCCCTGCCGAGTGGTAACTATGAGGGACTACTCAAAATTCTCGATCTCCACCTACCTCAAGGACCTGCAGGGAGTGTCTTGGAGCCACGTCATGGCTACACCAGATCCCGTTACAGCCCTTGACCTCTTCCTCGTGGCATTTGTGCTGCTCTAAAACAGGCACGCTCCCCTTTCCAAGAGGCGTGTCTGAGGCTCGGTGACCAAATGGCTTCACAGCGAGCTCCTATCTCTCATGAAGCAGCGGGATAAGGCCTGGTCAAAATATAGGGCATCGTGCAACCAAACGGACTCCAGGTGTACCGTCAGCTTTGAAACTCCTGTAAGAGGGCGCTATGTTCTGCGAAAAGCCAATACTGTAGCTCTGCACTGATTGTCACCGCACGCGACCGCAGACGTTTCTGGGTGAACATAAAAAACCTAGTCAGTGGCTCGACCAAAACTCAAGTTACTGACATGATAATTGGTGAGGCAAACTACAATAACCCCCTAACCATTGCCTCCTCCTTCAACTGCCTCTTCACTGACCTGCCGTCTGCCCCCTTCCCACTGCCAGCTGCTCCAGTCCTCGGCTCCGGCCCCCAGTCTCCCCGCCCACCCTTCTACCTCAAGAAGATCACTGTGAGGGAGACCCAGGCTCTCCTTGTCAGTCTCTCCCACCATGCGGGGGCGGGTCACGATGGCCTCGAACCCAGGCTTCTCAGCCTGGGGCTCCCCTCATTGCCAGGCCACTCACCCACATCTTCAACATATCGCTCATAACAGGGGTCATCCCCGACTTATGGAAAATTGCCAGGGTTGTCCCTGTACTGAAAAATGGTGACCCCAAGGACATTAACAATTATCGTCCTATCGCCATACTCTCAGCTGCAAGCAAACTGCTGGAAAAAGCAGTTGTGCCACAGCTTCTACACTACATCCAGGAATACAATGTCCTTTCCCCATGTCAGCATGGCTGCCGTAAAAACCACAGCACCTCTACAGTACTAGCTGAAGTCACAACAAGGATCAGGACCACAATCGATCAGGGAAAACTCACGGGGGCCATATTTGCAGACCTGTCCAAAGCCTTTGACTGTGTAGATCATCCTCTCCTCCTCAGCACACTTCACACCCTCGGCTTCTCCCGCCGTTCCCTCGACTGGTTCTCCAGCTACCTTAGGGACAGGAAGCAACTCACCTGCTTCAATTGTACCCTCTTGCCCCTCCTGTCTGTATCGAGTGGAGTACCACAAGGATCTGTCCTTGGACTGATCCTGTTCTCCCTGTTTGTCAATGGCTTACCCTCCACTGCTACCGAAGGGCACCTTACCATGTATGTGGATGACCTCGTCCTGTTAGCCAGCTCCCACGAGATCACCAACATCAATGCCCAACTCAACTCTGATTTCTCCCGAATCTGTAAATGGCTGGAAGGGCACAAACTTGTAGTCAACCTTAAGAAAACCCAGGCAATGCTATTCTGCACTGCGGTCAAAAATCTCCTCCTGCATGATACCCCTTAAAATCCTTGGTACCTGTAACTTCCTACTGGCTACAACAGACTCTGCTAAGTACCTCGACTCACCCTTGACCCCCAGCTGGACCTCTCTGGGCACATCAGGAACATCTGCAATGCCACTAATGGTAAACTTGGCCTTGCTTATAGGGCCAAGGACTGTCTCACCCCCGCCGCCCAGCTGGCTTTAGCGAGAGGGGTACTTCTGCCCACCCTCTCCTATGGTCTTGTCACATTTGCCTCTGCCCCCTCCTCATGCCTTGCAAAGTGGGATACCATGTACAACAACATTTGCTGCTTTGCACTCTCAGCCCCCTGACTTACCCACCGATGTGAGCTCTACTTCTGTCTGGATTGGCTCCCCCCAGACAAATACTGGACATACTCCATGGGCAACTTCATCGACAACATTATCCATACTTCTGCCCCTGCCTCGCTCGCCCTTCCCCTGAAACATGCCTCCCCCATCTACCACCTTAGGTCCTGTGTGTCCCAGACCCACCTGGTCCCCAGGACCTGCACCCTCACTGGGGATAGGGCATTTGCCTCTCACGCACCCAAGCTGTGGAACTCCCTCCCCCCCAGGTCCGAGCCTCCCCCTCCCACTCCACCTTTAAAACCTCCCTCTGGAACTTCCTGAAGCCTGCTGCTACCTGCCTGTGTGTGGCCTAATCGCCCCACCACGCGACCTTTTCTGCTTTGATTCCCCAACCTAGCTCTGCCCCCGCTGCTGGCTAAGTGCAGTACTCTACTAGTTAAGTTTGCCGTTTAGTGTCTTTTACCCTGGGGGGGTCCTCACACCAACCTGTAGCCCCTGAGGTCAGTATGTTTTGTAACCTGTGGTTTTCTACATTTAATTCCATTGCTACTTCTCACAATCCCTTGTTGTTCACCCCTCCTTGTTGGTGTACGTGCTGCTTCCCTATTGTTAGATTATTCTGTACCGTACGCACCTGACAAAATGTTTATGCTCCTGATTGCAATGCTGTCTATGTATCTATCGATAAGTTATTCTGAACTGTATGCACCTGACAAAACGTTATCTCTGTAACTACTACTCTGACTCATTGTTGGAGTATGCCTGCTCCTGATTGTAATTGTTGTCAATACTCCTGATTGTAATTGTTGTCAATGTATCTTCTCCTATGTAATTACCCTGTGATTCTCCGGGTGCACCTGAAAATAGGCACTGGCTGTCTAGTGTGCTTACCCAGTTACCAAAAGCAAATAAATAAATAAATAAAGCTTAATGAGGTGGCAGCTAAAATGGAGACCCTCTCATTACGAATGGATCAAGTAGAATTCAGGATTAGTGCTTATGGAGGATCAAAATCCTAATATAACCAAACAAACAAATACCACCACTGAAGAGCTGGAGTCCTTCAAATTAAAAACCGAAGATCTCAAAGTTAGATCTTGCAGAGAAAATATTAAAATAGGTAATCAGTCAGAGGGAATGGAAGGTTCTGATCCTCTTAGATTTTGTGAAGAAATGGCCACCACAGTATTGGGATTAAAATATCCTGAACAATTAACTGAGCTAGACAGAGCTCACAGAGCCTTTGGAGAATGACTACCAGATATGAGGCCAAGATTTATGTATGTTAAGCCTCTAAGGTTCCAGGACAGGGGAATGAATCTTGAATAAGGCAAGGCTGCAGAAGGAAATATATTATTCTGGTATAAAATGACATGCTTATCCTAACCTTCCCCCTTCAGTAATTGCTAAAAGAAAAACCTTTGATACAATCTGAGACACTCTCAGAAAAGAAACATAGAAACATAGAAGTTGATGGCAGATAAGGACCGCAAAGCCCATCCAGTCTGCCATTTCTTTTTCTACCTTATAAATGTGCCATCGGCCTTTGCTCTGTCAGTGGCCTATCTATTCATACTCATTTGTATTGCTCCCTTATGCCTATCCCATGCCTGTTTGAAGCCCTGCACTGTATTCATAGCCACCACTTCTTGAGGTAAGCCATTCCATGCATCCACCACCCTTTCTGTGAAAAAGAATTTCCTCACATTCCCCCTTAATCGGCCCCCCCTCTAATCTCATGCTGTGTCCTCTTGTCCTGCTATTTTTCTTATATTTAAACATGTTAGACTCTTTCACCTTGTTAATGCCCTTAAGGTGTTTGAATGCCTCGATCATATCACCTCTCTCCTCCTTTGCTCAAGGGTATACATATTGAGCTCTGTTAATCTGTCCTCATATGTCTTCTGATGCAGTCCCTGCACCATTTTGGTTGCCCTTCTCTGGACTGCCTCAATTTGGTTAATGTCCTTGTGAAGGTGTGGCCTCCAATACTGCACGCAGTACTCCAGATGGGGCCTAACCAGTATCTTGTAAAAAGGGATTATTACCTCCCTCTTACAACTCGTGATACCCCTACTAATACACTCTAACACTCCCCTAGCCTTACTTACTGCTTTAGAGGTCTGCTTGGATGATTTCAGGTCATCAGTGATAATGATGCCCAAGTCTCTTTCTTCCTTTGTGACTGCTAGCAACTCCCCTCCCAGCCTATAGGTGGCTTCAGGGTTTCTCTTCCCTATGTGCATGATCTTGCACTTCTTTGCATTAAATCCCAGTTGCCACTCTTCTGACCATTTTACTAGTTTATCCAGATCTCTTCTCATTCTGCCACCCCATCTGGATCATCTACTCTGTTGCAGATCTTGGTGTCATCTGCAAACAGACAAGCCTTACCCTCTAGTCCATCTGCAAGGTCACTAATGAAGATGTTGAAGAGGACTGGCCCAAGGACTGATCCCAGAGGTACCCACTTGTGACTTGCATCTCTTCTGACTGTATACCATTTACCACCACTCTCTGTTTTCTGCCCAGTCAACCAGTTTGCCACCCAGTTGACCAACTTCTGACCCACCCGAGCCTACCCAGCTTATTTATCAATCTTCTATGTGGAACAGTGTCAAAAGCTTTGCTGAAGTCAAGGTAGGTGACATCAACTGCTCTCCTTGGTCCACCACTCTGGTTACCCAGTCAAAGAAATCTGTGAGATTAGTTTGACAGGACCTTCCTTTTGTAAACCCATGCTGTCTTGGATCCTGTGCCCCTATGGATTCCAGGTGTTGCACTATCCTTTCCTTAAGGAGTGCCTCCATAATGTTGCCCACTACTGAGGTAAGACTGACTGGTCTGTAGTTCCCTGCCTCCTCCCTGCTACCACTCTTGTGGAGCAGGATCACATGAGCCCTTCTCCAGTCTTCTGGGACCTCTCCTGTGCTCAGAGACTCACTAAACAGTTCTGCTAATGGCTCTGCTAGTTCCACCTTTAACTCCTTAAGTACCCTGGGATGTATGCCATCAGGTCCCATTGCCTTATCCACCCTTAGCTTAGCAAGCTTTTGTAGGACCCTTTCTTTTGTGAAGGGAGTAGTGCTCACCTCCCTCCCCCCTGTGTCCATGATGCTGAGCTGTGGGCCCTGCCCTACCTTCTCTTCAGTAAATACTGAGCAAAAGTATCTATTTAGGATAGATGCCTTTACAGGGTCCTCCTCCTCACATGCTCCCTTTTCTCCATTAAGCTTAGCAATACCCCCTCTGGACTTTCTCCTTTCACTAATGTATCTATAGAAAGTCTTGTCACCTTTTACTGTTCATGCTAGTGTTTCCTCAGTTTGGGACTTTGCCTGCCTTACTGTCTTCCCTGCTTCCCTTAGGGCAGTTTGGTATGCCTCTCTATCTTCATCCCGCTGTGTTCCCTTATATTTCCTGAAGGCCATCCTTTTGGCTCTGACCTTTTCTGCTACTGTATTTGAGAACCAATATGGTTTCCTTCTTCTTTTGCACTTCATTTTCTGTCTAACACAATGGGATGTTGCTTCAAGTATTGCATCCTTAATGCTTGCCCACTTTGCCTGTACCCCCTCACCTGTGTTTCTTTTTGCCAGGGCTAGCTTAACTCTGTTGGCCATCTTATCAAAGTCAGCTCCTCTGAAGTCCCATATTTTTGCCTTGGAATGGGATGATTTAGATGTAGTAGCCAAATTGAACCATACCATGTGATGGTCACTGGCTCGAGTGACCTTCTACCTGAGATCTGTGATCCCTTCCCTGTTAGTCAGTACTAGATCTAGGATAGCCCTGTCTCTTGTGGGTTGCTGTACCAGTTGTTTGAGGCCCTCCACCTGCAGGAATCCACTATGTGTCTAGTTCTGGCAGATGTTCCTGCTGGTATTGACCAATCTGTATCCGGCATGTTGAAGTCTCCCATTATCAGAACCTCCCTTTAGCTGTCATGTTTTGTATATCTTCTAACAGTAATGTGTCTATGTCCTCCCCTGGTCTGGGGCCTGTAGACAACCCAGTTCTTATGGCTGTCCCATTTCCTGTTTCAGGGTGACCCACAGTTCTTCTGGCTCCTTATGTGTATTCTGAATTTCTGTAGATTTGATATTTTCATTGACATACAGGGCCACTCCCCCTTTTGCACCTCGGTCTCTTCTCACAATACATAGCCAGGTACTGAAGTCTCCCAAGTGTGGTTACTGGTAAACCACGTCTCACTAATTGCTACTATGTCCAGCTTAGCCTCTGACATTATTGCCTGCAGGTCTGGGATCTTATTTCCCAGGCTGTGAGCATTGTGTACATGATTTTCTATTGGCCAGATTTTGGTGTGTTAGTTGTTGGGTGAGGTTTGGCATTACCCCTGTGCGTCGTATGGGGAGACAAACCTTTTTTCTTACCTGGTGATGCAAATGAACTGCAAACATGCTGAATCCCTGTTTGACCACTAGCTGAGGGGGGAGGGGTGTTCTTCCCATTTGACGTATGGGGTGCTGCACCCCTCCCCATTTGCTAGTTTAAATATTCTGCAAAGACGTAAACTTCTGCCCCAATGCACTGACTCCTCCTTAGTCAGATGCAGTCCATCAAATTTAAAGAACTTTCGCTCCCAGAACTGTTGCCAGTTCCCTACAAATCTGTGTCCTTTTTCCTGGCACCAGCCCTTGAGCCATGTGTTTAGCTCCCCTATCTCCCCTTCTCTGACCTTCCGTCCTTCTGCTCCCCTCTCCCAGACTGGCAGGATCTCAGAGAAGGAGATGCCAGACGAAATGGATGATAGTTTGTCACCCAGACTGGTCAGGTGTTCCTTGGTCTCCACAACTGACCGGCTGGTGAGATCATTAGTCCCTATGTGTACTAGGACATCAATGTTTTCTCCGCTTTGTGAACAGTTTTAGCAATGTGGTCAGTGTCTCTCCATGCTTATGTACCTGGGAGACATCTGACCATTACCCCTGGCTGGAGATGGGTATCAACTCCCCGAATCATGGAGTCTCCTATGATCAGAAGTTTTTTGGATTTCCTTTTTGCTTTTTTTGTTTTGGTTCCTGATTTGGGTGAGTTTTGTTGTGCTAGCTCCTGTGCTGCAGTGTCCTGCTCTGCAGTGTCTTCTGCCTCTTTGTTTGATTTCAGAGATAGAGGCAGATACCTGTTTGTAGTGTTTATATGGTTTTTGGTGGTAACATGTTGGAGAGCAGAGAGTGATGGGGCACCCAAAGGCATCCCATGTGCACTGTTATTCCCTGCAAAACTTTGAATTAATCTGGATGGGAAAATGTGCTTTTTCTGTACTTCCTTTGAAGTTGAGGAGGCTTTAAGAAATAGGAAAAAATATGAGGCCCCATCTTCCTCACACTCTGCACCAAATGCCTCAAATAATGAAATTCCGGGGTACAATAATGTTGGTTAAATTGATGCCTATATCAGCATCAGCAATGCATTAAAAAATGTGATTTGATTCTACCCTATATCTTAGCCTTGGGGTAAGGGAGGCAAGTAAAGGGGGGGAAGGGGGGATTCAGAAAAAGCTGTAGAGGTAGGATGATAGATTAAACCCTGTGCCAATAGCAAATGGATACAAAGGTAGAAACATTAAAAAAGAGGAAATGGGGATGAAAGGAAAGGGGAAAAGGGAGGTGAGGGAGACGAAGTGGGAAAGAGGGGGAAGAAAAAACAGAGAAAAGAGAAAAAAATGACAGGTTAGAAAGCAACTTTGAATATTTAGTTTTGGAATAGGGGTTTTCTTCTCTTTACTAATAGGGAATAATATCCAAGATTTTAGTGAAGAAGGAGATCTCTCACACAAGAGCTGACACTCACCAAACCAGCTAACTATCTTCATACATCTATGGGAAAGGGAAATTATCTGACCATAGCAGAGTGGGATCCTGGGAAGACAGTATATTTTATTTCAAGGAAAACTTTATTGAGATATTTTTGGGGAGGGGTGGGGGAGAGGTTCAGATTGATGAGGAAAAAAGGGACAACACAAATGATAATTGTCTTTCAATAAAGTATAAGTATGGGTGGTCTACCTTTTTTACATTACATTACATGTGTTTGCAATTTACTTTTTGAAAAGTCGGAATGCAATGTTGGTTTTCCTTCTGTCTCAGAAAATCCTTTTTGTTATAAAGAAATAATTTTGACCTTAGATTTATGACATGGAACTTGAACGGTGCCAGAGATAGGACCAAAATGCAAAAAATAGTATGTATTGCTAATAATAAAAAAAAGTATTGTTTATACCATCAAGAAACCCACTTTTTAGGGATGCGAAGTTCTTTGCAAACCTGTTTCAAGCTGTGGGGATATACACAACTTTTGCAAGCAATTCAAGGGGAGTAGCAATTTTCATTAAATATATATATATATATATATATATATATATATATACATAATACATAACTCAGAAATCGATCTGGATTGTAGATTTGTTCGTTGTAAGATGAAAATCCCACTACTACAATTTACATTATTGAAAATATATGCCTCTAACAAAGAAGATTTAGACTCCTTTATTTCCATTTTTTTAAAGATAGCCTCATTTAATACCCCTGTGATAATGAGATGCAATTTTAATGTTGAATTTCACCCACTGGACAGGGCCTTCTCAGAGTCTGAGCAAAAAAACAAAACTGCAAATTTATTAAGAGGTTACATGCAAGATCTGGGATTGTATGACCCATTCAGAGTTTTTCACCCTACATTGAAAAAATATTCTTGTCACTCTAAAACCCACAATACATTTTCCAGATTAGATTATTATTTGGTCTCAGCTGATCTACTTTCAAAAATCAAATTTACTAGATACAATTCCATTTTAATATATGATCATGCTTCATGTACATGCAAATAGATTTAAACCCTACATATTGTATACAAATTAAAAATTGGACAATGGATGAGTATTAATGGAAAAAATGGCAGTTTCATAGCTAAAAAAAAAAAAAGAACAGATTCAGCTTTTCCTCTCCTTGGCCAGCAAGGGGATGCTGGAGATTCTGAGGGTTGTTTTAAAATCTTCTGGGGCCCGGGCTTTCTTGTTCGTGGCATCAACCCTCTGGAATTCTCTACCCCATTGGATTAGGAAGTGCATGACTGTAGGGGGCTTTAAACAAGCATTGAAAATGTACTTATGAAATAAGGCGTATGGTGATGGTGTTGAAGTTGATAGACTGTAATAGTTTGGTTGTTTTATTATGATGTAGTATTGTGAATTTATTTTAACTGTGTACTGCACCTTGATTTTGAAAGGCGCATTATAAATAAAGTTTATTATTATTATTATCTTAGAATTCATCTAAAGACACTTCAGCATACATAATATGGGAAGCATTAAAGTGTTCTATCAGGGTCTGGATTATAGCCTACAAAAGTAGTGATTAGAAAAAGATTAGTAGAGTTAAATAATTTAGAAACTGAATTGTGAGCTGCATAAATATCCTTTACACAGAATCCATCTGAAAAGAATAAAATTAAATAGATATATATCAAGGAAAAAAAACTCATAGCTAAGCTGAACACCAGATGTAATGAGTCAGGGCAAAATACTATGTCTATCCTGATTTTCCTTCTAAACATCTGGCATACCAAATAAAAACAGAGCAAAATAAAAACAGAATAGATAAGTTAAAATCTGTTACTGGATAGACCATTATAGACCCATTACAAATTAATACTGAATTAAAAACATTTTTAGAAATTTATATACCCCAGAGAAAACTACAGAAAAAGCAACTACTGAGAAATTTCTGAATGGGCTAAACATCCCTAAAATAACTGTAAATGAGAAAAACATCTTAAATGCAGATATCACTTTACAGGAGATAACCCAAATAATTCAGGAACTTCCAAATGGAAAATCACCAGGCCCAGACTGGTTCTCTTTTGAGTTTTATAAAAATCTCCAGAATTCTATAGTGCCTCTGTTACTGCAAACATTTCAGAGTAATTGGAAGTTCTCTCGCTGGACACTGAGAAGGCCTTTGATAGGATGCAATTTTTTTTTATGGAAGTATTAAAAGCAATTGGCTTTGAAGGTCATTTTTTTTAAATTGGCTGCAAACAATTTATGCCAACCCCATAGCTAGGGTGAAAACTAATGGGAATTTTTCAGATTCCTTTCCCCTGTTTCGAGGCATGAGATAAGGGTGCCCACTTTCCCTCTTATTGTTTGCCCTGTTTTTAGGACCTCTAGCAATAAAAAATTAGAGCACAAAATCAAGTCAAGGGTATTCAGATAGGAGATCAAATGCATAAAATCTCCCTTTATGCAGACTATATTCTTTTTTTATCTGATGTAGAACAATCATACAGCTCTATGTTAAAACGTATTTCTGACTTCGGACATGTCACAGGTTACCAAATAAACTGGGATAAGAGTGAAGCTTTGTTCTTGAAAGACTCTTAACAAATTTCACCAGATAATCCATTAAGGAAATTAAGAAAGAAATCTATGAAGGTTTTAGGAGTTCAAATAACTACAAACCAAACAGCCTTGTATCAATTAAACTACCTCCCTATCTTAGAGAAGAATAGATTGGACTTGGAAAGATGGCAGCCTTTACCACTGGTGTTACTAGGCTGAGCTAGCATTTTGAAAATGAATATTCTACAAAGGACCCTGTTTTTTTTCATATTCTCCCTATTTTTGTACTGAAGTCTTTTGTTACAGAATAGGGAAAAAAAAACAATAAGGAAATTCTTGCTGAAGGGTCTCTCCCCTAGGATAGCTTAGCAAAATGTGTATCTGTCTTAAGAGACGTAAGGGTTAGATATCCATAATTTATGGTTCTATTATTTGGCAGCTCAATTAGCATTGGTTTCAGATTGGTTCAAAACAGGAGAGAATTTAAATTCATATTACTATATTGAACTCAATAGAGCACCTTTTCATAAGTTGGTACAGTCCCTAATTGTAAACTTGAACCTGTCAAATAACTATAACTCAATTCTATCTTCAACAAAACTGACAAGACATCTTTGGACTATTGTACAAGGACTGTTAGGAAATTAAAAACATTTTAAAAATTTAGTCCTATTATTCAAATGCTCATATTCCTCCTTCAGTGATGGGTGCTGTATTTAAAACACTATTCTATGGTAAAGGGGATAACTGAACTAGGAGACTTCTTTGATAATTCTGAATTTAAGTCTTTTAAAGATTTACAAGAGAAATGTGAATTAAGGAATATGGCATTATTTTAATATTATCAAATCAAAAACTATGTTTTAAAGAACATTGGAAATTTAAAAATGCCTAAATTATGAGCATTACAGGAAATTATAATCCACACTCCCTTAAACCAAAAAATTATCTCTAAATTATAGAAGTGCTTAACCTTTAATAATAACTTCTCCTTACAGTGATTGAAGGAGGTTTGGGCAAAGGAACTGCAGTATTCTATTTTGGTTTTAAAATGGAACTTAATTAGTGACTTATTAAAATATAAAGTAAAAATAATAGGCTGAAACAAATACATATAAACACATTACATAGAATTTACTTAACTCCAGCAAGATTAAATTAACTTGGGGTGAATCCAACAAACCTATGTCAGCTATGTCAATTGCATAAGGGATCTTTGCTTCATATGCTGGCAACATGTGCAAATCTACATAACTTTTGGTTAAAACATCTTTCAGGTGTTAGGTAAAATACTGGGCAAAGACTTTCCTTTTGCTCCAGGAATAATTCTTTTTGGTTGATTCTCTGAAAATATCTCAGAATATAATTATGAAATGCTGGTAAATCTCTGTTTAGTCACGGCTTAAATGTGGAAAGACTCAAAAGCCCCAGATTATGTAGAGTGGTTACAACTGATGTTGATCTTTCAAAAGTTGAAAAGATGTATTATATATTAGAAAATAATCTGATCACATTTCAAGAAATCTGGCACCAGTTTATTAATATTTTGGGATTAAGAGGTAATGGATAAATGGGACAGCAGGACAATTTGACATATAGGTGACAATGATGTGAGCATTCAATTTTGATCATATGAAATGATCTAGACACCCACGCTCCGAGTCACAAAAAACAAAAGAAAAACACAAACTGGTGCTCAATTTTCCCATAGGGAAACCCAGTTGTAATTGGCCATTATAACCAGCTGGTTATAGCAGCGAACGTGCACCAGGTTTCCATCGAACTGAGCATGTGCGGACACCGCTCTTTCACTCCTGAGTGCCGTCAGCCTTTTGCCTCCACTCCACAGTTTGCAGCACTCAGACTCAATGGTGGTAAGTTAATAAAAAAACAAACAAACAAAGGAGCAGTTTTTTTTAAAGCTGCTGACTTAATAAAGAAAAGAAAAGGTTTTTATCATGAGCCATGGACTGCACTGAAACCCGACTGGTCTGTGGCTATCTTTGTTTTATATAATTGCTGTGGTGAAAAAATTAGCACCAGCAATTATATAAAATAAAAGCTGGGATGGGAGTGTAAAACTTGAATTTTACACACACCCTCAGTGTGAGATGCCTTAATAAACCCCTCAAGGTTTGCTCTTGGGGCTTATGTGGCATTCCACAACTTGGGTGTGTGTAAAATTCTAGTTATAACCCCCTACCCAACCATTATTCTCTATTTATTTGTCTGTGGAAGTGTAGTGCCCTATTGATGCATAGAGCCTATTATGAGTACTTAAGTTCTGACTAAGAGTAGTTCAGGGGAATCATGGCATCCAGATGAGTTATTAGATCTTTATTGAAAAAAAAAATCATTATCTCAAGATGATCAATTTCAGTTTGGGGAAGAGCCTTTGAACCCATGCTCATGCCAAATTCATAAGACCTGTCCTTCTCTTTAGACATATGCAATCATGCTGATGCATGCATTATATACTTGGCTCACCCAGGTAGCACTCATCAGTGGTTGTCTATTGAAATGTTCATATTCCACCCTTCTTCAGTAAATTTTTTGTATGTTGTTTTGTGCATATGACAATCAGTTACTTTACTGCACTGTTGGAAGAGGAAAGATCTTGTGAATTTGGGATGGACATGGTGCATCATACATTAATTCTCTTTCCCTTATTAAGTTAATGCATTAGCAGCCATAAGTGGCTCTGACCAATTCTTGTTTTTACAGCAGTTGGGACTGAAGCACTGAGTGGTTTTAGTGGCTTGCTCTATATCAGATAGTGAACAAGTGACTGTAGTTGGATTTGAATGTGGATCTCCTGCTTCCCAAGCCTGTCCTCTAGCTTCTGTACTACACTGCCTCTTAGTGATATTGTTTCTGAGGGATACCACATTCTCCTCAGTATTTAGGGAAGGCATGTTGCACTCAGTTTCAAAAACATAGACAGCTTCTCTGAGTAGAAGAGAATGTGGGCCCTGCATTCTACTGTATCCTACATCTGCATGCAGCAGTAATTTATGAATGGGTGTCTGCATTACAGAGTTGTAGTGGCAGTTTTGGAAGCTGGAGATAAGATCTGAGTTATGTGTGTGCTGTGGAAACATGAGATAAGATCTGAATTGCTGTATGTGTGTGCAGCATCAGCTAATGCTATAATGCAATGTTATACTAAGTAGGGGGTAATAGAAATGCAGTTAGCTTCTCCAGTATACTTCGCTGACACATATATGTCACTGAGGTTGTCACTCACCTTTCTTTAAATAAATCCAGAATAGGAAACACAGTAGTTAGGATCATGGTCAGTAATAAACACAATCTTTAATCGAAGTACCAGTGGTACTGAGGGGCATAGCATGGCATAAACCCTCCTCAGTGTACACAGTACTTCATGAATCAGGTTTTTGCATTAGAATTTGTGAAATGCATGCAAAACAAAAGCCTATATCTGTATGGTACTTACTTTTCATTCAGATGGTGGCCAGCCTAGGTGGTGTGAGGAATCCTGTGCTGGTTATCATCTGATTGTACTCAGAAATCTTTTCTCTCTCTCTCTCTATTCTTTTTTTGTGCACTGGTGGGGGGTGCTATATGGGTTTGTGGGAAGGGAAAGATGCTAGACATCAAGGAGTGCTTCAGCAGAACTGGGGATAGAGAAGAGATGCTGCTAGAGTCAAGGGACTCTTTTATTGCAATTGGGGAGGTGAAGCAGATGCTGCTTGACACCAGGAATTCCTTCACATGGATTGGAGAGATGGAGCAGGTGCTACATGACACCATGGGCTCCTGCAATGGAACTGGAAGAAGATGCAGGTGCTGCTTGACACCAGGGACTCCTGCACAGGGGTCAAAATTAAGATTTGCAGCCACTAGCCAGCAGGACTAGCAACTGGGGGAATCCACTGCCCCACAGACTTTTCATCTGACCTAACTGGCATATTTAATGAAGTGTTAACTTCACTAATACAAGCCAGCAGGGCTAGCTAAAGGAAATGTTTACTAGCCCAATGCAAAATCTATCACCATTTGGCTAGTGGTCTGGTGCCAATCCTGCTGCAGTGGAATTGGAGGAGGGAGCGGGTCCTACTTGACACCAGGGATTCTTGCATTGGAATTGGCAAGAGGGTGCAGATGTCACTAGACATTAGGGACTCCTGCATTGGGATTGAGGAAAGGGGGTATAAGTCATTAGATACTAGGGACTCCTGCATTGGAATTAGGAAGAGGGATTGAGTGCTGCTAGACAGCAGGCACTCCTTCATTTGAACTGGGACAAGGGAGCAGGTGCTGCTAGACAGCAGGCACTCCTGCATTTGAACTGGGAACAGGCAGTGGGTGCTGCTTGACACCAAGGACTCCTGCACTGGAATTGGTGGAGGGAGTGAGTGCTGTTTAACACTAGGTACTCCTGTACTGGGATTGGGAAGAGTGATTGGGTGCTACTAGACACTGGGAGCTCCTGCACTGGGATTGTGGAGATGGAGTGGGTGCTGCTTGATACCAGGTACACTTGCATTGGGATTGGGGAGAGAGAGAGAGTGGGTGCTGCTTGACATGAGGGATTCCTACATTTGGATTGGGTAGAGGGAGTGGATGCCACTTAATACCATGGCCTCCTGCATTGAAACTGGAAAGGAGAGCTGAATGATGCTTTAGACTGCTTCATTAGGACTGTGGGGGAGTGCTGCTTGACACCAGGGACTCACTTCAATATTATCTTCCTCACTCAACCTGTGTTCCACTGGGGCCTTGTCTAGGACATGCATGCTCTGTTTGGCTTCCTGGGGTTACTGAATGCCCCCCTCCCCCAAGATCCACAAACCAGTCCCACCATTTTGACACATCTTGGGGTGGGAGGACAGTCACCTTCTTGTGTCAAGTAAGTGATAGTACGATATAACCTGTACTGTGATCAGATATTAATCCCAATTAAACCATATGTGGCAGTGGTCTCATTAAAATTTTTCCCTTATACAAATCCATTTTCCCTTTATTTCTACTGGTTTAACAAGATGCCATCCCTTGTCTGACAGGACATCAATCCCCAGTGCATCAGATAAGTATTGTTTTATGTTTAACCTGCCCTGTCTGCCTTATTTTGTTGCTAAAGTGGTACAGACACTTTGTGACCCATTGCTGTTTCTGTTTTCCAGGTACTTCTGGATGTCACCTCGAGAACCCCATCCCATGCTCTCCAGGATCCAGGTAAGACATCTCCTCTTTATTAGCTATGCTGTAAAGGTGCAATCATATTGCATGGTGTCTGCTTTCACTATTTTAATCCTGGCACCAGAAGTTCATTTACAATATTACCTTTTACATTTTTTAATGTTGAAACTGTCAGACTATCCCAAGTGTTGTCTTTCTCTTCTGGTTTAAATAGCCAACTGACTAAACAGGCTACAAACTGAAGAATTTGAAAATGGCTTTCAAAGTATTGTGTTTGTGTTAATGTAACCAAAATCAGTAACAGAAGTATGACTTTTGCAATAACTGATTTTTGCATTGTGACTGTAAAGTATTCATGATCAACATGTCCATGCTAAACCAAAAGTATTGCTGACTTCTCCACATTTCTGTATCAGGAGCTATTGTACTTTAAACTGCAGGTAGAATCAGAATTCCACTGAAGATGAAATTTTGCAACTCATTGCAGCTGTCCTGTGTAAATAAATGGTAAATAACATTAGGATGCTCTCCATGATGTCAGTACCTCACCAGCTCCATATTCCCATGCTCACATGAAAAATCCCCATCATCTACAGACACCAAGGAAAACTGTAATAATGATTGCCAAGGTGTTCAGGTGGGTGTGCGGGATGGACACTGGTCAACAGAGAAAAAAATACATGACTGGCATGGTATTCGGATTGGGGGAGGGTCAACTAGACACTAAAGACAATTGTAATAATGGTTCAAAAGCAAAATAGCAGCACTCAAAAACACGGCATACAGTATAGAAATATGCTCAAATCTTTATTCTAAGTCTTTGGTGCATACAATTTCAGTCAGGCAACAGTGAACAGTGACCTTTTAAAGCAGCATAGCAGCCATGTTGTCTCTGAAAAGAGTTTGTTTTATTACTTGTGAAAAGATGACACTGTGACAATATGCCAACTTTGTCAGGCCTGAGAAAATAATGACAAAAAAGGGTCTTATGTTGGCACAGGTTGACAGCATTCTCATCTTAAAGTAAAATGAACTGTATGGCTACCTGACAAGCACATCAGTGGAAAGTGGCTGCAGGTGGTTTGGAAGGTAGAGATGATGTGGATGATATTATGGAGAAAAAGATGGTTAAGGAGGAGGAGATCAATAATACCCCTGAAAGTGTGAAACTGCTGATGAGCAACATTAGTAGCAGCAGTGTCTCCCAGACAAAACCCCTCAGCTAAGTCACAAGTTTCTTGACACCATCTCTGCCTATGGCATCCTCCGAGCAATGTGATGCCTGCATAAAACTGTTCCAAAAAAGCACCCACCTGAAAAAGTTTCAGCCAACTATAACTAGCATTCTATCTAAGCAATGTAAATTCCCCACCAATCATTCTGTGGTCGGGAATTTAATGCTGCCTTGGCAGAAATTATCACTCTTGATCTCCCTTTCCTTTTGTGGAAAATGCTTGTTTCTTTCACTTTATGTCTAAAGCCTGCCCCAAGGGGAAAGTGCCATCCAGGACCTACTTTTCATAGAAGAAATTACCTGAACCTAAGGATGTTGTTGAAAAAGAAGTTTCACATGCCCTGAAGCATTTCTCCAGTTTATACATCAATCTTAACACACATATGTGGAGCAGTTGGACAACTGCTGCTAGTTCGTTTATGTGCATAACAAGACATTGGATAAAACTGAAGGGGATTGATCATTGCCTTAGCAGCAAATGCAAGTGACATAATTGAAATCAAAGCTACTGTGCATTCATGGCAATAACAAGCATGCAACACTGGCTATGAAGAGCATGCATGAATCACACATGGGGGGAAACATTTTTGCATCAATATTGGAAGAGATTGACACATGGGTGAACCCACTATCTTTAAAGGCAATGCTTCATAGCCAGTGAGAATAGTGCAAATGTTGCCAATGATATTAGTGATGGTGTTTTGTTAGGGTGTCCTGCTTTGCACACTGTCTAAACCTAGTTGTGCAAGAACTCTTGCCACAAAGTGACATTAAAGAACTGTTCACACTGTGCCATCGAATGTGTGGCCATTTTGCACAGTCTGGAAAGGTCAGGGACCAATTATGTGCACTGCAATTAAAATACAACCTTCCATGGCATTAACTAAACAGGCGGTTGTCACAATGTGGAATTCAACCCTGTATATGCTGGAGCAGATGTATGAACAGTATAAGGTCTTATCAGAGTATGTGCTGTTTCATATGAACTGTGACAGTTCTGGAGCTTCTATGTCTCTGACAACAGAACAGTAAATGTTTATGGATGAGTTTATTTTGGTCTTGAGGCCTTTTGTTCATGCCACAGAAGCAGTCAGTGGGGACACTGCCTCTATTAAGCATGTCATCCTACTTCCCCAGGTGCTGAGGCAGACCATCTGTAATGTACAGCTGAAGCTTGAGGCAACAGATGACTCTGTAAGGTGTGCATTTGTCTGAACACATGCTTTTGGAGTGTAACAGACACCCAAATGTTATCTTGACATTTGTGGATTTTGGTATTGGTACAATGCTTGATCCATGGTACAAATAGGGGCTGGTGGTGGTTAGAAAGTTGAGTATCCACAAATATTGTTGAGTAGTTATGTACACAGTCTGCAAATGTTAAAAAAACAGCATTTTTAGATGACACACACTGTGTCACTCTCACTAACAGTCAACAAGGGAAGTAAGAGATGTGGAAATGCAGTTTTGACATCTACCAGTAAAACAACCAGAAACCAATCTCCAAAATCAAATCTTCAATGGGCAGTTCTCGAGCAGGTTGGCTTTGCAGATTGTAGAGAAGGAGAGGAGGAGGTGAAACTATTGGAGGATGCCAGACTAAAGACAGCAGCCGGATCTGTTGAGGCATATATGGCAGACCCCAAACACATTGGAAGTGATGATGAAACCTTGCTGTATTGAAACAGCAGAGTTAAAGAGAGACCTTCAGTGGAAAATGTGACTTTTAAATATTTAAGTTGACCACCATCTAGTGCTAATTCTGAATATATGTTCAGTGCATCACGTGCAATCATCACAGACTGACACAGTGCAGCAGCATGTAGCAAAAATATATAATTACTGGGAAATGAGAAATAATGGGAAATGATGTCTTTGTATAGTGTGTTTATGGGCACTGCTAACTCTGAACATGTGTTCAGTGCAGCAGGGGCAATCATCACAGATTGGCATACAAACCAGGGCATGAACATGAATTACAAGTCAGAGGTGCTGCTCTTGTGGTGGGAGACTGACACAGTGCAGCAGCATGTAGCAACTATATATAATTTCAAGGACATGGGAGAATGGAAAATCAGATTTTCATATAGTGCATTTCTGGGCACTAAAGTGAATTATAGGAATTACACAAGGAAAAACAGAGGAAATAAGAACTAAAGATGTATGGGGCAGGGTTTTCCAAGCATTGTGCAGTGCTTGTGCCAAGCCCTGTGCCACTAAACTTAGGTTCTGGCAGTGTACCAACCCTGTTGCTGCAGCTGTGCCTGATTCCACAATCGTGGGCACAGTTGTGACACTTTTTACTGTTTATGGCAGCTTTCATCAAATATCCTACACAAGCTCTGTAAAAAAGCCCCATGGATTGCTGCAAGTTAGACCAGAAAAAGTTGGTCTAAGAAGACAATTGCCACATGGGATAGAAACTCCCATTAGATCACCACAAGCCCCATGCACCATATCATCGGCGCACCAGGGGTTTACAGTTATCTAAGCCTTTTGAAAATGCTGATGATGGTGTTTATTAATTACTATGGCTTGGGTGAGAAAAAGGGTGTCCTATACCATGGTGTTCTGCCATTTCCTCAAGTGGTGTCTACAGGTTTGAAAGCAGTGTCTGGGATGTGGCCTCCATGGACACAACTCTGTGTTTGAGGTTCCCCATCTCAACGTGGAGTTGTAGCACTTCATCTCTTTACCAAAATCCTGAAGGAGATGATCTGCAAGTAGAGTCTCACATGCTCTCCCTGGCTATAACACCTGGCTCTGGCTGCTGGCCACATTTCCCTCATCAGTGTCCCCCTCTGGCAATAGTGCACTTCACCATCAATTGCTGTGTTGCCCCACCTATGGTACAGAATGACCATTAGGAGTGGCATCACCTCCACCCCTCTCAGCTGCCTTCTTGTATTCCTTCCACTCACAGCAGTGCCTCACTCTAAGATGAGTGTGCTGCCCACCAGTGCCCATTGGGCCCCCCCATTTACCATGTTGAACAACTGTCTGGCACAGTCTGCTTGTCATGGCAGTGTTGTTGGTGGGGTCAAAATAAAAACAAATTCCTAAACTAAGGTCTTGTGCTGCTGCCTAGGTGAGGAACCATAGGTGGATGGTCTTGGGGGCTCCTCCTCACAGAGATCAGCCAGTGGTTTTGTCGGTACCATGGGGGTGGGGACACAGGTGGTTTACCCCTCACAGGTTGTGCCGGTTGTGCCAGTTGTGGAAAAGCTGTGACAACAGTAAGGGGTGGTACTTTCTGCTGTGCTGTGGTGGGTGGGGGGTGGAAAGTCATGCAGATAAAGAAGCCATTGCTGCTTTAGGTTTCCTGTTAGCAAGCTACACATTCAAGTACTTTAGGGGTATAAACAGGGTACAGTAGGGAATCATATTTCAGAGGAAGCATTGCACAGGGACAAGGGGACATGATATGAGGCTGGAGGGAGGCAGGCTCAGGGGGAATGTCAGGAAGTACTTTTTCATAGAAATGGTGGTGGATGTGTGAAACAGTCTTCCAGCAAAGGTGGTGAGGGCTGAAGCAATACAGTGGTTCAAAAGGACATGGATAGACATAAGGGTACCCTGGAGATGGACAGAGAAGACTTGCCACAGGTCAAATAGGATCTGGACTGTCAACACTGAGTAGGGAAATTTGCAGACTAGGTAGGCCGTATGGTCCTTATCTGCCATCAGATTCTATGTTTCTATGGTGCTGCACATAAAGGTGTCCTCTTCAGACAGATGGGATGGCATGTCCCATGTGTTGACCACGTGACTGTCCCTCTCTCCTCCCTCTCCTCACTCTGACTCCAATTTCTCCCACTCTCCTTTCCATTTCTACTCATTTTTATTTAAAACAAAAGTTATGAAAAATGAAAATAACACGAAAAAGTGAAGTTGGAAAAGGCAGAAAAATGTGAAAAAAAACAAACTATAAATAATGACAACAATTTGCAAAACCAGAGTCTGAACACAGAAGTAAAAGGAAATACAGATTGAATGCTATAGAAAAAGTACAGAAATATAAGGAAAATAAGTTTTAATCACATAAACACCTTCAATACAAGCTACTAAGCAATGAGAAGATGTACTGTAGAACATTCAAAAAGAAAGCTAAAAAGGGTGTTTTTAAAGCTCTTTTCCGATGCTCAAAAAGCATCAGATCTAAAACTTTCCACTCACTCACAGAGGTGGCAAAGTGAAACTGAAGGACACTGCGTACATAGAGATGTATCATGTGCCTGCAGGAGCTGTTGCATGGGACCTACATCCTCTTTCTGAGGAAACTTCACCTCAGGTTGCTATGAAGCAATGTCTAAGGTGAAGTTACATGCGAAGTGCCAGTGAAGTTTTTCGAAGTCGAGGTTGGCACAAAATGGTCAATTTCAAGAAGTGCTTGAAGAAGTCAAAGTTGATGACTTTGCCAGAACTTCGCAATCAGAGAAAAACTTTACTCCATCTCTAGTCCAGGCTTAGTTTTTTAATATAAGTGGAAATAAATATGTTGAATTTTCTCAAACATGACTTTTGTAAATGATCCTTTCTTCCACCGATATTACCATTAACTTCTACCATCTCCATATTCTGAATAGGCTTGTGAGAGGGCTCAATGATTGGGGCACTTTTTACTTTAATTAGCTACTCTTTCTTATTACATATGGATTGTTTCTACTTAATATCACTTGGTGATTGTTAAGACCAAGGAGATCACAACACACAATCATGGCCTTATTTCTATTAAGCTATTTATGAAATCAGCTGGGAATTCTATATTCTGCACCTTTGCTTCTAAGGGTTGTAACATTTCTGGTTCTTCTAAAACTTTATCAGTCCATTAACAGCTTTTGTGTTCTATGTTTTTGTCTTGTTTTGTGGGTGAGGTCATTCTTGGGTTAATCTGTGCCCTATCTTTTTATTACCTCTTATCTTCAATTACTGTCGGGGAGCTAAACAAGTAAGTAATCATTTCACCACTATTTACACCTAGGACCATGTTTACAATTACTTCACCCTTTTCACAAGTTTTAAAATATTTTTATCCAGGATAGAAAGTTCTTCATTTTAGCCATTAGGATTGTGAATTCTATGGCCCAGATATTCAAAAGGGTTGTGCATGGCACAACAGTGTTGCACCATGCGCATCCCACTGATGCACCCCGGCGCAATATTCAAAAGGGAAAAGTGCGCCGCACAAATCCCAATGTGCCAGAGTGCATCAGTAATGTATGCAGGCACAGGTGGGGGGGCATGCAAATGCATAACCTGCACAGCCCGATATTCAGCCCAGGATGTACACAGTCATGCATGTGCAAACCCTACCTGCACCTGCACAAAGTTAAGCCAAAAAAAAAAAGAAACAAGTGATGGCCACCCACAGGTGAGCTGCCGCATTGCAGGGTGCAACATGGCATGCCACCTGTGGTGGTAACCTAATTCCTGCCGTGCCTGGCGGCGCCCCCATGCCCATCGCGGGCATCCCTGGAGTGAAATCCCCGTCATGTCCTGGTGGTTCAGTGGACTTCTTATGCCTGATCATGAGAATCAGTATAGTCCCCCCATATTGGATATTGGACATGGAGGGACTATACTAATGCCCGTGATCGGGCACATAGAGGTCCACTGGACCACCAGGGATATTGGATGTTGGGGGGGAACTATACTGATGCCCGCGATCGGGCACATAGAGGTCCACTGGACCACCAGGGATATGGGACTTTTTTTATATTACAGGAATGCCCGCGATCGGGCTGCAGGGGGCGTCAGTCTTCGACGGCTGCTGCCTGGCAGGGCGCCAGGCACAAGTCGTCGGGGATAGACACACCTGCATGCTAATGGCATGCAAATGGGGCTGTAATGAGATGCAAATGGCCCCCTGTGTGCCTTGCATAAATTATGGCCCCATTTGCATGTCCTCTTTTGAATATCGCAGGTGCTGTGCATGGCACAATGGCACTTGCACCAGCGTGATCTCCATGGTCCACTTCATATCTGGCGCTGGTGCAGTGCCACTGCACCATGCACAGGTGGGCCAGGTGCAATATCCAAAGCTGCTGCGCCATAGCGCAGCTCCGTTGAATATCACCCAGGCCACACCCCTGAGCAACAAAGTTGAGCTGCGCCCAGGCTTGTGCCACAGCTGGCGCAGTTTGAATATCCGGGCCTTTGAGGGCAAATCCAAGAGGACTCAGTCTGTTTACAATAAGAGCTTCTGAAAATTCTGAAGGTAAAACTTGAACTAATTTTTTGTACATCTTTAGTTATGCAATTTGTGTACTGTGCTATTTTTAGACCTCACTTAATATGAGATATTCGTTCAGTGAGCAACATCTTGATGCAGATTTCCTAACAACTAAGCAACTAACTTTTGTTCATTTTGACATGCGAAGTATCTTACCCTAGACTGATGAATTCTATGTCTGAGTCAGCAGCATTGTGTCATAGAGTTTAACAGAGTATTTACAGATGTGGTTAAAATAGCCCAATTTGGCAGCATAAGCTACTGGCTTTAAAATCAGAGAAGTGGATTCTTTTTTTCCCAGATTTGAATTTAAATTACTTACACAGGTTAAGACCTTTAAATACCTTAAGGACATTAATCTGAGAACACATACTGTATGGGGGCCAATATGACTGACTTACTCCTTTTTTACTTTGGTCTTGGACTTCATGACTTATTCATTTAATACTTTATTTAATCATTCTTTATACTATTCTGTGATTCCATAGTTATGGAAGCAGGCAGTTATTCCAATTCATAAATCTGGTGACCATGCCTTAGCAAAAAACTGCCATCCCATCTCTCTCTCTCTCTCCTCACCCCTATGTCTAAGGTCATGGAGTGAATTGTGTTTGAACAGATAAAGGAATACCTGGATGCAAGGAATTTACTTATACCTTTCCAGCATGGCTTTAGGGAAATTATAGTGCCCTGACAGCCACACTGGAAGTTATTGATGTTCTGCAGAGGACCTTGGACAGAGGTGGCTTGGTTGGTGCTTTATTTCTCAATTTATCTAAGGCATTTGATCTTGCTAATCATAACCACCTGCTTACAAGTCTTGAGATCCTTGATTTCTCTTCAGCATCCTTAAACTGGTTCTTACATTATTTATCTGACAGAAAGCAATCTGTTATACCTGGCTCTACATGATCTTCTATGATTGATTGATTTTAATATGGGTGCACCCCAGGGTTCCCTCTTGGGCTGCATTCCTTTTAGTATTTTTAGAATTCCTTGCCTTCTGTTAATATGCTGATGATATTGTTTTATATAAATCTGGTAATAATCATACTGAAACTGGTTCTTATCTTCAAAGAGATTTTGAAGAAGTACAAATATGGCTGTATGACAATGGAAAGCTATTGAATACTGATAGGACAAAGTCTTTGTTTTTTTGGTACCCAACAAATGCTCATGCAATTTGAGCCCCATCCTTTTTTTACTGATTTGACTGCTGGCAAAATCAAACAAGTGAAACATTATTTTTTTTTGCCTTGTTTCTTTCTTGCACCAACATTTAACAATTCAAGAGCATGTTGATTCTGTAGTTAAAAACATACATTCTTGGCTAGGACAGTTGAAACAGTTAAAAACATTGCCTATCAACTCATTTAAGGAAAGTATTTGCTCATTCACTAGTTGTCTGTTGTTGACTACAGTCTTCCAATATACTCCCCCCAGCCACTACAGTACCACTGCTTTGCAACAAATAAAAGTTCTCTATCATTCTGGTTGTAGATTTGCTGTCTCTCCTCATTATTTAACTCATAAGTGTTCTTTGTATGGTAAGCTGGAATGGTTCTCCTTTGAACAAAGGGTCAACTATTTCAGTTTAACAGTATTTAAAGAACTACTGATGCATCAAAGAGAACCTTGAACAACACAATAAGTCAGTACAATTCTGCCTGCATTCAATTTATATTTTTTTATAATTCTCCTCCCCATTTTATTACTAAGGAAATTTGCATGAATATATTATCTTTATCCCTTAGAGTTCCTTTAGAGTCCATAAGCCTCTATAGCTTTCATCCCTACTTCAAGTCATAATCCTCTGTTGTGACACCACAATCAGTTGCTATGGGAGTAACTGTGATTCCACAATAAATGATCTATGATTTCAGGTAGGGATAAAGCAGCAGGAATAGATAAACATGTCAGGAGCAAAAATACAGTTTTCATTCAAATGGCCTCAGTAATAAATAATGGAGAGGAGAAATACAGCACTAATGAAAAATACAAACTGGACTGTGTCTAAATATTAGGTTTTGTTAAAGTTCTCCTGAATGTGTCACCAGCTCTTTAAAAGATTTCAAAATTCCCAGACATCATTTTCTTTTATGTCTGGTGTTTGGGCTAATTCTAATCTACATCTTATTAGGTCTGTCTAGTCTAATGTTCTGCATCTCCCTCTCTCTAAGAATGCAATAGGTCACAAATTCTAGCTGCATCATGTTAGCAAGTTGTGGAATGCATTACCTGTTTCAATACTGTCTGTTACTTCTTTGTCTACTTTTAAAAACATATCTAAAATGATGTTGACTCAGTTTTTCCCAGTGTTCATGTTATGACCTATCATATCTTGTATTTTGCTGTTTTCTTTGTTTTCTGTATTTCTTGGGTCACCCATGAACATGGGCATTTGTTGCCCTTCTATCTTAAATAAAAATAAAATAACTAACTAAATAACTAATTAGCTTATAACTATCTAAACCAGAAAATGTTATGGTTCTTCTTGATGCAATACCATTATTAAAAGTTGAGAGAAGTTGGCCAATGGCTGCTTTGATTCTTCTCTCTGACTTGGGTCCTACATATCTGGTTTAACTTTGAGAATTCAGTCAAAACATTTTGGTTCCAATTCAATAATTGTCATGGGGTAAGACAGACTTCATCTTGGGGGAGACTTGAGGTAAACAACAACTATTAATTATTATTATTTACTAATGGCAGGAGGTGTTGGCAAGAATCTGTTGTGGATTACTGTCTGTGATGTTGAGACAGGTGGCCAGATTTTCAAATGATGAAACATGCTGCAAGCCCCGGGCATGTCAACAATATTGCATGCTGGGTTTGCGGCAATCTAGAGGGATTTTGCATCCCTTGCATCCCATCGATACTTGCTATGTCATCTTTATGTGGTCCAGCTTGCATCATTGTTAGGCACCCTTAATATGTAGATTGTGGCTGAACATTGCTTCAAGCTACCATAAAGTGGGAAAACTGTCTCAGATGCAACCTGGATTGTGAAATTGGGTGCAGTTGCTGCAATCGGGAATGATGTAGCTCCAGTGATGCAAGGGTTTGACACAGGGGTTAATGCAAGCCCTGCACTACCCCTTAAAGATCAAATGCAGCATTTTTCATATTTTTAATAAAAGTTTCAATTCACTTGAATTCATGTACATGTGTCACGATTAGTGTTTCCTGAAAATTTCATGCTGTTTGGTTTTGTGGTTTTCTTTAAATCTGCATTTGTTAATGTGATCTGCAGTAACTGAAAACACACTTGTCTGTATCACAGCAGTCAGTTCTTTCAAATCAAGTTCAAGTTCAAATTTATTGCAGGAAAACTCCATTGAGCAAGTTCATTCACAAGTCAATCAATCAATCAATCAAAATCTTTATTTATTCAGGCGAACATCATTGAGCATAGCTCATTTACAAGATGGACCTGAGTGGTCATAACAATAAAGGTTACAAATTTTACACAAAACCATGGTACTGAATAAACACAAATACAATCATTTATGAATGAGACAGATATACAAATATTTACATATATACAAGGCAAAAATGACAATAAACCTAAATCATATTAAAGGAGAGAAACAAACAGTATAGTAGGGATAAAGCTCGGATAGTTGGACTTGGGTGGGCATATATGTATGAAGTTTGTCGGATAATGAGCTAGAAGAACGATAGATAAATAGGTGGGAGCTTAAAAGGGGGGGGGGAAGGAGGGGGTGTGGGAGGACTAGGCCTTGTGGAAGCAGTTGCATGATTCTGGGAATAGACTGGTATACAGCTTTTTGAAGGATGTTAAAGGAATGAGGGTATCCAGTTTCAATGTCTTTTGAAGAGAATTCCAGATAAGTGCTAGGAATAGCTGATTGCAGCTCTTCCATACCGGGTGCAGGTGATAGGAATCTTCAGCATGATCAGTTTATTGATCCTCAGGGTGTAAGGCCTGGATGTGATCCGGTTGAAACAGTCTGAGATGTAGGAATGGGTTTGTTTGTCAGAGCTTTTGTAGATCCAGATAGCCGCATTTTATTTCTTCTGTGTTGCAGGGATGTCCAGCTGACTGCATTGTAGAGAGACAATGATGGGTGCTGGAGGGAAGATCTGTAATGAATCTAATAGCTCTATGATACAAGGTGTCTAATTTATTTAAATGGGAGGGAGCAGTGGCCATAGAGGAAGTCAGCATAGTCAATGAGGACAGGAATGATGCTAGGATTAGTCTTTGTTTGGAATCTCTGGTCAGGTAGTGTTTTATCCTGTAGAAAAGGCCAAGTCTTTGTCTTAGCTTTTCAGGAGCTCTTCAATGTGGCTAGTGTAGTCAAGTTTATTGTCAATCCAGACTCCAAGATATTTGAATTTGTCTACATTTCAGATTTTCACCAAGGATAGTAGAGAGTTGTGGGAGGGTGAATGATGGGACAGTGGAAGAGCAGTTCTTGGTGGCAAAGAACATAGCTTTTGTTTTCTTGGCATTTAATAGTAATTTCTTTTCTAATAAGTTGTGCTGTAGGAGGGAGAATTCAGACTGTAAAAGCTCACAGGCTTTTGATGGTGAGGGGTTGCTGACATATAGTACAGTGTCATCTGCAAAAAGGTGAATATTAGATTGTGAGAGATTGGAGTCAATATTGTTGATGTAAATGGCAAAAAGGATGGGGCCCAGGATGGAGCCTTGCGGTACACCTCTTAGGAGTGATTTAGAGGTAGATAGGTCACCTTCATTTTTACCAGTTGTAATCTTCCGAGAGATAGCATCTGAACCATTTAAGAGAGAGTGGGTCAAGGCCTATGGAGTTCAGAGAGGAAATTAGTAGTCATGATCCACAGTGTCAAAGGTTTTGCTTAGATCCAGAAACACAGCACAGGTGTTATTCTTTTGTCTAAGGCAGTCTGCCAGTCATTTGTAACTTTTGCTAAGGCAGAGGTGGTGCTGTGATAGATCTAAACCCAGATTGAGCTGGGTTAAGGAGATTGTTGGTATCAAGGTAGGCACTTAACTGGGAGTTTACTAGCTTTCAAGCATCTTGGATAGTACTGGTAAGATGGAAATGGGCCTATAATTGTTGAGGTCCATGGGATCACCTGCCTTAAGTAGTGGAAACACTTGAGCTGTCTTCCATATTGAGGGATAGAACCAGTGGCTAGTGACAGATTGAAGAGGTGGGTGAGGGGGGCAGCTAAGGCATGCAGTGCTACTTTTAGAAAGTAGGGATCCAGGGAGTCTGCACCTGCACTTTTAGTTGTATCTAGTTGGAATAGAAGGTCTTCTACTTCTTTTAAGAGTATTGATTTGAATGAGAATGTGAAGCAACCTTTTGTCCCTCAGTAGATTGTATGTTTAGTGATGATCTTAATAGGTTTGCAGGTGAGAGTCGAAAGCCAGGCCAGCTGTAGTGAAATGATTGTTGAAGGCATTCAAGATTTCTTGCTTGTCAGTGATTTCAATACTATTTAGGTGTACTTTGGGTGGTAAGACAGGGGTAGAAGTTTGACCTAGGATCCCCTTTATGGTACCCCAGAACCTGGAAGGGTTGTGATAGGAAGCATCAATTCAGCTGTGTAGAAGGCAGCCTTGGCATTTCTTACTTGTTTTGTGCAGGAGTTTCTGGCTTTTCTGAATTGAAGCCAGTCATTTGGATCCTTTGTCTTTCTTGCCCTTTTCCAGAGTTTATCTCTGGCAAGAATCGTGATTTGAGGTCAGCAGAGAACCAGCAACAGGATTTGAGTTTGGTTCTGACACTGGTGAGGGGTGCATGTATATTGAGGGCACTTATGATAATATCATTTAAGATTTGAAGAGCTGTCTCTATTGAAGCTGTGAGATAGAATTCTTGCCAACGTATGGTGTGGCACAGATCATGGAGATATCCTGAAATATTAAAGTTCTTTTGACCTTCTGGGAGGAATTTTGCAGGATTGGGTGGCTTGATTGTTGATCTAATGGCAGCTATGGGACAGTGGTCACTTATGTCACTGAATAGTACTCCAGCATGGGAATACAGATGAGGCTTATTTACCAACATAATGTCCAGGAGTGTGCTGTTGAGATTATTCTTTGGGTTAATCCTTGTTGGTTCTTTGATTAATTGAGTGAATCCATAAGTGTCACAGAAGGTTACTAGGGGTGCAGATGCATTGGTTAGCAATTTAAATTCAGGTCACCTAAGATGATGGTGTCTTCAGGGCCTAGATTAAGTATAGATCCTAGGTGGGATAGGAGTTTGAGGCCTGCAGAGGGGGCCTGTAGCAGCCAATCAGTTGAAAGGATGATATGTTGGGAAGAGTTATTTTAATGGACAAGCATTCAATTCCTTTGGTTTGTGATGTAATATTGAGGCAGGATGCAGAGATGTTTGCTTTGACATAGATGGCTACCCACCGCCCTGGATGGATGGTCAGATCTGAAGAGCTGGTAGTTGGAAGGTTTATTTCACTGTCTTTTGTTGCAGATTTGAGCCATGTTTCAGAGATAACCAGAAAGTCAGGTAAGGTGTGTGCAACCCAGGCCTGTATTAGAGAGAACTTTTTTAGGAGGCTGCAGGCGTTGATGTGAAGAAAACTCAAGCCATTTATGGAGGCTAAGTCAGATGGAGAGATAGAGCTTTCTGTGGGGCCAGGGTTGATTTCAACAGTGCCAACACAGATCAGCAAGTAGGTCCTGAGGCATGTATACAGACAAAAAATATACAGTACATATAGTAAATAAATGTAACAATAATTAAAGTGCAGTTTAGGTACATGTGGTGCATAATATTCAAGTTAGAATGTAACAGTGTAGAATAAGAAGCATAAATCTGGGAAGAAGCATTGGAAGTGGAAAGTGAACAAACTACAGGAAAGAGAAGTTAGAATAAGAAGGAGGAGTTAAAGGATGAAGGGAAAGGGAAGCAAAGAGAGGGCTAGGAGGCTGAGGTGCTAGAGAGGAGTGTAGGGGGGAAAAGAATATAGGTGAGGAACAAGAAAGATAAAGGGTCAACCGACAGATAAAGGGAGATTATGGTAGGAAGGAAAAGAAAGAGGGTTAGAGAGAGAGTAGGGGGGAGAAGAATATAGAGGAAGAGAAAAAAGGGCAGAGAAGAGTCATGAGAACAGCTACAGGGATCATTTTGATAGGCCGCCATAGGCAAGCAGGGGTAGAAGTCAAGTGCTAGCGCTAGACAAGTTTTGTGGGGACTAGAGCTGGTTCCAGTTGGATAGGAGGGTGGAGTGGGAAAAATAATGGTGTCAGAGTTTAAAAACAGCTACAAGCATCTTATATTTTATCAGCAGCTAGTCTTTTAAAGTTGACAGAGACAACGTTGAATAGCTTCAGTGAGGATTGGAGCCGATTCCAGATAATTGGAAGGGCAACTCAAATGGCGCATTTGCCAAAGGAGGTGTGAGTCCTGGGCATGTCGAGGAGGATAAAATCTGACTTCCTAAGTGAGTAAGCACTGTGGGAGATGTGGATAAGAGATGTTAGGTAGCTCAGAAGTTTATTCAGGAGAAGCTTTAGGGTCCAGATACCAGCATAGAGCATACGTCTAATGGTAATTGACGTTCAACCAACAGCTGCATACAAATCACAATGGTGGGTTCGGTATGGGAGTTTGTAATGAAATGCAGAGCATGGTCCTAGAGAAATTCCAATTTGTTTAGGTTAGTAATTGCAGAAGAGGAGTAGATTATGCCCCCGTAGTGGAGTAGGTGGATGAATGTGGCCTGAACAAGCCTGATTCTGGTCTCTAGCGGAAAGACAGACCTGTTGAGGAAGAAGAAACCTAGCCTGGCTTTTAGTTTTCTAGACAGGTCATCAAGGTGAACATTAACGGAGAGCTTGTTGTCTAACCAAATGCCAAGATATTTAAATTTAGAGATGACTTCCAAAGGTTTGCCTAAGGAGGTAACAATAAAATCTTTGGGTGGGTCGAAGTGGGTGGAGGAAAGATATTATGAAAGAAGATAATGGCCTTAGTTTTCTTGGCATTTAGGAGAAGTTTGGCATTAATAAGATTAGATTCAAGCTGAGCAAAGTCAGCTTGGAGTATGTCCTTAACTTCAGATAATGTTGAGCCAGATGTGTAGAGAACTGTATCATCTACAAAGAAATGCAGATTTGACTTGGTTATCTGTAAATCGAGATTGTTGATATATATGGAGAAAAGAATAAGACCTAGCCTTGTGGGACTCCCCCTAGCAACTGGAAGGGAGGCTGAGAACAAGCTGCCTGCTTTGATTTTATGAGTCCTTTCTGATAGGTAACTGTTAAACCACTGAGTGGTGGATGGGGTGGCGCCTATTTTGGCAAGGCTACTCACTAATAAGTTGTGGTCTATGGTGTCAAATGCTTTACTAAGGTCTATGAAAGACAGCTCCCGTGGTCTTCTTAGAATCCATAGCAGAGACCCAGTCATTGGTAACTTTGGCCAATGCAGTGACGGTGCTGTGATTAGGGCGGAAGCCAGACTGTGCTGAGTTTAAGAGAGAATAGATTTTGATGTGGTGTTTTAGCTGTGTATAAATCAATTTTTCAAAGACGTTAGAGAGGATAGGTAGGATTGAAATGGGCCTGTAATTATTTAAATTGCATTGGTCCCCCAATTTAAATAAGGGGAGGATGTGAGCTGATTTCCAACAAGAAGGAACTGTAGCAGTGGTAATAGAGAGGTTGACTATATGGAGAATGGGGGCAGTAAGATAGGGGTAGCCAAGTTTTAAGAAAAGTGGTTCAATTCCATCATCCCCGGCACTTTTCTTAGTATCTAAATTAATGAGCGAATCTTCGACTTCCTTGAAGTTAAGGGGGAGCAGCTGGAGTGGCCAGACTACAGTTTGTGGAACGGTGTTTGTACTGACTTGGTTATTAACACAAGCTGCATACGGGGAGGAGACAAAAGCTAGGTCAGCAGTGACAAAATGGGAGTTGAACTCTTCAAAGATTTGGCAATTACTTTCAACAACCATACCATTTCTTTGGATCTTGGATGGAATGGGGATAGCGACTGGCTGCCCTTCGATAGACCTGAGGGTCCTCCTGATTTTTTGAGAATTCCCTTTTGCATGTTCTAAAGTGGAAACATAGAAGTTGGCTTTGGCAGAGTGAATGCGTTTTATGCAGGTGTTCCTAACTACTCTAAAGGCCTGCCAGTCTACCAGACTCTTGGTGCATCTGGCCTGGGCCCAGAGTTTGTCATGGTTTGTAAGTGAGGCCTTAGCTCAGGTGTAAACCATGGGTGGGAGATATTGCACATCCTAACCTTGATAAAAGGGGCATGCTTGTTTGCCAGGGTAATGAGGTTTTTGTTGTTGCCGGTGACAGCCTCATTGGTTGTTTTGGTGAGATAGAGATCTTGCCATCTAACCTTACTTAAGTCAGTCAAATAGTTTAACATTCTGAACTTACGAAAGGACAGCTTGGATATAAACTTGGGCTGATGGCAAACTTTGGCTTGCGATCTTATGCAGACTATAGCTCTGTGGTCGCTCATATAATTGTGGAAGACTGCCGAGTGTAGAATTTTGTGAGGATTGGTGGTTAGCATAACATCAAGGAGAAAGCAATTTACAGTATTTGAAGTATTGATCCTAGTGGGTTCATTGACTAGCTGGACAAGGCCAAGTTCATCGCAGAGAGATTTCACGCTGTGAGATTTGGGTGAAAGCCAGGCCATGTTGAAGTCCCCAAGGATGGTATCCCGTGACATTAGCACGGGAATAATAGCAAGCCAAAAATAGCAAGTATTAAATAGCAAAAGTGAATGACGCGACCTGTTCAAAATAGTGGCTATGCTAAAATAGCAGTATTCCAGAAGCACATAATAGTGCATGATACAATCGCGAACTGGAGCAGAGAGCCTAGTGCAGATTTCAATGTAAGAGGATGTTCAGCTTTGCATTTGCTTTGCATTTTTGACTGATATCACAGGATACCGACTGAATTTCAATCGGACCATAAGAAAAAAAAAGGGGGAAACCAAAGTATCAGGACGCTGTTGTGAGTCCAAGTAGCAAGGAGAAAGTCCAACAGATCCCTTAATGGCTGTACGATGCACAATCCAGAATCCAAATTCGGACATAGCAGCTCCCAGGAAAAATGAAATCCAAAACAAACCCACATAGCCACAGTACAAGAAAAATGAAATCCCAAACAAACCCACATAGCCACAGTACTTATGGAGCGATAGCTTTCATCGACCCAGGTGATTTCAGTGATCAAAAAGAGGTCTGGTAGCAGTAATTTCTCCCCCATAGAGGTGAGGTCAGCTGTGTTGTAGGTATGCCATGAACCTTGAGTCAAAACTTGAAGTCTGGCATGATATTTGACCCAAACCTTTATTTGTAACTATCGGGTAAAAGGTCACTCTTTTTCGTCTGTCTGACACTAATTATGAAGAGTTTTGATCGCTAAAAAGCCGTGCTCACTATTTTGAGGTTCGCTGCACTTTGCCAAGGCGTAACTGACACTCGCTAAATATGACTCGCTTATTTTTATGTCATGATTAAGTGATCATGATTTTCACATGGAACCCCAAGGATTACTGTTTCTGTATTGGCAGTAGTGGTTAAGGATTTAAGTATATTAAGGCTATCAGTCCCACCAGCAGGGGGCCTGTAACCACCAATAACAGTAATGCTTTCCATGGAAGGATGGTGGAGCTTCAGAGATACAAACTTGTATTCCTTCCATGTTGAATTACAGTAGATATCACTAACTGTGTACTTAGTTTTAGTATAGACAACTACTCTCCCCCCCCAGAATCCCTATCAGCCCTATACAGTTTATGGCCCAGGAGAGTAACTTGTTAGTCAGTATTGTTTTTTTTTGAGCCATGACTCAGTAACAATGATGAGACTGGGCTCTGTATGTATGGCCCATGCTTGTAATTGGTCACATTTTTTGGGCAAGCTTAGAATATTGACCAGCATTATTTTGAGTCTGGGAGCAGCTGCAAATTCGGTGGGTGAGGTGATTGGTGGTGGAGGGCCGGGATTTAGCTCCACATTACCTGAGTAGAGAAGAAGCAGGGGTAGCAATTTCTTTAAGGAATTCATAAAGGACCCGAATTCTTTTTTTCTTTGGGACCATCCGCTAGTAGTTGCCAATGACGACCAAATATTGCTAATATGGGACAGGCTAACATGGCAGTTTAAGGATATGAGTGAGAGCGCTCTGAGTGACATAAGTGAAGGGAGTAGGAGAAGTAAGGGGGAGGATAGTGGAGTGTACGTAAAGGGAGGAGGGCATGCTAAGTGGAGAGTGGTGCAGTGGGAAGAGGCAATGCAGGCTGGGATAGGGAGTTCCAGAACTGGGCTTCGAGCCTGGTACTTCGTACAAGTAAAAGACATTAGGTGCACTGCTTAGTAGCAGTAAAATGCCAAGAATGAAGTATGCCATGGTTCCAGAAGAGTAGTGGCTGAAGTAAAGAAAAGACAGAATGTCTTAGCTAACATGGAGGTTGTGGCACAGTCTTAAGCCCTGGCATTGATCAATAGAATGGGAGAACACCAAGGGGGGCTGGATTAGAGTGTATTTAAAGGAGGCCGGGGAGGGGTGGGGGGATGGAATGAAAAAATGAGCAGAGTTTAGTCTTTGAGGCAGAAATATACAGTGTCAAGTGGCAGAGTCAAAGTCTGGGGATCTGGACCAATCAGGGCTTGTTTCTGAATAGCTCCCGTGATCCGATTGACTGGCTTGGAGCCGTACCTTGCAGCAGGAGGAATCTGGGCTTCACAGTGTGGTCAGCAGCTTCTGAAGTGACGTCAGACTGTGGGGCAGATCTCCAGTAGTGGAGTGTGGGCTAGCCCTGTTCAAGAGCAGTGGCTGGAGAAAGAAAAAAGGGGAGAATTTAAAGGCAGCTGGGTCAAAGGGACAGACAGAGTAGCGAGGATCAAGAAATTAACAAAACAAAAAGGGTACTTAATTTGGGCGCCAAGAGTGGCAGAGAGAAATTTAAACAGTTTAGCTACACTTAACAGGGCTGTAATCACATTACAACATTTAGGCAGCTCTATTTAATTTTACAATCATGCAGACATTTGCTGTGGCATTAAAACTTTAAGCCTAGCATAAAAAAAAAAACGAGCAGAGTTTAGTCTCTGTGGCAGAAATATACAGCGCCAAGCGGCAGAGTCAAATTCTGGGGATCTGGACCAATCGAGGCTTGTTTCTGAATAGCACCCATGATCTGATTGGCTGGCGTGGAGCCATACCTTGCAGTGGGAGGAGTCCAGGCTTCATGGTGTGGTTGGCTGCTTCTGGAGTGCCATCCAACCATGGGGCAGATCTCCGGTAGTGGAGCGTGGGCTAGCCCTGTTCAACGGCAGTGGCTGGAGAAAGAAAAAGGGGGGGAATTTAAATGCAGCTGGGACAAAGGGACAGACAGAGTAGCGAGGATCAAGAAATTAACAAAACAAAAGGGATACTTAATTTGGGCACCAAGAGCGCCAGAGAGAAATTTAAACAGTTTAGCAACACTTAACAGGGCTGTAATCACATTGCAACATTTAGGCACCTCTATTTAATTTTACAATCATGTAGATATTTGCTGTGGTATTAAAACTTTAAGGCTAGCATAAAGAAAAAAAATGAGTGGAGTTTAGTCTCTGAGGCAGAAATATAGAGCACCAAGCGGCAGAGTCAAAGTCTGAGGATCTGGACCCATCGAGGCTTGTTTCTGAATAGTGCTCATGATCCGATTGGCTGGCTTGGAGCTGTACCTTACAGCAGGAGGAATCCAGACTTCATGGTGTGGTCAGCTGCTTCTGTAGTGCCGTCCAACTGTGGGGCAGATCTCCGGTAGTGGAGCGTGGGCTAGCCCTGTTCAAGGGCATCGCCTGGAGAAAAAAAAGTGGTGAATTTAAAGGCAGCTAGGACAAAGGGACAGACAGAGTAGACAGGATCAAGAAATTAAAACAATGGGGTACCTAATTTGGGCACCAAGAGCAGCAGAGAGCAATTTAAATAGTTTGGCTACACTTAACAGGGTTGTAATCACATTACAACATTTAGGCAGCTCTATTTAATTTTACAATCATGCAGACATTTGCTGTGGCATTAAAACTGTAAGGCTAGAATTAAAAAACAAACAGAGTTTAGTCTCTAAGGCAGAAATATACAGCACCAAGTGGCAGAGTAAAAGTCTGGGGATCGGGACCAATCGGGGCTTGTTTCTGAATAGCGTCCATGATCCGACTGGCTGGCTTGGAGACAACTCTGCATTGTTTTCTGGCTATATAACACAGGGTTGTTTAATGGAAGTTCATACAGTACATGTTCCTGACATAACAGAGTGCAGCAGACATTTGTTTGTCAGGGGACTGGGAAGCCATCTTGGGCAATACCTCCTCTACATTCAAACCACATCTGTGGTTTGAAAAAAGATGGCTGAAAAAAAGTCATCCCCCACACCTCAGGGGACTGGGAAGCCTGCTTGGGCAGCACCTCCTCTACATTCAAACCACATCCATGGTTTGAAAAAAAGCCAATTAAAAAAAATGGCGTCCCCCACACTTCAGGGGACCGGGAAACTCGCATGGGCAGCACCTCCTCTACAGTCGAACCACATCTGTGGTTTGAAAAAAGGCAGCCAAAAAAAGCCATCCTCCACACCTCAGGTATGGGATAGAAATGGACTTTTTGAATTTGGGGCCCTGAAGCCAGAAAATCCATTCAGCCAGCACAGACCCTGAAGCTGCTGCAGTCGGAATCATGATTTTTTTTGTAATTACTTTGAGTGTCAACCCGTTTAGAGCTGCTATATTTTAGATATCAGAATTATTTGTTTTATTACCGGAATGTGTTTAGAGCTGCTGAAATCAAGTGTTGTTAGATGTTGTTCTGAACCTTGCATCCCTGTTCTTTCTTGGGCTGCCTGCACCAGCCCCATAGCTGTTGATACTGAGCCCATCCTGCTACCTCCCATCCCCAATCAAGCCCAGCACCTCCCTTTACCAACTATCCCCTTTTGTCTAGTTTAATCCCCCCTTCCCAGTTAAAGCATTTATATTTGTTTTTCTCCTTTTTCCCTTAGGGAACAAGGAAGCCCGCTTGGTCATCACCTCGTCTACATTCTAACCACATTGGTGGTTTGAAAAAAGTTGTCTGAAAAAATAGCCATCTCCCACACCTCAGATATGGACTGGAAATGGACTTTTTGAATTTGGCGCCCTGAAGCCAGAAAATCCATTCAGCCAGCACAGACCCTGAAGCTGCTCCTTAAGAGCTACTTCTGCTGCAGTTAGAATTGTGATTTTGTTGGCCCACACCCCCACCTCCTTCCATTATTAAATAGCTTACCAAATACCAGAGTTGACAGACCCACCCACCTTCTACTTGGTTACACCTCAGTTTTCCCCTCTTAAAGGGGCAAGCACCTAAGAACTTCATCAAAGCTCTTAAAGGAAAATACCTAGATCCACAATTACCGGGATTTCTTTACCTCTACCTTAGAATAAGCTCCACTATTAGCCCCTCTGTCATACACAATGACACCAGTAATCACTGTGTTCATTTTACTCTCCCTAATTACCATAACTCACCCTACAGGTATGGGCACTAAAGCTTACACTTACCACCCCCTATTTCTCATAAACAAGAATCAGCTCTGTGTATATGGCACAACAACTGCAAGTGTCAACTCTAAATTCCCCCATTCAAGCCACCTAAACATACAGTATTCCTACAAATCTAGGAGCACCTGGAGGAGTCTCCCCACCTTTCACTTCCCACCACCACTTTTTTTCCACCTCTTCTGTATACACTGTAAGACCCAACAGACTCACACAAGCATAAAACTCAACCTACTTTGTAGCAAACACTGAAAAAACTGCCTAAAACACCTGCTACTGCTACTTCTGCTCATCTCAGGCAACATTCATCCAAATCCAGGCTCAGCCCCTCAGCCTTAATGGGCCATGTCAAATTTGGTGCCCTATCTCTAGCCAGCATTAACATATGCAGCCTCCTCCACAAATTAGATGCCCTTACCACCTGGGCTAATCAGCACCACCCGGATGTCATAGCAGTACAAGAGACTTGTTTGAAACCTGATATCCCTGACACTGCCATCACAATGTCAGGTTATATTGTTTTCAGAAAGGACAGAATCTCCAAAAGGGGATGTGGATGTGCCCGATATATCAAACAGCTACTTATGGGTCAAGTCCTAACACTTCCAGAGTCCAGGGTTGATGCACAGATCTTTGCCACTAGAATAATGCTTGGTGCACACAACAAAATACTAACAGTGGCATCAATTTATATCCCAACAAAATTAACAACTGAGGACTTAAGCCACCTCATTGACTATGTCAGAGACCTAGGCCACAAGTCAGACACCATACTACTTCTTGATTTCAACATCAACTGGTTCTCTAACATTGCAAGCCATTATAAGGATGCCCTAACAACCACTAATGTCACTCAGCTGGTACAATCAGCCTCTAGGGTGAACTACAAAAATGGGACCTGTACTCTGCTGGACTGGGTAGTCATCAACAGACCAGAACATATTATCAACATGGAAGTCTTACCAGATTCAATTAGTGATCACTCACCTGTCCTATGTACCTGGTCAAACAAGTACATCAAACCTCCAGCTCAGACCATTAACAGCAGGGTGCTCATCAGAGGGCACCTGGAACCTCTTAAGACACAGCTCTGACAAGTGGACTGGTCACAAATCAAAGTGACCCTGGGTATCGATGCAGCCTTACTTTATTACTACCTTCAGCACAGAGTGTGATCTCCATGCCCCTCACAAAACAAGAATGATCAAGGGTAACAGCAACCCCTGGATTAAACATGATCTACTCAAGCAAATGAAATCCCGCAATCACCTTTGAACTGAGCTAGGGTCATTGGCAACCAAGTGGATATACCGGCATATAAAACAGCAAGGAATGTCTGCATGTAAGGCCCTCACCCCTGACTTTTTGCAAAATGACAGTTGGTATGCTGTTGAAGCTGACAGCAATACCTGGTGAGGACTGGGTTCAGGGAGGACTAGGTTACTCAGCACAGGGGGCCTAGGTTTGGCTACTCTGCACAGGGGCACCCAAGTAAATCTGAACACAGGAAGCAATAACTGTAATGTCCAATACCAGGAATGGGATTCTAAAGTGTGGGTTTTATTCACATCCAAACTGAACAAACAAAGCATAGACGGACCCCCACGGGGCTACATTCCTGGTAATGCAGATAAGAGTATAGAACACTTCTTCACATTTCAGCCCTCAGGCTCTGAACCCACCAGGCACACAGCCCGGACTTGCACGCAGCTTTGGGTACACAGCCCGACTTGTACACTACTTGGTTTTTCCCCTGGCCTGGCTCCCCCGCCAGCCACTTGATCACGGTCCATATGGCAGTGAACCAGTTTTCTGTTGGTGGCTCCCCAAACCAACTTAGAGCCTTCGACTCCTTAAGGGAAATTTTCTTTCCAATCCCACGTCTGGGTACTTCCCTCATCACTGGCCAAGTGCATGAGGGAAAGTAAAAATCCACAGAGCAAATCCGTAGAGATGGACCTGGTTACTGAAGATGGGGGATCTCCCACCTCCAGCTCCCACAATCCATACCTGGCCATTTCTCTGGACACTAAACAACTCTTTTTGAAAGCTTGGCAATGTAGATTACAGGGTAGATGTAGCCATCTCCTCTACATGTCTTGACTTTCCTTGTGCTGGACTTGAACATACTTTACTTTGGCTGATTCTATTCCTCTAGGCCTCCGACTAATTCAGTAGTCCAATCCCCACTTTAACACAGTTCAGGTGAAACATGGGCCCTTTGAAAAGAGCAGAACTCACCCTTTGGTTGCAGGTGCCCCACAGGCGAATCTTGAAAGCTTCTTGTGCCACAACATGTTTCAAAAAAATAGGCAGCTTCTTCCCTAGCAGGAACCAGGGGGCTGCCCCGGAATAGCAGGCAAACCTTCCACCCCCAATCCCTCAGGGATGGGGCACAGAGACCCATATCAGCGGTCTCCACCACTTCAAGAACAGCTTACTGTGTCCCTCTTTAGGCGGAAACACACACCTTTCCCTAAAAGTAGCTCTATTTCAGAGCTTAGGCTCCAAGAGCATGTGCACAGAACTGCTGTGCTCCTCTCCTCTTGACTGCTCACACAACAATCTCCAACTCACTGCTCAAAACTCCCAACATTCTAATCTAACTCCCTACTGCAGATTCCAATGTGGCTCATGCAGCTGCGATAGTTCTATGGTGATGTCATCCCTCAGTCTCAGCTGAGACTGAGAACAGAGTGAGACAGTGTGAAATCCATTTAACTGGAGTTTCATAAGCTGCCTTCCCTGCCTACCACTAGGTCTCACTGGGATTCTAGTAACCCCGGATAACAGGGGGGTTACACTCGCCCTGGACCAGGAAAATGACTGTCCGCAGTCATTATTTACCTAGCTTAAGCCATCCTACCCAATGTGCTACCTGCAGAGGGGGGGTGATCACGCCCCCTCCTACCATGAGCGAGCACAGGCAGGCAACACTAAGGACCTAGAGGCCTTTAGCTGACATATCAGCCTCTACTCTGCCCACTTACTATGGATGCCTAGTGGCTCTGGTAGAACTGTCCAGAGCATAGCCCTAATAGCTCAGCACTGCAGTCCCTATGACCATTCAGGACCACAGCCTGTCTATCCCACCATAGCCCTCTTGGGAAAATATGTCTGCTTCTAATTTAACACCCCAAAATAAAAACAACCCAGGGACCTCCCCGACCTTGGGAACCCTGCAACCACACACCAAGAAACTAATACCATACCATTACATTACATTACTGCCTCCCTACCCCCACAACCACACCTGTGGAAGGAAAGGGTTACTACAGTAACAACAACAATAACAACCACAGTACTTTAAATTACTGCACACTAAATTACTAGTGAGGAACTCCGATGAGCCCCTCCTCCTCTTCTTGTCTTCTCTTCTATCTTCTTCAGGAACACCTGCAAGAAAAAGAAAGACAACACACACTCCTAATCTGCATACACAGTCTATCTAAACCCCTACCATCAAAACACTGGAGAATCCCAAAATGATTTTTTTTAGAAAAGGTAGAAAAAACAGTATATACACTAGAAAACAGTAGAAAAACAATGACATTATTTACAATACACATTTGGGGGATGGAGTGCCCTTAAAATCCCATCTAGTGACCACAGTGCCTGAAGGCTAGTCCATTAAAGAGTATCTCCTGGGCTGGAGCCCGGTGAAGCACAGTTCTAGCAGGCCAAAGTGCCAAAGGGGAGAGTCTTTGAGGACAGTTCACATATTCTGGAGTCTGCTAGTGTAGGATGTGTACTGCAATGTCATAAGATAGAAAAGTTCGGACCTACCAGCCCCTTGTAGAATGATTAAGACACACCGACCTGCTCCTCAGCCGAAGATTCTCCCTGGCAGCATTCTTCAGATACAGCTGGGTGGACATCTTCTGGGAACTACAGGAGGGCACATCTGGGAACTGGTGGGATGATGTCATCTCTGGAGATGGAACCTTAGAACAGGAACAAAAAGGAAAACAGCTGGTCTGACATCATCCGATTGCCAGGTGATGGATCAGGATACAGCTGGGCTGGTGTCTTCTCTGGATCTGAAGTCATCTGGTGGGCCAGTCGATGGATTCTGGAAATGCCAGTACACTGTAGTACTGATGAATGTGGGGCACCTGAGTCCTGGATGTCCATACTGGCATATCAACAAAGGCACTGCAAAGGCTGGTGTGGCAGTATTGACTACCAGTGCTCGGCTTTCCATCTGGCAGGCACGGGCACATTTGCCGGGAGGTCCTTGCATTGAGGTCAATAGTACCGGGTGTCAGGAGCTTGAATTATTACCCCATCTGGGCACACATAATTTACACTGTAGAAGGTTTCACGTCCCTCTCCATCCACTATTCGCACAGTGTCTATAAACAGTGACCTGCCTCTCTTCCACTGGGTATATTTCTCATGAAACAGTCTGTTTCTGACATGCTTTCTTGTACCAGGATGCACACATTTCATTGCTTCGGCCCAGATTGAGGATTTCCTGCTGTTCTCAATCTCCTCCCAGACTCTCCAAGGAAAGGTAGGAAAGGACATTCCATAGATTTCATTCACCTTCCTATGAACCTGTCTCTCCTTTTTACTAGCTTTGGTCAACCTGAGACCGCTGGCCTTGCTTGGGGGTGGCCAGTCCTAGTTCTGCCAGCTACACATCCTCAACAAGATGAAAAACGGATCCCTGACTTCTTCTTCTTGCACAGCCAGGGCAGTGGCATCACCACCTCTTCCATGCATTCTTCTGAGGCAAGAGCTTGAGGCTGTGTACCCGTTCCTTTTTCACAAGGCCACATAGGATCCCCCTCTTCTTCTTCCTCACTGAGAATCTGTGCCCAGGAGTGAGCAGTTGTTCTCATTCCTGAGACTATCCACTCATCACTAGGCGATGAGGTCAACACCTCCCATTCAAAGGCCTCCCTCATCTCATCTTCTTCTATGAGACTTGGGCTAGGACCCCCCCCCCCCAAGGGTCTACTGGAGCTTTGTCTGAATTATCCTTCTGCGATCTAGCATCCAAAACATCAGAATCTTGTTCTGTCTCTAAATCTGCACCCTCTAACTTTGTGCCACACTCCCCCGAGGGGTCTTCTTCAACAGGCTTCACCTGGTGCTGTGTGCTGCCGACTACAGATTCCTGAGCCTTTGTCCATGTGGGAGCCAAACGAATCTGTGGTGCTTTATGCAAGCCATATTTCTCTAGGCACCCAGAACAGTGAGGTACCATGAAGACGTCTCTTCCAGCATTTAAGCATATTTGACACACTTGCACTGGATATCCAGGAATTGCCACATGAGAAGGCAGTTTTCCTCCATAATAACACCTTTCAATGTCCCTTAACCTATTTACTGCTGTGTTACTGCAGCCGAGCATGATCCGGGTAGCGAGCTGGTCCTGAGGTCAGAATGCAGGAAAACAAACAAATGCTCACTGTTACTGAAAGTCCCACTTCACTGAACACTTTCTTTACTTTTAAATGGCTCCTCTGCTGCTGTGTTTACTTTACTACCCCACCCTGTAATGGCAGCGGCAGCACTCCTGTGCATCAACATTCAGAAATTGGGTCAAGCCACTGCGCATCCGATTTACACACACTACTGATAACTTTTGCTCAAACTGCACAAATTTGCACTGTTCTTTTTCTAACACATTTACATGATTTGCCATGGACTCCTCACTTGCTGAAAACATTTCTTTAGTTCATAGTCCCTTAAAGCCTCAGGATTTCAAGGCCAGAATTGCCTGTAAACTAGTGCTGCACATTTGGCTACAACTCACAGTCTCTCTCTGGCTTTGAAACTTTAAACTGATGCTGAATCCATAACTATGCTCACAGTCAATGGTCTACAGACTTGCTCTAGCTGGTAAAACTTGACACAGTCGTTATTTGCAAAGCGACTACACTGCTGCATACATATTCAGCTGGCTTTTGGCAGAAAATCACTGTTTGAGCAACTTTTACTGTTGGTACTCACTGTTATCAGTAGCTGTTTGCTGCGATGGAAAAACAGCCTGCAGCCAGTCTTGGAGGCCTCAGAAAGGAAGCTGGTAGGCAGTCCTGCCGATCGTCTCTCCGATCACCACACTCACAATCCAGTTGATCAAGATGCGGGTTGAGCCCGATTTTAAACAGCAAAGGCTATTTTTAAAACTTTTACAGCGCTTTTTAATCACCACGATGCTCTTCCACAAAGCCAGTCCACGCACTCTACTCACACTCCCTCTCGTATGCTGGGCAGTCACTGTAGAGTTGGCTGGGGGGCGGGACTGATTGCAGCCTCACCAATCACACGACGCCATGCAAATGAGCCTCTTTTCCTCGCGAGTGCTCTTCTCTTCACAGTGATCATCGAGCAGGCAAATTTAAACTACAGAAACCATTTCTTTTTTTTTTCAACTGACTTCATGGTGGGAGCCCATTTCAGCCATTTAGCATGGCCATTCACACAGCAAGTCTCTCAGTTTACTCAAAAGCATTTCCAGTGTCCAAGGCACAATTTTCCTGTTGCTACCCCTAGTCTTCCACACTTTTCTTTATCACAACAGTTCTTTAAAAAACATTTCCAACGCCCAGGGCACAATTCTTCTGTTACACTTTAGCTTCCACATTTTTTTATCACACACAGTTCTTAAAAGCTGGCAAAAACACTGTAAACATTTGATGCAGGACAAGGGCATACTCTTTTTAGCTTTACTGCTCCTTGGTAAACAGTTGGCATTTTAACAGCAGCATAAGAACCACAGCACACAGCGACACACTAGTTAACTTGCTTCAGCTTTTGGGCTACCCACTGCCAGATACACAACGTTAGCCCCTGTCCTAGCACCCTTCCTCCCAAAATTAAAATCCAAAGCGGTGCCTCCATTTTGTAACTCCTCACCCTGCCTTTGCAAACGACAGATGGTATGCTGTTGAAGCTGACAGCAGTACCTGGTGGGACTGATTCGGGAGGACTAGGTTACTCGGCACAGGGGGCCTAGGTTTGGCTACTTTGCACAGGGGCACCCAAGTAAATCCGAACACAGGAAGCAATAACTGTAATGTCCAATACCAGGAATGGGATTCTAAAGTGTGGCTTTGATTCACATCCAAACTGAATAAACAAAGCATAGATGGACCCCCACGGGGCTACATTCCTGGTAATGCAGATAAGAGTACAGAACACTTCTTCACATTTCAGCCCTCAGGCTCTGAACCCTCCAGGCACACAGCCCAGACTTGCATGCAGCTTTGGGTACACAGCCCGACTTGTACACTACTTGGGTTTTTCCCCTGGCCCGGCTCCCCCGCCAGCCACTTGATCATGGTCCATATGGCAGTGAACTAGTTTTCTGTTGGTGGCTCCCCAAACCACCTTAGAGCCTTTCTCCTTAAAGGAAATTTTCTTTCCAATCCCACGTCTGGGTACTTCTCTCATCACTGGTCAAGTGCATAAGGCAAAGTAAAAATCCACAGAGCAAATCCATAGAGGTGGACCTGGTTACTGAAGATGAGGGGTCTCCCACCTCCAGCTCCCACAATCCATACCGGCCATTTCTCTGGAAACTAAACAACTCTTTTGAAAGCTTGACAATGTAGAGTACAGGGTAGACGAATAGCATTTTCTCTACATGTCTTGACTTTCTCTTTGTGCTGGACTTGAACATACTTTACTTTGCTGCCTCATTTCCTCTAGCCTCCCACTAATTCAGTAGTCCAATCCCCACTTTAACACAATTCAGGTGAAACATGGGCCCTTTGAAAAGAGCAGAACTCACCCTTTGGTTGCAGGTGCCCCACAGGTGAATCTTGAAAGCTTCTTGTGCCACAACATGCTTCAGAAAAATAGGCAGCTTCTTCTCTAGCAGGAACCAGGGGGTTGCCCTTGGAATGGCAGGCAAACCTTCCACCCCCATCCCCTCAGGGATGGGGCACAGAGACCCGTATCAGCGGTCTCCACCACTTCAAGAACAGCTTACTGTGTTCCTCTTTAGGTGGAAACACACACCTTTCCCTAAAAGTAGCTCTATTTCAGGAGCTTAGGCTCCAAGAGCCTGTGCACAGAACTGCTGTGCCCTCCTCTGACTGCTCACACAACACTCCAACTCACTGTTCAAAACTCCCAACATTCTAATCTAACTCCCTTCTACAGATTCAATGTGGCTCATGCAGCTGCGATAGTTCTATGGTGATGTCATCCCTTAGTCTCAGCTGAGACTGAGAACAGAGTGAGACAGTGTAAAATCCATTCAACTGGAGTTTCACAAGCTGCCTTCCCTGCCTACCACTAGGTCTTACTAGGACTTCTAGTAACCCCGGATAACAGAGGGGGTTACATGCACAAAATCAATTAGGGCCAAAAAAGCAAAATACTGTGGGGAAGCCATAACCAATTCCTGGAAAGATGGTCGCAAACTTTGGAACAGCATCTCTGAGGTGATAGGGAAGGTTCCCAAAGAGATCCCATCCATGCTCAACATAAATGGCACTACAACTGTTGTTCCTCAAACCATAGGTGACACTTTCAATGAGGCTTTTGCAGATCTCAATCACGTTCTACCCCCTAAGTTCGTCGACCCCACCCCCTCTTTCTGCAATTCACAGGTAGCAGAAAACATGAGGTCACACCTACCATTCCACTTTAAAGTGGAGAACAAAAAAGAAGCAAATATATACATTGTCAGAGTACTTGGTGAAAACTAGGCTAAGTGGGAATTCACTTGACCTAAAACTCATCACCCTCCCCATTGATGAGGTACTGTCCACCTTGACAAAGATCCTAAACCAGTCACTCATGCTCTCCCAATCCCCCCAAAAATGGAAAGCGGCCTTGGTTATGCCTGTACATAAGTCTGGGGACAGGGCATTGCATGGGAACTACAGGCCCATATCAATCCTTCCGCTTATTTCCAAAGTGTTAGAGTGAATTGTGTCTGATCAATTGGTAGAATACTTGGAGAAGTATAATCTTCACTTTAGTCAACAACATGGGTTTTGCAAATAACACTGCACTACTACTGCCCTGCTTGAATTTTCAAACTACGTACCTTGTATCAAGGTCAATTAGTTGGAACAATGTTCATTGACCTTTCCAAGGCATTTGATACAGTAAATCCCTCTCTACTTGTCAAACAATTATCTGATCTAAGTTTATCCACAGACACCACCAATTGGTTCAACAGCTACCTCAGTGGATGCGCTCAACAAGTAAGGATTGGTGATACACTCTGTGCAAGACAACCGGTTTGTTTAGGTGTCCTACGAGGGTCTATCCTGGGCCCACTACTTTTTGCCATATTCCTGAATCAGCTCCCTGCCTCCTGTCAAGGTCAGAACCTGCTGTACATGGATGATGCAGCTTTTTACTCAAGTAATACTGATCCCACACTCCTACTAAGCCAATTGCAGACTAGCTTTACTAGTGCTGAGGCCTGGTTCCACTCTCAGAAGCTAGTCCTGAACTACTCTAAAAAAAACGATGATGTTCCGCAGTGCACAAAACAGATTCCGCTCCCACTAACTGGAAATCAGAAATAGCCCAGGTATTATCATTGAACAGATTCAACTTTATAAGTATTTAGGAGTGACAATTGACAGCACTCTATCATTCTTCAGCCACATTGACAATGTTACCAAAACAGTGAATACTCGTATTGGGCAACTATACAAACACAAACACTGCCTTATCCTGGAAGCTCTCAAGCTTACTATACATAGCTCAATAGTCTCAGTAATTGATTATGGGCTATGGATCCACCACTGACACCACCCTGCACCATGTCACCATTGCCCTTAACAAGGCCTTCTGTCTCCTGACTGGGGCCACCCACGTGACACACACATGCAATTTATATGAGAAAGCACACTGGCTTCAGCTCAAAAGCATACTATCATACCAATCATACCTAATAATGAAAAAGGCCTCCCTTGGTCTCTTACCTCTGGGAGTACAGACAATGTTTAGGTTGCCAAACCACACCTAGCATACTAGACACACCTCAAACCATGCGTTCATAGTGCCTTGCTGCTGTACTACCCAAGGGCAATGCTCATTTGCATACAGAACAACAATGTGGTATAATTCACTCTCTGTGATGTTACCAGTGACCAAACACTGGGCTCCTTCAAAAAGAAACTGCGCCAAGCCCTAGTCACCAATGCCTCCCATGACTGCTGCACAAAAAATGACCTGGGCCTGTTCCTCTGCTTCACACACACCCTACCTCTACCCTACCATCCTACACTTGCTACTGTCCTATAGCTTACCCGCCTTCCTGAGGTCCCCTGTAATCAAATTCCAGCATTGAGCTTTGCTTGCTGCTCCATAGAGGGCATCTTCAGTTTCTGCACTGATTAGCAGCTATTGCCCTTTGAGGAGCCTGACCCCAGAGGGATTCTTGGTGGTGGCTGGCCTATCTAGTGTGTGGACAGTGCATGTTTTGAGGGTTCAGGCATGGCAGTTACTACCTATAATAGGGTGATGATGGCAGTGCTCGACTCCCTCGTACCAGCCCGTGTATGACCTAGATCTTGTCACTTGAGGTCCCTCTGGTTTGATGGGGAGCTCAATGTGATGAAGATTATGGATCAGAGGTTAGAGCACTGCTGGTGAAAGTCTTCCTTGGAGGTGGACAGACTGGCCCTGTGCTCACATTATTGTGAGTATCGGGGGCAATCACACTTAAGAGGGCAGAGTTCCTGTCCAGAGAAATTGCTGCTCGGAAGAATCGACTGACTGCTTTTTCGGACTGTGGATGGGCTTCTAAATCCAGCCTATCTCCAGCAGAAAAAGACATTTTCCGATGCCTTGTGTGAAGAGTAAGCTCAATCCTTCTCGGACAGGGTATCCACTATCTGGTGGGGCATGCTGCCAGTGAGCCATACAGTGACATACAGTGATCATCTGGATCATCCAAAGAGTGGTCTGCCTAGTTGGGGGGGGTTTAAACCAGTCGGTGTCAGAGATCATTGAGGGTTGCTTCGGGTTCAACTACATGTGTAACTGGACCCTGTGCCGAGCATGTTTCTTGATGAGATGTGTGACACTGTTGGCCCAGTGTTCGTCTTGATTGTCCGGTGCTCTTTGATGGAGGGGATTTTTCCAGATACCTTGAAGGAGGCGCTGGTTTGTCAACTCCTGAAAAAAGCCATCATTAGACCCTGACATCAAGGCAAATTGCCGTCTAATGTCCAACCTCCCATTTTGGGGAAAAGTTGTTGATAAAGTTGTGGTGCAACAACTCGAGGAGCATCTCATGGTCTTCAATCTCTATGAGCCATTCCAGTCTGGTTTCCATGTGAGGCGTAGCACAGAAACCACATTGCTTCAGGTGCACAATGACCTCCTCAGGGCTAGAAATCGGGGGGAAGGGACAATTCTAATAATTCTCAATCTCTCTTCAGTTTTAACATAGTAGACCATTGTGTGCTGCTTGACCACCTAAGGGAATTTTGTGGGCTCACTGTTTCTGTCTTCTACTCACAAACAGGAGGCAATGAGTAGTGATGGGGAATTTCTTCTTCTCCTGCCTCCTATCATGTGGAGTGCCTCAAGGTTTGGTCTTATCACCAATGTTGTTTGCCATGTACATGCTGCCCCTGGGTGAGCTCATTAGAAAGTACAGCCAGGGTTTTCATAGCTATGCCGATGAAACCCAGCTGTACCTTTCTTTTGCCCTGGGATCTTCCAGTGTGGTGGAAGTACTAAACAGCTGTCTTGCGGAGATAAATGACTGGATGTCCTCCAGCTGGTTGTGACTGAACCCCGACAGGACAGAGGTACTGGTGGTGGAGTCAAACAGAAGACAGACCAGGTTGCCCTCTGGTGCTGAAACCGACTTATTCCTGGGATCTGTACCATCGAGGGCTTCCTCTAGGGTGCAAAACCTTGGTGCCACCTTTGACAGCAGATTGTCATTTGATTTTCAGGTGTCATCCATTGTTCAGACAAGCTTTTACCATCTTAGGGTCAAGCCTCTAGTTCCATCTATGGACCTCCCACCTTGGTGCATGCCTTTGTGACATCCAGACTTGATTGCTGTAATGCACTCTACCTTGGGGGTCTCTGGATGGAACCTCCACTGGCTGCAGCTAGTGCAGAATGCAGCCACTAGGCTGCTTACTGGGCAGTCAAAATTCTGTCATATCACCCTGGTTCTGTGCGGGCTGCACTGACTGCCAGTTAGGTGGAGGATTCGCTTCAAGGTGGGCTTGCTCACCTTTAAGGCTTTATGCAGGCAGGGTCCTGGTTATCTGTCAGATTTTCTTACACCTGCCATCCCGGACTGCTCCCTCTGGTCCTCCTCTAGGGGCCACCTGGAGATTTCCAGGACAAGGCTCAAATCTGCAGGCAACAGAGCATTTAGTGTCACTGGCCTCATCTTGTGGAATTCACTTCCTCCACCAATTCAGGAGGCCCTTCCATTGAGGTTTTTAAAGCCCACCTCAAGGCCTTCCTGTTTAACTCTGGACAAACAAGCAACACAAGCAGCTCACCTGAGGAGCTGAGGAAGCTGAATCTCCAGCCTGATAACTTTTGAGACAGCCCCCCCCCAAGCTAGGCACTCGGGACAAACAAGCAACACAAGCAGCTCACCTGAGGAGCTGAGGAAGCCCGAATCTCAGCTTGATAACTGTGAGGCAACTCCCAAGCTAGGCACCCGGACAAACAAGCAACACAAGCAGCTCACCTGAGGAGCTGAGGCATAGGTCTCCAGCGTGATAACTTTCGAGCAGCCCCCCAAGCTAGGCACTCGACAAACAAGAACACAAGCAGCTCACCTGAGAGCTGAGAGTCGAATCTCCAGCCTGATAACTTTCGAGGCAGCCCCCCAAGCTAGGCACTCGGGACAAACAAGCAACACAAGCAGCTCACCTGAGGAGCTGAGGAAGCCGAATCTCCAGCCTGATAACTTTCGAGGCAGCCCCCCAAGCTAGGCACTCGGGACCAAACAAGCAACACAAGCAGCTCACCTGAGGAGCTGGGGAAGCCGAATCTCCAGCCCAGATAACTTTCAAGGCAGCCCCCAAGCTAGGCACTCCGGACAAACAAGCAACACAAGCAGCTCACCTGAGGGGCTGAGAAGCCGAAATCTCAGCCCAATGATAACTTCAAGGCAGCCCCAAGCTAGGCACTCAGACAAACAAGCAACACAAGCAGCTCACCTGAGGAGCTGAGGCTGAATCTCCAGCCTGATAACTTTCGAGGTAAAGAGAAGCTCTTCTCTTCGTCTGGACGCCTGCAGAGGGGTGCTACCTGATGAACACTTATATTTTATGAACTTTGTTCCTGTTCACCACTGGGTGGGCTTGTTATTTGCTACTCTTTGTGCTATTAATGCTGAAGTGTAAGCTAGGGACTCACTGGAGTGCCCTAGAGTTGCCTTTGATTATACCTTAAGCCAGATATACCAAGCAGCTAATATAGAGCTGACTTGTTTAATATTAATAATTATTGGATCTAATTGCTGATTATACACTTAAAAGCCAGATATACTAAGCAACTAATATAGAGCAGACTTGTTGATATGGTGGTGGATCTAAATGCTGATTATACCTTAAAGCCAGATATACTAAGCAGCTAATATAGAGCAGACTTGTTTAATATGGTGGTATTGGATCTAATTGCGATTATACCTTAAAGCCAGATATACTAAGCAGCAAATATTGAGCAGACTTATTGAATACTGGATATTGGATCTAATTGTACTTGTAACTGAAGGTACAGATAGTTGGGTCCTAGTGTGACCTCATTCTGGAATAGCCCTGTTTGCTTAAGTGGAGCTCCTTTGTGAAAGATCACAACATATTCTGCCCGCTGCATAGTAATGAGAGAGCTTTGTTTTCTCCACTACATGACCCCCCCAGCTAGGCACTGGGACAAACAAGCAACACAAGCAGCTCACCTGAGGAGCTGAGGAAGCCGATCTCAGCTGATAACTTTCGAGGTAAAGAGAGCCTCTTCTCTTAGTCTGGACACCTGCAGGAGGTGCTAGCCAGCACAGGTGCCTCTTGAGTCTACCTGCCCACCCCAACCACCCACCCACCCAGGGCAGCTGTCAATTTAAGGACCCACCCATGACATCACATCCGTGACATCACGTCCTGTTGCCCAGAACCTATCTCCCATTTTCCACAATTGCAGGTAATACCTTCACACTAGAGGACCTATGCTCCTCGCTACTTCCTACTCCTACCTGTACAAGTACTACTTTCCCTTGGATCTTGCTCACCACAATGTATTGGCCCTGCCTCATGCTCTGCTGTGCCTATCCCACTAGCAGTGCACTTGCCACTTACCCATCTACTACGCACTGTGCCCTGGCACCCCTCCTCCTTGCTCCTGAACCTGCTCTCCTGCCCCCAGGACCTCTGTGTGTCTCAGTCCTCCCTGCCCTCCTCCCTAGCTTCCTCCTCACCTCAGGAACATCTTGGTGTCTTCTTATTCTTGCCTTCCTTCTGTACAACCTTGCCCACCCCTGTCCCTTAGCCTCCCTCCCCCTCATGTCAATCATAGAAAAACCTCTCACCATCTCCCAGTCAGGTGTTAGCTCATGCTACTACTCCTGTCAGGAACATTCATCCAAACCCTGGTTTGTTCCCAGAAGCTCCCCGACTCAGCACCAGCAGGCCCATGCATGGTCTCCATGAATATCTGTAGCCTCCTAAAAAGTTTGACTCACTACAATGCCTGGTCATATCAAACAACCCTGATGCCATCGCTCTGGTTGAGACTTGGCTGTCAAATCCTCCCTGACTCCTAGTCCCTTCCTGGTTTCCACCTTCATCCCAGTCTGACTGTGTTGGGAGGCGAGGCAGCGACTCGCGCTATTTATGTCAAGGAATCTCTCCCCATACTAGCCCTGCTGCTCCATCCCTTGACTCAGGGCCCAGGCGCTATGCTGAAACTAACCCCTGACCCTTTAAAGGACCCTTTATCTGACTACTGCATACATGCCCCTTAGGACCAAACGAGCCCATTGCCTCTCTTACAGAATACCTTTCCTCACTACCTCCTTCGCTGATCAAATTCTGGTGGTGACTTAAATGTCAACAATCAGCCCACCTCCTCCTCTACCGAGACCTTCTCTGCAATAGACCCTACGCAACTAGATTACCCACCCTACCAGGACTAACCCCAAGAGGCTCCAGTACCCTGCTGATGTGGTACTCACCTACACGCCTAATCAGATCCCCAATGTACAAGTCCTCCAGACTCTCTCAGTGATCCTCCCCATTCTATTCACTGGTCATCCTCAGTCCCAAACCCATAGCACAGTCCACATGCCATCGAGCTAATACCTAGTGGACCGATAAAACTTAAGGAACTTCTGTCCCAAATTGACTGGTTCTATACAGGCAACTCCGACATCGACACAACCTTCCCTTCTTTACCGAAATTTTAATAATGCCTGTGATATCTTTGCCCCAATGTTGACCGTTCTAAAAGGCAGAATGCCCCTGCAACACCAGTGATCCACCAACTCAAACATAAGGACAACCTATGGCACCATGGCATTGAGACTGTGACCAGTGACAGGCAGTTACATGCTGCCGCCACAAACAAGTGCACTGGCCATCAGAAGGACAAGTCTGAGCACCCGGTCCTCACCACCTCATGGGGAACCCCAGAACTTTCTAGGATAACAATAAACAGTTAAATAAAGGCACCCCCCCCACCCAGATCTACATTAGTGATATCCCAGACCCAGCCCCAAGCCAACCACCCCAACACCCCATCCACTGACATGCCCTATCTCCTACAAATTTTTTGATCCTCCTCCCCCACCTGCCATAAATCTTTCTCGCCTTATTTTCCTCCTCACTAAGCTTCTGCCCAGAACTTAGGCGCACCTTGTCACTGACCTCAAGAGTAATAGGACAGGCAGTGACACCCGGATCAGTGTCCTACGGCCGGTCTTAACACAGTCTTACCCGATCAGGCTCATCAACCACCTCTTTACCAGGGAGGTTCCAACTACCGGAAAGCTGCCACTGTCACACCTGTCTTGAAGGCAGGATAGGACTGTGGCTGAAACTCATCAATCTCCATTCTCTCTCCCTCTCCAAGGCCTTGGAAAAGTGGTAGCCTCCAAATCTCTGACTACCTCTCCACCTACAATGCTCTATGTCCTGAGCAGCATGGCTTGGCAACAGTACCACACACCCTCCTAGAGTTCTTCAACTTTCTCCACCTCCTTAGACACTGGTTCTCTGGCCAGTGCCTCATTGACCTCTCTAAGCTTGACACTGTCACCCCTCCTTCTTGATGCCCTAGTCTCTCTGGTTTTGCTGCTGGCCCATCTCCTGAAACCAGTTATCTGTCCGACTGTCACAGCATGTAAAAAACTAATGGGACCTACCAGACATCTGTCCCATCTTTCTGGTCCCAGGGCTCATTCTAGGCCCCTTACTAACTCCTTAACACCTTCCCCTCTTGCTCGGGGACAGTCTGTATGTGCTGATGCAGTCATCTTTGCCTCAAGTCGAACCCTACGCCTCCAGGACTCACTGCAGAGTCCTACATGAAGCTGAGGGCTGGTTCAAGAAAGAGATTGGTGATAACAAAAAACAAAACCATTTTCACTCATCTCAAAACAAGTCCTGCAACTTCAACCCTCATCACTCTGGGTCCTCTTTCCCACCAGACAAGTTTGCTCTTATAAATACTAGGGATCCATTTTGACCCCTCCTCTCCTTCCATGGACACATCGCTGCCCCAGCCACTGCCACTAATATCCCGATTGGATCTTACATTGGTATAAACACTGCCTCCCCGGAGGTTCTTGACTGTGTCACTCTTCTATCCTGTCCCTAGTGGACTATGGACTGCTGGTGTATAGTGCTGCTGATCAGACCACACTCATAAAATTTGCACTCTGAATAAGGCCAGGGTAATTACGGGCACCTAGGCTAACATACACCTGTCTACTGCACGTTAAAGTGCTGGTACTTGATCTTGATGAGCCTCAAATATCTGACCTGTACCCTTACAAAAAAGACCCTCCTTTGGGCTATCCTGCCAGGATTGACCACCACCATCTGCCACTCTGTCCCACTAGTTCATACTCGGACCTCTGGGAAAACCTCTCTTGTTATCCCTAGAGCTAGGACCTCTCCCGCCAAAGAGCCTTCAGCTTTAGGGCCCCTCCTGGTTCAACACACTGCCCCCTCCATCTCCGAAACTCCAACTATATGTGCTTCAAAACTTCCTACGTAACCACCTTATTAACACCGAGGCTATGTGATTGCCACTAGTCAAAGTTGTACTCAATACTTATGATAAAGCTATTACTGTTGCTGGGTGACATACAATTTGGTATTGTTTGCACTAATCCTACCTGTACCAGCTTGTTTGTATCTATGTCTTTAAGTTACTGTTATACTTGTTGTACTGTTATACTGTGTATTTTCGTTTGTCTTACTGTGACAAAGGTACCTTTGTAAATGAGCCTATGGCTGAAAGGTTTCCAAACTGCTGTTTAAATAAATAAATAACCAGTCCTTCCCGGAACGTAGACATTAGTCATCCCTGGGTACCCTGTTTTTCTGTTTTGAGCTTCAGTTTTTTAAAGATATTTCTTAATTATATTTATGTATCTTGATATTTTACTGTTTTTATTCTAATTTGTGTCTTTACATTTATAGTATGTCTTTGTTGTTTGGTGCCCTGAGCCTCTGGGATTGGGTGCCAGAAAATTAAATTTTGCCTTGCTTTGCCTTGCCTTATCCAACTGGAGTGCACTCTTAAACTGAATGACATAGCCTTAATAGTATAGACTAGAGTCCCATCAAACTACTCTCCACACTAGATGAAGCTACTGCCTTCTTCCAGGGAGCACTCACCATGGTGGCTGACCGGCTGGCCCCCATGAAGAAATTCCGCACCAAGGGGAGCTGCTAAGTGGATCTCCCAATGTGAAACCCTTATGAAACACAGGGATTCAGCCTGGAAGAAATACAAACTGTCCTCACTACCAGCTGATCTCACAGCCTACAAGCTCACAAAATAGGTGCTGACTAATAGCAAAGGTGGCTAAGTAAGTGTCACTGACCTACAGAAAAGAACACAAGGAACCTATAGACTCTTCTGGGCCACATAAATGGGCTACTAAAGAGTACTGCAAGACCAAACATGGCCCCATGGAGGTAAATGGCTATTCAACGTTTATGATACCATCATCGCTATGACACTCAACCGACAGTTCACCAACCTTGAACAGATTCAAGCTGGTCTGCCCATCCACCCCTGGCCCTTATGACCCCTCCCACCCTCACATGACTGGTCCTCCTTCCACCTAGGCTAGTTAGACCTAAGGAAGTCCTCCCACTACTAAAGCTCCTTATATGCAATGGGACCCATGGGACCTGATGGTATACCCTCCTGAATTCTCAAGGAAGGGCATCAGCACTCACTAGGCCCCTAACCTGGCTCCTCAACCATTCCATTGCTGAAGAGGCCATCCCCAGTACTTGGAAAATGGCTCACATAGTCCCTGTCCATAAGGCAGGTACGAGGGAATCAACCAATAATTACAGGCCAATCTCCCTACTCTGTAGCCTTGGTAAGATACAAGAGAGGTTGATTTACAGTCACTCCATGACTACCTAGAGACCCACCAACATCTAGGTTGGACTAGACAGTCACTCCCTATCATGGTTTTCCAGCTACCTTTCTGGCAGGTCACAGAGTGTAAAATGGAAAGATTCCCTGTCTGAGCCTCTTCCCCTAACTGAAGGGGTGCCCCAAGGGTCAATACTTGGCCTTCTCTTCTCGCTATTTACCAATGACCTAGCAACCACTGTGGTAGGAGTTCAGTGGTACCAATATGCATAGAGATCCCTCATCGGCCCTCCACCAACATGGAGAACTTTGCTCTGGGCTCCAAGATGACTTGGAGCCCCTAGAGAATGGCTAGTCACTAATAGAATGGTCATCAATCTGAACAAGACTTAAGGCCATGCTGTTTGGCCCTAGATCCAAAATTACAGAAGTCAACTCTTCAAACTGACTACCACCTCAGGTAAGAAGATCGGAGGTGGTCCCTCGCATAAATACCTTGGACTCATCCCGGATCAGGGCTTCACCCTCAAAGGGGCACATTGAACGATGACAAATATCCACTCTAAACCGGGACCCTTTACAGGCTGAAAGACCAGTTGATACCAGCAGCCTGGTCTCCACTGCTATGAGTGTTCTGCCCCCACCTCACTCCTGTGGCCCCTGTTATCCAGGGAGCAGCTAGACAAGAGCTAAATAAACACAGGTTCTCTTACCACAAGGTGGTCCACTTGCCTCTTTAGCTGGCCCAAGGACCCACCATTGGATCATGCTGTCCCACTTAAGCTGGCCTCCTGGGAGGACAGGCTTCCAGTACCTCGCTCTGCCTCACCTACAAACTTCTCCTCCCACCCCCCAGCCTCGCTGGGCTCATCTCCACTAAGATCAACCCTAGGCGCCTCTGTCGACTGACAGGACTCTCTCAGTGCCAAGGGTCAGAACAAAGCGGGTGAGAGTTGTTTGCCGTTTTGTTGCCCACTATGAACTCCTGCTCCCAGCGTTCAGGAAACCACCTCCACCTATACCTTCCACACCAGGCTTATGGTGCACCTGGCTACCCACAAAGTGTAATTGTTAAGATAAGGTACTCCAAAGTGTTTTACTCCCTTATTGCTCGTACTTGTTATACTGCCACTATGCTTACTCTGCTATGTATCTATGTGACACATGTTATGTATCTTGTTGTATACTATCCCATGTAATAATGTATGACACTTGTTATGTATCTTGTCAAATCAATCCCATGTAATAATGTATGTAAAAACCCCCTCCATAGCCCAGAAAGCACTCTCAGACTTTACAACCTCGCTCGGGCTATGTGAGCCATGGAGATTACAAAATCCGTCCGCCCGTCTCTTTACCTTTCAGTCTATGGTTCATGCCACATGGACCAGACTAGACTACATACTACTCAGCAATTCTCTTTTACAGTATGGATAATTTGGTATAGGCCTATGGATTTCTTTCGGCCATGCGGATGCATGGGTGAGACATGACACCGATAACAGGCATAGTAGAGATACACTTTGCTGCTTAATAACCAACTCCTGAAAGATGATTATACAGCTTAAAATATCAGATTTGATTCGGTTTTTTGTTCATAATCGAGGGTCAGTTGTCACGAGCTGACCATGAATGGTGTGCACTGAAGTGTTATTTAGGAGAATTCATTTGATTAGCCTCACGCACAAAAAGAAAGAAGCGAGGCCCAAAGCCTTTGCGCTCCCTGTCTCAAATTAAAACCCTCGAGAACTCCCCTCTCCTTCTTCTCAGGATTCTCTGAAAACACTTCTGCAGCTAAGAAATCACTACTTTTGTTGCTCCAAGAAAAAGTTGAATTTGCTATTTTGAGGTCCCTGCAAAATACATCGAGCAGGGTGAAAGGGCAAGCCACCTTTTGGCCTTGGCGACTAAGGAAATTAGAGTCTTCTAGACTTATAAACTCGACGAGGATCCCACTGGGGAAGTAGACTCACCCAGAGATGTAGTGTCCATACTTGCATGCTATTTTCATTATATAATAGAGCTACCACCGCCTCTACTTCAAAAGAGATGTTAAACTATTCCAGCAGCAATAACCCTACCATCCTCTCTTCTGAGCAACATGAATGTCACTAACCCTCCCCATATCTATCCAAGAGATATTATTGTCCATCAAAGATATAGCAATCAATAAAGCCCCCCGTCCTGATGGCTTTCCTCAAATTTTACAAGCAGTTACTTCAGGGTCTGGCGCTTGAACTTGCTCACGTTGCTGTGTTGCTTTCAGGAACACACAAGACCATGCTCTCAGAAGCTCTTATCATTCTTCTCCTTAAGCAAGGTAAACCTCCACACCTTCCTTCGAGTTACCGTCCTATTTCCTTGTTAAATCAGCGTATATTAAAATTTCGCTAAAATTTTAGCTAAGAGGGTGGAAATGGTCTGGACCTCTTTAATCAGTCCTGAGCAGATAGGGTTTGTTGCTAACAGGTCTCCAGAAGACCACCATCGTAAGCTTCCAATATATTATTAACACAGCAAATTCTTCATTTGCTCAATGGCCCTGATTTCCCTTGGACTTGAAAAAGCATTTGACAGGGTGGACTGGAGTTCCTCTGGCTAACATTGCAAACTATGGGTTTTCCACCCTTATTTATTAGTTGGACAGAGCATTATACTCACGCCCAGAGCCAGGCTATACTGCAATGGGATCCTATCTGTTTTCTCCCTTACCTCAGGCATGAACAAGGTTGTCCCTCTCTCCCTTTTTATTCAATCTCTACCTTGAGCCCTTCTCAGGCAGTTAACCATCCCACTAATTACTGGCATTCCGTAGTTAATCGTGTTGCAAAATTTCAGGTTTTGCAGATGATATTCTCCTTCATCTCTCAAATCCAGTCTCATCGCTAAAAGCAGCTTTGGCAATAATTAACGATTTCAGTAAATTGAATTATAAACTTAATATTAACAAACCGAAATTTTCCCCAAACTATTTTACGGTATAGTTCAGATTTTGTACATTTGGGATGAGTGGACCTCATGTTCCATAAAATATTTAGGGATCCCATTACTTTAACCACTTCTCTGTCCGAAATTAAATCTAGACGACCTGTGGCATGATATTCAACAGGATCTAATAAGATGGGCTAAACTTCCACTATCGCTTTGGGGCAGAGTTAATGCCATCAAGATGAATGTACTTCCTAGAATTTTCTATCCCTGAATATGCTGGACTTGTGGTTACCAATATCCTATTTTCAAAAAATACATTCGGAATTAATTCATTCATTTGGAACAACAAACCCGTAGAAAATCTTACTACAAACTATCTCAGCCTAGAGACTATGGAGGTCTCCGTCTCCTAATTTTCTATTATGCTATTGGGCCTCACACCTGCATAAGTGTGGAAATGGTTGTATTCAGACTCCGCACCTCTGCCAAGTATATACCCCAATATGGTTGCAGAGGAGCTAGAGCTCTTTAAAGCCCATAACATAGCCCCAATGTCTCTTTTTATATACCGAAAAAACATACACCAAAATCTTTCAGTCTTTGTCACTTGGGACCTCTCTTAAAGTTATTTCCCAGTTTTTAGATATTATAGCTCTCTCCAGCCTGGATTTCTCTCAGCCCATTTGTGAAAACCCTAATTTGCAGATAGGTAACTCTATGATAACTAAAGATGGATACCTACCTTTCTGAGTGTAAAGTGGCAGATTTTATACATCAGACTGTATGTTAACTGTGGAGAAATCTTGGGAAAATTTGGATGTCAGCTATAACTGCTTTTAAAGTTACTCAGATAACACACTTGCTGAGCAGATGTTTGGGCGCGAGACCAAAGTCTCCTGATTGGCTGACTTCCTTCAACAAATTCTATATAGTAGTCAATAGCCACATGGCATCTCCAAGTGTAGTGATACTGCATACATTTCCAGAAGGCCCATCAGTCATTGGCGCCAAAATATGGCAGAGTCTTTACCCGGATGAAATAATTAACTGGCAGAATATATGGAGAGACTTATACACTTACCATACCCAAGATAGATATAGGATAACGCAGTACAATATATTAAATAACCTTTATTACACTCCTGTTAAGCTGATGCAAATTAAACATATATCCTTGCCATTGTGTACCAGATGCAAGAAAGAGGAGGGTACGTTACTACATATCCTATGGTCATGCGAGCTGGTATCCCCTTTATGGAGACAAATAGAATCAACCACAGACCCAATATTAGGACTGTGTGGACTATTCTCCCCTTAAACTTGCATCTTTGGAGACTATTCTGCAATTCCAGTAAAGGAAAAGAGATGTCACCTAGCATTATTATCAATGGCAGTTAAAAGCTAGTGCTTTGGCATTGGAAGGACAAACAAACTTAACATATTTGGGTGGCTACATAGTTATCTTTTTGCACTCCGGTTGAATATCTAATTGCACAAGTGAACCGTCGTCAATCTTCCTTTATGACCAAATAGGGTAAATTATATACCTTTACTTGAATTGACAGCTGGACTTGGAGTGGGTGGGAGCCCCTCTACACCTTCCTTTCATTAGCTCTTAATATGCCCCCTTGAGAACTAATTAGAGCAGGAGGAGAGCATTACTGTAGTATTTTGTTCTCCCTTCCTTTCTTTCTTCTTATTATTATTTCTCTTTATTTATTTCCCTTTCTCTTTCTTTTTCTGTATGGCCCATTGCATCTTTCCTACCTGTAGAGTACTATAACTGTAAGAGGTATAATATTTATACCACAAGCGTACTGGTGGGGGGTTAAGGTGGGGTTGGATATATTTTGGACTCTTCTGTTTTTCCTTATGGGTTTTTTTTTTTTGGAGGTTGTTTTCTTAGCTTTCTATTTTTTACCTTTGTTCTAAATTGTTTGTGTAAAGGTGTAAACATTTTTGTTATGTCTCAATCACGTTTCGACTTTTTCAAGTTATAAAATAAACTAAATAAAAAAATAATAAATGTATAACCCTTTTGGTCGCTTCTGAAAAGGGACCTTTAGCTCCAATGCTACCACCTAATTATCGTAACTTAATAAATAAATAAAAATAAATAGTCCACATTTATTTCTAATACTCCCTCCTGGCAATGCTGCTTCCTCACTCAGACAATGCCTCTGGCTGCATCCTTCACACTGTAACAAAGCTGGGCCCCAGCTTCAGCCTTTGTTTATCCTGTAAAACTATGTATGTGGTTGTTGTCTTCCCTCATTTTGACTCTGACAATGCCACTAGGCTGCATTTCCTTTTTCTCCTGTAATATATCCTAACCCTTATGCTCTACTTGCTAGTTCAGCTTACTCCTAGTCATTGTCTGTCTGTGATATACCAGTTTTATGTAACTTAAATCCATATGTGCTTATTTTATTATTACCTAGAATTGCTATGAACTTTTCTCACTGTACTGCAGTTCTATGTGATAATGGCGAGTGCCGCACTTCGATCCGCATTATCGCAATGTCAGGGCGGTGAAAACAATTTCACCACCCTGACATCCATAGCACATGGAAGAATGGCACTCGGGACTTAAACATTTGTTTTCTGAATGGGGAACTGTGCCCCCACACCTTCCACTGGGGCTTCACCCCCACACCCCCTACTTAAGGATTCTCAACTCAGGGGAATGCATGCTGGGGAAAAATAACTTTGGGCTGGGTGCAACAAAACCATAGTAGTGCCTGGACCCAGACCTGAACCTTGAACTCATTGCATCGCAAGCAGAGGACCCCTAGACACCATGGTGCGGCACCGTCAGCCAACCGCAGGCGCCACCCTACTTCCCTTTCTGCCCCCTCCCAGGTCTATACTTACCGTGCTCTGGCCCCCAGCGATGTGTACATATAGTGACATTCTGTCGCTTAGGGCTGCCCACCCCCACCACATCCGTCACCCTCCTCTGCCCCTCGCTGGCTTTTCATCCACATCCAGGGTTGCCACCTTTGATGAGAGGGCAAAACTGATCCTAAGCTCCGCCCATAGCCCCACCCTTTTCATGACTCATCATGCATTGTTCCTCAGAAGTCCATTTATTATAGCAATAAAAAACAACGCTTAAAGCAGCAGTTCAACAAAATGTGAAGATACTATACTGTACCTGTTAAAGTTACTTTCCTAGGTTCTTCCTAATTGTTTATTTACTTATGTATAAACATACAGTGATAAAAAAACATCATTTACAGATATGATCTGGGGAGACAAGGAAGTACTGTAAATAACATACAACAGTATACATACCTTATATCTTTTTCTGGCTCCATTTCCTGTTCATGTCCACAGTACTATTTAAAAGCCAAAGAAGTGACTATACTTGTTTCTTAAGGAAATAAAATAATTTAAAACATTTAAAATTCCAAATTCTATTAGAGATAAAAATGTTTACCAGCAAATGAAAGTGGAGGACAACTTGTCTCTGTTAGTGTTATTAAGGTGGGGCAGCTGTGCTGCTGTGCCACTTTAAGATGCAGTGGAAAGATTAGGTTAAGTAAGTGCTAATGGTGTTAATGACCATACTTTACACCTCCCAGGTTAACTGCATTCACAAAAAGGCTGCATTGACAACAGAACTTGTTTGTAACTTGAACATGTAGCTGAAACAATGAGTGATATGACAACATTTATTTCAAAAGTATGTGAGCACTCAAAATGGCTCAAAAACCTGACCAGCACAGAGCAAAACTGGATTACCTGATAGGGACCCTGAAAACCTGACCACCAGGAAAAACCTGACAGGTGGCAACCCTATCCACATCGCATCGCCATTTTGGACAGTGCCTTACTTCAGGCACCCACCTCACAGGTTACCCTGTTCTGCTTGTTTTGTCTTTGATACGACATGGACCCTTTGTAAAAGAGCGTTTGGCTCAAAGGTATTAATTCCAAGACTGAAATAAAATAAAAAAAAATCTGACATAAAAAAAAATTGTTCCCACATGAATCTATTTATGGAGGCTACATCAAAGACAAACTACTTCTATGATTAGCAAAATTTAGATTTCTTTTATATCCATTAAACAACCCAGTGTTATATAGCAAGAAAACAATGCAGAATTTTGATTTGAAAGAACTGACAGCGGTGATACAGACAAGGTGATTTCTCAGTCACTCAGAGAGTTAGTTGCTGAAGCAGCAGGCTAGACCAAAATTATGTCATAGCTCACTGATAGGGATAGAAACAACTTTACTGTTTTCAGTTGGTTCCCGCTATACAGGGCACTGGTGGCAGTGAACCTGGTAATTTGGGTGCCACATCCCCATGTCGCTATCCTCTCTTTTTGAGAGAGGCTGTGCCCCCACACCTCCATGTGGGGGGCTGTGCACCCCCACATGCCACCCCCTTTATAAATATTCTAACTCCAGGTGGGAAGACCTCAGGGAGGGGTTGGTGAATTCCACTATGTAGCACCCTAATGATGGGTGCACTGCCACGAGTACACAGATGGCTGGAAAGGTTTTCAGTTACTACACAGCACAGCACATTTACAAATGCTGATTTATAGAAAATCACAATACCAAACAGCATGACTCTTTCAGGAAACACTAATCATGACACAGGCACATGAATTCAAGCTTTTATTAAAAATATGAAAAAACGCTGCATCTGATCTTTAAGAATCTGTCCCAAAGTCTACAAAACCCATTGAGACTGCCACAGTCCAGTGTAAGCTACAGTAATAGTTACTATTCATTGCTGACCTCAGGACCCCCCCCAGATGTTTCTGCATTATCTCCATGCCAACTAATATGCTGTCTCTGGCCCCACTGATTTTCTTACACGCCTCCTCACAAAAAAACAAAACAAAACAAAAAAGTTATGCATTAAAAACATGTCGGGAAACATGGGGTGAGGGAGACTCAAAAGTCAAAAAAATGTTGTTACGTACAGTAATAGTTTTTAATAAATAATGTATGTGAACAAAAGGCCAATGTTTCGTAGCCTAGGCCCATGGTGGTCCTAGAGACATAATATATTACATTAATGCAAGTTACCTTAACGCAGTAACTTTTCATTCTACAGGCCACCCTATTAAATCCTTTTCCTAGCCATGGTTTATTTCATTAGGCTCTTAAATCGTGCTCTTACTTAAACATCAATGTTGTATGCACAGCTATCATGTTTCTAGTGATATTTGTGCTCTATTATACAATGGCAAGAAAAAATCCTGTACTCTGATTGGTCAGTCTTGGGCCTGACCCGTGATGTTAATCAGTACAACATCACGGGTCTAGTCTCAGCCTCACTGTGAACCTGCTGATGAACTTTTGGATGATGAGCCGGATGAGCACATGGCAGATGAGCCTTTTTGGCATCTCTCTAAGAAACAAAAAATATTTTTCACACTAATAAAAACATTCTTTAAAATTTTTTTACTTTATATATAACAACGAGCATTGTATTATAGTAATTAGTACCTGCTGGTTGTCTTTAGGTATCGTCACGCCTTGTTAGTTGATGACTGCCTGCGCCTCGTGCTCAACCCACCTGAGGCGTGACGTTATCCAGCATCGACACACACCCTGTCGGGTATTATTGCTTAAATACACATCCCAAATAAGCAATCCTTTATACTACAGGTCAAATATGTAGTTACATAGACATACTGCACAATGTATCTTATACTGCCAAACTTCAGCACAATCATTTCTTTTATATAAACCATTGTTAATAGTCAGTATATTGTCTTGTCTTGTAAATAAATCCACTGGGCACTATAAAGCTATTGGCTTTTTGTTGCCCTTGTAGCCTAATTAGACTGGTACAGGTTATTTCTCTGCATAGGAAGAAATACAGAGGTTTTCTAGTAATGCTGAATGTTAAAAGACACGTTACATGATACACTAGTATTTGCACTACCCTGAGTAAAGCAGTTCAAAACAGGCATCTATATTTCTGAATTTAGCTTGCCAGACCACATCAGTTTCTTTAATTTTTGATCATGCATGGAAGTACCTGAGCATAAAACAATGCATTCATTTATCATTTTTTTTATTCTCTTGGTCTTGCTTCACATTATACTTACTTTTTACCTTTTATTCCCTGGCATCAATCTACCTAGATTAATTAAACAATTGTCACTCAATGAATGGATAAGTTTGTTTATTCAACCAAGGTAGAAGTATACCTTGGTTATTACAAAGATAAAAAAATACATTACAAATTAGAATCCAACAATTAAAACAATTTCAAACATCAAATAACATACAATGTTATACATTAGTTTGCAAGGCAGTTACAAATAATCTCAGGCTGATGATAATTCCTTAATAGCATTTCATACTTTTGTAAAGTGAGGGAAGGGGAAAAGCATCTAATATATTTTCTATTTGTTGACATGTATGTTAATTTATCTTTTTCATTTTATTATACATTTCTTTTCCATTTAACCACTGAAGAAAAAAAGGAAATTATTGCTTCAGCATCCGTATAGGTAAATGGATGAAGAAGAATGAAGGTTACATCATAGTTGGTTTTACTATAACATGCTAAAATATTCAACAAGTATTTCAGCTGAAAGATGGAGTAGATTGGACAATGGATGATCAAGTGGGCAATAGTTTCAATTATGTCAGGATTGCACAAGCATTTAAATTCTTTAGATACTGTTCCTATTTTATCTTTCTTATCAAAGTGAGAGTATTTAGAAGTTATAATACCAAATCATGGCCAGGTAAGAAATTTCATTTGAATGGGGGTTAATGATAATGTGAAATAATATTCCATGTTGTGATTGATTGTAGCAATTCTGTACCAGGACACACATTTCTGTGCTCTGATTGCTGCAATATTTACTTCTTGTGCAAATTAATATAATCTTTATTTCATTAAAGATTTATATTGGGAGGCTATTGAGATGGCCCTCTGATATCTTTCCAGAGGTGAAAAAAGTTAAGTTTCTTTAATGTCAATAAAAGAGAAGAGAGCCATTTGGATTTCAAGCCCATTGATAACCATTTAGTCTTTTCCTGCAAACAGGTGAATGGTAACATGTTGAATTTGTTATTAATATTTTTAATCCAGTATGATAGATGTCTGAGTTCTATAATAGCACTTATGGGAACTTTAGCAGACTCTGTTCTAGTTATAGCAGAGGATGTTGAAAATGGAACCATCAAAAGTGTTTCATAAAAATAAAATGGGTGGAGGGTTCAGAGCAGGATAATAATCAATGCCTCATACTTTGGCCCCATATAGTAGAACTGGATTCATTTTAAGATTCAGATGTTTGCAAAGCTGTCCCAATAGAGAGACCTCCATATTTATAAATACATTTTAGAAGAGCTTTTGCTAGTTGTTTGGCTTTATTAATTTGGGTTTTATGGTGTTGAGTCCAATTTGTATTTGCTGTTACATTTACCCCCAAGTAAGAATATTCTTTTACTATTTCTGTTCTCTGTTTATCCAAGAAAAGGAGCCATTAGTATCCTTTCTACCAAATATTGTTTTTTTTTGTTTTGTTTAATTTTATCTGAAGTTCTAAATTATGGCATTTTTTGTTAAATATATTGATTTTCTTTTGTAGCCCTGATTTAGTCAGAGAAAGAAGAATAATATCATCTGAGAATGGCATTACATGACAAGGCAGTCCATTAGTTTTTAGAGAATCACATGCAATAATATTGTCAAACTCCAATAAATCATTTGTATAAAGATTGAAGAGATTTGGGACCAACAGACACCCTTGTTTCACCCCTCTGGAATAGTAAAATGGTTCTGTTAAATTACCTTCTATAGTATATCTAATTCTAATATATGTATCTGAATAGAGGAGTTGAATTGATTTGAGGAGGGCTTCATCTAGCACTTTATGTCTTAGTATATCCCATAGGGTGTTGCAATTTATAGATTCAAATGCCACCGAGAAATCTATAAATAATACATAAAGTTTTGATTTTCTAATGTGGATATATTTTTCAAACAGATGGGCAAGACAAAAAATGTTATCAGTTGTTGAATAGTTGTGCCTAATACCTGCTTGAAAAGATAAGATTAGTTTCCTTTCATCGACCCAAACCATTAATTTATTGAGTATTATTTTTGGTATATATTTTAGAGACTGTATCCAAGAGGCTGATATGGCAACAATTGTGAGGATTAAAGAGAAAACCTTTTTTGTGCAATGGGACAATTATAGAAACATAGAAACATAGATTTTGATGGCAGATAAGGACCGCTTGGCCCACCCACTCTGCCCATTTTCCTACCTATTGGATAAGCTGCAGATCCTAGTTAACCAGCAGCCTACTTCTTCCACCCCACCCCTAGAATTGCCTTATGGCTGTCCCATGCATGCTTGAATTCCACCACTGTGTTTGACTCACAAACTCCTCCGAAGGCTGCCCATGCATCCACAACCCTCTGTGAAAAAATACCTTAAATTACCTCTGAGCTGCCCCTTCTATCTTCAAATTATGCCCCTTGTTCTTGCACACCTCTTTTTTGAAAGATGCTACCCTCTTGGACTTTGTTGATTCCCTTGAGATACTTGAAAGTTTTATCATGTCCCCCTCCTTTCCTCGAGGCTATACATATTCAGCTCCTTAAGTCTCTCTTCATGTCTTCCGTGCAGACCCTGCACCATTTAGTTGCCCTCCTCTGGACAGTCTCCATCCTGTCTATGTCCTTGTGGAGATTGGGTCTCCAGAACTGCATGCAGTACTCCAGATGGGGTCTCACCAACTGTCTGTTCAGAGGGATAATAACTTCCTGTTTTCTATAGCTGATGCCTCTCCCTATACATCCCAGTATCCCCCCAGCCCTCCTTTCTGCCCTTTCACATTGCTTGCCCACCCTTAGGTCATCTGATATGACTACCCCAGGTCCCTTTCCATTTTATTGTTGTTAGTATCTCACCCCCTTGTGTACTCTTCCCTGGGTTTCTGTTTCCCAGGTGCATTACCTGCACTTCTTAGCATTGAATCTAAGCTGCCATACATTTGACCATTCCTCTAACCTTGCCAGAATCCCTTCTCATCCTTTCCACCCACCTTGTGCATCAACTCTATTGCAGATCTTTGTGTCATCTGCAAAGAGACATATTTTTCTTCCAGTACCTCTGCAATGTTGCTTATAAACATTGAAGAGGACCGTCCTAATACTGAACTCTCAAGTGTACCCCAATTAAAACCCCTTTCTTCAGAGTGACTCCATTTACTATTACCTTCAGTCCTATTCTCCAGCCACCCTTTTTACCCAGCTGTCATCTTGGGACCCACTCCCAGGCTGGCTAATCTTGTATATTAATCTTTGTGTGGGACTATGTCAAATGCCTTGCTAAAGTCTAGGTAGGCCATGTCCACAGCCCTCCCTGATCTACTACTTTGGTCACCCAGTCAAAGAAATCTATCAGATTTGTCTGGCATGACCTTCTGCTGTGAATCCATGCTGCCTTGGGTCCTGAGCCTCTGTCCCTCTAGATACTCAACAATTCTTTCCTTCGAAGTGATTCCATCATTTTCCCTACCACTGAGGTTAAACTAACAGGTCTGTAGTTTCTGCTTCTGCCTCCCACTTTGTGAATGGGAATCCATCTGCCCTTCTCCAGTCCTCAGGTACCACCCCATCCTCCCATAATTTGTTAAAGAGGGTAGTCAGTGGTGTCACTAGTTCTACACTTAGTTCTTTTAGAATTCTGGGATGAATCCCATCAGGCCCGTGCATTCTCCACCTTCAGTTTTAAGAGTTCTTTCAGAACCTTTCTTCTGTAATGGGCTGGTATCAACTTCTGTATCCAGAGTGTTTCACTGTTTGTTTGCATACCTCCCCACTTCCTTTGTAAATACTGAGCAAAAATATTTGTTTAGTATCTCTGCCTTTCACAGTCACCCTCTGCCCACCCTCCTCCCTCTTTATTAAGCTCACACTAGGCCTCCCTTGGTCTTCCTTCGCTCCCTGATGTACCTATAAAAGGTTTTTATCCCTTCTTAACTGAGTTGGCTATCTTTCCTCGGTTTGGGCCTTTGTTGTTCTGATTGCCTTCCCAGCTTCCTTTGCTTTAACTGATACAGTTCCTATCCTGCTCCTTCTGTGATTCCTTGTACTCCTGAATGCTTTCTTTTTCTCTTGAACCTTCACTGCCACTTCTTTGAAAACCATAGTGGTTTCTTACATCATTTCATTTTGTTAATTTGCTTTCACACAAAGGCTTATTACCTCTGTGATGGCAGCTTTTATTATTCCCCATTGTTCTTCACCTCCTTCCTGCCCATTTGCTAGTAATTCCTTGAGGCACTCACCCATTTTGGGCAAAGCCGGCTCCTAAAGTCCAAGAAATTTCTTTGCCTTTGTATGGCTTGACTATTGCTGTGTTTATTGAACCATACTGTTCGATGGTCGCTAGTTCCTGGATGGCTACCCACTTCTACATCTGTGATTCTCTCTTCATCTCCATTTGAAAGAACCAGGTCTAAGATTGCTCCCTCAGTGGGCTCCAATACTAGTTGTCTAAGGCATGCTTGTTGGGCATCTAGAATAACCCACTCTTTAAAGTGGCTGCTGCAACTTGCACTCCAGTTAACATCTGGCATATTCAGATCACCATCAGCAATATCTCCCCTTTTCCTGCCATTCTAGTATTCTTTCTATCATTTCTTGTCCATTTCTCCCCTGAGAAGGGGTCTGTATCCAACCCTGTGCGGATTTTGTGGTGCCATTGCCGGTCTCCAAATTTACCCACAGTGCTTCTTCTCCTCCCTGTTTTCCATTTGTTCTGTTGCTTTGATTCCTTCCCTTATGTAAAGAGCTACTCCTCTCCTTTTACCCTCCTGTCCCTCCTGTAGATAGTGTATCCTGGTACGTTTATGTCCCAGTCATGGTTTTGTGTGTACCATGTTTCTGTGACTGCCATGATATCCAGATGTTCCTCCTCCATCAAGGCCACTAATTCAGGAAGCTTGTTACTCAGATTATGGGCATTGGTACCATTGCTCTCCATTTTTTGATGGCTTTACCTTCTTTTTCAGCATCCCCCACTGACCTGTCTACCTCGGTCTTTTTCTCATTTAGTACCCTGTTTTGTAGGGAAAGGCTGGGATTTTCCTGCTGCTTATCAGTGCCTCCCCCCTTGACTAGTTTAAAAGCTTGCCAATGAAGCATTTAAACCGATTGCTCAAGAGATTTGTTCTCTTCCTGGATGGATGCAGACCATACTGCCAGTATAGGCTAGTGTCCCTCCAGGTGGAACCCCAGTCCCCAAGGAAGCCAAACCCTGTGCCTCACACCATTTTTTCAACCATTCATTAAACTGCATGGTGCAAAGTACCGCTCACTCATGCCATTGACAGGCAGTACTCAGAGAAAGATATTGTGTGTGCTACTTGTCTTAGACCCTCCCAATTCTCCAAAGTCCTTCTGCACTGCTGTAATCTCATGATTAGCCAAGTCATTTGTCCCTAGGTGGACAATGACGCCCAGCCTGTAACCCCATGCAGCTGTTCTCGTGATCCTGAGGATGCGCTTCCTGTCTCCAAGCCATGGCACCAGGCAGGCACCTTCTTCAGTTTTCCCTGCTCCCCAGTTCTATCCCCCTAATAATTGAGTCCCCACCAGAAGCTGCTTCCTTTCCTTGTGGTGTCCTCTGTCTCCTTCCTGTGGGCCTCCCTTGGACAGTTGTCCTCAGCCTCCCTTAGTCTCCTCTGTGGGTGCATCCATATGGGAGCTATGCTCTCCAGAATGGTGTATGGACGTGGTGGAACAACTGACTGGTGTGCCTCTGTTCCACCATCCTCACCTCCCTGAGCCCACTGTGGTCCAACTGCTGTGCTTTCTTGCAACCTCTGAGGTAGTGGTGGTGGCTCTGGTGCTCCCTGGATGGGGAGGTCCCTTCCTACCATCCAGTGTGGCCTGGGGAAGGTCCTCTTACTGCTGTCAGTGTGGCCTGAAGATGGCAACTTCCTCCCTCAGGGCAGAGAGTTGTCTGCAAATAGGGCAGCATCTCAGCCTCCAGAAAGACTCCTGGAAGACTGCTGCCCCACAGCCATTACATTGCACTACTCCCCACATTTATTTTTGTGTGTGTGTGTGTGTGAGATTGGTTTGTAATATATATATAGATATATATATATATCTATATATATATATTATACAATGTGTATGCTTATATTGTCAGTGCAGTGTGCTAGAGAGGATATGACAGTGATATGCACTTTGCACTCTTGAGGAAATGATGTCAGAACCCCAGGTATAAAGGAACTATTTCAGGGGTGGGTGGGGTGAGGGGTGGGAAGGGGTTGGGCCTAAACTGTGCCTCACCAAACAATCAGCTAAAAGCTCTGACCCACATCCTACATGAGTGCCTCCCTGTCAGCAAGATGCCCCATACAACAATTCCGATGAGAAAATACCCTGCTAATCAAACAGAGAAAAATCCACACATCCAAGTCAGACACAGGTAAACCTCCCCAGACCCAAACAGGCCTGGTGGTTTGTGCCTGAAAGCTGTCAGCCCCAAAATAAGTCAGCTGTGCTTTTAAACTCTTCCTGCACTGAAAATGTTAAGAATTGTAACAAACAAACGTAAACCTAGATCCACCTCCTCTGTTGCTTGAAAGACTGTCTTTTCCTGTTTCACACTGCAGGTTTTGCTATGACCACTCCTTAACCACAGTAACTTTTTTAAAAATAGTTTAACTATCACAAACTCCTACGCACCAATAAATTATTTAAAATAGTTTCTGTCCCAAAATCCTAGTAGTCAATCCAGCTACCCCTAAGGGACAACTAAATGCAGTATTCAAACACTTATGAAGTTACTTCCAAGATGAGCAGAGTTTGTAAGCTTCTTTAAAACTCCTCAGCTACCTGTAATTTATTTAAAAATAGTTTAACTGTCAGAAAATCCTAGTAGACAATCTAGCTACCTCCAAGGATCTACCCAAATGCAGTATTTAAATCCTTCTGAGTTACTAACAAGATAAACAGAGTTTTCAAGCCCTTCTTGGTTAAACACTAAATAAATATGTGAATAAAAGCATTACCAAGGGTAGTTAGTTTCACCTCCCACAGAATTAGCAAAGTGCACGTTTGTTGCAGATATCAAGTACAATATAGAATTTCTCACACAGCTTGCAGTTGAATAAAGAAGTAGTGTCCTTCCAGGTCCAGAAATGTGCTTTGTGTCTTTAAAAATTGCAGCCTCCAGTAACTTATAGTAATCTGATCTAGTCTGGATATCTCCACCCAGGGCAATTTGTTGACAATGGTTATGATGCAGCCTTCCTGTTCCAATACAACCTGTTTGGTCTGAAAACAATGTCCTGCCCCTAAGGCTGTCTGTGTTTCAATTCACACTGCAGGTTTTGCTATGACCACTCCTTAACCATGAGTAACTTTTTAAAATAGTTTAACTATCACAAACTCCCTACGCACCAGTAAATTATTTAAAATAGTTTCTGTCCCAAAACTTAGTAGTCAATCCAGCTACCCCCAAGGGACAACTAAATGCAGTATTCAAACACTTATGAGTTACTTCCAAGATGAGCAGAGTTTGCAAGCTTCTTTTAAAACTCCTCAGCTACCTGTAATTTATTTAAAATAGTTTGACTGTCAGAAAATCCTAGTAGACAATCTAGCTACCTCCAAGGATCTACCCAAATGCAGTATTTAAATCCTTCTGAAGTTACTAACAAGATAAACAGAGTTTGCAAGCCCCTTCTTGATTAAACACTAAATAAATATGTGAATAAAAAGCAATTACCAAGGGTAGTTAGTTTCACCTCCCACAGAATTAAGCAAAAGTGCACGTTTGTTGCAGATATCAAGTACAATATAGAATTTCTCACACAGCTTGCAGTTGAATAAAGAAGTAGTGTCCTTCCAGGTCCAGAAAATGTGCTTTGTGTCTTTAAAAATTGCAGTCTCCAGTAACTTATAGTAATCTGCTCTAGTCTGGATATCTCCATCCAGGGCAATTTGTTGACAATGGTTATGATGCAGCCCTTCCTGTTCCAATACAACCTGTTTGGTCTGAAAACAATGTCCTGCCCCTAAGGCTGTCTGTGTTTCAATTCACACTGCAGGTTTTGCTATGACCACTCCTTAACCACAGTAACTTTTTTTAAAGTAGTTTAACTATCACAAACTCCTACGCACCAATAAATTATTTAAAAATAGTTTCTGTCCCAAAATCCTAGTAGTCAATCCAGCTACCCCCAAGGGACAACCAAAATGCATTATTCAAACACTTATGAAGTTACTTACAAGATGAGCAGAGTTTGAAAGCTTCTTTTAAAACTCCTCAGCTACCTGTAATTTATTTAAAAATAGTTTAACTGTCAGAAAATCCTAGTAGACAATCTAGCTACCTCCAAGGATCTACCCAAATGCAGTATTTAAATCCTTCTGAAATTACTAACAAGATAAACAGAGTTTGCAAGCCCCTTCTTGATTAAACACTAAATAAATATGTGAATAAAAAGCAATTACCAAGGGTAGTTAGTTTCATCTCCCACAGAATTAAGCAAAAGTGCACGTTTGTTGCAGATATCAAGTGCAATATAGAATTTCTCACACAGCTTGCAGTTGAATAAAGAAGTAGTGTCCTTCCAGGTCCAGAAAATGTGCTTATATTGACTTTCTAGGATTTAGGAATATAATTTTTTTAAGACAAACGTTGAAATAGTTAATGAGGTGTCCAAAAATCAGAATTATATGTGAAACTTTCTGCTGGAATGGTATCAGGTCCTGGAACCTTATTATTGGCTAAGTTAAGAATTACCTCTGCTACTTCAAAAGGATTAATCGTTAAAGATGAAGAAACTCTGGACAATGAAAAGGTTAATTTACAGTTATTGTTAGAATTATTGAACAAGAATTGATAGTGGGATTGCCATGTCTCTTTAGGGATCAAGGAAATTATGGTTGATTGTGAGGTTGCAAAGCCCTTAGCTACCATATGCCAAAAGGCCTTCTGATCTTTATGCTTTATGACTTGGAGCATTTTGTTCCATTGTTTATCCCTATTTTTTGGTCGTTTAGAAAATTTTTATAGGCTTTTCTAGTTTTGGATGATACATTGAAGTTAATTTTACTAGGATGCCAGTAGACAAGATCTACTTTATGCCTAAAGTTCTTTTTTGCTTTAAACAAGCACAATCAAGTCAATTTTTCTCAGAGTTTATTTGTTTTGAGTTATAATTATTAATTGGTTTTAGAATATAAATATTAGTGCTCATTAGGGTAAGTCGATCTTGAATAGTTCTTTCTAGGCCTTGTGGAGAAGAAGAAGAATGATGTATATTGTTAGTAATAGTTCTAACTGCTTGAGAGCTTAAAAGTTCACTGTCTCCCTTCACAAGCGGGGCTGATAATCTTAACTTTTTTGGTCAAGTATATAAGTAGAAGCCAAAGGATTCTTTGTGTGGTTTGATGTCTGATCTAAAGTCATGGATTCTGTTCTTAGGTCCAATGGGGCATGATCACTTTCAGTTCATATACCAATCAATAGGTGGCTCATAATTACAAGACAGTCTGGACTGCATAAAATATAATTAATTAGACTCTGTCCAGCTGGGCAAAAAAAAACGTAAAATTCCCCCTCTTATCAACCTTTATGCTACCAATCAAAATTATCAAGGAATTATCACTCACAAAACATTGTAGTTTGATCAATTTTTGCTACATACACAGTCTTTTGATGCTCTGGGGTGAGATCTTCCAAATTCAGAACTGAAGTTTGAGATAAACAATTGTTATAATTTGCCATTCATGCATTAAAATCTCCACTTACTATTAAATGAGCAGTTTGATAAGTATACATAACTATGTCTAAATCAGTAGAAAGTGCATCAAAAATAGAAGAAGAAACACATATTTTGGTGGAATACATACATTTACTAGAATAAATGATTCAGTATTCCAATTAAGAATTGTGAGTATATACAGTAGTTAGAAGATACTGTATCTTATATAGTTGATTAACTGCCAGTTGAGTGGAAATTTTAGTATAAATAGCCAGACCACCTATATATCTTCCAAAATTGTTTTTTATTTTTTAATTTTTGAGGTTGGGGAGAAAATTAATTCACAACCATTGATGGCTACTGGGTCTAGAGCCCAGGTTTCCTGGAAAAGAAGTCTCCTACTGTAAATGATGTTACAGAATTGAACCATTCCCTAGCTCCCATTTTATTGATTACACCAGTTATGTTTCAAGATATAAAATTATGGTCCCCCTTATTAGTTTTATCCAACAGTTCAATATCCTCCAAAGTTTTTTTTTTGTCTAGTAGAACTTTAGAGTCCTTTTACCCCATCTAGGTTTGCCCAATCTACAATAAGAATATTGATTTGCTTCAATTTAGCAATTTAGGTAAAATTAAGTTAAAGGTGTCTGTTGATTTGACATGCATATCAATCAGATCCCCTATATCTGCTTCATGAACTCTTATTGTCACAGAAAAGTATTTTTTGGAGATGGGATATCTAGCATTGAAGCCAGATGGGGAATCATGAATGATGACAATATCTCAGGATTTTATGCCTCTAGGCATTCCACCCTAAATGCTGAAAAAACATTATTAGATTAATTTTAGACTAGGTCTTTGAGAGGTGGATTTCAACTATATTGTTCTAATGTTTGGATAAATATTTCTGATTTTAAAGGGCTATATCAGAAAGATGTGTCTAAATATGTTTTGGCTAAATTGTGCCAAGTAATTGGAGGGTAAATAAGTAATCCCAGTTTTTTTGTTCTATTTCGTGAATCAAGTATTTGTTTAGCAAAGCCCATACTTGTGACATACAGGAACCAGTGGGAAGAAAATAAGTTTTAGCCCTATAAACTGTCATTGTGTTTGAGTCTGCTTTAGAGACCCCAAGTTCAGCTTGAAACAGATAGATAATAACATCTTTTAAAGTGTTGTTTTCATATTAATTTAGATATATACCATCATTTCTCATCATGGTTTCATCACCTAATAATGGTATGATGGTATGGGATTCAAAATTATTCTTGTCTGAGTTTTCCACCCTTTCAATGGGGATTTCTGTGAGAGTGAGGGGCATCTCCCCAACAGAATGGTTCCTCTGACCACCTTGTGTGGTACTTTGGCCTTGTGGTTGGTAAACTGGATCACTAGGTTAAGCTGTTGATTGGTACTTAAGAAGGCGTTTTAATTGAAGCGGGGAGGTGAGTCCATAATTTCTATTGGAACTGTAGGGGCATTAGTGTTAAGGGGAACCTCCTTTTACTGGTACAATTATTAGGTTTTCTTAGTTTGTGGTTATGATTAGTTATAGGACACTGACTGATACCCCCATTCCCTTTCCCTCTTTTATTTTTATTCTTTTAAGGTCTAAGAGTCCTCTTTTTTGCCTTTTTCTATCCTGGTGTGGTTTCTGGTATTAATAGTGGGGAGAACAAGGGCCTGTCATTGTTTATCTGCATTTCCAAATTGACCATCTTTTTATTTAATTTCTCCATCTGTAGGTGAACTGTGTTTTGAAACAAGTCCATTTTATTTTTTTTATTTTGTTTAAGGATTCAAGCAAGACTATACTAGATATCATAAGATAAGCCAAAGCTTTCAATGTGTATAATGATATTTTCATTGAGTATTGTTGTATAATAGTTAAGTCCACTTTAATTTGTTCTACTTCTTTATCAAGCTGCTCAAATACTGCATTTGGTGATTGAGCACTATTTAAGTCTTTACTTTGTCCAGCAAGTTCTAGATTTAGGGATCTGATCAAAGATTCATATGCATTTTTTGATAAATTCAGGGGACTGAATAGTTTCATCTTAGTTTCATAGAATTCAGAAAATGTTAATGGAGATTATAGTGACAATGAAATTCCTGCAGAGTGGATCCCACCAAGAGAAGAGGGATTCACAATTGCCTCTACATCTTTGGGGGAGGAGGATACTAGCATGGTTTCCTCAGAGGAGACTATAGGGGAAAAAATCAGTAATTAATTTTCCTTTGGGCAAGGCTTTATTTTGTTTATGGTTTCCCTCTGTTTGTCCTTTAACTTTGCCCTGAACATTTGGTGCATTCCCCTTCACATTCATTAGTCTTATTTTCATGTTGTCTTGTACGCAAGTGCAAAACAACATATTATGGTAGCTTGGAATAGCAGGTTTTGGAGGTGTGTTTGTGCTGTGGCCAATGGCACCACTACTTTTTAGGGCTGGACTCTGTAGCATCAATGAAATAGCATGCTGGTTATGACAGCAGTGCAAAAGCATGCCACCAACTTGAAATAATTTTGCTGCTGTAATGAAGGATTGACCCATCATTGCAGGGCGTGCGGTGCCTGGTGTACCATTTCAATAAACATGGCAGTGGTTATCACCATCCAACTCTCACAGTACCACCTGAAAGCTGACATCAGGGGTGCCTAATACCCTGGTCGACATGCCCCCTCCCCAGTTTATTTGCCGATGGGGGAGCTCAGTCCCCGTCAGCATAATGTCCCCCTATTTATTTAATTTGTGTGCTGAAGGGGTGCCCAATCCCCATCAGCTTCAGTCCCCCTCACAAAAAAACACAGGTAGCACACTGGAAGCCCCTGCCAAAACACACCTGTAAAAAAAAACATCCTGCAATGTCTTTTTTTTATTTGTGAAAGAGAAAACAGTCTCTCGTTGTCTCTGGTGCCCCCTTCCCTAACCCATGCCCACTCTCTGTGTACCCCACCTCCCTGCACAACCCCATCACCACATATTTACCTCCAGAGCCTGGTGCAACAATCTTCGGTGGAGCGGGAACATGTCTGCACTCTTCAAAACTGACCTCGAACTGAAGAAATGCCAGTATGCTGTATAAAGGCATAAATGGGGGAGGAGGTTCAACTTCGATGGATATCACTGCCATTTTTGTGACTTTTGGCTCCAAATTTTCAACATGAGGTTCTTGGGACCCCACCTCATGAACTCAGTCACTGTCATGTCATTATTGCTATAGATTCCGAAAGGTAATTTCGTTATCACTGCATGGAATCACCTTTCGGGACCGATTAACAAAAGAAACATAGAAACAGAAGTTGATGGCAGATAACTACCACAAGGCCCATCCAGTCTGCCCATTTCTTTTTCTACCTTATAAATGTGCCATCAGCCTTTGCTCTGTCAATGGCCTATCTATTCATACTCATCTGTATTGCTCCCTTATGCCTATCTCATGCCTGTTTGAAGCCCTGCACTGTATTCATATCCACCACTTCCTGAGGTAAGCTGTTCCATGCATCCACCACCCCTTATGTAAAAAAGAACTTCCTCACATTACCCTTTAACTGGCCTTCCTCTAATTTCATGCTGTGTCCTCTTGTCCTGCTATTTTTCTTATATTGAAACATGTTAGACTCTTTCACCTTGTTAATTTAGGACAAGGTTAAAGCTGGAATGTACTGCATATATAGCATAAGGACTTCTATTGTGTATACCTCTTGTATTATATATTTTTTTCTTTGTTGTTCTACATTTTATATCTCCTGTCTATATAATTGTGACCTGTATGTGTATGTGCCTCAGGACCTCCTTGTGAATGATCTTGCTCAACGGAGTCTTTCCTGCAATAAACTTGAACTTGAAACTTGAACTAATGCCCTTAAGGTGTTTGAATGTTTTGATCATATCACCTCTATCCCTCCTTTGTTCTAGGGTATACATACTGAACTCCATTATTCTGTCCTCATATGTTTTCTGATGCAGTTCCTGCATCATTTTGGTTGCCCTTCTCTGGACTGCCTCAATTTGGTTAAAGTCCTTGTGAAGGTGTGTCCTCCAGTACTGCATGCAGTACTCCAGATGGGCCTAACCAGTGTCTTGTAAAAAGGGATTATTACTCCTCTTTGACTTGTGATACCCCTACTAATACACCAACATCCCTCTAGCCTTACTCTACTGCTTTAGTAGTCTGCTTGGATGATTTCAGTAATCGTGATAATGATGCCCAAGTCTCTTTCTTCCCTTTGTGACTGCCAGCAACTCCCTCCAGCCTATAGGTGGCTGTGTATCTCTTCCCTATGTGCATGATCTTGCACTTTTGCATTAAACCCCAGTTGCCACTCTTCTGACCATTTGCTAGTTTATCCAGATCTCTTCTCATTCTGCCCACACCATCTGGATCATCTATTCTGTTGCAGATCTTGGTGTCATCTGCAAACAGACAAACCTTACCCTCCAGTCTATTTGTAATGTCACTGATGAAGATATTGAAGAAGACTGACCCTAGGACTGATCCCTGAGGTACCCACTTGTGACCTGCATCTCTTCTGATTGTATACTATTTACCACCACTCTCTGTTTTCTGCACATCAACCAGTTTGCCATGCAGTTGAACCAACTTCTGACCCACCTTGAGGCCTACCCAGCTTTTTAGTCAATCTTCAATGTGGGGCAGTTTTGAAAGCTTTGCTGAGGAAGTCCAAGGTAGGCTTACATCAACTGCTCCCCCCTTGGTCCACACCACTCTGGTTATTATCCAGTCAAAGAAATCTATGATTAGTTTGACAGGATCTTCCTTTGTAAACCCATGCTGTCTTGGATCCTGTGCTTCTATGGATTCCAGGTGTTGCACTATCCTTTTCTTAAGGAGTGCCTCCATAATCTTGCCCACTACAGAGGTAAGACTGACAGATCTGCAGTTCTCTGCCTCCTCCCTGCTACCACTCTTATGGAGCGGGATCACATGAGCCCTTCTCCAGTCTTCTGGGACCTCTCCTGTGCTCAGAGACTCACTAAACAGTTCTGATAATGGCTCTGCTAGTTCCACCCTTAGCTCCTTTAGTACCCTGGGACATATGCCATCAGGTCCCATTGTCTTGTCCACCCTGAGCTTATCGAGCTCTTGTAGGACCCCTTCTTTTGTGAAGGGGCTAGTGCTCACCTCCCTCCCCACTGTGTCCATGGTACTAAGCAGTGAGCCCTGCCTTACCTTCTCTTCAGTAAATACTGAGCAGAAGTATCTATTTAGTTTTACATGGTCCTCCTCCTTACACGCCTCCTTATCTCCTTTGATCTTAGCAATACCCCCTCTGGACTTTCTCCTTTCACTAATGTATCTATAGAAAGTCTTGTTACCTTCTTTTACTGTTTGTGCTACTGTTTCCTTGGTTTAGGCCTTTGCCTGCCTTACTGCCATAGGGAAGTTTGGTATGCCTCCCTACCTTCACCTCGCTGTGTTCCCTTATATTTTCTGAAGGCCAGCATTTTGTCTCTGACCTTTTCTGCTACTGTTTTTGAGAACCAAAGTTGTTTCCTTCTTCCTTTGCGCTTCATTTTCTCTCTAATACAGTGGGATGTTGCTTCCAGTGTAGCATCCTTAGTGCTTGCCCACTTTGCCTGTACCCCCTCACCTGTATTTCTTTTTGCCAGGGCTAGTTTAACTCTGTTGACCATCTTATCAAAGTCAGCTCCTCTGAAGTCCAATATGTTTGCCTTGGAATGGGATGATTTAGTTGTAGTGGCCAAATTGAACCATACCATGTGATAGTCTTTCAGATGAGATGTTAAACCGAGGTCCCATCTGCCTGGATTGGTGGTAGTTCAGGTGGATGTTAAAGATCCCACGGCACTTATCGAGAAGAGTAGGGGAATTTCCCCTGTGTCCTGGCCAACTTTTCCTCATTCACTAAAAATACCACCAACAGCTTAATCTGGTTCAAAGTCAGTTGACATTCATCTATATCCCCCTCCCCCGGGTCTTGCCTGAAAGTAGGCAGGATTTGCCTACTGCACTTACCCGGTCAACAAAAACTAAATGAATAGTCACTAGCCCCCAGGTGATCCTCTACCTGGAGATCTGTGATCCTTTCCCTGTTAGTCAGTGTCAGATCTAGGATAGCCCCATCTCTTGTTGGTTGTTGTACCAGTTGATTGAGGTCCTCCGCCTGCAGGGAATCCACCATGTCTCTAATTCTGGCAGATGTTCCTGCTGGTATTGACCAATCTATATTTGGCATGTTGAAGTCTCCCATTATCAGAACCTCCCCTTTAGCTGTTTTATTTTGCATATCTTCTAACAATAATGTATCTATGTCCTTCCCCTGGTCTGGGGGCCTGTAGACAATACTAGTTCTTATGGCTGGCCTATTGCCTGTTTCCAGGGTGACCTACAGTTCTTCTGGCTCCTTATGTGTATTCTGAATTTCTCTAGCTTTGATATTTTCATTGACATACAGGGCCACTCCACTTCCCCCCCTTTTTGCATCTCAGTCTCTTCTGAACAGTACATAGCCAGGTACTGAAGTCTCCCAAGTGTGGTTACTAGTAAACCACATCTCGTTAATTGCTACTGTGTCCAGTTTAGCCTTTGTCATTATTCCCTGCAGGTCTTGGATCTTGTTTCCCAGCCTGTGAGCATTTGTGTATATGATTTTCCATTGGCCAGATTTTGGTGTGTTAGCTGTTGGGTGAGGTCTGGCGTTTCCCCTGTGCATTGTATGGGGAGCTGGACCTTTTTCCTTACCTGGTGATGCAAATGAACTTCAAACATGCTGAACTCCTGCTTGACCACCAGCTGAGGGGGGAGGGGCATTCTTCCCAATCGACGTATGGGGTGCTGCACCCCTCTCCCATTTGCTAGTTTAAATATTCTGCAAAGCCGTCAAACGTCTGCCCCAATGCACTGACTCCCTCTTTAGTCAGCTGCAGTCCATCAAATTAAAAGAGCAGTGTCCGTGTTCATGAGGTGGGCTCCCAAAAAGCCTATTTTGCAAATCTGGTGAAAGAATTCCAAACAAATGTCTGTGTTACCAACATGCATTGTGCAGTTTCCATGCATGCTCCTAGGTTTGAGAATTTGTAATATTTTCACTATGTGGTAACCTCAGGTACTGGAGGAAAGGGGGTTTCCCTGAGTAAGATAGTCAGGGTACAGCTGCAGCAGATTTGGCTGATTGGCTGCAGCTGCACAAACAGGAAAGCTTTAAAAACAGGAAGAAAAAGCCAGCAGGCAGTTGCTGCAGGAGTAGAGGGCTGACAAGCTGCCTGGATGTGTTCCAGATCAGGAGTCTCCTAAGTAACCCTCAGGAGATTGGTCTCCTGAATTAAGCCAAAAAGGAAAATGTATTTTCATTGTGAGTTTTCCGTTTTACTGTTTGTGTTCTTCCAGAAGGTCTAGCCTTCTGGAAAAGGGGATTTCTAGTTAGGGCCGGGGATTGTTTAGACATCGCTCCCACACAGAGCTAGGCCTCTTTATTTCTGTTTTTGTTTCATTTTCCCCGGTGTGGCTTAAAAAGGAAAGGGCAGAAGCCCAAACTTCTGTGTTACCAGCCATATTAAAGAAATAAAAATATACCTGGTTGGTTTGATGTTAACAAACTGGTCTTCCTGAGACTCCATAACTATCACAAACTAAACCTGAAATCCCATGGCAAGGTCATGCCTTGTCACACGTGGTGTTAGAAGTGGGATACAGGTCAGCGTAGAATTTGGCTGGAATCCGAACCACCCTGGAGTAAAGGAGACCAGGCATGGAGGACTTGGTGAAAGCCTTGATTTAGGCTACATCAGCCCAGCAGGAAGCTACTGGGCTCAACAAGAGACGAACCAGTTGCTGCTCACACAGATGGCCCAGGGCCACACTCTCCTCCAGGAAATGGTAAAGCATCTCATCGAGACCATGCCGGGAGGAGGTCAGCCACCAGGGCCTACCCCAGAGGGTTACCGGACTACACGGGCTTCCCACTCTCTGCAGAAAATGACTATGGCTGACGACATTGAAGCATATTTGCTCACCTTTGAAAGGACAGCTACTCATGAGTTATGGTCTCAGGATCAGTGGTCCAGCATTTTAGCTCTGTTTTTGTGTGGCGAGACCCAGAAGGCGTATTATGATCTGGATGAAGGAGTCGCCACCGACTATTCAAGACTGAAGGAAGAGATCCTGGCTCGTGCCAGCATGACTCTTGTTCAAGTTCAACTTCAAGTTTCTTGCAGGAAAGACTCTGTTGAGCAAGCTCATTCACAAGGAGGTCCTGAGGCACATACACATACCGTACGCAATTACATAGACAGGAGATATAAAAGTAGAACAACAAAGAAAAAAAATATATAATACAAGAGGTATACACAATAGAAATCCTTATGCTATATATGCAGCACATTCCAGCTTTAACCTTGCCCTAAATTATGAAACACATTTCAGCTTAATAAGTAGAGGGCCAGTTGGTACCTAGGAAGTTGACTTGGCGTTGAGGGCCCAGTAGCACCTACATATGTCTTTTAATTTAGTGATAGCTAGTGTTTTGTAGGAGTTAATTGATATGATGCTGGTTAGCTTCAGCATGGCTTGTAGTTGGTTCCAAATGTTTGGGAGGGCGTATGAGACAGCTCTTTGGCCAGCTGTGGTACGTGTCCTGGGAACATCTAGTAGGATAAGGTCGGATTTCCTTAGGGAGTAGGCGCTATGCGAGATGTGTATGAGAGATGTTAAATAGATGGGCAGTTTGTGGAGTATTAATTTGAGGGTCCAAATGCCAGCATGCAGGAGGCGTCTGGTGGCAAGAGAGGTCCACCCAACTGCCGCATAAAGATCACAGTGGTGGGTCCTGTACGCAGAGTTAGTAATGAAGCGAAGAGCACGGTGATAGAGTACATCCAGTTTAGATAGGCTCAAGGTTGGGGAGGACTCCAGGCCTTCAAGCCCAGAGGTACCACAGCTGGAAATTCTGGGAGTTGGTGAAGCCTCGGTTGCAGATGTTCAACCTCCTAAAGAAGTGGTTGTGACCCGAGCTCCATAGTGCTGCCAAAATCGTGGAGCTCCTGGTAATGGACCAGTTCCTAACAGGACTACCGCCCAGCCTACGACAGTGGGTTGGACAGGCCAAGCCCACTTCCTGTGATGAACTGGTCACCTTGGTGGAGTGACATTATGCCATGAAGGAACTTTCCCCGGACGTTGGGGTCGGCTACCCCCAGGACTTGGGGTGGACTCCAAACCGGAGATATCGACCCCCCGAGAGGTTGGACCAGACAGAACCAGGGAGAAGGATCACCGAAGAGTGGTCTGAGGCCACAAAGGGACTTTCAGGTTCAAAAATAGAGGGGGATATGGCCACTCATAGAAGCTCAAAGGGTCCAGGGTCACCCCGACAATGCTACCGCTGTTATGGGTGTGGGAAGCAGGGACATGTAATTGCCAACTGCCCAAATAGGGTCAAGCCAATGTAGTGCAACTGGGGTGGGTCCCCACAGAGTGATTGCCATTTGATTAATGTGGTGGGTGGTCACCACTCACACCGATTTACCCAGGTTGTTAAGGTAAATGGACAGGCCGTTATAGTCCTTAATGGAGCTCAAGGAGTGAGAGTCACCTTAAGTTCTGCAGTTTGGTGCAACCTCCCAAATTAATTCCAGAAATGTACTGGGTCACCTAGTCTATGGCAAGTTTTATTATCCCCACTGTGCTAGTTACCATGGAAGCACAGGGGGAGGAGAGACAGGTCATGGTAGGGGTCCTCCCTCGATTGGCACATCCTGTCCTGATTTCATGGGGTTTGTGACATTACTCCATGAGGGGAGAACCCAGGAGGCTACGGCCCTGGTAACCGAGGCTATGTTGCTAGGAATCCCCGAGGGGTCAGAGAACTCACCCGATTATTTCCCTTACAGGCATGGGACCCCGAGTTGCATGGGGAGGCAGGAAAGTCCTGGAAATCACAAAAGGAATGCAGGGATTGTAAGGAGTTAGAGACCAAGATACTGGCTGTCAATGGCAGGTCCATGCTGGTGGGAGGTAGAACCCCACTCCCAGAAGGATGACAGGGTGAGTGGTCTGGTGTCTGAGGGAAGAGTTGTAGGGAGGGAGAGGAGGACCCAGAAGCAGAGACAGAGTCAAATACCCCTGAATTGAGTACCCACAGGATAGCCTCCAGAAACTTTGGTCGGGACCAAATAGATAAGCCTCTCTTTCAGAATATCCAGTCAGAGGTTGTGGAGATTAACAGGGTGCCAGTAGATGGCAAAGCCAAGGGATCCAGACCATATTTCATGTTAAATAATGACCTCCTATACAGAGTGATACCAGATGAAGAACATGATGTGGAACAGTTGCTGGTCCCCTGCCAGCACAGGAAGGCGGTACTGGATTTGGCACATGCTCACTTTCTCAGAGGACACCTTGGGGTCGAAAAAATGCTACACAACATACTCTGAAGATTCTACTGGCCTGGAATTTATGCTGAGGTAAGGAGGTACTGTGCTTCATGCCCAGAATGCCAGTTGGTGTCCCCGTGGCTGAAATTAAGAGTCCCATTGGTGCCCTTGCCAATCATCAATGAACCCTTCATGAGGATTGCAATGGACCTGGTAGGCCACTTAGAAAGGCCAGCCCTGGGCTACCAACACATCCTAGTCATCATAGACTACACTTCAAGATATCCGGAAGAGATCCCACTCCATAACATGGCCTCAAAGATGATTGCCGAGTACTCATTCAAACCTTCACGAGGGTTGATTCCAAAGGAGATACTGACAGACCAGAGTACTCCCTTTGCCTCATGTTTAATGAAGGAGCTTTGCAGACTCCTCCAGATCTGAGCCCTGAGGACTTCAGTGTACCACCCCCAGACAGATGGTCTGGTAGAATGATTTAATCAGACTTTGAAGGGGATGTTATGGAGAGTCATGAGCCGAGAAGGAAAGGACTGGGACTTACTCCTGCCGGGGGATCAGGTGATGGTCCTGGTTCCCACAGTGGAAAGCAAACTGCTCACCTGGTGGCAGGGTCCATACGAGGTCATGGAAGCTGTTGGTGATGTGAACTATAAAGTAAGCCAACCCGATCGCAGGAAGAAGTTCCAAATATACCATATTAACCTATTAACCTCCTGAAGACGTGACAAGACCGGGAGACCTGCTGTGTCTCGTTGGCCGTAACCCTGGCAGAAGGTAAAACAGAGGGCAAGTCCATATCTCACCCGAGCTGTCTCCTACACAGTACAGAGAAGCAGTGGAAATGGTTCAGCGAAATGGGATTGTGTTCTCCAAATGACCTAGTCATATGGTCGGAGCCTACCACGGACATTGTGACAGCTCCAGGCATGAGGAAGGGAAAGACCCTACCATATCCCAGAGGCCAAGAGGAAAGAAATCCAAGCTGAAGTCAAGAGAATGTTGAAGCTCAAAGTCATAGAAGAGTCCCATAGTGAATGGTCGAGCCCCATCATAATTGTGCCAAAACCTTATAACACTTGGAGGTTTTGTAATGATTTCAGAAAACTAAATGAGGTATTTCAGTTTGATGCATACCCCCTACCTAGGGTCAATGAACTGATCGACCAGTTGGGGAAGGCCAGATACCTCTCTACCTTGGACCTTATGAAAGGATACTGGCAGATCCCACTCATGAGGGCAGCCCAGGAGAAAACCGCCTTCATCGCCCCAGGGGTTTATACCACTACAAAGTCCTCCCATTAGGTCTGCATGGAGCACCTGTGACCTTTCAACGCATGATGGACCAACTGTTGTGCCCGACCTCTCACTATGCTTCCGCCTACATCGATGATGTGGTCATCCATAGTACGGAAGGTCGAGGCCATACTAGATACGTTACATGGTAGTTGGGTTAATAGCTAATCCCGCCAAATGTAAGATTGGCTTGTCAGACGGAAATATCATTATGTGGTTGGATGGGGATTGGTTGAAATCTCAGGTGAAGAAGGTATAGGCAATCCAAAACTGGCCCCAACCAAACAAGAATAAGCAAGTGAGGCTTTCCTAGGGTTGGTCGGTTACTACCGGAGGTTCAGCCCTTACTTTGCCACTTGGGCCGCTCCATTAAGGGCAAGAGCACTGGACATCATGAGGTGGTCGAAGGCAGCAGATGGGGCATTCACCAACCTCAAGACGGCCCTTTGTTATGATCCAATACTGGTCTCCCCAGATTTCGATAAAGAATTCATTCTGCAAACAGATGCCTCAGATGTTGGATTTGGGGCAGTACTCTCCCAGATGGTAGCAGGTGAAGAGCACCCCATCCTGTACCTAAGTAGGAAGCTGTTACCCCAGGAACAGCAGTATGCCGTAGTGGAAAAGGAGTGCATTGCAGTGAAGTGGGTGACAGAAACCCTCAGATATTACTTACTAGGTCACAAGTTCACTGTGGTGACGGACCATGCTCCACTCAAGTGGATGCAAACAAACATGGAAAAAAATGCCAGAGTGACGAGATGATTCCTTGCACTACAACCATACCACTTCGTGGTCCACCACAGAGCAGGGACACGGAACAGAAATTTGGATGGACTTTCCTGAAGATCCTACCTCTCGGCACAGGGTGCCCAACCCTATGGTGTTGAGCTGGGGAGGGGGATGTGTGGTAAACTCAGGTACTGGAGGAGAGGGGGTTCCCTGAGTAAGATAGTCAGGGTACTTAACCACCACAAAGCTGAACCTGAATCCGGTGGTGAGGTCATGCCTTATCATAACTCCATATTTTCAACATTGCCAGTTTTTCACACCTCATCATGAACAATACAGCTGTCATTTTTCACATCCTGCCCAAAATGTGTTTTCACACATCTGGCGCACAATGGCACAGTCATAGTGGGAAATCAATGTTCAGGACAGATGAAGAAAATCACAATGACACTGTTCATGAGCGGAGGTCCCAAAATGCCTATGTTGAAAATTTGGTGACAAAATTCCACAAAATGACTATGTTACGAGTGTGCAATGCACAGTTTCCATGCACAATTGTAACTTCAAGAACGTTTAATATTTTTACACCAGATTTTCAACATTGCCATTTTTGCACATCTCCTTATGAACAGTATAGCTGTCATTTTTCATTTCCTGCCTGAAATGTGTTTTCACAGATCTGGCGCACAATGGCGCGGTCAGTTTGGGAAATCAATGTTTAGGACAGATTAACAAAATCACAGTGCCACTGTTCATGAGCTGAGGTCCCAAATGCTTTCATGAGGTGGGGTCATAAAAAGGCCATGTTAAAAATGTGGAGCGCAAATACTAACTAACACCCAGGATGTGAGGGTTTCTGACCATACCGTCCCACCCTGTAGAGACTTACATGCATCAGGGGTGTGCCTTTGGATTGTTGGCTGTAATGCTCATGCCATTCCACCCCACTCCCCCACCCTGCAGCCAGTCACAGGCATCAAGGTGTGCCTTGGACTCTTCTGCCACAAACATCACCCCATTCTCCCATACTGCACCCATCTCAACGTACTTCCTTATTGAATGTAGTGAGTGCAAGGTCCGACTTCCCCAAGGCACAACACAACACTTGTCAGAGTCTGCAGGGTAGGGTGAGGTGAAATGGCATGATAGTCATGGCCGATGACCCAATGGCACACCTCAATGCCTGTCAGGCTCTGCAGGGTGGGATGGGATTGATGTCAGTTACATACTTCACTGCCATTCCTATTATGCATCTCTCTAACTCCTGCACTACCAATGCCAATGCCAGCAAGAGAACATTCTGCATTTACAAATGCTTGTTTAGGTGTTGAATTGACTTAAGTAAAATGTCCCCTTTTCTTATGATTTGCTTATTTTTTCCAGGTTTGATTACTACATCTGTTACCTTTAAGTTTGATATTTCTGTGAGAGAGGGTTCCCCCATATTTCTATCATTCCCTCCTATTCATTTCCCTTTTGATTTTATAGCTTCTGCATATAACCAGGTGGCAGTATAAAGGGTTTTGATGTCATTTAGCACCTGGTGCCTCCATTTTTATAGCTCATTACCTGGTGAGCCTGGGTTCGGTGAGAAAGCAGTTGCTTGTCATCAGGGCTCTGTTTGTACTTCTGGACAGGGGCATCCAAGTAACTCTGGATACAAGAAGCAAGAACTGTGAATGTCCAAACCAGGAGTGGGATTCTAAAGTGGGGCTTTTATTCACTTACACACAGGAATACAAAGCAGGATAGACCCCCACGGGACTACACTCATTGGTTGTACAGAACTATAGAGCTCAGAACACATCTTCTTCATCATCAAAACTTTTACCGTCAAGTTCTGAACACACTGGGCTCTCAGCCCAAACTGGTACTCTCTCTATTCAGAATTCCCTTGCATGGCCCTCGGCCAGCACTGATGCACTCTTCCATATAACATGGACACTTCTGCTGGTGGCTCTCTCTTCCACCCATGAGCCCACTTCCAAGCTCTAAGGGAAAACACACATCTTAATCCCACATCTGGGTATTTTCTGTAGACACTGGTCAAGTGCCTAGGAGAAAGCTATAGGTGCCCAAAGTGAATCCGTGGAGGTAAATCTGGTTACTCCAGATGGGGGGTCTCCCACCTCTTGTCCCTAAATCCATACCCGGCCATTCATTTGGAGTCAACACCTTTCCTTTGAAACTCTCTGGTTGTAGAATGTTATCTCAAAATGTATGTAACATTTAACAGTCTACTGTCTCTGGAAACTGGTGTCCTGACTTGCAACATCTTTAAGTGGCTATGTCCATCCCTGTAGACCCCCACTGATTAGATACATCTCAGGTCATACACATAACTTAAGTACTGTAGTTGGCTGTCCTTTTCCGAACCACAATAGCAGATACTTAACACAACAGTCTCTGTGAAAACATAGGCTCCCTGGTAGAGCAGACTCACCATAGTTCGCAGGTACCCACAGGTTTTTCTCTCTCTCTCTCTCTCTCAGGAAAAAAAACATACTTCTGATGCCTCAGCACAAATCTTCTTCTCAGGCAGCTTTTCTTCCTCCAGCAGGACCAGGGCAATTGCCCCTGAAGAGCTGGTCTTGTTCCCCCATCCCTCTCAGGGATGGGACACTGGAACAACTGGGGAACGGCCTCAACCACTTCAACAAGTATTCTTCTGTGTCCTTCTCTAGGACAAGAACACACACACCCTCTTCTGTGGTAGCCCTGTACAGAGCTGGGGGCTCTGAGTGACTGCCAACTGCAGTGCACCTCCTCCCTCCACTACAGACTGCTCAAGACTACTACTGACTACTGACTGACTACTGACTTTGAAAACTCCAATGTTCTAACCTAACACCCAGCTGCAACATTCCACTGTCGCTTATGCTGCTGTGAGAATTCTATATGATGTCATCCCTCCAGCTCAGCTGAGACTGAGGACAGAGTGAGACAGTGTGAAACCCATTTAACTGGTGTCTCACAAGCTGCCTTTCCCTGCCTGCCACTAGATCTAAGCGGGTGATGGGGGGGGGGTTACATGCATATGAGGGTTTACCATCTACAGGGGTTGAGATTGATAAGATAAAACCTCCTTGAAAATGCAACCATTCTTGTCCACATTGTTATCTGTATGTCTGTTTTGTGGCTTTCCCCTCCCAATTCCCTTTGGAATATTCTTGGTCATCATTTTACCACTTCTGGTATTCATACGTAACCACACTTAACTATTATTAATGCAATAACAATGTAGAAAAAAGGATGTAAGGTAAAAGGTATAAACTGTAAAAATATTCAGCAATCACATATGAAGAAGAAATATAAACTTGTGAAAAATACCACAAATAGAATTGGTAAAATCTATGCACATTTACATGTCACTTAGAAAAATCATTGGTGCAGTTAGAAAACTGGTCAAAGACACAGTCACAAGTTAATCATAAAAATTGGTCCCATTTCATATGCAGTTCTGTTACAAATCGGTGTATAGTAACAAGTTAAAGGAAATAAGTGTTTGGTAAATCAGCAAAGATAGGTGACCCTCTTTGTTGGTTATTATATAAGTTGATATGACAAAAAACAATTTACCAATAATCTATATGCAGGACTTTATCCAAATCTGAGGTTCTAGAAGGCTTTTGAACAATCTTCTCTTGAATTGAAGAGCTGTTATTAATGCTGTTACTAATGCCAATAAACAGATCATGCTTAGCAGATCCTTCAAAAGGTGTGAGTTCCTTTTCAGAATATTAAACTTTTAGAATAGTTCTTTGCCTGCAGAATCTGCCTCTCTCAAAGGGTCAAAGTATCATCAGTCGTAGCAATTTGTAATGAATCCCTCTGTAAAATTTGGTCAGCCATTGTAAGTTTGTTTAGAGAAGCTCCTTTCAGCTCCTTTCAGACCTCAGTTTGAACTTGACCATGACTGATTCTAGCAGGAGGTAATGGCAATTTACAATTGTCACTCAATAAATAACAACTTTTTTTTAACTCTGTATAAGATTGGGCATATTCTGTTTATAAACTGCTATCTGATGCTGTTGCTGTTAGTTCAAGTCTTTGCTAAACACTTCATTAATGCACCAGTTAGGGTTTAACTTAATGCCAAAAAAGTAGGGACATGTGGTGTTAGGGTTTCCAACACTAACTCCCCTCCCCACTCCCGAAGGAGCAAAAGGAAAAAAAAAAACATTTGGGTGTTGAGTCTCCAGAGTCTTGGCAAATCAGTGATTGGGTCTTCCTTGGGGTTGCCAACCCTAATGCTCACCCCTTCCCCCGGTCTGTAACCTCAAGTTCAAAGCACAAGGTAGAGTTCCAAGTCAGTGCCTCACAGTGATACACTCTTCAAATGTAAAGAAGCATGTCTTGCCACATGTTGCCAACACAATCTGTTGTAGCTTTCTTCATGTCTGACATTGTTTTTTAAGGGAACAGAGTGGTCTCTCTTTTTTGATGTTACATTGAACCCTAACTGGTATATTAACAAAGATTTTTGCAAAGAATTTCCTTTCTTTTTGAGCAGTGGATTCATTTCCTCATTCACGCAGGTCCCAAAAGAACCTGAGTAAACAGCTGTAGATGGACAAGGCTGTTTGAGCCCTGCACCAGGGGAAGACTCCATCTGCCTACTGAAGTGCAAAGCCATTGCAGGCCCCACACTTCAATGCAGTGACAGATGTGAAAAATGCATGGTGCTCTCTGTTGAGCTGCAGAAGCACAGAGCTCTCTGGTCCCTGTGCTAGCATATGGCTTGAGATACAGATGCAAAGGACAAACAATCTATCTGTCAGCAGTGCACACAATACACCCATTGGTGCAGTGGTGCAGGGCCCTATGCCAGGAGAAGAGCCATCCTTACTCTATGGTACCAGGACCCTGCAGCTTTTATTCTGAGGCTTGAGGGAGTCACATAACAGTGCTATCCCAGCAACCTCACCCCATGTAACTGTGTTACTGAGCTCACCCTTAAACTCAGATCACGGCCACAGAAATCACACAGACTACCCACAGGGGTGAAGGCTGGCACTACACACAAAGCTTCTGAATAAATTTATTTTTCCTGACCCCAAATTTTCAAGATGGTAATTTTTATGACTCCCCTCAGAAACATGATATGTGGTGTTTATAGGTTATGTCAAAAATGTAATTTTGCACTAGAACTATAAAAACATGTCTTGCCTATGCCATACAAAAATACATCTATCAGGTTTGTGAGGCAATGTGTGAAAATGGCTATGTTGAAGGTTTGGAGATAAAATATTGAAAATGAGGAAAGTTTTGACTGATCATTGTAATATTGAAATGTTCACTCAAACCATGGCCATTTTGTCATATTTGTACACCAAATTTTCAGCATAGCCTTCTTATTATCCCACCTCATGAACCCAGTAGGTGAACATTTTCAAATTCCCACCAAAATGTCATTGTATGCCGCAAGTGCAAAAACACATTTTGGCCAGGATTTGAAAAACAACAGATGTAATGATCATGAAGTTGTGTGAAAAAATTACTATGTAGAAAATTTAGGGTCAAAATATTGAATATTGCCAAAATTATGAGCAAGTGTAGAAAATGTTTAATGTACGCTTATAACTTAGTCATTTTTATATGTTTTGACCCCCCATTTTCAATATAGCCTTCTTAAGACCCACCTCATAAGCAAGGGTGATGAAACTTTTCAAATTCTGTTGGAAAGGTGATTTTGCAAAGCGACCACAGAATCACCTTTTTGGGCCAGATTTACATAAATCCACTACCATTGGACATAAGGTGGGGGTCCCCAAAATAACATGTTGAAGATTTGGTGTAAAAATATTTTAAAATGACAAAGTTATAAATAAAAGTTCAAAACCCATTGAAATACATTCAACTACACTTACCTGATTTTCTCATATCACAGTCGCCAGTTCCAGCAGCAAGATGTCTTTATCACAGAGTAACCCTGGGACATATTCAGGTGATTGATGGGGTGCAAGGGGGTTGTGGAGTGGTGGGTGCTGTGTGGGAGGTTGGTGTTGTGTGGGGAGGTGATGAGTCAGATCGGTGAGGGACTGCTTTTTATAAGTTAAAAAAATCCTTATAGGATAGTTTTCATTATAGGGGACATATTGCATTGGGAAAAGGGGGGGTCAACCTGGATGGGAGGGGGCTGCAATGGCAGTACTAGGGTAGGAACCTCTGTCAGCTAATCTTAACTTTGGGAAGTAGGGGGTGGGCAACCTGGAGGAGAGGAATGAGAACGAAGTGGTACTAGGGGTGGTCACCCTGGTCTGCTTAAGAAAAAAATAATTTAGCTAGCTAGGTATGTAGGTGGATAGAGAGATAGATAGATAGATAGATAGATAGATAGGGAGAGAGACAGACAGACAGACAGACAGATAGATAGAGAGAAAACCGTAACTGCTCTAATGTAATGCAATATGATATCACATTAGATTATATCAGTGGCAGATGTAATTCTGTCAGGCAAATTTACTTCAATCTCATTCTGCACGTGCCGGTTCTAGCAGCAAGATGTGTCTTCATTAGAAGAGTGTATCTATGCCTTGAGACATGTTCATGTGAGTGAGGGTATGTAGGGAGTGTGGGGTGGTGGGTGCTGAGTGGGAGGTGGGTATGGGGTGTATTGGGGAGTTGGATCATGGAGTGATCATTTTCATTTTTGTTGGTTGAAAGAAATCATCACGGAAAAGTTTTCTTTATTCCAGGGGACATATTCCAGTTATTAACAATAGTCTGAAATGTGTTGTAGAAAGTGCACAGTATATGAGTGTCTGTGCAATTGTGTGATGGGGCAGAGGGCAGGCTCAGATCAGTGACAGAGCTGCCGGCTACTTTTATCTGTATCACAGTTTTATTTTATTCTATCATGCAAGCTTGTATGCACCACTTGCTTGAACAGACTGATCAAATACTGTGAGAAATGTCACCAGATCATGGTGTGCATCACATTCTGCCAAAGACAATCATTATTGATAATAAAGAAAACATGATCACATGGTCTGATTACATTCAGGTTTCTATCTTGCAGGTTGTGTGCATGTTAGGGGAAGCTGGGGACTGAACCCGTAAACCTGATGGCACCCTGTTGGGTTTGACATTAGACATCCTAAAAGTTAAACTAGTTGCATTCCAGTAAGCAGAGAGGGCATCATTCAAATAATATTCATTCACAAATGGTACTGTTTTCCACAATTAACAAACTTAATGCAAATCTTTTCTTGTGGCACGTTTTGTGCTATTTGATCACAGTATATCAAAGCAAGTGGTACATGCATATTTACATGATACAAAAAAATGTGATACAGATAGAGGCAGCTGTCTGCTCTATAACTCATCCCAGCCCACCCTCTGCTCCCCTCCACATTGCACAATTGCACAGATACTCATATAGTTTGCATCTACTACAACACATCTCAGACTGCTTTGAATAACTATAGTGAGCTGACATATTTTCCAAATCATTTATTGTACCTTATATGTGTTTGTTCTTATATACATGCTAGTAGCTGGCTGACTGAAAAGGTGAAATATGTAACAATTGTAAACAAGATCTGGCCAGAGCTCATAGATTGCAGCTGAGGAATTTGAGGTAAAAATATTGAGCATTACCAAAGTTATAAACCTGTATTAGCAAAATGTAACATATGCTCATAACGTTGTTGTTCTTTAAAATTTTTACACCAGATTTTCAGCATAGCCTTGTTATCACCCTGTATCATGAAGAAGGCAGAGAAAATGTTTATCTCCTTGCCTAAATGTGATTTTGTACAGGAACTGCAAAATATCACCTTTCAGGATGCAAAAACACATTTTGGGCATGAGTTGATAATTGACAGCTGTCACATTGATGATCTGGGGTAAAAATATTGAATATTACCAAACTTATGAGGCTGCATTTGTAATATTCAACATAGCCTTATAACTTTTTTTAAAATATTTTTACACCAAATTTATAACATAGCTTTCTTATGATCCTGCCTCATGAACAAGGGCAGAAAAAAAATTCAATTCCTGTCCAAAAGGCGATTTTGTGCAGGGACCACAAAATCACCTTTTGGTATATTAAAAAAAAAAACATTTTGGCCTAGATTTGAAAAATGACACTTGTCACCTTCATGAGGTGCTGTGAAGATTTGGCTATGTTGTGAATTTGGGGTATAAATATTGAAAATTACCAAAGTTATGAGCCTGCATTCACAAAATTCAACATAGGCTCATAACTTTTTTTAATATGTTTACACCAAATTTTCAACATTACCTTCGTATGACCCTGCCTCATGAACAAGGGCAGAGAAATGTTCAACTCCTGTCTGAAAGGTGATTTCATCCAGGGACCATGAGATCACCTTTCACGATGTAAAAAAAACATTTTGACCAGGATTTAAAAAATTACAGCTGTCACACTCATGACATCAATCAATGAATCAATCAATCAACACTTTATTTGTATAAGTCACCCTTCCTATGCTCAGGGAGTCTTTACAATACACATTAAAAAACTCACACTATTACAATTTAAAAACAAATGAAACATATCAGTGTGCACTCAATAATTCCTGAAAATGCCTGGTTAAACAAGTAGATCTTCAATAACTTTTTAAAACCTTCTGCAGTCTGATTCTCTCATATCTGGAGAGGTAGAGAATTCCACAAGGTAGGTGCCATAAAGGCAAATAATCTAACCCCTGATGTTTTTAGGGATACCCTGGGAATGTCTAGCAATCCCTCACCAGAGGATTGGAGTGAATGGGTGGGACAGTAAGGGCATAAGAGTTCTTTCAGGAAGTAGGGTCCCTGCTCATGTAGGGCTTTATAGGTTAGCAATGCAACCTTGAAGGTAATCCACTACTGTACTGGCAGCCAGTGCAGTTCGCACAGCACAGGTGTTATATGACTGGATCTAGATGTTCCAGTCAACAACCTGGCTGTCAAATTCTGCATTAGCTGCAAGTGGTGGATATCTACCCCCGGAAGCCCTAGGTAGAGGGCATTGCAGTAATCAAAACAACTGGTGACAAAGGCATGGACCAAGGTAGGAAGATCTTTGGGCAGGACCAGGTGCTTCAACTGGGCTATGTTCCCTAGATGGTAATAGGAAGATTTAACTACAGCCAAAACCTGTGCCCTCAGGATCAGACCTTGGTCAAATATCACACCCAGATTTTCACACCTGGCCCGAGGCAATAAGCGGGGTCCCTCCAAGATTTAATCATGAAGGTTTCCCAACCCATGCCCCTGTCATCCTATAACCAGGGTCCACCACCAATACCTCTGTTTTTCCTGAGTTCAACTAAAGCCAACTGGCACTCATCCAGTTCTGAATCACCAGTAGGCAGTTATTAAACACCACAGCAGAATCTAATTCCTGTTCAGGCACTAAAGACATGTACAGTTGAGAGTCATCAGCATAGCAATGAAAACTCAACCTGTACCATCTTATAATGTCCCCTAATGGAAGCATGTACACTGCGAATGACATAGGGGACAGCACCGAGCCCTGTGGAACCCCACAGAGTAGCTAATGAGGGGCCGAGGAATAAATCCCTGATACCACTTTCTGGGATCTACCCTTGAGGAAAGACCAAAACCAACTGAGGACCATCCCTCTCAGTCCACAGAAAAAACACAGGTGCTCCAGCAGCACCCCATGATCCATGGTGTCAAATGCTGCTGAGAGATCAAGGAGAACCAAGATGGAATGGGTTCTCTGATCTCTCACAATCAGAAGGTCAGTAAGTACCCGTACCAGGGCTGTTTCGGTGCTATGCCTTTTTCTGAAACCGGACTGGAGAGGGTCATAGATATTGTGGTTGATTAAATGGTCTTCCAGCAGCAGAGTCACTACATCCTCAATAACTTTCCTTACAAAGGGTAAGTTCAAGATCGGTCTGTAGTTAGGTAGGGAAGTCAGGTTAAGAGAGGATTTTTTTAAAAGGGGGCGTACTACTGCCTCCTTTAAGGGACCTGGAGGTGCTGTAAAAATTTGGCCATGTTGTGAATTTGGGGGGAAAATATTGAAAATTACCAAAGTTATCAGCTTGCATTCGCAAAAGTCAATGTAGGCTCATATCTCTGCTGTTTATTTAATATTGTTACACCAAATTTTCAGCATAACCTTCTTATAACTAGACATGGGTGAAATCCGCGAAATTTTGTTCCACCTAAATATTTCACTAAATTTGCGCATTTTGTGAAATATTTTCTGCAGGTGCCAAATGTGGACTTTCACCGCGAACAGCAGAATTCACCACTCGAAGGTGAAATTCTGCCATTCATGGGCACAATTCTGCATTTTGCACTCTCAAAATATTTTGCTTTGGTAACATTTGCACTTTCTGTGCAATTTCACCAGTAAAACTGCATCTCTTTATGACCCACCTTATGAACAAGGACAGAGAAGATTTTCAACTTCTGCCTGAAAGACAGTTTGAGCAGGGACCATGAAATCACCTTTTGGGACAGATCTGCCTAATGACAGTGCAATTGTTCATGAGGTGGGGTCCAAAGAAGGCATGTTGAAAATCTGGGACAAAAATATTAAAACATGTCTAAGTTATGGTGTTAAATTCAAAACTCCATGGAAATACATTTAACCACATACCTGTTTCCTCAGTTCACAGTCCTGCTTTTGAACAGTGAAGATGTGTTCATGGTCCATAAAATATTACGGTGTTGGGCCCCCAGTGGTACATTAGGTCTTGGGTGGGTGGGGGGGTGGGTGCTGATGGAGAGGGTTGGGTGGGGAACCAACGGCACAATAGACATCGATGGCTGTTTTTTTTTCAGGTTTAAAAAAAAACAAGGAAGAGATGGAGGATTCCAAATCATGTCAGTGGGAGATTGGGAACCTCCAATGTCAATGTTATGTTTTGAGCGGGGGAGTGCTGAGAGGTAGGAAAAAGTATAATAAATAAATAAAATAATCACACATGCACACTAATGGACAGAGGGGAGTCAGGAAAAGAAGAAAGAGGATCATGATGGCAGCACTGGGGATTGGGCACCTCCCCAGTGCTTGTGGGTTCTGTTTATGGTGTGTGTGTGGAGGTGCTGAGAGGGAGGGTGGTGGGGTGAAGGAAATATATATATATATATATATATATATATATATATGTAACAGATAACTCACTCTAGGGTGCGCTTACCTGATATATGCATGCCTTGGGTGTGTGCTTACTTACGAGGCAAGCCGAGTGATTCAGCCACCCAAGGCATACATATATCAGAGCATGACTGCACACCTAGAGTGGGTTATCTAGCTTATAAAATGGCAAAATTGTTTTAGAGGGGGTAAAAGTGAGGTGTGTGGTTACGTTTGATATACACACGCTTTGGTGTGCGTTGTATGAGGTCGCAGGCCTAATGTCAACCACCCAAGACGCATGATATCAGAGCACCACCACACACTGTAGAGTGGGTTATCTATCTTATAAATTGGCAAAGTTGTTTTTTAGGAGGGTTAAAAGTTCAGGTGTGTGGTCACACTCTGATATACGCATGGTCATGTGATGTGAATCAACAGATCAGCAGACATAATTTTTCCTACCCATTTTATAAACATATTTATACCATGGGGGTGAGATCATTTCCAGTGAAATAAACCATGTTATTTTCACTGAATTGAAATAAATCCTGATGACATTGACAGAGTTAAAATAAATACCATTTATACCTACTCTGCTGACATCACTCACCTGCATCGGAAAACATTAAGAAACCCCTCTGTAATTTGTTGAGTTCTCAAACAGGCCCTACACTGAAATTAACACAATTAAGATAGATAATGAGAGTCAGCTGCAGCACTCCTTCTAAATGTAGCAATCTCCAAATCTCTTGTGCTGCATTTCAAAACCCGAGTTTAGTACATTACTGAATCCTACATTGCCAAATATTGACCTACAAAACGAACAACAAATAACCAGAATATTGCAAACATCCAGCTCGACACGGAACAGAACCTCCCCCAGGCAACCAATTACCAAAACACAGCACACCCAATCAAGACACACACACACACTAACCAACAACTGCTCACTACAACAACCCATTCATAAAACTTCACACACACACACACACACACACACACACACACTACCACAGCACCAGCATCATTTAAAGTGACATAAACCTTATAACAACAAACATACCTCTCTCACTGAAATTGGTCTCACTTTCATGGTATAAATAGCACACACGATGGGCAGATCATGGAATATGGAAAATATTGTCACTCTTGCATCGTTTATGAAATGGGTAAAAGTAAATGCTACAAATCCAATGTTCTGATTGTATAAAACACATTACATGACCGTGCGTATATCAGAGTGAGACCACACAATTGCACTTTTACCCCCCTCCAAAACAATTTTGACATTTTATAAGATAGATAAGTACATGAAAGGAATAAACAAGACAGGTACAGAGGGGCTGTTCAAAGCAAGGGAAGGGAGGGACACAAGGGGCCATGATATGAGACTGGAGGAGGAAGGTTCAGGAGGGAGATGCGAGACACTTTTACAGAGAGGGTGGCTGGTGGAATGTGTTACCTGGAGAAGTGGTATCCACTAGAACAGTGGACTGCTTCAAAAGGGGATGGGACAGGACAAAGGGGAGGGTCAATGAAGGGGAAAGGTGGAAGGAAGGGGCAGCTGCAGAATAAGGGATGCTAGCTGCACATTCGAGCAGACTTGATAGACCTCTAGGCCTTTATCTGCTGGCAAATTTCGTATGTTCGTAAGTGGCAAACAATTCTGTCAGGCAGATTTACTCCAGTCTCACTCTGTGCATGCCACATGTTAACTCAGAGCCTGATATTTTTATTTTATTTATTTAGTTTTTGTTGACCGGGTAAGTGCACTAGACATATCCTGCCTATTTTCAGGCACGACCCGGGGGAGGGGGATACAGATGAATGCCAACTGACCTTGAACCAGATTAAGCTGTTGGTGGTATTTTTTTTTTAGTGAATGAGAGAAATTTGGCCAGGACACCGGGAAAATTCCCCTACTCTTTTCGATAAGTGCCATAGGATCTTTAACATCCACCTGAACTACTACCAATCCAGGCAGATGGGACCTCGGTTTAACGTCTCATCCAAAAGACGGCACCTCAGAAGTGCAGCACCCCTCTCATGCTGCACTACAGTGTCAGTACTGGGATATTAACCCAAGTGCCAGATGTGGGAACTGAACCCACAGCCCTCTGATCTCCTGGCCTCAGAGGTGAGTGTGCTATCTACTGAGCCACTGACACTGACAAATTTAAATTTATTTAAACTTAAGTAACTTAAAAACTAAACAAGATATTTTATTTTATTTTATTTAAGAATCAGTTTACAACCTTTGAGCCAGAGGCTCGTTTACAAAGGTACTTTGTCACATAAAGACATACATTGCGTTTCAGTTACATAGCAACGATTTGCCAAAAATCAGTAGGCATTCGGAGATTCTGTAGATATGGATTTCGATCCTCCCTAGAAAATCTTTCTACCTTATCTGCATATCCACAACAAGCTTTACAATTTTATCTTTTACAGCTGTTTGTGTAGATGATTATAAAAGCAAAACTTTACAGTATCCAAAATATTGATTTCCATTCAACAGCATTGAAACTGTTTTGCACATGTGGTAAGTTAACACAGAACTCTGATTTCCTTACCGATTGAAAACTCCCAAAATGTAATTTTTCAAACTTAAATATCTAAAAACTTGAAGAAAAATTTTCAAACTTCAAACCACCTAGGAAATCCTTCCCCACCAGCCTACATAACCACACAAAGTTTCACAATTCAAAGATTTATACTTTTTTTCAGTAGACAAGAGCAAATATTCAGGAAAAAAGCACCATTGAAAATCAACAAGAAAATATATTTTTCACACTTTAATAACTCTGAAACCACTGAACAGATTTGCATGAAACTTGCAGGGACTGTATATTCTGCCACAGACAACAATTGCTGAAAGTTTCATGTAAAACTGTCTTTGTTCAAACTGCAAGCAAAAAACAGGATTTAACATAGAACTCACCACTGACCCTAACTATAGGGGCACTATTGCACCCCTATAATACCTTGGCTGTAGTTAAATGCCACTATTTCCCTTGTGCAAAGCCTTTTTAGAAAAATATTAAAAGCTGTTTTAAATATTGCAGTATATCACCATTTGTTTAATTACAGTTACAAAGTCTCAGACGGATTCATTGCTCCCCACTGCACCCTTACCTTTTGCATGCATGACAGTACAGTTTGGAGCCCAGTGTTAAAACATACGTATCAGTGTGATAATACTTAAACTATCTCAGCAATAAGCTACATATCTGAGCAGGTACAGGCATCTCAAGATGAAAACGATATCCACATAAGCTAAATTCAACAGAGGGTATGTGACTAACCTTGTGGTGAAATTAGTGGGAGCACACTTTTTATGGGTGCTTGGGGAGGCTGCCAAATAGGATTAAGTAGTGAATCATCACTTCCCTCCTCATTATCGCTGATGTCATACTCTTCCTTATCTGACAGGAATGACTTAGTATGACCTGTATCTCTACCCTCATCCTCTGCCTCCTCCAGCACCTCCTCCTCCTCAAACTCCACAGTAACAGAGGGTGCAGGTTGCTCTTCCTCCTCAACCTGCACTTCAGACATCTTGGAACCCTTCTTCTCCTTATCTATGATCAAAACTGGACCCATTCCAACATCACCTTCTTGAATTGACATTGTATGGACACCCTCACCGCTCACTAACAGCTCCTGAGAGTCCAGAGACAGCTCTTAAGATTCCTGGGTCTTGACCATTAGTGCAGCAAAATTAATGGCAGTTTAGCATGTTTAATTTCCATTCTGAGCCACAGTGCTTGGTCTGGGATTACACCCCCTGAACCAAAAAATTAGCAATTCTGATATTAATGCCTGCTAATAAGATATGGTTTACACTAGATGGTACATGTAAAACAGTTGGAAAAGCACTGCCAGTGAAATTCTTACTAGCCATACCACTACTTCATTTACCAACACCACACCCACAACATACTGGACAATGCCCTGGCACCATTTCCTTCGTCCAACTCCACTAGCCCAACCATCAGTCTTTCTACTTCCTCCCTTGCCCTCATCAACAATGGTCTAATTAATTTGCACAATACTAACATATCTTTGCCTACCTCTTGCAAAACTTATTGCATTTATTTATCTCTGACCTTAATGTTTAATTGATTTGGGGCTGTTGTTTTGCTTTTACACTGTACTCATTGCCATTTCATCTAGGTTTGTTTTGATCCTTGCCTGCTCATTGTGATTCTTTTCTAGGACACATGTTGTGTCTCTCTTGTTCTGGCATTTTGTTATGCTGTTGCATTGCTGCCTTTATAATTTCAAATGTCTTTGTAACCTCCCAGGTTGTGACAAAAAATAGGCATTTTCTTGTCTAATGCACCAACCTGGTTAACAAGTCCTCTCCAAGACCGGATCAAGCTGCATCCCTGCATCCTAGGGAAGAAGGCTCTCCTTGATCTTTCACCTCCTTCTCTACAGGCCCTATTCCAACCAGTCCCAGCCAAGCATGCCACTAGAAGCATTGCTAAACATGCACTAGCTGTGCTTTTTAGAAGTACAGCCTTGGGAAAGCCAGCCTTTGTGGTAAGGGCTCCCTCCTTGCTCAGTGCACTCCCATTCTCTGTTAATAGCCACACAAGCCTAAGCCACTTCAAAAGTGAACTAAAAAAAAATCATCACACCCCTGAGCAGTACTTCTGCCACCTTTAACAACCTATGGGCACTCGCGCCCCGAAAGTCTGGACTGGCCCAGATTCCACACTCTATTCTGTTGCCTTTGCCTCCAACTCTACTACCTTCTCTATTGTCTCTCCTGCCTCACTAACCCCCTTTAACCCCCTCACCCCACTATTTACCTTCCTTAACCCTCTAACACTGTGTCCAGAACTAGCTAACCTGCTGGGTGTTGTCACTGTCTCCCACCATTCTTCAATGTCACACCCAAGTGAGACCCTAGCTCATTCCTAGTGCTGCTGCCACTACCTACTCACTATTATTCAGTTCCTGTATCTTTCTGACTTTGCACTTTTTCTCCTCATCGTGAGTGAGATCCTTTATAATCCAGTGTTCCCAATTTTTGTGAACTCTGCATTATTGTTGACATTACTATGATCCTGTATACTCTATGTATTTAATACTGTTTATTTTGACAATGCCTTACAGTTGCATATGTTCACACCTGTCTTGTCTCCCTCTCTTTTTTTTTATTGTATGACAAGGATTCTTCGTAAAGGAGTTTTTAGCTCAAAGGATGTACTTCCAACTTTCCTTAATAAATAAATAAATAAATAATTAAACTAACTATGTAGACACAAGAATGGATTTCAACAGGCACAACAGACAAAAACTAGTTCAGAGGACAATAAGGAAATGAAGACAAATTCCTTAGAAATAATATGCACAAAACAGTAATGAGATGCTTCTCGAAATACTTAAATAAAAGGGTAACAAGGTCTTTCACAGTTTAAGTTCTTTAAACATGCCTATTTATGGTCACAAATGTACAGCAGATGCAGCAGATCTGTTTCCTTCTACAATCATATTAGAACTGCACACATGGCAGTAGCCTACTGTTACATATCTGCTTTTGTGGTAGGCTTCTTTATTGTTACATCTGGAGCTTACAGATGTGCCCATGTAATACACAGTTCCTAGAAAAAATTTAGAATTTTCCATCAAATTACACCCCATAACCATGACATTTAGGCCATAATGGCCAAATGGAATGCACATACATGACTGCACTGCTTGTGAAATCATTTTGGATTGTTTAGTGGAATTAAACAGAAGACCTGCAAACTTTAAGCAGAAATGATGGAATAAAAAGACTACTCCAAACCATCACAGCTTGTTGATGTTAGGTAGGTGCTGGAGTGTCACTTTAGAGGTGGGGGATCTTTTGTGAATTCCCCTTAAAATATTACAGCATGGCCTACAACAAGACCCATATACCACAAAATTACTTGCGGAAAATTGTTTCACTGAATTTTGCTGAGAACTGCAGAATGACTGCAATTAACTGCAAAATTAATGTTCTCTGAATATTTATTCTGTAGTTCATGTGTATCATTTCAAAATACAGTCACATTTACCACAGAATGGCTAGAATATTTGTAGAATACATTCTGAAGATTCTAACTGATTCAGGGTTGAAATTTCACTAAATTTCATTGAATTTGTGAAATTTCATAACAGTTTGTAGCACTGGACTTTCCAGGTTCCACCTGGTATCACCCACAGAGCCATGTGTAAAGCATCTTAGCAGTCATGTGTTGTTATGCTCAGGAACTGCAGAGCTCTGCGTGAATTAAGTTACAACTCAGTTGCTACTTGGGACCTGTGTGAAGCAAGTTATGACTAACAGAGATGCTGCAAATTTAAATTCCGCCAGTGAAGTGAACGCGAAGTGGGCACTTCGTGTTGCCACTCTGCTATGTCATTACCACTTCGTGTTAAGGCAGAATGGCAATGCGAAGTAAGGAGAAGTCATTGTTTTTAATGGACTTTGCATTCCTCATTATGATTCTAAGTGATCCACTTGGTGTTTCAGATTTGGCAGCCCCCCCACACATCACATGGCTTACACTACTGTAAGTCACATGCTGTTTAGCTAGGCAGGAAGAAAGTGACTCATACAAGCAGACACTTTTACTTTCTCCTTTGCAGATGGAGAGAGAGGAGTGTGTTTTGTGACTGCTGATACTTTGAGATCAGAACAAGGAGGAGATTTAAACTTTGATTTAGAAACAACAGCTTTTTTAAAAGCTACATTTTTTTGTCTTTGCTGTCTGTACTCTTTTTTACTTAATTTGTTCTTTCTGTAAATTGTAATTTTCTTACATAGAGGGACATCAGTTGCAAATTATGTCCATAGAAACATAGAAACATAGAAACATAGAAGTTGACGGCAGATAAGAACCGCAAGGCCCATCCAGTCTGCCCATTTCTTTTTCTACCTTATAAATGTGCCATCGACCTTTGCTCTGTCAGTGACTTATCTATTCATAGTCATTTGTATTGCTCCCTTATGCCTATCCCATGCCTGTTTGAAGCCCTGCACTGTATTCATAGCCACCACTTCTTGTGGTAAGCCATTCCATACATCTACCACCCTTTCTGTGAAAAAGAATTTCCTCACATTCCCCCTTAATCAGCCTCCCTCTAATCTCATGCTGTGTCCTCTTGTCCTGCTATTTTTCTTACATTTAAACATGTTAGACTCTTTCACCTTGTTTATGCCCTTAAGGTGTTTAAATGTCTCGATCATATCACCTCTCTCCTCCTTTGCTCAAGGGTATACATATTGAGCTCTGTTAATCTGTCCTCATATGTCTTCTGATGCAGTCCCTGCACCATTTTGGTTGCCCTTCTCTGGACTGCCTCAATTTGGTTAATGTCCTTGTGAAGGTGTGGCCTCCAATACTGCACGCAGTACTCCAGATGGGGCCCTAACCAATGTCTTGTACAGAGGGATTATTACCTCCCTCTTACGACTTGTGATACCCCTACTAATACACCCTAACACCCCCCTAGCCTTACCTACTGCTTTAGAGGTCTGCTTGGATGATTTTAGGTCATCAGTGATGACGATGCCCAAGTCTCTTTCTTCCTTTGTGACTGCTAGCAACTCCCCTCCCAGCTTATAAGTGGCTTCAGGGTTTCTCTTCCCTGTCCATGCTGGAACTGCTGCTGGATCACCATGAGATCCCACATAAGTTTTTTTTCCCCACACCATGTGCCCCCCCACACCTTCCTTGCTGTTATAAAATGTATTCCTCCACCATCCCCGACCCTTGTATGTAATTATGCCCTTTTTTTGTTGTCTTCTGTATGTATTCTGAGCAGTGGAAATATACTGTGCTAAACTGCATGGGTGCAGTTTTCTTTCCAGTCCGTGTATGTACTGCAGACACTGTCCAACTCCCTGACTTAAAAACACTTCTTAATGAGTACAATGGTGTGGTGGTGAAGCCTGGAGAGATACTACAAAACAGGCTTACCATACATCCAAGTAACTAGTAAAAATATTAATGTTGTGATTTGTGATGTAATCGAAAATCATGATTTGTGACTGCATTTGTGATCGTGATGATAAAAAAACACAAATGCCTATGGCTGTACTTCCCCGGGCCCCGATGAGGTGTGGCACAAAACTCCCTGACTTAAAAACATTCATTAATGAGTACAATGGTTGGGTGGTGAAGCATGGAGAAATACTACAAAACATGCTTACAATACATCCAAGTAACTAGTAAAAAAAATTACTGTTGTGATTCATGACGTGATCGTAAATCATAATTTGTGACTGCATTTATGACCGTGATGATGAAGAACGTGATTTGTATCACAAGTGACTCCTGATGATGGTCCTGACTTAAAAACGCATATTAATGAGTGAAATGTTCATGCTGAATTATGCATTACACCTGTACAGTACTCTGAATGGAAGCCAAAGAAACAAATGTGACTTAAGTTAGAGATGGAGATTGGGCCCTAAAGAGATGCAAATGTACAGACAGATTAAGATTGCGCTGCACACTGAAGAGATGCAGATGCAAAGGCACAACACCTAACCAGTGCTCACCATCAGAAATTCAAATCTAGAAAAGAATATCTTTGCAGGTTGGGGTGGGCCACGGGGGGGGGCAGTGTACTATACTGCTGCAGTAAGAGTCACTAGTACAAGTACCAGTAAAGATACCACAAAGAAGTGCAAAAAATTGCACAGCTGCAGTGGATAGCAGGTTCACATTGCTGAAATTATGTGGCACAATAAAAGGTGTCTGATTTGATGACGCGCATCACACACATACTCACACACACACACTAAGTAATGTGTAGCAAATTAAAAAATTCAGTAATATAACCACATATTTTAAACAAACTAAAATTATGCACTGCTGCACCACAACAATCAGCAAAAAAATGGCAAGAATTATTGAAAATATTACTGTGTGTACATTAACACAGCTATACAAGAAATATCACCAAAACAGAAAGCACTGTCTTTTTCTCCAAGTTAATCTACCTACACCAAAGAAACGTACCTCCCCCCAAGCACACTTCCACTGTCTCTCAGTACACAGACTGAATGTTGTACATTAACATTCAAAATACACACAAAAACAATAAACGCTCAATGATATGAGCACAGGAGGGTTTCCTATAATCAATGAATTAAAGTTTCAGCAAAAAAAGACCCAAAAAGGCTTTTTTAACAGCTTTTAGAAGGTTTGAATTACAGAGAGCTCTCAGAGCAGATTATTTCCTACAGCTTCCTACACACACTACCCCAAACTGAGGCTGTGTAGAACAATCTAGAGCCCATGTGACCTGAAATCCCATGAATCACTGCAAAATTCACCTTTGGAGCTTAAAAACAAGGCGAAGTAAGGTGAAGTACATTGTTTTCAATGTACTTCGCCTTAAGAATTAGTGGAGTAGTGGTTTGGGAAGGCGTAGTAACTCAAAGTCATTGTTTTCAATGGACTTCGCGTTACTCATTAATAACGCGAAGTACTCCGCTTTGCATTGCAGAGCACTCCGTGACTTCGCTTTCAGTCAATGTTCCACTTCGTGGAGCGAATTGGGGCCACTTCGACCATCTCTAATGACTAATCTGCTAATTTAATTCAATTTAGTTTAATGTCTCAGATTACAAAACCCTTCGAGCTAGTAGCTCATTTATAAAGGTTCCATGTACAGTACAAACAATGAAATATACAAAAGGTATTTAACTTGTGCACAATCAGTTCCAGAGTTACACAATATGATGGTCAGTACAATGTAGGACAATCAAAATCAATACAAGTGGCAGCCTGGCTGGCTCTGTCAGTAGGAAGGGGAAGAAATGGCAGCCAAATATAGCCTCGTCATAAGGGGAAGAGTAGGGTGATAGGGCTTAGGGGTGAAACCGGCCTTACCAGTTATGTTTGATCATGGTGCAACAAGCATAGATAGGAAAAGAGGGAATATTTTGGGGGACTTGAGGATGAGAAAGTAAAGGGTATAGGTATTATGGGGCAGAGGAGGACACACAGGGGTGAGCTTTGTTTTAGGCAGAGGTAAAGCAGGCTAATTGGTGAACTCACATTTACCCATCAGAGTCAGATGTGAACAGAGCTCCCTTTTGAACTGACCAATGTCCTGGACAGCTGTGATAGTTGTGAATAATTTATGAAGAGTTCACAGGCTTTAGAGCATAGCCAATTTACAATTAGATCACCTAGAAAAAGATGCTCTTACTTTGCCATGCCAAGTTTAGAAAAATTATCAGAGATTAGGTCAATGACACTGTTACAAGGGGAGTATGAAATCCCAATAAGGATCAGAGCAACAGAGTGAGAAAATGTGATTATTCCAATGAGTAGTTCATGTGATTAGAAAACTGCATCCTGGACAGAAAGAGTGGAATTTAATGAAGTGCTGATATAAAGGGCAATTCCTCCACCACATTTGCCCCTGTCCCATCTGTAGTCAATATATCCTTGAAGGGCAATATCATTTTTTTGCAATCTTGGCTGTTAACCATGTTCCATAAAATAATACTATAGTACATCTGGAATGAAAATTCAGCTACCCATACCCTGATCTGGTTAATGCTAGGGAGTAATCAACAAATATTGACAAGACAGATGTGAATATTCTTAGGTAATGTAGCTGGGGGACCAGTAGTGTGACTGGGCTGCAAGGAGCCTGGATTTATCTCTACATCACCACTAAGTAAAATAACAAATAAAGTAAACTTTCTAAACAGTATATAAAAGACTGATTAAATTGTTTTAGGGACACAGAAATGAAATAATGGAGTCAGATGCAGAGAAGGTGGATGGTAGCAGAATGAAAGGGATTAACAAAATTGGGGTCTACTGTATGTACAAAGCATATACTCTGACTAACCACAGTTCATAGGCTTCCCTAAGTCCTTCTGCCATGTATCAGTGGTCCGGTGGACCCCCCCCGAGAGCATTCATAGAAAAGGGCATGGACCACATTGGCACCTTATTCCCTGTCTATCCCCAGAGCAGCTCTTCTGTAATTGTTCACCTAGGTACCAATGCTGTGGGCAGGCAGCATGAAAAAGACATTTGCTATGAACTTATGTCACTAAGTAATAAAATAAAAAGCATGGGTGTACAGCTGCCATTTCAGACATTTTACTGGTAACATGAGCTTACATGAAAAAAAAATGATACAGTCTCAAGAATAAATGCTTGTTTGCCATATTGGTGTAGGAAAGAAAGGGTCTGCTTTATTGATCATTGAGACACATTCTTTAATAATAAATCATTATATAGAGAATAATAGAGATGTAGGTTTACTTATAAGGAGATAGTTTCACTCAGAGGTAGCATGAGCCGCTAACGCTCTACTAAAAACTGTTGTTTCAGTGAGAGAGTGGTTCATGCTGAATGCAAGTAAATTGTGCTTGTGTTTGCTATAACAACTGGTCTAGCCCATAGAAAAAATTGATGACCAGTTATTATATTCTAGTAACAGATTACGTCTTAACAAATTAGGAGCTAAAACATTGGAGTAAGTCTCAAAACAACCTTGGATAATCTGACTTTAAACTAAATGATGGGGGAAATTCATGTAATATGCGTGTCTCAAACCCCCAAAACAAGGCCCAAGTTCACATAGAATTAATGCTTTTTTATGAATGCAAGGAGCCTAACGAATATGATGAGATTTTGGCATTAATCTCCCATAACAGACCACATTTAATAGCCATTACCAAGATCTTGTGATCTGAAATTGAGGAACGTGGAAAGAATGGAAATGGCTAGGACCTTTTCCAATGTTGCAGACCTCAAAAAGGGAGACTGTATGGCCTATACATAAATTGCAACATTGGGGCCATCACTGTCTCTAGGAAAATTAAGAACACTGGTTACACTGAACCTTTATGGGTTAGACTCTTTGCCAACTCCACTGAATCTTCAATCACTGGTTTCTGCTGTTGACCTTTGCATGCCTCAACTAATATTACATCTGAAATGATGTCTGAACTTGAGTCTGCTTGTGGGATTGATGATGTTATTTTTGTAGGCACTCTGAACCTTGAAGACATTTACTGGGTCACACATTCTGCCTCCTCTATAGCTGTAAAACTATTTAAATCTATGAATAACTTCACATGCTCCAGTATGTCTCTAAATCTATGAAAGGCTCAAACATTTTAGATATTGTGCGTGGAACCAAAAACATAAGAATTAGAAATTGTATAACTGGTTCACCTCTCTGTAACAGTGATCATAATATTGTTACATTTCAAGTGGATATACGTCATTATTAATATTAGGAAGTAAATGTGCTTTTTTTCTGTATAATAATGCAAACTTAAGAAAAATAAATAATGAATTGTTGAAAACATAAATTGGCCTGAACTGTTTGGTAATAATGACACCGAAAATATGTGGATTATAATCAATAATGTAATTCTTTAAATACCGGCGAGTAATAAATACATTTCCAAAATAAGGAAATTGTAACACAAAAAATTGAGGCCTAAATGGCTGTCCAAAAAGATTAAGAGTGTTGTAAATAAAATATATAGGGCCGGATATTCAAAAGGGTTGCGCCATGCGCAATAGGGTTGCGCATGCGCAAGTCTGAAAGTGCACCACTCTGCGATATTCAGCAGGAGGCAGTTGCGCCACCGAAAACACGCTGAGCAACAGCGCAATGCAAATGAAAGCATGCACAACCGAAGGGGGTGGATCCATGCATAAAGAGTGCAATGCGATATCCAAAGACTTGCGCAATGCGCAACAGCGGAACAGCCGGAAGTTGTGCCCCAGCGGAAATGAGCCAAAATAAAAAGGCTCAAGGAAGAGGCACAAGAATGCTACAGGGATGCCAAGTGAGGAAGAGAGAGAGATAAAGACAGACAGTGACAGGCCAGGGCAGGCAAGGGAAGCAGTGTGGGCCATAGGCTGCAGAGGCCAGTGGGGGGTGCCCGGTGCAGTGGAAGTAGCAGTCAGGACAGCGGGGTAACAGAGCAACACCAGCCAGGGGGGGTCACAAGCCAGGGAGATGGACAGTGGCAGCTTCCACATGGAAGCTGTAATGAGGGGGGTGAGAATGCAAGGTGCAGGGGGACGTGGCCGTGGATAGGCCCATCGGCGGTACGCCCCCAACAGGCAGTACCGTGCCCGCATCAGCTTTGAGCTGTACACAGATGTAGAGATCATGGGCTGGCACCGCCTGAACAGGGAAATACTGAGGCGGCTCTGTGAGCTGTGCAGTGATGTGATGCAGGCACCCTCACGATGGAGTCACGCTCTGTCAGTGGAGACCAAGGTGATAGTCTGCATGTGCCTGCTCACCACGGGCACCTTCCAGAGGCCAACAGGGGACACCACAGGCATCACACAGTCGGCCACGTCATGCATCCTCACCCAATTCCTCAGCGCACTGCTGCCACATGCTGTGGAGCACATCCATTTCCCCAGCACCGCGGCACAGCATACAGCAAATATGCAGGAATTCCACAGGGTAGCACGTATGCCTGGTGTGCTAGGGGCCATAGACTGCACCCATGTGGCCATTCGCATGCCACCTGGCCCCGATGGGGCCGCATATAGGAATAGAAAGGGCTACTCCAGTGTCAAATGCCAGGTGGTGTGTGATGCCACTGGGCGTATAATCAATGTCTGTGCCACACACCCTGGCAGAGCACATGATGCCTTCATATGGCATCAGTCCGCACTGTGCCATCAATTCGAGAGTGGGGACATCCCCACAGGCCAACTAGTGGGTGAGTACGCATGTAGGAAATGCAAACTTGGGGCAAGGGTGGGAATGCCACAGGTGCCATGGTAGTGGCACACAGGGATATGGGCAATATGGACCTGAACATGATACTGATCTCCACTATCTCCACACAGGTGACAGCGGATACCCACTCTGTCCCTGGCTGTTCACACCGTACCGGCGCCCCATGACCCCATCGCAGCAATGCTATAATAAGGCACATGCCACCACACGCAACATCATTGAGCGGGTGTTTGGGATGCTCAAGGCATGCTTCTGATGCCTAGACACCTCCGGCAGTGCCCTACAGCACAGTCCCTCAAAGGCCTGTGGGATATTCCTGGCCTGTTGTATCCTGCACAACATGGCCAAAGACTGTGGGATAGCCCTACAGGTTGAAGAGGGGGACAGTGATGGTGACGCCAGTGGCGCCGGTGTTGATGGTGATGAGCAGCCCCCCCTTGGACAACGGGACCCCCGACTGATCCGGCAGACCCAGCTGCACCGGGACACCATCACGGAGGAGCATTATGCACGACACAGGTAAGTCAAGGGGCCATGTGCAACCAGCACTGTCCTGGCGCAACCCACAGGCACACAGAGTAACACACCAGGGGTGCATGACGGCAAGGGGAGTGGAAGGGACCAGGCACACAAACACACCATCAGGGAGGGGCAAACAGTCATATGGACACACACACACACACACACACACACACACACACACACCAGGCACAAAGCGTACATGGGCAGGTGCACAGCAGAGCAGGAACAGACATGGCAAACACACAGATCCACAGACCACACCCACCACCTGTACTGTCCAAGTACGTGTGTCAGATGCTGGGCACCCTTGGACCTTGGTGTACAGTACAATGCAGGCATCATCATGCACACACACCTATGGACAGCAGTCGGGATGGTGTGCAGGTGGTCCGTATGTCGGCGTGATGTGCAGGGCACCCACCAGTGCACTGCCCACCATGATGCACAGTGCACACAGGGCAGCACCAGACAGGGCCCGCACTGGGAGACAGGTCAGTCATGTTGCACCATTCCACGGCCACCACGGATGCGTGGGTGGCCCCGCCATGACCCAACAGCACTGGCAGGCTGAGCAGGGGCCACATGGGGTAGCACCGATGGACCACCAGGGGTCCCACTGCACGATTGCGACCTTGTCCGCAGTGGGGTCTGTAGTATGCCAAACATACCTGCACCAGGGGTGCTTGGGATGCCCACAGCAGAACCCAGCATCGACAGGCTTGGTGTCGCACGACACCGGCAACGGGGAGTGGAGAGCATACCGTGTGGGGTGCACGGTACAGGAGCACCTGCTTGTGTGCCCAATGCAGCCACGACAGCGACCAGTGCCTGGGTCTGCCTGTCAATGGCGGCGGTCACATCCATCCGCATGTGGACCATCTCTGCACGGTCCAGAGCACACTCCCTGCTGTGCCACTCCACAGCCACACACAGTGCCTCCATGGACGTTGCAACCCACCTTTGCTGCTGTACTGATTCCCGCAGCAGGCGGGTGTGCTCTTCAAATCGGTACTCTGCCACAACGGCATCCTGTCCCCCAGGGTATGGAAGGTCCTGATGCTGAACACCCCTTGAGGGTGGGTGCTGTTCACTAGGACCAGGAATGGGCATATCAAAGGGCGGTGGGCATGTGCCACCACTGGACACTGTACCCCCAGACCTGGTGGGTGACTGCTGCTGCTGCCCCTCCAACCGCTGTGCCCCAGGGACCACTCGTTCCACTGCTGTGGCCGCAACAGTGCCAGACACCTGCACAGCCACCGGTGCTGCCCCACTGGTGCTGACAGGCACAGCCTGGGACTGTGCCGACATGCTGGCACACACATTGGAACCAGCTAGGCCCAGGGGCACGTGCTGGCCTGCTGTGTGTCCGTCATGGGACACACACATGTCACTGCCCATTGCAGTCCTTGCATCATCAATGGTGCAGGTACATGCTACAGCCACAGTCACAGGCGTGCTGCATGCCAGACTGCTGAGACACAGGCTGTGCACCCCCCACACCCGACTCACCGACACCAGAGTTGGCAGCCTGGCGTGCATGCTGGTGCAGTGCATGCTGGCTGGTGACAGAGGTGGATGGACCCTCCTCCATGTCCAGCGGGTCTTCCTCACTGCCTGGACCCACCACCACCACCCCCTGAAGATGAACAGGATCTGTAACAGAAAGAGAGGACATGTGAGTGCATGTGAACAACTCCCCCCCCCAACACCACCACCATGTCATACCGTGCAGTGATGGGCTTCCACCTGTCTGGAATCCACCTACTGGTACACCCTCAATAGCACTCCACTGCATTGATGCAGCCAGTTGGTCCTCAGCCAAGGTCAGCTCCACCACCGCTGGCTGGCCCCCGCCAGTGCCAGCACGTGCCGCCCTGAGGGCTGCCACCTTCTCCTTCACCCTCCTGCGGTCTGTCCCCATCTTCTTTTTGCATTCCTGCACGAAGCACTGGTGGCTTCCTGCAGGTTCACTGCCCGAGCTACCCCCTCCCATGCAGCCACACGGGCCTGAGGGGTGCCCCGCTGTCCACTCAGTAGTGCCTCCTCCACCAGGTAGGCCTGGAAGAGGGCCTCTGTCTCCACCATGGTGAAGTTGGGCCTCCTTCTCCACCCACCATCCTCACCCTCACCTTGGCTCTGCTCGGTCATGGCGATCTGTATGGGTGGAAGTGGACACCTGTCACTGTGCAGTCTACAGCATTTTCCCATGACCATTGTCCAGAACATCACACAGCATGCAACTCACCTCTCACCTGCAGTAACCAGATCTGGCCGCGGCCCAGCATATTTATAGCGCAATGCATACAAATGGTGTGGCACAACTCTTAATGACATGCTAATCGCGCCACTGCGCCTTTGAATGGCTGATCAGATGATTTGCATGTGCCGGCTGAATATGGCGCGCCGTTGCGCTGTGCTAATATGGTTGAACCAGCTGAGCCAATGGCGCGCATATCTGTGACTGTGTGGTACACTCATTGCGCATGCCCAGGTAGCTTACGCGGCATCTGCCACGGGCTGATGGCGTGCTGTGCGCGATCGGCAATTCAGGCCATGGCCACCATTGTGCCAGTGGCACTACAGCACTGGGCACCATATGGCGCTGTGGCACTACTGCGCAATAGTCCACTGTGGCACTGGCACGCAGGGGATCGGTCACGCAGGATGCGTAGACGTCAGATGGCGCTGTGCGTGGCCTTGCGTCATAGACCCCTGACCTGGTGTCCGACCTTTGCCCCCTGGTGCTGTTCGGCTGCCATGTGTATGGCTCTATTGCGCTGTTTGGTGACAGCACTATGTGAACCGACGGCGCTGTATGAACAGCACAATTGGAACCTATGGTGGTCTACTGCGCAACATTTCCACGTGGGGTTGCCGCGCTGCGGGGTGCCATATTGCCTGCTGTACGACCCCAATAATGGCACGCAGGAGAGCTCCCCAATGGAGTCAGGTGGAGGTGGCCAACCTGGTGGCCCTGGTTGAGCCCCACTTTGAGGCACTGTAGGGGGATGAGCCCCTCACCATGGCCCGCACCCAGGTGTGGCTGCAGGTGGCCACTGACCTGGTGAGGGTCACAGGGCGGTGCTGGTCTGTGGAGCAGTGCAGGCACAGGTTTAGTGACCTCTGCAGGAGGGAGCCGGACGTGCTGTGATGCCTCAGGTCACGTGCCATGAGGGGCATTGTGCCTAGGCCAGGTGGGTGTACCATCTATGCACCTGTATTCTCCATAGGGGTGTGACTGTGTTTTGGTGGCGGTGCATGGGGGGATGGCTCTGCCATGGTTGGCTGTGTCAGTGTGTGCAGGTGTGAGATGCATGGGTCTGGTTGTGTGAGCAGGCACACTCACTGGGGCAGGGGGCAGTCTGCTTTGGGGTCACACTGATGTTTTTCTCAACATTTGTCACCCACAGGCCTGGCGGAGAGGATGTGGGCACAGGCTGAGGAGGGCCGTGACAGGGCCTAGGTGGCGGACGGCGGAGAAGTGAGGGGTGGGCCACGGCAGCAGCAGCAGCAGCAGCAGCAGCAGCCACAGCTGCTTGATGAGTGTGACTATCATTACATCATGGATGCTATTGCATGCTGGAGGGGGTGGGCATGACCACCAGCCATGGACAACACAACCATGCACGATACAGGCGACAGTCATCACTGTCCAGTGTCACTGCACGTCTGTGTGTGCGTCACTGGTGGTCCATGCATGCACTGGGCACATGGCTGTGGAACTGGCATCCCACCACATTGCCACGTCACTTGACAGCCTTGTTTGTGCTGTGATGGACATGGGCAGTGTGTGTGTGCAGTGGTGCACATAGCTGGTGCTGCCTGGTTGGGCGTGTCATGTGCATGGTCACTGTGGGTGGGTGCATACCATCACAGGTGCGGGGCACTGGGCTATATGCCTTGCAGGATGGGTGGTGTTCAGGGTTGTGGACAGTCACAGCCATTGACTGTGTTCCCTTTTCCTAGGCCTCAGCATCCTATGCAGGATGGACCATGCCCTGCAGCGGCTGACCAGGGTCTCCATGGCAACACATGACATCCTCCGGGACATTCAGCGCCATGGGGTCAGGCGACGGCGGAGGCAACAGGGACAGCGCCAGGCAGCAGCAGACCAGCCTGCAAGGCGCTAGATGTGCTTCCCCTTCCCACTTCACCCATCCTCCCACCCTGCCTTCCTCTCCCAGTTGTTCACCTCACCCCTTACCCACCCCTACCTTGTACCCTACCCCCTTGTCTTGTACATATCTGTATATAGTTGTGTTCTTGATCTTGGTGTTGTACTTTCTGTTTTCCAATATATATATATTTTGTTATGAATACTGTGGTGGTCTCTGATTTGCAGCTGGCTATGGTTGCTCAGTTGCAGTGGTGTGCATGCCATCTGGGGTGGTATGGTCCTGGGTATGTGTGCGTGTGTGCGTGTGTGTGTGTGCATGGGGAGGTGTTTCCGGTGTGGGAGTGACTTTCAGTCAGTCTTGCCATCTGCTGCCGCCCACTGCTGGGTGCCCAGGGTGGGTCTGGCTTGTATGGTTCTATGCTACATGAGGTTGACGTGTGCCGGGGATGCATGGTGTTTACTGCAGTGACAGTCACTGCACATGGGTGGTGTCTTGGGGTCACGGTGCAGGGTGTGCTGTGCAGAAGGGGGGCTGCTGTGCACTGTGGTTGTCGACCCCCTGTGTGTGGCAGTCTTAGCCTGACAGTGGTTGTGCTGGGGTGTCATGGCCCTGCTGTGCTTTGTTGGCTTGTCCCCATGGGCCAGTGGATCATCCATCCCTCCCCCAGTGATGCTGTGCTTGGGGTGTGCGGGTGTCTTGTTGGTTCTGCAGTGTGTTCCTGTGCCCATGTGCGGCATGGCTGGTGGTGGGCTCCAGCCTGCCTCCCTGGTTGTGCAGTTCCAGTGCTCTGCTGGGGGTGGGGGGCTCTGCTTGCGCTATGGCACCTCTGGTCTGCTCAGCTGGGCTAGCCTTGTTGCGCTATGGCATAACCTTTCTGCTCAGCTTCCCCTTCCTGGTTGCGCTATGGTGCAGTTTGTGCGATATTCAGAGTTGGCTGCTTGCGCACTTTGTTTTGCTCCATGTTTGAATATCGCGTCTGTTGCACCTGTGTGCAATTGACTTGTGCTTGCTCCTGCTGTTGCGCACTTTTTCGACGCAGTTTGAATATCCGGCCCATAAACTCTATATGGCATATGTGTCTGACAGATCCACTGGTAAATGGGAAGCATTCAAAAAGGCACAAAGGAAATGTAAACAAGAAATAAACAGGACAGAAACAGACATGGGGAATAATTTAGCTTACAACACCTCTAAACATAACAGCAATGCTTTCTTTGGATATATAGGGCCAGATATTTAAACCATTGCACCTAGTGCAAAACCATAGTGCTGGAATAGCGCTGGATTTGCACAAGGCTGCAATATTCAAAAGCCCTATTAGCGCCGGCACTGTGTGGTAGCGCCAACGCTAATAGATAATAGTATGCAGAGGTGGGGTTCGAGTGTGCCCATGAATGCCAGCAACATGGCATATTGAAAGGTCTAGCCCTGCGCTACAGGCATTAGCATGACCTGTAGCATGGCCCAATTACCACCGAGAAAAGGTTGGCAGTAATGCAGCAGTGCACCCTCCCATGATTCCTGACCCCCAGTAGCCCCCTAGATCAAAGAAGGACCTGGTGGTCTAGTGGTCCCTCCACCTTACTGCATGACACCCAACCCCATAAAATATTAGGACATAATGTTTCCCTGGTAGTCAAGTGGTCCCCCAACCCCCTACATGAATCCTGACCCCATAATATCTGTAGCAAAACAGTTTTCCCTTGTAGTCTAGTGGTGCCCCACCCCCCTCCGCATGAATCCCGACCCCATAATATCTGTAGTAAAGCAGTTTTCGCTGGTAGTTTAGTGGTCCCCCCACCCCCCTGCATGAATTCCGACCCCATAATATCTGATCAGCTTATACCCAATAAATACGTAACTATATAGGACTTTGCGGGAGGGGAGAAAAAATTGCTCCTCGCTAGTGTTCTCCTAGACTGGGGTGAAACAGGGGGAACTGTGCAACAGGTGGCTATAGCCAAAACATTAGCAGTGGACGTGATCCTGGGTAACAATCTCCAGCAGGGGATAGTATGTGCAGTTACCTGTAGCCAAGTGGCAAGGGAAAATTGTAGCTCCCCAACCCCACAGAAACCAGTGTGGAAACCACTGAGCATCTGGTTCCCCAGCCTGTGTCTCCAGATGGGGAGACTGATAAAAAGGGGGTAGAAATTTCCCCAGTAGCAAGTAACCACACAGCTACAGAGGGTTACCCTGAAGAGGGAGGGATGACCCCTTGTCAGAGGGTTGGGATTGACAGTGATCCTGAGGACCATGATGCTAGTGCAAGGGACCCTAGTTTAGCGTCTGAAGGGGACCTGTCCCAGGCCTTGGGACTGTGTGAGGGATTTGCAGCTGCTCAGAGGAATGACCCTAGTTTAGAGAAGCTGAGGGTTTGGGCAGACTCTGACAGAGCACAGAGAGGTGAAGGCAGGCATAAGATTTATTGGGAAAATGGACTTATGTATACTCAGGCAGTACAGATACAGGGAGGGATGCTAGGCAGGCAGCTTGTCGTTCCCCAGGGGTATCATGAGCAGTTGCTCAAAATTGCACATGATATTCCCTTGTCTGGTCACCTGGGAATCATGCACACTATGCAGTGGTTGCCCCAAAATTTCAATTGGCCTAACTTCACCAGCAGGTGAAGGAGTATTGCAGGTCTTGTCACCAGTGCTAAGAAATAGGGAAGGCAGGCAAGAAAACTCAAGCTGCTCTGATTCCATTGCCCATAATGAAGGAGCCATTCCAGATTGTGGGAATGGATATTGTGGGGCCTTTAAATACCCCCAGCTCCTCAGGGAAGATATTAATTTGGACTGTGGTGGATTATACCACCCCGGACCCAGAGGCAGTTACCCTATCCTCTATGAGGACAGACAAAGTGACAGATGCCTTACTTGGGATTTTCTCCTGTGTTGGGTTTCCACAGGAGGTAATCACTGATCAAGGGGGTTCCTTCATGTCAGATCTGATGAAATGTTTATGGAAGAAGTGTGGGGTGGTGCAGAGATGCATGACACTGTATCACCCACAAGCCAATGGACTTATGGAACGATTCAATGGTACCCTAAAGTCAATGCTCCGGGCATTTGCTGAACAGCATGCTAGGGACTGGGAGAAATGCCTTCCTCACCTGTTGTTTTCATACAGGGAGGTGCCCAAGAGTCAACAGGATTTTCATCCTTTGTACTTTTATATGGACGCTGGGTACATGGGCCCCTAGACTTGATCTGGGAGGACTGGGAAGGCAAGCACACCACCCAGGGAACTCCCATTGTGGATTACATCCTTAGGTTTAGGCAAAGACTGATGGAGCTTATGGGGGCAGCCCAGAGCAATCTGGCAGCTGCCCAAAAGAAACAAAAAATGTGATATGACCGCAGAGCCAGAGCTCGATTGTACATGGTGAGTCAGGAAGTCATGATCCTTATTCCGGTCCAGAAAGACAAACTGCAGGCTGAGTGGGCAGGACTGTACAAAGTGGTTAGGAAGGTAAATGACGTGAACTACATTGTGGAGTTACCTGACCATAGACAGACAGAAAGGATGTACCACGTCAACATGATGAAGCCATATGCAAATAGGGCTGACATGGTGTTTGAGGTGTGTAGTCATGGGGAGGGGTGGATGAAGAAGACCCCCTTCTGGACTTGCTGGAAGAGAGTAAGTGGGAGTCCTCTGTGGAGGCAGTAAAATTGTCTCCCCAGTTGACGCCGGGCCAGATCCAGAAAGTAAGGGAGGTTTTATCAGATTTTACCCCCTTGTTTAGCACCAAGCCTGGACTAACCCCCTCAGCGACACACAATGAGGAGACAGGGACACAGATGCCCATGTGGCAGACAGCATATCGGGTGTCAGAGGCTGTCCAAAAGGACATTAGAAGGGAAGTGGAGGAGATGCTGGATTTAGAGGTAATCCACAGATCCCACAGTCCCTGGGCCTCACCCATAGTCCTTGTACCCAAGCCAGATGGCTCAACTTGTTTCTGTGTGAACTATCGTGGACTGAATGCAGTCACAAAGTCAGATGCCCACCCGATGCCCTGGATGGACGAACTCCTGGACAAGTTGGGAGGCGTGACCTACCTTACGACCATCAACCTGACAGAAGGGTATTGGCAGGTAGAGTTGATAGACAGGGCTAACATAGAAACATAGAAACATAGAATTTGACAGCAGATAAGGACCGCTTGGCCCACCTAATCTGCCCATTTCCTACCTAACAGATAAGCTGCAGATCCTAATTAACCAACAGCTTACTTCCTCCTACCCCCCACTAGGACTGCCTTATATCTGTCCCATGCATTCTTGAATTACCCCACTGTTCTTGACTCCATGACCTCCTCAGAGAGGCTGTTCCATGCATCCACAACCCCTCTCTGTGAAAAAATACTTCCTCACATTACCTCTGAGCCGTCCTCCCTCAATCTTCAAATTGTGCCACGTTGTTCTTGCACATCTCTTTTTCTGAAAGATGCCACCCTCTTGGACTTTGTTGATTCCCTTGAGGTACTTGAAAGTTTCTATCATGTCCCCTCTCTCCCTCCCTTCCTCAAGGGTATACATATTAAGCTCCTTTAGCCTTTCTTCATATGTCTTCCGGTGCAGACCCTGCACCATTTTGGTTGCCCTCCTCTGGACAGCCTCCACTCTGTCTATGTCTTTGCAGAGATGGGGTCTCCAGAACTGCACACAGTACTCCAGATGGGGTCTCACCAACTGTCTGTACAGAGGGATAACAACTTCCTGTTTTCTACTATTGATGCCTCTCCCTGTGCACCCCAATATCCCCCCAGCCTTCCTTACTGCCTTATCACATTGCTTGCCCACCTTTAGGTCATCTGATATAATTATCCCCAGGTCCCTTTCCATTTTTACTGTTGTCAGTATCTCACCCCCCATTGTGTACTCTTGTCCTGGGTTTTTGTTTCCCAGGTGCATTACCTAGCACTTCTTTGCATTGAATCTGAGCTGCCATACATTTGACCATTCCTCCAACCTTGCCAAGTCCCTTCTCATCCTTTCCACTCCATCTGGTGTATCAACCCTGTAGCAGATCTTTGTGTCATCTGCAAAGAGACATACTTTTCCTTCCAGTTCCTCTGCAATGTCACTTATAAAGACATTAAAAAAGGACTGGTCCCAGTACTGAACCATGCGGTGCCCCACTAGTAACCCTCCTTTCTTCACTGTGGACTCCATTTACTACTACCATTTGCGTCCTGTTGTCTAGCCAATTTTGTATCCAGGCTACCACCTTGGGACCCACTCCAAGGCTGGCTAGCTTGTGTATTAATCTTTTGTGTGGGACTGTATCAAATGCCTAGCTAAAATCTAGGTAAGCCATGTCCACAGCCCCTCTCTGGTCTACTACTTTGGTCACCCAGTCAAAGAAATCTATTAGATACGTCTGACATGACCTTCCCATCATGTATCCATGCTGCCTTGGGTCCTGTGCCCCACTGGCCTCTAGGTACTCAACAGTTCTTTCCTTCAGAAGTGATTCCATCATTTTACCTACCACTGAGGTCAAGCTAACTGGTCTGTAGTTTCCTGCCTCTGTCCTGCTCCCACTTTTGTGAAGAGGACTCACATCTGCCCTCCTCCAGTCCTCAGGTACCACCCCATCCTCCCATGATTTGTTAAAGAGAGTAGTCAGCAGTGTCATTAGTTCTACCCTTAGTTCTTTTAGAATTCTTGGTTGAATCCCATCAGTCCCCATTGCTTTGTCCATCTTCAATTGTATTAGTTCTTTCAGAACCCTTTCTTCTGTAAATGGACTGATATCGACTCTCATCTTCAGAGTGTTTCTCTTGTTTCGTTTAGGTACCTCATCCTCCTCTTCCTTTGTGAATACTGAGCAGAAATATTCATTCAGTATCCCTGCTTTTTCACTGTCACCCTCTTCCCACATTCCCTTCCCTTTATTAAGCCTCAGTATCCCTCCTTTGGTCTTTCTTCGCTCCCTAATGTACCTATAAAAGGTCTTATCCCCCTTCTTAACAGAGTTGGCTATCCTTTCCTCGGTTTGGGCCTTTGCTATTCTGACTGCCTTCCCAGCCTCTTTCTGCTTTAACTGATAAAGTTCTCTGTCCTTCTCCTTCTGTGTTTCCTTATATTTCCTGAATGCTATCCTTTTCTCCTTAACCTTCCCTGCCACCTCTTTTGAGAACCATAGCGGTTTTTTCCTTCGTTGTGTTTTATTGATTTGCTTTACACAAAGGCTTGTTGCCTCTGTGATGGCTGTTTTGATTACTCTCCATTGTTCCTCCACCCCTCCTTCTTGCCTGTTTGCTAGTGCTTTTCTGAGGCACCTCTCATTTTCTCAAAGTCAGCCCTCCTAAAGTCCAATACTCTTGCTTTTGTATGGCTTGATTGTATGGCTGTGTTTATCATGAACCACACTGTTTGGTGGTCGCTTGTTTCCAGATGGCTACCCACTTCTAAATCTGAGATTCTTTCTCGTCCCCATTTGAAAGTGCCAGGTCTAAGATTGCTCCCTCCTGCATGGGTTCCAGTACTAGCTGTCTGAGGCATGCGCCCTGTAGGGCATCAAGAATTACCCTGCTCCTGGATGTGCCTGCAGCAAAGGTGCTCCAGTTAACATCTGGCATATTCAGGTCCCCCATCAACAATATCTCCCCTTTTTCTGCCATTCTAAGGAAGCCTTCTATAATTTCCTTGTCCATTCCTCCCCTGAGATGGGGGTCTGTATACAACCCCATGTGGATTGTGGTGCCATTTCCTGTCTCCAGGGTGACCCAAGTGTGTCATCTGCTCCTGTTTATTCTTTAGTTCTGTTGCTTTGATCCTTCCTTTACATAAGAGCTACTCCTCCTCCTCTTTTCCCTCCTGTCTGCTCCTGTAGATTGTGTATCCTGGTATGTTGACATCCCAGTCATGGTTCTCTGTGTACCATGTTTCTGTGACTGTCACAATATCCAGGCAACCCTCTTCCATCAAGGCCACTAGTTCAGGGAGCTTGTTACACAGACTACGGGCATTGGTACTCATCACCCTCCACTTTTTGATGGCCTTACCCCTTTTAGCCCTATTCCTGTCCTTACTGCCTTTGCCTTTTTTCACATTTACTTCTGGCCTGCTCCCTAATGACTTCTCTACCTTGGTGTTTACCTCACTAATTACTGTTGTTTGTGGGGGGAGGCTGGGATTTCCCTGCTCCTTTTCAGTGCCTCTCCCTTGGCTAGTTTAAATGCTTGCCAATGAAGCATTTAAACCTCTCACCTAGGATCCTGGTTCCCCGGACAGATGCAGACCATCGCACCAGTATAGGTCTGCATCCCTCCAGGTGGCTCCCCAGTCCCCAATGAAGCCAAAACCCTGGCTCCACACCAGTTTTTCAACCATTCATTGAATTCCCTGGTGAGGAGTACCCTAGCATCACCCTTGCCATAGACAGGCAGCACCTCCGAGAAGGTTACTGTACGCGCTACTTGTCTAAGGCCCCTCCCCAACTCTGCAAATTCCTCTTGCACTGCTCCGATCCCATTCCTAACCAGGTCATTTGTCCCTAGGTGGACAATAACATCCAGCTCCCTCCCTCATGCAGCTGCTCCCACAATCCTGAGGATTCGCTTCCTGTCCCTCCAAGCCATGGCGCCAGGCAGGCACCTTACCTCCCTCTCCCCTTCCTCCCCAATTTCTACCCCCCTAATGATTGAGTCCCCCACCAGGAGCTGTTTCCTTCCCCTGTGGGGTCTCATGCCACCCTCCTGTGGGTCTCCTTTGTGAAGATTCCCAGCATCCTCCTTGGTCTCCACTGCAGGTGCCTCCATAGAGGAACCTCTATCCACCAGAACAGCGAATGAATTGTGGAGAGGTACAGCTGGAGGGATGTAACTCTATTCCACCACCCTCTCCCTTCCTGAGCCCACCCTGGTCCAGCCTCTCCTCTTTCTTGGCAACCTCTGAGGTAGTGGCATTATCCCTGGTGGTCCCTGGGTGGGGGAGGAGGTTTCACGAATCCTAGCCAGGTCAGCCTGGAGACAGGCAACCTCCTCCATCAGACCAGAGAGGTGCCTGCAAATAGGGCAGCATCGCAGCTTCCAGAATATTTCCCGGAACACTACCACCCCACAGCCATGGCACTGCACCACTCCTATCATGTCTTATTTTGTGTCCCCTTTCCTGTTTCTCTGTATGCTTACTTTCTCCTCTCCTTACAACTCTCACCCTTCCTGTTCTGGGACAGTAACTTCCTATATTCTTCAGTAGCCTCCTTCTTCCTTGCTCAGTGTCAGACCACCAGCAGCTGGGGAGTGAGCTACTTTTTTCCTTTAGGGTTGACAAAACCAGTGTTTCTCTATGATCCTTCCCTTCCTACTGTCAAACAGGAAGTTCCTGTTGACAGTCAAATCCAGTGGCTATAAAAGTAGAACTGGCTTAGGGTGGGTGGGATGGAGGGCAATTAGTAAGAAAAAAGGCTAGCAACAGAAAGTTGTAATTTGAGTCACCTACTTTTATAGTGTCTAAACCACACCCCCAACTAAGCTCTCTTTCCTCCTACTGGTTTAACAAAGTAAACTGATACAGAACCCTTGCCAGCACAGAACATACATTGACTTTCTTTCTTTTTTTTTAAACCCAAAATAAGGCCCCTTCTACTTCTAATAAAGTATCTGTTTGCTTAAACTCAACAGACACTGACTCCTGCTAAGGTATAAGTGTTAAATTAATAAGAAAATGTAACTTCTTTCAGTTAGCTGCTTTCTGCTCTACAAGCAAGGCTAGCAACAGAAAGTTGTAATTTGAGTCACCTGCTTTTATAGTGTCTAAACACCCCCCCAATTAAGCTCTCTTTACTCCTACTGGTTTAGCAAAGTAAACTGATACAGAACCCTTCCTAGCACAGAACACACACTGACTTTCTTTCTTTTTTTTTAAAACCCAAAATAAGGCCCCTTCTACTTCTAATAAAGTATCTGTTTGCTTAAACTCAACAGACACTGACTCCTGCTAAGATATGTGTTAAATTAATAAGAAAATGTAGCTTCTTTCTGTTAGCTACTTTCTGCTCTACAAGCAAGGCTAGCAACAGCCTTGCAACAGGGCTAGGGATAGGTCAGCCTTCATCACTCCGATAGGCCTATTTGAGTTTAAATTAATGCCTTTCAGAATGAAGAATGCCCCAGCCACTTTTCAAAGGTTGGTGAACCAGGTGTTAAATGGTGCTGAGGAGTACGCCATGGCGTACCTGGATGACATTTCCATCTTTAGCACCAGCTGGGAAGAACACCTATTCCACGTTAGGGAAGTGCTGGGCAGGATACAGAAGGCCGGGCTCACTGTCAAAGTCGAGAAGTGCCAGGTGGCTATGGGAGAAGTGGCATACCTCGGGCATGTGGTAGGCCAGGGACAACTCTGTCCTAACCAAATAAAAAGAGAGGTAATCCAGGCATGACCCAGACCAGAAACTCAGAAGCAGGTCAGGAGTTTTCCCGGGACAGCAGGGTACTATAGAAAATCTGTACCCAATTACAGTGCCCTGGCTGCCCCCCATCTGACCTGACAAAGAAAAGGATGCCCATAGAAATTACCTGGAGCCCAGCTTGTGAGGAAGCCTTTTCCAAACTAAAGGAGGCACTGTGCAGTGCTCCTGTTTTGACAAGTCCTGACTATAGTAAAACCTTTATAGTTCGGACTGATGCTACAGATGTGGGTATTGGGGCTGTTCTGAGTTAGACATCCAGCCAGGGGAGTGATCACCCAATAGCCTACCTGAGTAAAAAGTTACTTCCCAGGGAGCAGGCATACTCCACGGTGGAAAAGGAGTGTCTGACCATAGTGTGGGCCCTAAATAAATTGGAGCCATACTTCCATGGGCAGCATTTTGTGGTGCAGACTGACCACAACCCCCGGTTTGGCTGACGAAGATTGGGAAAAACAATGGTTGATTGCTAAGATGGAGTCTTGCTTTGCAAGAATATGACATGAAGATTCAACATAGGGCTGGAAAACAAAATCAGAGCTCAGATGGGCTGTCCAGGGTCTATGAGGAGTGAACTGATTTGGGAAGCTCATCTCATGCAAGGGGATATAGCCATCAAATTCAGTCTAGGTGGGGAGGAATTGCCGCACTTGGACAGCTGGTTCTGATCCATGTATCATTTTTTGTAAATATAAAATATTTGGGGAGGGTCTGTCAGGAGGAACTGCAGTCTTACTGAAACTGATACATCAAATGCCCCAGGGATAAGTTCAAAGGGCAGGAGGTAGCTTAAATTGCAGATATCCGAGGTACAATTATCTTGCTAGTTTGCTTTGAAAGCAGGAACCAAGATATCCATTTTATAATGCCCTCAGGGAAATCCTTTGATTTGCTCTAGGTGTCATGAGGAAAAGGACATATGCAATTGCTTTGGGTTATCCAGTGAATTACATCAAAGAGTCTTTGATGTCTGTGGGAAACAGATCGTAGACTGGTTCAAGAAGTCCAATATGCATGTGTTGAGGGGTGTCGTCTAAGGAAGCCAGAATTACATTAAAGAGGCTTTGATGTCTGTGAAGAGCAGATCACAGACTGGTTTTGCCAGGTCACATGGAGAGAGGAGATTCATTGGTCACTTATTTTGTTAAAATATCTTATTAGGACATCTTACGTTATAAAATATAAATGTTAATACACCAAGGCGGAGTTAGGTGACCTCAGAGAGAAGGCCGGCTCAAGACTGCTTTGAAATATACTGAGCAGACCTTACACCGTGACATTATTGTTCTCTGACTGAGAAAAGAGGAACAACAAAGCACTGAAAGATTAAGAAGTAAGGAGACCTTAGATAAAAGCAGTATGAGTGTATGTATTGCAGGGATTTGTACTTTTATACCGGTTTTGTTTTTGAGGCTATATGTGTTGGAATATCTTGTTGTGTATTTTACTGTTTTCCTATTTTACCTATTTTAAAGTAAAAAATATATATTTTGAAAACAGAAACTGCCTGGTGTGCCTTGAAACTTCTTTTTATATAAGTGAAGCTTAGATGGTTATAGTTGACACTGTGCATGTGCTTATTGTGATACCAAACTTGGAAATAGATAAGAGATCTCTAGGTCTTGCATAGAGTTCTAAGGGTTCATTTTGTTATACCCCGTTAGGTGCCTGTAGGCAAAGATATCTGGCCTCCCAAAGACAGAATTATCTGAGCCTGACAATTGGGTGCCCTAACAAGAGGTTATCAGTTTGAATCCCTCCAGAACTTGGGACTAAGGTCACTCAAACCCACAAAACAGACAGGAGGGTTATCTTGTTCTGTTAAACTGTTCACAATTCTATGTTCAGTCATTGGCACTTTAAGAGTAGAGGGCTGACCTGCTGATTGAGGTTATGACAGTGCCTAGTGGCCTTTCTCAGGGTTCAGTACTTGTGCCATTAATGTCTAAAATGTTCATTTCTGATGTCATCAAACAAGTTTATTGCTAGTCTGCCAAGTATGCAAATGACTCCAGAATCAGGGGCCTTGTAAGACCATGGCTGAAGTTACTTGAATACAGGATGATCTTGAGTACATTTCTGCCTGGGCATCTAAGTGGGAGATGTGCTTACATAGAAACATGTAAACGTTGAAGCTGCCTACAGATAAGGGCTTCCAGGCCCATCCAGTCTGTCCTATTTCCCTACCTATAGTGATACTGCAGGCCCTAATCAGCCTGCAGTCCTCCCTCCTTATCCTTCAAGATCCCTTTGTGTTACCCCATGTGTTCTTGAATCCTATAACTGTGTCTGCCTACACCACTTCTGCTGGCAGACTGTTTGATTTGTATACCACCCACCTCTGTGAAGAAGTACTTCCTGACACTACTTCAGAACCCCCACAACTTATATTGTGCCCTCTCATCCTTGAGCATCTTTTTCTTTGGAAGATGATACCCTCCTGCACCCTGTTTTTCCCTCTGAGGTATTTGAATGTTATAGTCATATCCTCCCTTTCCCTCTTGTTCTCCAAGGTGTACATATTTAATTCCTTCAGTCTTTCCTCATAGGGTTTTTGATGCAGGCCCTTCACCATTTTGGTGGCCTTCTTCTGTACCAACTTTACCCTGTTCCTGTCCTTTTGAAGATGGGGACTCCTGAACAGGGCAAAGTACTGGAAGTATGGGCTCACTAATGACCTATATAATGGGATTGTTGCCTCCATTCTTCTGCTGGTGATTTCTCTGCGTATGAATCTCTGTATCCTGCTAGCCTTCCCTGCTGCCTTGTCACACTGCTTAGTTACCTTTAGATCATCAGAGATGGTTGCCCCCAGGTCCCTTTCCTGTTTTGAGCCTGCTATAGTCTACCCTCCCAGATGGTAAGTTGTCCCTGTGTATCTGTGCCCCATGTGAATTATTTTGCACGCTTTAGCATTGAAATGCAGCTGCCAATTCTTTGACCATTCCTCCAGCCTTTTCAGGTCTCTTCTCATTCTGCTCCCCCCCCCAGTGTGTCCCCCCTGATGCAGAGCTCTGTGTCATCTGTGAATAGGCATATCTTCCCTTCTAGACTCTGTGCAATGTCACTTATAAAGACATTGAAAAGGACTGGACCTAACACAGATCCCTGAGGTACCCCACTGATCACTCTGCCTATCCCAGAGCATATTTGTTTTACCACCACCCTCTTAGTACTATTGTCTGGCCAACTCTCCACCCATCTCACTGCTTTAGAACCTACTCCTGGGTTCCCCAACTTGTTTATTAGCCTTCTATGTGGAACAGTGTTGAAGGCCTTGCTAAAATCCAGATATGCCACATTCACTGCTCCCCCTTGATCCACTTCCTGGTTACCCAGTCAAAGAACTCTATGAGGTTTTTCTGGCATGACCTCCTCCCAGTGAAACCTTACTGCCTTGGGTCCTGCAGGCCATTGGTTGCTAAGTGTTCCACTATCCTTTCCTTCAATAGTGTTTCCATTACCTTGCACACTACTGAGGTCAGACTGACTGGCCTGTAGTTTCCCACCTCCTCCTTGTTTCCACTTTTGTACAGCGGGACTGCATCTGCCCTCCTCCAGTCTGCTGGTACCTCCCTAGATTCTAATGATAGGTTAAACAAGGCTGTCAGAGGTGCAGCCAACACCTCCTTTAATTCCCTCATTATCCTGGGTGCACACAATCTTGTCCCATTGCATTATCATCTTTTAGTGTTGTGTGTTCCTAAAGGACCCTTTCCACATAAAAATGACTTGTGTCCAGCTCCCGCCCCTTTATGCCTCTGTCCCTTCTTGTTGGCCCATTGACTGTTTCCTCCTCTGTGAATACTGAACAAAAGTATTTGTTTAATATGTTCGCCTTTTGGTGGTCTTTCTTCACACAATGCCCATCCTTATCTTTCAGCCTCACTATCCATCCCCTTGCTTTCCTTTTTTCATGTATGTACCTAAACAAAGTTTTAGCCCCTTTTTTCATTAAATTTGCAATGCTTTCCTCTGTTTGCACCTTCACACTCCAAACTACCTTCCCTGTCTCCCTCAGCTTTTTCAGGCAACTCTACTTCTCCACCTTCTCCTGTGTTTGCTTGCATTTACTAAATGCCTTCTTCTTTGCTCTCACTTTTTCTGCCAACTCCTTAGAGAACCACAGTGGTCTCCTTTTTCTCTTACCCTTGCTGAACTGTTTGACATAGAGATGTGTCACTCCATCAATACCCTCTTTGATAGTTGTCCACTGGTCCTCCACTCTCCCCATATTCCCTCCCCCTCTAGGGTGTCTCTCAGGCAATTTCTTATTTTCCTGAGATCTGCACTCCTGAAGCCCAGGATTTTTGCCCTTGTGTGGTTTGATTCTGGCCCACTTATTACTTCAAACCACACTGTATGGTGATCACTGTTCCCTAGGTTTTTCCCTACTAAAACCTCCAACACACTGTTCCCATTTGTAAGTACTAGGTCCAGTAGTACCCCTCATGAGTAGGTTCCATGACTAGTTGTTTCAGCAATGCCTCCTGTAGGGCATCTAAGATGTTCCTGCTATTGGCTGTTGCTCCTGCGGGGCAGCTCCAATCCACATCCGATAGGTTGAAGTCTCCTACCAGAACCCCCCACCTTTTGTGCCATAATTTGGATTGCTAGGATCATATTCTTTTCTACCTCTTCCCCCTGTGTTTGTTTATTTATTTATTTGAAATATCTGATTTACAACCTTTGAGCCATGAGGCTCATTTACAAAGGTACCTTGTCACAGGGAGGACAGACTAAGAAACAGGTTACAATTGACAGAGGAAAAAGCCGTCATGTATGGTTTTACAGACATTGTCAACATATATTATATATAGGTACAGAAAAATCGATATTTACATAGGCAGAGCAGAGAGAAAGGACAAAATATATAAATATAGTTTGAGAGGTTGCTGTCCATAATGGACTTTGACAGAGGTATGGGTTATGGTGGGCATGCGAGCACAGGCTAGTTGCAGTTACAGGCGCAGATATTGAGGAGGTGGTTGCGGAGTGCAACTTTAAAATGGGAAATCTTGGGTGTGCTAGTGATGGTGGTTGGGAGCACATTAAACCAAACAGGGGCCTTGTGGTGGAAGGATCTCTGGGCAAGGGCAGTTTTTACTCTGGGTACTGCCAGTATAGCTTTCTCTGAGTTGTGGGTGATGATGGAGTGGGTGGCAAGTTGGCTGTCTATAGACCACCATCCGTGTGGATAGCTGCCTCCTTCCTCCCTTCTAGTATGACCAACACTATCTCCTCCCTTCTCTTTTCTCCCTGGATTTCCATGGCCTTTATGCTGTTTCTCACATAAAGAGCCACTCCGCACCCTTTCCTGCATACCCTGTGCCTCCTGAACAGAGTGTAACCTGCTACAGCCACTTCTCTGTCTTGGTTGTCATTGCACCAGGTCTCTGTGATGACCACTTTGTCCAGATCTGCTTCCACCATGGTAGCTTCTAGGTCACCAATCTTGTTGCTCAGACTATGAGAATTTGTACACATGGCTCTCTAGGATGTATTTCTTTCCCCCTCCTTATTCTTTTCTGCCCATCCTAACTTTGTCCACTATCCTTTCTTGCAGTAATTATTTCTTCCAACTCTATGACTTAATATTTTTGAGAGTATTTTGTTTTCCTCCATCTGGACTCCCAGAGATGATGTTGTGAGCTTTGGGGGGGCAGATTCTACCTCCCATCCACTTTCCACCTCTACCATTGGCTAGTTTAAATTCTTGCTGATCAAGCATTTAAACTGTTCACTAAGGATCCTGGTCCCTTTCTGGATGGATGCAGGCTGCCTCCCTTATACAGGCTTGCATCCCACCAGGTGGTATCCTAGTCCATCATGAATCCAAACCCCTCCTCCCCACACCATTCCTTCAACCATGTGTTGAATTCATAGATGCTGACTGTCCAAGTGTCTTCTTTGCCATAGACAGGCAGTAGCTCTGAGAAGGACACAGATGTTACTGCCTGTTTAATGCCCCTCCCCAACCTTCAAAACTCCTTCTTTATGTATCACATTCCTACCTCATCCCTTGCCAGGTCATTTGTCCCAGGAGAACAATGACATCCAGCTCCCCTCTCCTTGGTATCACCCTTGCAATCCTCTCCCCAGCCCTCTAAACCATGCCTCCAGATAGGCGCTTAACCTCCCTCTCCCCCATACTCCCTGTTCCCAACTTGATTTCCCTGACAATGGAGTCCCCCACCAGGAATTGCTTCCTCCTCTTCTGGGGTCCTCTGCTGCCCACCCTCAGGGGTTCATCCTGGATGACCCTCCCATCCCCTTGGTAACTACCTCAGGTGCTACCTTGGGACCTTCCCGCTCCTTCAACTATGTGTACAAGTTCAATAGTGTCACCAGATGGGGGATGTGTCTTTGCACCACTGCCCTCACCCTCCCTGAGCTCACCATTGTCCATCCACTCCCTCTGCTAGGCAACCTTTGAGTTAGTGGAGGTTGACTTGGTGGCCCCTGGGTGTTTCCCTGAATCCTATGCAACTCCATCCTGAGATGGGAAACTTCCACCTCAGCACAGGGAGGTGCCTGCAGAAGGACTGCATCATCCAGAAGGTCCTCCTGAATACTGCTGCCTCACATCCATTGCATTGCACCACTCCCATCATTTTCCTTTTGATGCTGTTTACTTTACTTACATAAGTCCCCTTCTCACTTTTTGTTTCCTTCTATAGTGTGTAACCTCTCCCCTGTCTTACACTAGCCCGTAGATTCTGTACTTATTTCTTGGTTAACCCCCTGGTTTTCCCCATCCCTTGCTTAGCTCTACACTTATTCTAGTACTTACTCTAGTAGCTTACTTCATCTATAGGGAGGTGGATCAGGGGAGGTAGTGGACATGGCCTATCTGGACTTCAGCAAGGCCTTTGACACGGTGTCACATAGAAGACTACTACACAAACTGGGCAATACAGGTGTGGGCAGGACAGTAGTGTGGTGGATAGGTAACTGGCTGGGTGGCAGGACACAGAGGGTGGTGGTAAATGGCTGTCACTCCACAGAGGGAAGAGTGACCAGTGGGGTACCACAGAGATCAGTGCTGGGACTGGTACTATTCAATATCTTCATCAGTGACATTGGGCAGGACCTAGAAGGCAGAATTTCCCTGTTTGCTGATGACACAAAGCTCTGTAACAGAGTGGACACACTAGAGGGTGTAGACAGAATGAGAAGGGACATGCAGAAACTTGAAGAATGGTTAGGGGTTTGGCAGTTGAAATTCAATGGAAAGTGCAAGATAATGCATATGGGGCACAGAAACCCTGGCATAATTTATCAGTTGGGAGGTGAGGGTATAGCATGCACCAAGCAGGAAAGGGATATTGGGGTTATCATCTCTGATGACCTCAAGGTAGGGAAACAGTGTGACAAGACAGCAGGTAAAGCAAATAGGATGCTGGGATGCATAGGCAGGAGCATCACCAGCAGGAAAAGGGAGGTTATAAGTCCACTATACAAGACACTAGTGAGGCCCCACCTGGAGTACAGTACACAGTTCTCTGGAGACCGTACTTACATAAGGACATATACAGGGTAGAGAAGGTTCAGAGGAGGGCAACAAAGATGGTACAAGGACTGAATCACAAGTCCTGTGAGGGCAGGTTGAAGGAACTGAATATGTACTTCCTGGAAGAAAGGAGGGAGAAAGGGGATATGATAGAGATACACAAATATCTTACAGGGAGGAACAGGGTGCAGGAATACACTATTTTAAGTGAAAAAGATGTTCCAAGTCTAGAAGGCATGGAATGAAGTTGGAGGGTGGACGATTCAGAGGAAACATGAGGAAGAATTTCATCACAGAACAGGTGGTGGACAAGTGGAACACCCTACCAAAGGAAGTGGTGGGGGCTGAAACAATTACAGGGATTTAAGAATGCATGGGATAGACATAAAGGAATTCTGGAGGTCAGGGTTAAGGGACAACAGACTTCTTGGAAAACATAAAGTGAACTTACAAGCTCAAATGGGCAGACTGGGTGGGTAGTAGGCCCTTATCTGCTGACACTGTCTATGTATCTATGTATCACTTGAGCTCAGGTTTTAGCCACAACATTGTTGAAGTTCCCACTCCCCCATAAGTTTTTTTGTTTTGTTTTGTTTGGTCTACTTCTTTCTCTCTCTGTCTCTCTCTCTTGTTCTCCTAACTCATACTCCCTAGGATACTGATCCTGGCAACTAGTAGTACTGAACTGTTTGCCTTGGTGGTTTCCACTTTCCTTTATGCAGCAGAAAGCTGTTAATGGCCTCCAGTGGTGTGCTTTATAAAAATGGATGACCCCAGGTTCAACAATAACAACTGCAAAGTTATGCATTTTGGGGCTAAAAATAAAAATCACCCTTATTATTTATGTGGGAAATTGCTTTTAGAGAAATCTAATGATGGAGACTTGGGGTTGTTGTTTCTAATTATTTAAAATCGCACTAACAAATTAATGAAACCATAGAACAAGCCAATAAAATGTCTTGGTCCATGCATAGAAATATTAGATCAATTAATCATACTATTTTTGCACAATTGTACAGAATGTATGCATGCTCACACTTAGATTCCTCTTCTTAACTGTGGTGCCCATACAAGAAAGGAGATATTAGGCAATTAGAGAAGATGCAAAGGAAAATTAGAAATTGCTGGCCTCAGGGATCTGCCATATCAGGAGGACTTGGTTTGATGTGATTAGAAACTTGTGCAAGATGGCGGTAGTGCTGGGCTGCCTGTAATGTGGGAAGTGCGTTGCAGCATTTTATTTGTTGTTTATTTGTTCTTTCTAAGGTTTTACTTATGTTTTTAGGCAATGTTTAGTTAGGTAGGGGAGAGCAATGAGGGCAATTTAAGTGAGCTAGATTGAGAAGACAGCTTTTTTGTTTTAGAGAGGGACAGTTTGCAAGTCATCTTAACTGGAGCAGCTTGCAGCAGTAGCAGTCCTTGGTGGTCTGGAGTTCTTCAGTGGATTATTGGAGTGGACTTTGTTTGTCTGGTTAGTGCAGACTCTATGGAGTGCATGGTCAAGTCTTCTGGTGATCTACTGTTTATTGCTGTCACGTTGGCTTGACTGGGACTCCGGTCTTGCTGTTTATTTTGGATTTCAGACACTGACTGCCTCCCAGGTGACTGCTGGAATTGGAAATGGAAGTAGTCTAGATTGCGTCCAGTTTATGGGTCCTGTCTGTTAGAGTGACAGAGGAACATGCTGACCTGGACATCAGTGGGGTTGTCAGCATGGAGTGCAACAGTAAGGAGTCCCTGATATAGTGATTGGCTTGTGTGGAGTTCCTAGTAGTGGAATCGGGTAGGAGTCTCCTGCTTTAATTTTATTTGTTGGACGTTTTGATTTTATCTGCTGAAGGAGTTCTGACCTCCAGGGTAGTGAGAGGTCCCTGGTTGTTACTTTGCTGGCTATTGGCAGCTGAGTTGTCCAGTTGCCCAGTTAGTTATAAGACTGGTTCCCTGTTCCTGGTGAGAGCGGAGCATTGATATGACGGTCTTCTCTTCGAGAACTAATTACTTTTGTGAACTTGTTATTGGACCACTTCTGCCTACTGCCTATGATTTGTTGACCCAAGTGTTCTACACAGACAGTGGTGAGAGCCTTATCTGGTGCCGATTCCTTGGTTTCAAATTCTGTTGAAGTGTGTCAGAACTACCTGGCCCCAAACGATTAGAGTGCAGCACTCTTAACTGTTCCTTTTCCTGTGAGAGAGGATCAGGATGGTTGATTTGTTTGTGATAATGTACATACGAACTAAGCTGAACTAGAGACAATCTTGCAGACTGTGTGTTCTCTCCCCTCCTTAAGGACACTATTTATTGTTGTATTTTTGGGTGGTGAGACTGGGGTTATTTTTGGGGGGGGGGGTGAGTTTTAGAATTGTGAGAGAGAGTGAGTGAGTGAGTGAGTGTTGTATGATTGGTTATGTTGTGCAATTAGGTAATCTGAGCCTGAGTGGAAGTTCTGGGTTTTAATGTGGTTCTAATATGTGCCTGGGACAGTGTTCAGAAAGGAGCAGCTACTCAGTGGCTCTCCTCCATAGTTTAAGACCCTTCAAGCTCCTGCTACTTTCTTCTGAGATGTATAGGATATGTTAGGCACTGGTAATTGCCTGTAAGAGGAGGTCTGGTGGAGGGTTGGCTTGAGTGGCTGCCGAAGAGTCCTGTATTCAGTTGGTGAGACTGAAGAGATACCCTGGGGTGAAATGGATGCTGGAGAGGGGTTCTCCCTGTCTGGTGCCCATAACCAAGGGCTCCATTGTGAATAATGGGCAGCTAGCTGATCCAGCAGTCCCCCTCATCCTTCTCAGATTGTGTTATGCAATGCCAGGTCAGTGAGGAACAAGACTGCCATAGTGGCAAATTTGATTGCGTCAGTTGACCTGGCTTGCATCATGGAGACCTGATTGGATAAAAACACAGCTCTCATATTGGAGACAGAAGTGCCAGCTGGGTACTCCATGATACACACCCCGAGACAGGAGCACAGAGGCAGGGGAGTGGATCTTTGTTTTAAATTTAGCCTGGGACTCATGATGCTACCCACAGGTCCTACCAGGTCATTTGAGTGTGTGGCTGCGTGGGGAAGGGCTTGGCATTAGCTACAGAATCCTCCTGGCCTATCACCACCCACAGGTTCTGGGGGTGAATTTTTCAAGGAATTCAAGGAGCGCATCACTGGCCTACTGTTGGAGTCCTCCAGGTGGTTAATTCTGAGGGACTTCAATGCTTGAGTTGATGATGAGCTCTTGACTTTTGTATGCGATCACCTCAAGAGCATGGGGACACTGGGCCTGCCACAAAATGTCACCTCAGTGACCCACTTGTGTGGCCACACACTAGACTTGGTATTTTCCATTCCTTGACCTGGGAGTAGATCCAGTTGTGTGGTCAGATCATAGTATCATGAGGTTCAGGTTAGTAACCCCCTCAGAAGTCCCTGCCTCTATGGAGACGATCTGGTGCTGCCCTTTACGGAGATTGTCCCCAATGGGACTATTATTGTCACTAGACCTATCGGGGTTGAGGGTTACCTGTGTGATGGGGGCAATGGAGGCAGTGGCAGCATATAATAGTGGCATTGTTGACATTTTTGACTGTATCGCACCTGTCTATGTCCAACCCCTATCTACCCATAGGAGAATTCCTTGGTTTGATGAGGAACTGTGGGAATTGAAGACTAGGGATCAGAGGTTAGAAAGATGCTGGATGGGTTGGAGGACAAGTTTGGCCCTGCAGTCCCATTATAAGGACAATCAGAAGGCAATCTCTCTTAAGAAGGCAGCTTTTCTGTTGAGAGAGATTGTTTCAGCAAGGAACAGACTGGCTCAGCTCTTCTGTATGGTTGATGGGCTTTTACATCCAGCCTGTCTCCATGTGGGAGGAGCTGATTCTAGTACAAGATGTGATAAGTTTGCTTTGTTCTTTGCCAACAAGGTATCCTCCATCAGGTCTGAGATATCTTCCAGCATCTTTCATGGGGATTGCAGGGCTTTTTCTGTGACATGCCAAAGCACTCCTCTTATGTGGGCTGAATTTGACCCAGTTAAGGTAGAGGAGGTGATGTCAAAGCTTCAGCCAACACTTTGTGATCTTGACTCAGGTCCAACCCTACTTTGGTCAGATGTTTGGACCTGATTCGACCTGTGGTTGCTGATATCATCCAGAGGTCCTTGAGGAATGGAGTCTTCCCATTGGCCTTAAAAGAGGCCTTGGTTAGACCCCTGTTAAAGAAGTCCTCATTGGAGCTGAACTGACTCAGCAAATACATTTTTAGGGAAGGTTATTGAAAAGGTGCTGGCCATTCCTCCTGAGGGGTGTCTTGCCTACTCCTACACCTATGAGGTCTTTCAGTCTGGATTTACAGCTGGGCATAGCATGGAGGCTGCCCTGATGAAGGTATTGAATGACCTTCTGATTGAGAGAGACAGGAGGGAACATACCATCTTGATTCTCCTGGATCTCATGGAGACATTTGATATGGTGGACCATGGGGTGTTACTTGACTGGCTGTGGTTCTGGTGAGGCATGTCTGGTATAGTCTTCCAGTAGTTTAGGTCATACCTGATTGGCAGGTGCAGAAGGTGGTGATGGGGCTTGCCTCATCTAGCCCGAAGCCTCTGATCGGTGGAGTTTCACAAGGGTCAGTCTTGTCACCACTGTTGTTCACTGTATATATGCTGCCACTGGGGGACATCATCAGGCAGTATGGACTGGGTTTTCATTGCTACGCTGCTGATATCCAGCTATACCTGTCCTGTGCAGAGGGTAGTCAGATGGCAGATTCCATGATTAACAGCTACCTTGCTGAAATCCAGGCTTGGATGTCTCAGAACTGGTTAAGGCTCAATCCAGACAAGACTGAGGTGTTGGTGGTGGATCCAGATTATGGTGGTGGGGGTGGGACACAGTGGGAGCCCCCCAGTCTTGTCCTTGGGTGATATCTCTGGTCCCATCTGCACAGGTCAAGGATCTGGGCATAATCCTTGATGATGGCATAACATTTGATGCTCAGGTGTCAGCTGTCATTAAGAGTGGATTTTATCACCTGAGGAATATTGTCCAGATCCAACACCATCTACCACCTGTGGACCTGAACTCACTGATACACACTTTTGTCACATCTAGACTAGACTATGGCAATGCCCTTTACTTGGGGCTTTCTGGATGTAATCTCTGATGGCTGCATCTGCTGCAGAATACAGTGACTTGATTGTTGTTGGGTGCATGAAGATATGATCATATTACACCCATTCTCCTTGGACTGCACTGGATGCCAGTCAGATGGAGGATTGTCCTCAAGGTCACTTTACTGACCTACAAGGCTCTGCATGGTTGGGGACCAGTCTACCTACAAGATCTCCTCATGCCCCATTGCCCATCTCAGACTGTCTCTTCTGCCAAGGGTCACCTCCTCCAAGGGTGAGGCATAAGAATTCCAGTGGTCAAGCCTTTTCAGCAGCAGTGCCCACCCTTTGGAACTCTTCTCCTCAACAACCTTGGGAGGCACCCTTGGTGGAATCCTTTAAAAAGGGTTAAAAACCTTTTTTATTTCACCAGCCATTTGATGTTTTTTTTAAATATTATGTTCTATTAAATGGTTTCCTGTATTTGCTACTTTGCTCTGTATTGTATTGCTGTATGGTTACTTGTTTTAGTGTGTGTTTTTAAATTGTATTGTGAATCACTCTGAGTCCCTGGAGATGGACACTATATAAATAAAATATCTGTCTATCTGCTGTATCTAACTAGGAGCTAGATTTTCAGAGCCCCTGTCAATCCCACAGCTGTGGAGAAAAAAATAAATGGCACAAGTGAGTTGCTATTTGCTGAGCTGCAGTTTTTCCTGCTGCTATGGTATTTTCAAAGGTGGAGCTGGTTTATGATCAGCTCCATGATTTACAGTTGCTTGTGGCCATTTTTTGGTGCAGGTGTGGGAAAATGTCAATCCTGGTGGGACCAAGCATACCATCTCCTGCAGTGGTGCTGGCTGAAAATGCAAAGCTCCACAGGTGAGAAGAGTTTGTCCCAGAGAAGTGGCTGTAGTGTGTGACTTAGTTTCCAGACCAGCTGAAAATCAAGACCCAGTTGTCTAAGGGGGGGAGGCCTTAGTCTTAATACATAACACTGTAAATAAATTCTAGCAAGAGCCAATACAGCTGCATCTGAGATCTGGCAGAACAAGGCACTGTCGGCTGTGTCCAAGATGGCCACCAGAGTTTTATGCACATGTGCAATGACTCGTACATGTGCACTGAACTCTGGCAGCATGGCAGCAACTCCAGAAGCCATCTTGGATATGGTGGACAGTGCCGTGCTCTGCCAGTACAAATGGACAAAATAGTGCAGTGGATGTGCAGTGATTGCAGTTCATCTCCACTATTTAAAAAGACCATTCAGTATCCAGTAAGCACCCTTTTCTCAACAGTGATAGCATGATGTCTGCAGGGCTATGCCCACTGCAGCCGTAACAAGAAACACTTCCTCCCTACTCTTATACTGGTACTAGAACCAAGGAAATTGGGCTTAAAATTATTAAATGCTCAGAAAAAGAGTCATCCCAATTTTATGTTGATAATAATGGGAAAGAACTTCTCAGAGTTCCAAATCAGCAAACTGGTACCAGAAACAGTCTATGTACAATTGTTTATAAATTGTGAAAAATGCAGCAACTTACAAATTTATCACACTGTACGTAGAATAGTGAAAAAAATCGAAGTGGTTTAGGTTCTCAAACAAGTATAATGGTTGGTACATGTAAACATATTCATCAGCTGTCTGAATGTAAGCCTGATGTGTTCCACTGGGAACAGTTACAGAGTTTACTGTTTAGTCAGTATTATTTTTCAAGTTTCAGACACAAAAAGATTGAGGCTGGTAGTAACTTCCCATGAAAATGCTTGTTTTAATATAAATTACATTTCTTCATCGCACCATCTCATGGATTCATGTAGATACTAACTTCCAATGAAAAATGTTTTTTACATATAAATTGCACTCCAATATTGCACATCTCAAATATAAAATAAAATACAGCTATGGTGCAGGCTCAAACTGCAACTGTTGTGCTCTGTGTTTCAACACCAAACTGCAGTTGCAATAGTAAAGTGCTTGTACTGTGAAAAAGGTTCAGCCTGTGAAGGAAGTTAAAGTGCAAGTAATTATTAGTACCTTGCTCAAAGCTGTAGAGAAATAATATAAATTTCTTTTACTGTATAGGATCACTGAATAGCAGATCAAGGGTCAAAGGTCACAACAGAGCACAGACTATGAGCAAGCCCATATGAGTTGTTTGCTGCTTATAATGTTCCAAAGGTTTTAAAGCAGTGCAATTTCATCACAGTATACCATACAGCCTCTTAGAGACCTAGAGTGGAAAACAATGTTCCTTAATATTTAAGACAGTTTTAAATCCCCAGCTGGTTAGTACAAATAGTAACTGCTTGTCTCTTTGATATGTATGATTATGTCTGACTCAAATTCAGGTATGTCTAATGACAGACATGCAGTTTATATATCAATCCTCAATGTTTCTTGAGCATAAATATGAGTGTTCTCCAAAAGATAGAACAGACAGCACAGTAAATCAAACCATTTTGTAGCAGCAGGCTAAATGAGCTCATGGAAGAACATGGCACTATCCGCTCTGTCCAGCATGGCCGCCGGAGTTTCCTGCACATGCATGACAACTCATACATGTGCACTTGGCCTTAGCAACCATCTTGGACACAGCAGACTGTGCTGCGATGCCACAGAGTTCAGTGCACATGTTCGAATCATTGCGCATGCACAGAAAACTCTGGTGGCTACGTTGAAGATGGTGGACAGTGCTGTGTTCTACCGACAGACTAAATAGTGCAGTGAACGTGCAATGATTGCTGTTTGCCTCCAATATTTAAAAGTTCATTCAGTATCCAGTGAGCTCTGTTTTCTGTACTGTGCTCTCAAGATGGCTGCAGGGCTATGCCCACTGCAGCCATAAAAATTATCCGTATATGATGACTGAGGGGGGCCTTGAATTTAAACAGGATACTCTGTATATTAGAGGTCATCCTTTCAATGAGATTGGTCAAAAGTTCTACACATTGAAGTGAAAGTATTTCTTCCCACAGAGGGTGGTAAACCCTTGGAACTCACTCCCACGTGCTATAATTATTATTAAGACTAAGGCTGACTTTAAAAATAAACCTGATAAATGTTTTCCTTCAGAGGCCAATATGTAAGCATTAATACCCAACAGGGTGGGCGGTATTGTGCTATACCAGACCGCCCAGGGGCATAATGAGGCCCAACGTCACAGGCGGAGGGCCTTATAGCCCTTGGAAGGTCCGGTATAGCACAATACCACCCACCCTGGAGGGTATTATTGCACTTAGAAAATGGGTACTGTAAAAAAAAAATTTGTTAAAAAATGTTAATGAAAAATAAGTTTAGAGTAAGTTTTGAAACAAAATAGTTCCTCCGCCTGCAGTTGACTATTGTTATGTCTGAAGACAGTACTTAAAAACTGCTTCCTTTTTTTTCTGCAGTATCTTTTCATTCCCTGCTCCTCTCCCCCAACCCCAACAGGAAAACACAGGCACAGAGACTGTCAATTTAATTTGTCTTCCTGCAGTTTCTTGTTGCCGCCCCACACACACACACATACTGTATGCACACATTGCAGGTGAACAATCATGCTATCTGGAGCTGCTTAGAGGGTCAGAAGGTCTGAAGGTGAACGGAGAGTGCTAGTAAAAAAAAAAAATTGCCCCCCCCATATTAGTGTGTCCCCTACTTTGTTTCTGCACCCCACTGATCTAGTTTATTTGTTTAATGTCCTGTCAGTGGAATGAGTTGGGAATGAAGAACTAAAGCTAAATAAATGAGAGAGTACCGCGGCACCTCCACTTTCAGCTTGGATTTGTTTTTAAATCACCCATTTCTGATGGACACTAACATAGCGAGTGCATTGCGAGTCGATCCTCAGGAGGAAATGGGACATCGGAAGAGTCCTGTGCTGTACTTTAGTAGCGAGGTACCAGTGAGATTGTAGTGTTTTGTTTATGAGCGGGTTTGAGCTGGGATACTTAGCAGGGCTACAGCTTTTAAGCTGAGGAGAACAGCAGAATGGGGACAGGGAGCGATGGTGGCAGTTGGTTAAGTTGCAGTAGCCAGAGATGGAAAGACGCTGCCGGTGTGTAGCAGGTACTGGATCGGCTGTTTTTTGGGGGACCGTGAGCATCACTAGCACTTTCATATTACAGCGTGTTGCTGTGGGTAAAACATTTTTATGTTACATACACAAATGTATTCTGTTTGCCACTGACAGTTTTGTGACATGGGGGTGGGTGGAGGGTGGGACTGTCTAATATTTGTTTATGGGCCAGTCTCGGTTACCGAAGAAAAAAAAATGATGGACATTTGAAATTTAAATGTTTTTTGCCAATTAGAAGGCAGACTGGGCACCAGGATTTATGTGATCAGGCTGGCTGGGCTGGTACTTTTAATAGCTGGGCATCTGTTGCCTGATAGATGCCCAGCTAGACTAGTCCCTCAGCCAGTCAGAAGACTCAAATAGTTTAACCCATTTTCTAAGTTTTATTATGGATGAGTCATAGGAGCATTGATTTGCTTATATCTTTTGCTCCTGGATCTACCATAGTATGAACCATAGGAGCTGCATGCACCAATAGTTTGGAGGAGTGGCCAGTGTGTGTAGCTACACTTCAGGCCATTCACCAATGCATGCAGAGCTTGGGGATGGGGACACAGACAATGCTGAAATGGACCTTGCTGTGCCCACTGTGCACTCCCACTATTCTGCACCCCCAACCACAGCAGGGCAATCTACCCCCTTGCCATGCTAGCTCAGCTCTCCAGACATGCAGATGTGGTTGGAGGTAGCAACTGTGACACTCACACTACATTTACAAAATAATGAGACCCACAGTGACCCCCAATCCCCTGCTCAGCGTGGAACAGGAGATCCACTCTGCCACCAGGATAGGCATCCAGTTTGATGCCCATCTGTGTCTGTCGGTTCACTCCCATCCACCTACGTGCTAGTGATGAAAGGCCGCAGACAACACAGAATCATAGAATTTGATGGCAGATAAGGACTGCTTGGCCCACTTAGTCTGCTCATTTCCCTACCTACTGGATAAGTGTCAGATCCTAGTTAACCAACAGTCTATTTCTTTCTACCCCCACAAGAATTACTTTATGTCTGTCCCATGCATTCTTGAATTCCCCCACTGTTTTTGACCCAGCTACATCCTCAGGAAGGCTATTCCATGCATCCACCACCCTTTATGTGAAAAAATACTTCCTCACATTGTCCGCACCTGCCCAACATTAGTGAATGGCATGCCCTGTGGCCTGTCCATATGTGTGGATGTGAGCAGGCTGGGTATGTGCCTAACACACATACCTGACCTGCATTCGTGCATAGAGCCCCATGGTGAGGGAAGCATAGATGCTACCAAAACAGCAATAAATGGCCAAATAGTAAACACTGTACCAGGAAGACAAATTATGATGCAGTTTTAACAGAATATCCACACTCCAATACACAGACTGCACAATGGTTAAGTTGTACATTAGCTAAGCGGGGCTATCTAGCTCGAGACCTTTTTAGACAACAAATAGAAAGAATAAAAGTTATCTGTGACTCGCAATGCAGAACACAACTAAAGATGTTGCAAAGTTTTACTTCATCGGTGTCTCCAGCTTCACATGGTAAAGTTTCTAATTAATAAAATTTTTTTTATAAACAAATTCCACCCCCACAACTTGGCTTGCTTGTACCTACTCCCATCTTCCTAAACCAGTGACATGAGTTCCCCCATCCCATCTACCATCTGTCAAACAATCTACCCACCTCTCCATCTCGCAGTGAGTTCACCACCTGCCAGTAATTCACCTAAATTTCAAAAACTGTATACTTGTCTCCCCACCTTCATGCAAAAAACAACTCCCCTGCCTCACTCCACCCAACTGGACCCTAATTTTTCATTTTATTCCCCACCAAGCCACCTTCTTTCTCCCACCCCCTCTCTCCCCTGGGCCAAGCACCCTTAAACAATCACTTTTTTCTCTATCTATAAAAGAGAAAATTGTCCTATGTTGCAGAGATGTCCACTCTGCTGTGTGGTAACTATCAAAAAGACTCAACAAATGAAGTCTTTGCTTGTAGTAAATCCTGATTGACTGCTCAGCCAGTCAGATTTAACTATAGGCAAAGACTCCAGTCTTTCTGATACTTACCACTGAAAAGAGCAAATGCCCCACAGAGCAAGACAACTGTATTTTTAATAGGCTGAAAAAAAGTGATTTTTTTTACGTGTTGTGCTTAGATGGAGATGGAGGTGTTGGCTAGAGTGGGGGGCTGTATGGGGGAATACAACTAAACCTCAAGTCCCATTGGGCAGGGAGGTGGGAGAATTGTTTTTGGCATGCAGCTGGAAGTGGAATTGTATAGCAGTATCTGAAATTTAAGAGAAATTATGGTGATCAGTGAACTTCAGCAGAGTGATGTGGGGATTTTCTGCAGATGGGAGGAGGGGTGGGGAATTCTTGTCACTGGTCTGGGGTAGTGGGAAAAGAATTGGTTCAAGTAACTGGATTTGGTGGGGATGGGCTTTATGGAAAACAAATTCATATCAAAATATTTTAGTTTTTTTGTCTTGCCCGGCTAAAAGCTATGGTGCAATGCCATTTTGTGAAGTTTCACCAGGCAAACCATTTGCACTTCACCAGGTGAAGACTTCATGAAGTGTTTTGCGAAGTCAGGAAACTTCAAGTTCTGGCAAAACAATGATTTCCTAATTTTGCACATCTGTATACTAAACTAGCAGATGGAAAATACTTTACAGTCTGGTTACAAATGCAGCTACTGTAGTAGTGAGTCAGTAGCAACTGGCATGTAGTTTGATAGATGTGACACAGCAATGGAAAGAACACAGTGGATGTAACTTGCACAAAGCTGTGTACGGCAGTGGTGATATACTGTATATAGAGCAGGGCACAGATTGCTTAGGAGCTGGCACAACAGAGACACAGCATCTTCTCCTGACTGTCACCCCATGCAGCTGCTCCCAGTCCAGCACCCTTATGCTCCTGCCCTAGCATTCCAGCCTGCTGCATGGAGAATAGTTAGCACTAGATGAGCCTTTGTACTACAGGAGGAGGTGCATAGGTCCCAGTCCAAAAAGCTGAATGTCTGAAGATAGGCAGTTGCCTCCTGGCTACTGGGTATTTGCTGGAATGGTGCCTAAACCTTCTGATGGGATGGGTGTTTTGAAAGGAGAGCTCCTGTTTTTTTTCTACTCCCCTCAGCTGCAAGCTTCTGATCAGCAGCACCTCCTCCATCAAAGAGGGAACTTTAGAAGTGTAAACATCTTCAATGAGCTGTGAAGTGATGATGCACATTACCCTCAGTGCAAATTTAAGAGTCAAGACTGGGAGTCAAGACTGGGAGCTCTTTTACTGCAATTGTGTTTTTGTGGGGGGCTGTGCCCCCCTCACCCCCCCACCCCCCTAAGGAGGGCTTTGCCCCCCACACCCCCTGATTTAAGATTCTCAGTTCCAGGCGGGTTGCATTTGGGGGGAGAGGTCACAGTCTGGATTTAAAAAAAATATTAAGTCCTGCAGCTGCAGGCAGCGGCAACATTTCCACACTCCCAGTCCCCAGCCCCAAACCCAGTACCTGCTGAGCCACAGCTAGCAACCCACACCACCACATGGTTAGCTCGGTGGCAGCAGGTACACCAGTCCTCTAAAATCCCTTCCCTGTCCCTCCCCTTCCCTGTGATATTCCCCTTTCTGTTCGCCCTTCCCTATGCTCGCTTTCACTTAGGGTCACTATCCTTGCAGGGTAGCCCAAAGTGATAATGCTGAAAATGAGTCGCTATTTTTGTAGTCGCTCATTTTCAGTCACTATCATCACTAGATACCCAAGGGGGCTGACAATGAGGAAAATATGGCTAGATGAGTCAGATGCTAGCTGGAAAGCTAAAAGCCTACCATTCTCCTGTAGACTCGCTTTGTTGTCCTCACTCCGTTACCACCACCCTGCTGCCACCATGAACAGAGAGCAGTGTTCTAACTGTATAACTTGCATCCTAGACCCTCCCAATACAGTGGTGCCATTAGTGAAAATTGGCCTAGATAAGTTTTGGGGGATGACTGACAAGGAGAGCTTGAAAGGCTAAAAATGAGGAAGCCAGTGGTAGTCAGCACCATATGCTAAAGAGCAGGATACAAGTCACAGTGCCAGGGGCTTGACATGCAGAAACCTAGCCGGAGGAGTCAAAAGCTGAAAAGGCATGCCAGGAGTCTCCACATTCTTATAGGCTTATAGGGCCCGATTCCTCAAAAATAGGTGCAAGCCGCCCCAAAGGTGGCTTGCAATGATTGCCGATGCACCAGTAACCCTGCACCTGATTCTTAATTTGGTAGGGTCCCAGCAGCTAAGTCCCATGGCCTGCAGCAACCTTGCTCATGCACTGAACAGACAGTGCATCTTGAAGATGTGCCGTAAGCTGCAGAGCAGCTGTGCAGCAATAGCACCACAGACAACAGTCCCTGGTGCCTATCGCCCCCCCAGCCCCAAACCCAGTTAAGATAATGTCTAATGGATCCCTGATTGGCCCCACTCCCTACATAAATAAAAGTAATTATTATACCTAGTAGTCTAGCAGGCCTCCCCAAGCCCTGATCTCCCACTATAATATTTAGTATGATGTATAATAACATATTCATATTCCCTGGTAGTCTAGTGGCCCCCCTCAAGCCCCAAAACAGACCACCTTTTACCACCACAGCCAGTCTGCTGTGAATGAATGCATACTGTATAGAGTATGTGCTCATTCAGAGCTCAGCTGGCAGCTGGCCATGGTGCTGAGAGGTGAGCTGTGCCAGTCGCCAGCTCGGTTATGGGTGGTGGGGAGTGGGGTGGTAGGGTATTGCAGGGTGTTGGATCCACTAGACTACCAAGAATTACAGACTTTCTTTTAATGGTGGATCAGGGCTGGGGTGGTCTACTAGACCAGCAGGGCATATACATATTAAATTATAAATAGCACAACACATTATAATGGGAGATTGGAGCTTGAAGGGCGCTAGACTACCAGGGAACATGAATATGTTATTATACATATTACTAAATATTATAATGGGAGATCAGGGCTTGGGGTGCTAGACTGTCAGGGACATTAATTACTTTGATTTAGATGGGGATCAGGGCCAATCAGGGGTCCATAAAATCACCAGGGATATTAATAGTTTCATAATAGGGGATTGGAGTTGGTGGGGCGAACCATACATTGGCGCAGGTATACAACCCTCCCTGAGGATTTCTAAGCACTGTTTGACCAGCCCTTTGCTGGTCTAATGGTAAAAAGACCATTGCCTCTGGAACAGTTCTTGGAATAGCAACTTAGATCATATGGCAGCCTACATCTGCTGCAAGACACCTAGTGCCATGCCACAGCCCATATTGTGCACTTGATGCAGGCTGCTTTCAAGAATAGCTCACAGTGCAACTTTTGACACAAGGTGCCACTTTCATCATTCATGTTTGATGTAGTGGTGGGCAAAGTGGGCAGAATTCGCTTTGCGGAGTAATTCATGAAATTCCACCCATTTCGCACGGCGAAATGCAAAATTTCGCCTGGCGGAATAGCGAAGTTCCGCCTCCCGGGCAAAATTTCACCTTCCGTTTGTGGCCCACTGACTGAGCTGTCAAAGAAGCTCATTCATTGAGAGCTCAGTCAATGAGCTGGCTGTGGAGGAGAGAGGAGGGCTGTGCCTGTCTGCCACTGCTGGGCTTTAGCATGGGGGTGGGAGCGGGGTTGTGGTGGGGACACCTGGCTGCTGGGGAGACTTGGTGGGGGGGGGCACTGGATCACCAGGGATTTATTGGAACTGGGGATAAGGAGGAGCTTTAATTGCAAAAAAAAAAACACTAGACCACCAGAGATTTTGTTTTAAGAGGAGAAGGTGATGCGGAGGGATGTGGGTGGGGGTGGTTACTGTACATTTCCGTGGTGGGTAGGGTATTACCGGGTGGAGGGGAGGGACCACTAGCCACCATGAATAATTATTTACATGTGGGACAGGTGGGGGGAAGGACCACTAGCCACCAGGGATTTTTTTATACATGTGGGACATGTGGGGGGAGGGACCGCTAGCCACCAGGGATTTTTCTATACAAAGTGGGAAAGGTGGGGGAGGGACCGCTAGCCACCAGGGACTTTTCTATACATGTGGGACAGGTGGGGGGAGGGACTGCTAGCGACCAATGATTTAGCTATACCCAGGTAAGGTGACATTTTGCCTACAGACGGAAGGTGAAATTTTGCCCTTGGATGGTGAAATTTTGCCTAGGCGAAATTCTGCCTTCCATGGGGAAATTTCGCGTAGTGCTCCGCAATGCAAATTTGACCACTTCTCCGGCACTCCATGGGTGAAATTTAAATTCCCTGCATCACTAGTTTGATGCAAGCGCTTTGCATCAATCTAAGGGCTTTGAGAATTGGGCCCATACTATTCCATCCTCACTCAGGTGCTGATGTTTGAAAAGCACTGTGAACAGAAAGCTGTGTTTTCTATAAAGTGAAGACCTAGTGGGAAGCACTCTAGTGCCATGCAGGGGATCTTGGTTCATTCTCTTGACTCCATAGGGCTCTATTCTCAAAACATAGAAGTTGATGGCAAATAAGGACTACAAGGCTAATCTAGTCTGTCCATTTTTCTACCTTATGAATATGCCATAGGCCTTTACTCTGTCAATGGCCTATCTATTCATACTTCTCTGTATTGCTCCCTTATGCCTATTCCATGCCTGTTTGAAGCCCTGTACTGTATTCATATCCACCACTTCCTAAGGTAAGCTGTTCCATTCATCCACAACCCTTTCTGTGAAAAAGAACTTCCTCACATTACCCCTTAACTGGCCTCCCTCTAATCTCATGCTGTGTTCTCTTGTCCTGATATTTTTCCTCATATTGAAACATATTAGACTCTTTCATCTTGTTAATGCCCTTAAGATGTTTGAATGCTTTGATCATATCACCTCTGTCCCTCCTTTGCTCTAGGGTATACATATTGAGCTCTGTTAATCTGTCCTGATATGTTTTCTGATGCAGTCTCTGCACCATTTTGGTTGCCCTTCTCTGGACTGCCTCCATTTTGTTATTGTCATTGTGCAGGTGCAGCCTCCAGTACTGCACATAGTACTCCAGATGGGGCCTAACCAGTGTCTTGTAAAGAGGGAATATTACCTCCCTCTTATGACATGTGATACCCTTACTAATACACCCCAACATCCCTCTAGCCTTACCTACTGCTTTATTGGTCTGCTTGAATGATTTCAGGTCATCTGTAATGATGATGCCCAAGTCTCTATCTTCTCTTGTGATTGCCAGCAACTCCCCTCCCAACCTGGCTTCCGGGTTTCTCTTCTCTATGTGCATGATCTTGCACTTCTTTGTGTTAAACTCCAGTTGCCACTCTTCTGACCATTTTGTCAGTTTATCCAGATCTCTTCTCATTCTGCCCACCCCATCTGGATCATTTACTCTGTTGCAGGTCTTGGCGTCATCTACAAACAGATAAACCTTACCCTCCAGTCCATCTGCAATGTCACTGATGATGATATTAAAGATGACTGGCCCCAGGACTGATCCCTGAAGTACCCCACTTATGACTTGCATCTCTTTTGACTGTATACCATTTACCACCACTCTCTGTTTTCTGCCCGCCAATCAGTTTGCCATCCAGTTGACCAACTTCTGACCCACCTTGAGCCTACCCAACTTCTTAATCAATCTTCTATGTGGAACAGTATTGAAAGCCTTGCTGACGTCAAGGTAGGTGACATCAACTGCACCCCTTTGATCCACCACTCTGATTACCCAGTCAAAGAAATCTATGAGATTTGATGACAGGACCTTCCTGTTGTAAACCCATGCTGTCTTGGATCCTGTGCTCCTATGGATTCCAGGTGTTGTACTATCCTTTCCTTAAGGAATGCCTTCATAATCTTGCCCACTACTGAGGTAAGACTAACTGGTCTGTAGTTCCCTGCCTCCTCCCTGCTACCACTCTTGTACAGCGGGATTGCATGAACCCTACTCCAGTCTTCTAGGATCACCCCTGTGCTCAGAAACTCACTAAACAGTTCTGATAATGGCTCTGCTAGTTCCATCCTTAGTTTCTTTAGTGCCCTGGGATATATGCCATCAGGTCCTATTTCTTTGTCCACCCTAACCTTAGTGATCTCTTGTAGGACCCTTTCTTTTGTGAAGAGACTTGTGCACACCTCCCTCCCCCCCTTCTGTGTCCATGGTGCTGAGCTGTGGGCTCTGCCCTACCTTCTCCTCAGTAAATACTGAGCAGAAGTATCTATTTAGGATAGATGGTTTTCCTTGATCCTCCTCCACACACTCCCCCTTATTCCATTTGATCTTAGCAATACCCCCTCTGGACTTTCTCCTTCCACTAATGTATCTATATAAAGTCTTGTCCCCTTATTTCTCTGTTCATGCTAGTGTTTCCTCAGTTTGGGCCTTTGCCTGCCTTACTGCCTTCCCTGATTCCCTTATGAAAGTTTGGTATGCCTCCCTATCTTCGTCCCACTGCATTCCCTTATATTTTCTTAAGGCCAACCTTTTGGCTCTAATCTTTTCTGCTCTTGTTTTTGAGAACCAGTGCTGTTTCCTCCTTCTTTTGCTCTTGTTTTTCACCATAACACATGGGATGTTGCTTCAAGTATTGCATCCTTAATGGCTGCCCACTTTGCCTGTGCCCCCTCACCTGTATTTCTTCTTGCCAGAGCTAGCTTAACTCTGTTGGCCATCTTATCAAATTCAGCTCCTCTGAAGTCCCTTATTTTTGCCTTGGAATGGGATGATTTAATTCTAGAGGCCAAATTGAACCATACATGTGATGGTCACTGGCTCCCAGGTGATCTTCTACCTGGAGATCTGTGGTCCTCTCCTCATTAGTCAGTACTAGATCTAGGATAGCCCTGTCTCTTGTGGGTTGTTGTACCTGTACCAGTTATTTGAGGCCCTCCACCTGCAAGGAATCCACTATGTGTCTAGTTCTGGCAGATGTTCCTGCTGGTACTGACCATTCTGTATCTGGCATGTTGAAGTCTCCCATTATCAGATCCTCTCCTTTAGCTGTCATACTTTGTATATCTTCTAAAAGTAATGTGTCTATGTCCTTCCCCTGGTCTGGAGGCATGTAGACAACCCCAGTTCATATGGCAGTCCCATTTCCTGTTTCCAGGGTGACCCACAGTTCTTCTGGCTCCTTATGTGTATCCTGAATTTCTGTAGCTTTGATATTTTCATTGACATAATGGGCCACTCCCCCCCACTTTTTGCACCTCATTCTCTTCTGAACAGTACAGAGCCAGGCACTGAAGTCTCCCAAGTGTGGTTACTGGTGGTTATTGGTGAACCAGGCTTAGGTCAGTGCAAACCACAACAAACAGCAGCTTGCGCCAAAGCCCAGTGCTCCAGGGACCCTGCATCAGATTCTGGTACAGGATGGGTCCTGACACCTAGGTCCCCCACTTGCAGCAGTCTCTCCCATGTGGAAAACACTTGGTGCATGTAATGATTTGCCCCAGGCTCCTTACAACAAAGGCAAGCAGTCCCCCATCCTTGATCCCCTTTTTAACAACAGGAATACCCATCCCCAGTGGTCTAGTGGCCTGTCCTCCCCAATTCCTGATGTCCCCATCATAAATACAGTTATTAATTCCCCATTCATTGGTGGTCTAGTGGCTAGCCAGCCCCCACTCCAGCAGACATTGCCCACCACCCCATTCCCCCATCCCCAGACAGAGATAGCGACTGGCACAGCCTTCCTCGCACCTCTGTGGCCATCTGCTTACTGAACTATCACTGAGCTGTACTGTAAAGTGTGTGCACACTTTAAAGTACAGCTCAGTGACAGTTCAGTCGGTGGTCATCAGTGAGGTGTGAGGAAGGCTGTACTGGTTTCCAGCTCTGTCTTGGGATGGGGCAGCAGGGTGGCAGTCAATACCTGCTGGGGTGGAAGGGGGTTGGCTGACACTAGACCACCAATGAGAGGGGAATTGTTACCTGTTTTTTATAACAGGGATATCAGAGATCAGGATGGGGGTCCACTTAACCACCAATGAATGAGGAAATGTTATCCTGTTTCTGATATCAGAAATAAACTTTTTGCTACTACTACTAGGAAATAAGAAGTTATTTTTACAATGAGGACATCAGGTGGGGACCCACTAAACCTCCAATGAATGGGAAATTAATAACTTCCTTTTACAACAGGGACATCAGGGATCAGTGAGGGGGGGCACTGAACCACCACTGAATGTTGAATTAAGAACTTATTTTTACAACAGGGACATCGGAGATTGGTGAGGGGGCCACTATCCCTTCAATGAATGAGGAATTAATAACTGTTATTATAAAGGGACATCAGGGATCAGGGATGGGGGATGAAGGCACATTGCTGGAAACATGCAACTCTCCCAGAGGTGACTTTTCTAAATACCCTTAGACCAACCCTGGCTGGTCTTAGGGTACTTAGAATTTCTCCCTCTGGGAGAGTTCTGTGAATCACACATTCAGGGATGTGTCAGATTGCATCTGCCACATGCCCCCTAGTGCTATGTCGAAGCCCATTTTTGGGTGCACAGGCAGCACAAACCCCATTTGTGGCAGGCAACCTGTGCTTGATGAAGGCTGCTTTTGTGAATAGCTCAGGGGGCAGTTTTTGTCACAAGGTGCCACTTGTACCATTCATGTTTGATGCAGGCACCTTGCATCAATCTCAGGGCTTTGAGAATTGAGCCCACAATCTTAATCAAGGTGTGTGGGTGTAGGGGGCACTAGTACAGTCCGGGGAATGCAGTAAGGTTCTAGGGAGGGTTTGTGGCCATTCCCATTGTATGACTACCCCATGGACATACAACACCAAAACACCTACTTCCCATCCAGGTGCCTGTACTGACTGGCACAACACTGCTTCCAAAACAGATTCACAATGCACCCTTGCTGCCAGCACTACACCCCTCCTCAGCAAGAGTCCCAAAACTGATCTCTTATGCTTATATATAAAGTATATTCCATCAGTATTTGACCACATTGGCCTTCCATTGTGGTACTTAGCCACAGAGAGGGAGGGAGGGAGGGAAGGATACTGAAGAAGGCAGCTAGGACTGGAATAGGCCTCCAGGGATATGATAAGGGGGGAGATACCATCTGCAAAGAGGGTGGACTATCTGGAGCAAAATGAGCAAATGGCAAGAAAGATAACTAAAAACAAAAGATTATGGGTGGGGTTCTCAAAGCTCTCAAAAATCCCACAACTGCAGGATAAACTTGGCACAAGTCGGTTGCCACTTGTGGAACCACATTTTCTTCAGCAACTACAGTATTCTCAAAGTGGAGTTGGTTCATTGCAGGCACTGGGTCAGGTGAGAGCCTACAAGAATAGTGCGGTTAAGAGCCACGGATCAATAACGGTGTCTTTTTTTATTTGCTCTGCCCCCTGCACCTCCCTGGACTGAAGGATTCTCACTCCGGGAGGAGTGGGTAATGAGAAAAGTTAAAAATCATGGGGCTATGGAATACTGTTTCTGCAGCCCCACATAAATGATTCTAAGTACAGAGCACTTAAAAAAGGTTGGGTGACCAGGATCAGAACCCTGGTCTTCACTTGCACTAGCCGAACTGCTTATACTCCAACCCTCCATGCCACTGGAGTAGCTCAGCCAGCTTCTTGGATCCTGGTGCTTTTGCCTGTTGTCAGCACCATGGACAGTGACCAGGGGAATACTTACTGCAAGAGCTGTAAATCCCCTCTCACTCTCCATGGTAGTGCTATCCAGACTAGAGCTCTGTTCACTGGCACTATTTTGGTAGTGCTCATCTAACCGGGTACCTTTATGACTGGCTCCATGATGTATGGCAACTTGCAGGTGGTGTTGCTACAGAAATTCACACAGCTACTGAAAAATTTTATGGCCAGTGGAACGAGCTACAACATCTTTCACAGCTGCTGAGGATGAGAAAGCAAATCTCCACAATTGCAGAGATTTCCATCCTCAACTGGAGTTGTGTTGTGGGACTTAGTCCCAAAACATTTTGAGAATCTGTCCCACACATTTCTGTACACTCTCCATAAATATAAACTTAATTTAAAGGCATCCATAGAGTATAAAATATTTTATATTACAGGCATTTAAGTGAATATATGGGGCTCTATCCTATATTACATTATCTTTCTTATAGACATTCAGACTCAAAAGAACAGACTTCTTTAAATAATAAGACAAGATGGGATGTTGGTTATGCTGGGATGAATAGACACCTTGCAGCACAGTGAGGCATGAGGTCACAGGCTGATTGCCTTACTGCCCCTAGAAGGGTGTTTATCTCAGCATAACTACCCATGTGGTGTCTTACTACATTTATTAAATGGGTATTATATTGTTCTTATAAATTTGTTTTTATTTTTGAATTTATTTAAAATATTGAAATATTATTATTTTTGTGGAAAATAATTCCTTCCCATCTGGGTTGCCACTTGGGGGGCTATTGTGACCAGTACTGGTTATTGTTTACATTGTGTCTGCTCTATTCCTTCTTAATTGTTTATTCCATTTTGCTTTATTTTTTTTTATTATATGCTTATTTGTTTGGTACTGTGTTTCCTTGATTACAGTGCTGAGGAGAAACAGCATGGAGATTAAACAGGATAAAGTACCACTGCTGATTATAAAGATGTTGTGTAACATGATCCATATGAGTGAGCATAAATGGACTGAGTGGATGACTGAAGCAGCCCAGTCAAGGTTAGTCAGTCATGCAGATTGTGACAGAAATGGGAAGGAAAGAGTTAATGGTTTGGATTCTGTAGATGCTTTTTTTTTAGCAGTGTGAAAAAAATACACTGAGGCTGAAATCCTCCAGCAGCAACCAGCTTGTGGAATTCCTAGCTGCTAGATAAGAGCTGGGTCATAAATCTTGAGTGGACATCTCCAGACACACCCAGACCTTGCAGACACGGACACAGGCAGTTTGAATGGATTGGATCATTCAAATATAAACTTAAGGTGAAAAGGAATATAATTGGTCACCAATAGGTGTTCACTCTGATTGGGACAATTAAATAGATACATGTTAGTTGGTTGGTGCATTTAAGGGGAGAATAGGAATGACCTAGTCTCCATAGACTATATAAGCTTCTGTAAGACAGAGAACTGGCTCTCTTGCCCTGGAAGCTGAGAGGGGAAACATAAGCTTGGAGCCTACCTGGTATGTCCGTGGGAGCTGGCAGTTAGAACAGGGTCCAGTGTCTCTTGTAAGGACAGGGAAGGGTAAGTTTAGTGATAGTATATTTCAGTAATAGCCTTCTTCTTTTGCCATCTGTTGTTTAAAAACATTTGTTTACTTTTCCTGTATGAGTGTTATTCTCTTGTGTTGTAAATACATTTCCTGTAAATGCTCATTGCACTTTCTGTTAAGTAAAAGCTATTTATTTGCTCAACAGTTGTGACTCTGATGTCATTTTTCTAAGGTAAGATTTGGTTTCTCTGCTTAAAGGTAAACTCTGTGTAGCATCCACCACCTGAAAGAGACACACTACCAGACTTTAACTTGTGCAATTGCGTGTGATTTTCAAGTTTGTACACTTGAAAGAGGTGCGGAAAGAAAGTCCGGCTGGTAGCATAATACCTGAGGACACACACACACCTCTCTAAAGCTGTTTCAGCCCAGAGGAGAGGTGGGTGGTCAATATTGGTTGGCAGTGGTGGGGTGATGATAGCGGACTGTAGCACACTGATACAGAGTTTGCCAGTGGAACAGTTACCTTAGCATTGCAAAACAGGATATACAAGAGATACATTTGTACAACAGTTTTATTTGTTTCTAGATAGCACAGTATAGTGTAGCAGTAGAGAATGAGCTCCACGGAGTATGACTCACTTACTGTGCCACAGCTTGTTGAAAGGTGCCAGGAAAGGGATTCAGCCTGAAAGTCTGAAGCAGAAGAAAAGGCAGATCTCATAGCTACTCTTTTGGCACATGATCTGAAGCAGACAGTCATTGGGGGTGAGTCAGGAACTGAGGCAGCAGGCCCCCCAAATCAGCTTGAGGCACTGCGACTGCAGCTATTGCTGCAAGACAAGGCATTGGAGGCGAAAAGACTGGATGCTGAAGCAGAAGCAAGAAGGTTGGAAGCAGAGAAAGAACTTGAAGAAAAGAGACTGGCAGACAGAGAGAAAGAATGTGAAGACAGAGAGAAAGAATGACAGCATGAACTCCAGAGACAACAGCACGAGAAGGAGATGATGACCCTCCGCAGTCAGCAAACCGTGAGTAATGGTGGAGTGAGTTTACCTCATGAAGCCAAAATGAATTCTAAATTGTTCCCTCAGTTTAAAGAGGGAGATGACCTTGATTTATTTTTAAGGTCATTTGAGAGAGTATGTAATCAATTACAATTAAATAAGGCTTCCTGGTCAACTTATCTCACACCCTTGCTGACGGGGAGAGCGCTGAATGCATTTGCTAAAATGAGTAATGAAGACTATGCTGATTATGATAAAGTAAAAACAGTGTTGTTGAAACGTTTTGAATTAACTCCTGAGGCTTATAGAAGAAAATTTAGGGAGTTAAAGAAAAGCCCAGAAGACAGTTATGCAGAACTGCAGGTTAAACTGTATACTTACCTTGATAGGTAGATGGAGAGGGCTAAAGCAACTACTGTGGAGCTGATTAAAGATGCATTGGTGAGAGAACAATTCCTTAAAATTGTACCTGAGGACATGCGTGTATGGCTCATAGACAGGGCATTCGCCTCTTCCACAGAGGTGGCAGGAAGCGCTAGCAGTATCTATCTAGCAGCCACACACAACATAAATCTTATGGTATGGGAAGCAACATAGGTATAAGGGATCCCAAGGGGCAGCCCAAAGAAACCAGCCTGCACCTGAGCCCAAAGTAGAGCCCTCTGGTTCTAAGGGGACTCAAGAAATAGGTCCCAAGAAATGTCATATTTGCAATCAAGTGGGACACTTGAGATATAACTGTCCTCAGAAACTGGTTAAGGGGCAGAGATATGGGGGCCGGGGTGATCAAAAGGGCACTGGTGTGTTTGTAGGGTGTGTCCAGTCTGAAGAACCACTCTCCTCTGATGAGAATCTGCGTCCCATTACAGTTAATGGAATAGTAACACAGGGACTATGGGACACAGGTGCTAACACTCTCTGGTAAGGCAAGATCTCATTCGAAGACAGAGCAGATCGTGCCTGGGAAATACTCAAGGTTCAGGCATTAACAGGGCCACCAGTCCCGTACCAATGGCTGAAGTCTTCCTGAGCTGGGAAGGGGCCATGTAGAAAAGGAGGTGGGAGTTGTAGAGGACCTACCTGTAAGTATGATTGTGGGAAGGATTTGGACCCCAGTAAAAACTGGTATGTGTTGTAACTCATAGTCAGGCACAAGGGCAAGCTTCTGAGGGAAGGGGTTGACTCTGGGTGGTCCAGCCACATCCTCAGCAGCTGAGGAAGTGTCCAGCACAGGGAGGGCTGGCTAGAAGCTGCAGTTCAGAACCCCAGTCACAAATAGAGGAACCCACAGGACTTCCTTCAGAAGGGGCACTGGGAAGGGTCAGGCGAGGCAGCTGAGTGCTGCACAGTGAACTGATCCTACCCTGGAAAAACTGAGGAAATAGCTCATAGGGCTGAGCATTCTCAGGGGAAAGAGTCCATTTACTGGGACAATGGGCTGTTGTACAGAGAATGTACAACAGAGGAAGGGCTAGCTGGTGAGGTACTCCAGCAGCTGGTAGTCCCTAAGGTTCACGTCAGCAGCTTTTGCGCCTTGCACATGATATCCCTTTTCAGGGCACTTGGTAGAGTGAGGCGCACCAAAAGGCGCCTCACCAACAATTCTTCTGGCCTGGTATTGGCAAGGATGTGGAATTATTGCCGGACTTGTCCACAGTGCCAGTGGGTAGGAAAAATGGGGACAAGGCCAAGGCAGCTTTGGTGCCCTGCCCATTATTGATGAACCCTTCAAGAGGGTAGCAGTGGACATAGTGGGGCCATTGAGCACCCCAAGTCACACTGGCAAGTGATATATCCTGGTAGTTGTAGACTATGCCACTAGATACCCAGATGCAGTGGCCCTAACATCCTCTGAGGCAGGACCAGTGGCAGATGCACTGTTGGAAATATTTAGCGGTGGGCTTTCCCAGGAGATACTGTCAGACCGGGTGCCAATTTTATGTCAGGATTAATGAGTAGTTTGTGGGAGAAGTGGGGGTAAAGCAGCTCAAAACCTCCCATACCATCCCAAGCTAATGGTCTAGTGGAGCGATTTAATTCAACCCTTAAGACCATGCTAAGGACTTTTGCTGACCAGCATAAGAGACTGGGACAAATATTTGCCTCATCTCCTATTTGCATACATGGAAGTCCCACAGGAGTCCACAGGGTTCTCACCTTTCGAGCTCCTGTTTGGTTCATAGGTGCGGGCCACTAGATTTGATTCAGGATGAATGGGAGGGTGACGTACCTCCCAAGGAGTCTGTTGTGGAGTATGTCCTGAACTTCAGGACCCACCTTAGGGAGCTCCATGGGGTTTGCTCAGGAGCACCTGGCCACTGCACAACAGCGCAGAAAGTCTGGTATGACCGTGGGGCCCGAGCCAGAGAATATGTGGTGGGACAGCCAGTGATGGCACTCATCCCTGTCTGACAGAATAAGTTACAGGCAGCATGGGAGGGCCATTCTCCATTGTCCAAAAGGTTAGTGGCGTTAATTACATGATAGAGCTCCCGGACAGGAGATGCAAACGAAAGGTGTATCATGTTAACATGCTGAAGCCCTACCATGACAGAGAGGAAATGGTCCTCGTATGCAGTGCTCCAGAGGAGGAAACTGAGGTAGATCCACTGGTGGACCTACTTGGGAGGCCAGGGTGCATCCTCTGTGGACAGCCTTACCCTCTGGAACAGCTGACACCAGCCCAGGTGCAAGAAATTAGGGTGTGCTGAGAGAATTTGGAAGACATGTTCACAGGAAACCAGGGTACACCACGATGGCAGAGCACCATGTGGATACAGGGACCAGGATCCCTGAAACAGTCCCCTACAGGGTACCTGAGCATGTTAAGCAGACTGTGAAAGAGGAGCTCAAAGAGATGCTGGAACTGGGGTAATCCAGGAATCTAGTAGCCCCTGGGCATCACCGTGTACTGATCCCCAAAGGGATGGCACCACACGATTCTGCGTGGACTACCGAGGCTTAACAGCTGCGAGTCTGATGCTTATCCCATGCCCAGAACAGATGAGACCCTGGAGCGACTGGGGAGCCAGTGATTTGACCACAATAGACCTAACAAAGGGCTATTGGCAGGTACCTCTGACCCCTGCGGCCAGGGAAAGATCAGCGTTTGTTACTCCATTTGGTTTATATGAATTTAGGTAATGCTATTCGGAATGAAGAATGCACCTGCAACCTTTCAACAGCTTGTAGTCGCATTCTGTCTGGGGTAGGTGAGTTGCATTGGCTTATATGGATGATATAGCCATATAGCCAGACCTGGGATGAGCACATCAAGAATGTGGGGATGTATTCCACAGGTTAAAGAAGGCAGGTCTGACAGTCAAGGCAGAAGTGCCAGATAGGTGACGGAAGTATCCTACCTTGGGCACCGGGTGGGTAGTGACACATCCGTCCGAGCCTGCCAAGGTTGATGCCATCCTGGCCTGGCCTACTCCTACCACAAAGAAACAGGTCAGAGCATTTTAGGGACTGCAGGGTACTACCAAGGTTTGTTCCCGCTATAGTGATCTGGCTAAGCCCCTGACAGACCTAACCAAGAAGGAAAGCCAGATGCAGTGAAGTGGTCAGAAGGCTGTGAGGTTGCTTTTCATGAGTTAAAAGGCCTTAAGTGGCCCAGCTGTATTAGCTAGCCCTAATTATAGTTTAAAGTTTATGGTTCATGTGGATGCCTCAGATCATGGGCTGGGGGCTGTGCTGAGCCAAGTTACTCAGCAGGGGGAGAGCACCCAGTTGTGTACCTCAGCCAAAGGCTTTTGCCCAGAGAGGAGGCATACGCCCACAATTGAGAAGGAATGCTTGGGAATAGTGTGGGCCCTTAAGCTGCAGCCTTACCTATATGGGAGAATTTACTGTGGTCACAGATCATAATCCCTGATTTGACTTCATAGGTCCAGTGGACAAAATGGTAACTACTACATTGGAGTTTGGTACTGCAGGCATACAACATGACCATACAGCATCGCAGTGGCAAACAAAATGCAAATGCGGATGGGCTATCTAGGCAGGGCTAATGGCCTGGCTGGATGCTGAGCACTTCCAGTAATTGCATGAGCGACTGTCACTTAGGGTAGCCCAAGGGACACGCCTTCATTATCTGGGGGGGGAGATGTGACAGAAATGGGAAGGAAAGAGTTAATGGTTTGGATTCTGTAGATGCTTTTTTTTTAGCAGTATGAAAAAAATACACTGAGGCTGAAATCCTCCAGCAGCAACCAGCTTGTGGAATTCCTAGCTGCTAGATAAGAGCTGGGTCATAAATCTCGAGTGAACATCTCCAGACACACCCAGACCTTGCAGACACGGACACAGAGCAGTTTGAATGGATTGGATCATTCAAATATAAACTTAAGGTGAAAAGGAATATAATTGGTCACCAATAGGTGTTCACTCTGATTGGGACAATTAAATAGATACATGTTAGTTGGTTGGTGCATTTAAGGGAGAATAGGAATGACCTAGTCTCCATAGACTATATAAGCTTCTGTAAGACAGAGAACTGGCTCTCTTGCCCTGGAAGCTGAGAGGAAACATAAGCTTGGAGCCTACCTGGTATGTCCGTGGGAGCTGGCAGTTAGAACAGGGTCCAGTGTCTCTTGTAAGGACAGGGAAGGGTAAGTTTAGTGATAGTATATTTCAGTAATAGCCTTCTTCTTTGCCATCTGTTGTTTAAAAACATTTGTTTATTTTCCTGTATGAGTGTTATTCTCTTGTGTTGTAAATACATTTCCTGTAAATGCTCATTGCACTTTCTGTTAAGTAAAAGCTATTTATTTGCTCAACAGTTGTGACTCTGATGTCATTTTCTAAGGTAAGATTTGGTTTTCCACTGGCTAAGGTAAACTCTGTGTAGCATCCGCCACCTGAAAGAGACACACTACCAGACTTTAACTTGTGCAATTGCACGTCTGATTTTTCAAGTTTGTACACTTGAAAGAGGTGCCGGAAAGAAAGTCCGGCTGGTGGCAGCGAATACCTGAGGACACACACACACCTCTCTAAAAGCTGTTTCAGCCCAGAGGGAGAGGTGGGTTGTCACATAAATCATGAAGGAAAGTGAGACAGTGTGATCTGAATAAATCATCTGTGGGCCAGGAGGGAGTATACAGCTAATATGGAGTGTGTAAATTTGAATGAAAAGCATTCTCTGCTGTTTGGAGTGCCATGTTATTTTTATTTTTTGTTTTGTCTCCAAAATTTGGAAAGCATTATCTCTAAAAGTTAGAAAGATACCAACATTAGCTGGGTTTCAAAATGTCTTGACTTTTGTATTAACTGAGGATTGTGATTTCAGAAGTAACTGTATTTTCTCTTTTGAACTATTATATTTTGTTATGTTTTCACCTATTGTATCACTAGGAATTGAAACTTGACATGGCTTCACACTACAGGATGAATTTTTAAATTGGACCTTCTTGGATCAAATAGTTGTATATCCTGTGCAAAAAATAAAACCTTTTACTACTATTTTTGTGTTAGAGTAAGGAATGGGGTGACAGGGTAGTGGAGAAAAAAAACAAGCTTTCAAACAATTTTTAAATTTGATCAATGGCAAACTGACTTTTGGGGTAAAGATGATAGTGGGTTTTGGTACTTGTTTTTCTCTGTGCAATACTAAAAAGGTATTCTTTACCCATTTTGTAAAACAAGATAAATGCAGAATGGCACTTGGCACAAGAGAGAAAAACAGTTGTTCATTCTCACAGGAAAATCAGTTTATTCTATAAGTCAACTAAATTTACATACTGAACATCTCCAAATATTCACTTTACAACCACTGGAAAAAAAGAGAAAATGCAAGGTTTACAATATTTTGAAGCTACAGTGAGTTGGAGCAACACTTGATTTGAAATTTACAAACATTGCAGTAAATTTAGCCAGTATGAGTCACTTTGGTAAGCAAATGGAAGAAACCTTTCTTTAACCACTAAAATATCTAATAAAGACCTTTATCTGAAATGTTGTCAAGATAAACAACACTTTCTTTTCTATTGTACCCAGTGTATGACTCACTTCTTGCTGCTGATCACTTTTGAGAAGCAGTTGTCTTGGAAACTGTAAATGAAAGGTTGCAGTAAGAAGAAAACGTGTATAAAAGAAAAGCAATTGAAAGAGAAAGTTTGTTCTGTGATTCATCCATTAATAATGAAATACAAGGGGTGGAGGAGCAATCATCTAGTTAGTTACAACACGCAACAGTGGACCTCAATAGTGATATTCCAAGAAGAATTTCCATAGAAATGATAACTTTTATCACAGTCAATAAAAGTACAAATAATCTGACATAACTAATTGATATCAAACCATGCTGATTTTAAAAAGTGCAAGACCAAAGTATCAGAAGAGGTTATGATCATAATAAATGTATGAGTAGAAAGGGTTACATATGTACAGAAATTAAAGTTATTGTAAATATATACCACAAGCACTAAGTAAGTTTGAAAAATAAAAGTGAAGTATCTGCATTAGGATTGAGTAACAGTGTAGATGCCTTATTGGTCCAAGTAAGAACAGATCGAGATGCAAATGGTTTGATATCTTTTATTGTCCCAAATAGATGTTACAACAAAAGAACAAAGTGCTGTAACTTTTGGACCAAGTCCTTCTTCAGGACCTCTATGACAGTTATTAAGAAAATCCCATACTATTAATACACAGATAATGCATGAAAAACAGAAATAATTCTCATTGGTTTAACATACTCATATGAAACATAACAGAAGATTATGTCAGAGAAGCTAATTAACACCAGTATGCTTTTTGCTGAAAAGCCATTGAAGGTCAAAGGTTATCAGAAGATAGCAACAAGTAGATAGTTCTCCTCACATACATTTTAAAATGTCTCAATATGTTTCAAGAAAACACCTTTATAGTTCAAGTTCACTAGTGCACTATGCGGGTCAGGTTATTAATAAATTTTTAGGTTCCTACCTTCATAACCATGTCCCCTCAGTAGTAATAGGGTGCTGCTTATCAAGGAAACAGTTCAAACTTCAGAAGTAAATGGATGCCACAGTGGGTCATTTAACACAAGCTGCACTCCTTTACTTGGATAACACACTTTTCACCATAATTAAATGTGAATTCAATGCTTTACTTAGGCAGAGTGACACACTAGAAGCAACAACTTTTTTGTATTAATTCTTAAACAGAGGAAAAAATCTTGCAGTTTATCTGAGAGTCCATTCTTTTCTTTTCTTTTCTTGGCTCCACAAATATGCACTCTTCATTTCCTGGATAATTTGCCTAAATCCACTCCTGTGAATATGCGATATAGAAGGCATATCACTTTACCTTTTGGAGCTTTGAACTGGTGGAATTTAACTATGTACTTCTAAAACTTTTTTTCGTTGACCATTATTGAGGGCATTTTCCATGTGTACATCCTGGTCCTGGCTGTGACATGGTTCAAACCACGGCTGGTTGAAGGATCAGTTAAGGTTCCTACTAAAGTGACAAAGGCAGGGAAACTGGGCATTAGGGGTTCTAACCCTAACACCCCACCCCAACCCCAACCTAGCCCTAGCATTGTAACCCCACTCCCACTCTCTGTACACCATCAGGTGTTGGGGTGTGCCTTGGGGTCACTAGCCCTAACTCTCACCCAATTTCATGTATAAGGAAGCTGAGATAGTACAGTATAGGAGACTGGGGTGAGAGTTAGGGACAACAACCCCATGGCACACCCCAATGCCTGTTGGTGTGAGGAGGGTGGGGTGGGGTTGTGATGGTAGGGTTGGATGATGGGTAGGGTGTTTGAGTTGAATACCTTAATGCTTAATTTTCCTGCCCTTGTCACTTTAGTAGGAACCCTATTTGATGCTTCAGCAAAGTTTTTTGCAATTAATTTCCTTACTTTTTGACATAGTATAATAGTATCCCAATTTTATGGGTGTTTTTTGATATTTTTGCTCCAAATGTTCAACATGGGCTTTTTCGGACCCCACCACATGAACAGTGACAGTGTCATTTCATTACTTAGTCTGAAAGGTGATTTTGTGCAGTAATGGTGCTGTTCTGCACCACAGCTGTGGAAACACATTTTACGCATGATGTGTGAAATGACAGTTCTATTGCTCATGAGGTGGTGTGACCAAATGGCTATGTTGAAAATTTGGAGTGAAAATATAATAAATTGGTAAAGTTATGCACATGTTTAGAAAAATTTCAACAACTGCACATCATTTTTTTTTGTATTTTTGCACACAGGTTTCAATATGTGCTTTTTAGGACCCCTCCTCATGAACACTGGTACTGTCCTTTCATTACTCAGTTCCAAAAGATGATTCCACACAGTGATGATAAAATCACCTTTTAGGCTGGAGTAACGTAACAACAGTGCAACTGTTCATGAGGCGGAGTCCCAAGAAGCCCATGCTGGAAATTTGGTGCAAAAATACCTAAAAATGGCTGAGATGGCAACATAAGTTCAAACAGCCACTGACAGCCATTATACAACACTTATATTGATTCTTCAACTTGCAGTTTGGCTTTGAAGAGTGCAGACGTGTCCCGCTCCACAGAAGATCACAGCTGCTAACCTTCGGAGGTAAGTATAGGGTAAGGGGGGTAAGGGGAGGTGGATGCTCAATGGGAGAGTTGGGATGGGGAGAGGTAGTCAGTAGGATGATCAGAGACTTTTTACTTTGTTGCAGGTTTTTAAAAAAAATTAAAGACATTATGGGACCGTTTTCTTTTTTGCAGGAAAGATATCCATTTGTGGGCACTGGGAGTGGGCTCCCCAGGGTCCAGGGCAGAATAAAATATTAAAATAATTTTGGGGGGCCACTGGGAGTGGTCTCCCAGTATCTCAGCCTGCTTTGGAGGATGAAACAGGATCACAGTGAGAACCTACTTCGATATGGGTTCAGTATGGGATGGGGTCTACTATGCAATGGAAACAGGACAGGAGTGTGACCCTACTTTGATCGGGCATCAGGGATGGGGAGAGGGAGTCAGAGGGATGAAATGGGACTGTTTTGTTTGTTGCAGGTTTTAAAAAATGAAAGACATTATGGGACAATTTTCTTTTTTGCAGGTAAGATAGGCATTTCAGGGCATTGGGAGTGGGTTCCCCAGTGTTCAGGTGGGGGGGAATAAAATATTAAAATAATTTGGGGACACTAAGAGTGAGCTCCCCATTGTCCCTGACTGCTTGGGGGGATGAAACAGGATCTCAGTGTGATCCTACTTTGATGAGGGGGTGGTAGGGGGGTTCGCTATGATATGGATACAGGATGGCTGTCTTTCTAGCTAGCTAGTTAACTTATTCTACAGTAATACTTCCCCATTATACTGTTAGCAAATATGCAGTAACAATGTGCTCAGACATCTAAAACCTTTTTTCTTTATTTATATTGCTTTTATTCCCACCATCACTGCACACCCTTCATCACGTTGCTCTAGATCCAGTAACATAGCTCTGCTATCCTTTCAGCTATTTGAATAATTTTACCATTTTTTTAAATATGCACACTAAATTCATTGAATGTACTGTGTTTGACTGTATGCACTAACAATTTTATTACTCTGCAACATCTGTAACTATACAGGAATCACTGTTTATGAAAGGATTAACGGGCCTCTGAACTCACAATCCTGGTCTGAACTCTTGCACTGATGGAAAGATCCCATGTTGCTCTGGTCATCTATTTTTCTACCCATAGGAAAAAATGGTGAATTCAACATTTAATAACTTTGAAACAGATTAATATTGTTCACTGAACCTTCAAAAGCCTCACCTGCGAGGCCAGTGATTTCTACCCTGAAGATTTCAGCCCAGAAGCTAAAGTCATTTCTGAGATACAGATGGACAAAAAAATAGCAAAAACAAAACAAAAAAACTCTGTTTTATTCAACACTCTGTGTCTTGGACACCACAAAAGGGATTCAAACCAAATTGGCCACATCAAGAGATCTCTCCCTAAGGATGGTGCATGTCAAATTGCATGCAAATCTGTTAAACTGTTCCAAAGTTATTAATCTGTAAATTTTAAATTAAAACAATATTTGTGATAGCCGCAAGACAGGCTGTTTGAATGGTAAATAACCATTTACTGTTCAAACTGTACTGCTCGAACTGTAAATAACCATTTACTGTTTAAATGGTAAATAACCATTTCCAGTTCGACTGCTAAATAACCATCACTAAAAAAAGCAATTAAACACTTAGCAGATTAGGGAAATTAGTAACCTAAATGTATACAACTGGGGAGATCAAAATAATTATCACAACAATACAATGTCTTACCAGTCAAAATTCATCAACAACATCCTTAAGGTGCAAAGCCACTTCACTTCAATGTTGAGACTTAGGCTGTAGAGCTAAATAGAACCACAAAATTGTCTCCATGGCTGCATCTGTTTTTTTCCTCCCCCATTGTCTGATCTCTGTTCCCCTACTGCCTTAGTCCCTGGTGGCTAGTGGCCCCAGTCCATTCCTGCAATAAAGAAAACTGTCCCTTGATGTTTTTTTCCTCCTCTCTTCTCCGATCGCTGTACCCCTACTCCCTTAAGTCCCTCCCTGGTGGCTAGTGGCACCCCCCAGCACATTCCTGCAAAAAAGAAAACTGTCCCTTGATTTTTTTTCCTCCCCCATTCTGTGATCGCCATCCCTCTACTGTCTTAAGTCCCTGGTGGCTAGAGGCAACCCCCACCCTGTACATTGTTGTACACCCCCCACACACATACATTTGTTACATTTTTTTTAAATATTTTAATTGTTTTATTACTTTTTCTTGTAAGCCCTACCCCATTCTTTTTCTCTTGTGGGTGGAAGCTTACTTGGCTCTTGACTTTCTCCCTAGAGTCTAGTGGTCCCTCCCACTCTCCAGATCCTTTTTTTTATTAGTTGGTAGTTTAGTGGTATCCACCTACCTTCCCTTTTCTTATTTTCTGCCTGAAAATAAAATGGTCCCTCAATGTCTTTGTATATTTTTTTAAACCTCTAAAAATTAAAAGTCCATCGCCAATCACACCCGCACCCACCACCCAACCTCCCACGGTGCACCTACCTCCCCACACCCCCCATGACACCCTCACTTACCCGAAGAGGTCCCAGGTTTGAGACCCACTCCATCAATTGAAGATATGTCTTGCTGCTGGAACCGGTGACTGCAATATGAGAAATTTTCAACATGGCCTTTTGGGGACCAACCTCATAAACAATATGACTGTCATTAGGCAACTCCCATTGGAAAGGTGATTTCACGGTCAGTTGGCAAAATCACCTTTCTGGTAGGATTTGTGTAATGACAGTCATATTACAGACATATGAACATACGAATGTGCCAGCAAAAACAGACCACCCAATCTACACGTATCTAAGTTTACTCTAGTGTGCAACCAACACCCCTAGTTTGCAGCTGCCCCACCCTCCACTTTGTCATCCCACTGCCACCCCACCTCCCCCACCCTCACTCTCCCTGTTTCCTGTCCCAAGATCTTTGAAGCTGTTCACAGATTTCGACAATATCACCCATTCTGTTAGGGCATTTCATTTTGCTACCACCCTTTCTGTGAAATAGTGTTTCCTCATTTCCTTCCTAAATGCCCCCCATTCTTATTCTGTGCCCCTGGTGACCCTCCCCCTCCTTAACTTAAAGACCCCATCTGCCCTATCCTTATTGATTCACCTCAGAAACTTGAGTGTCTCTGTCATGTCCCCCCGTCCCTTCTATTCCCCAGGATGTACATATTCAGGTCTCCCAGCCTGCTGTCATAGTCTCTCCCCTCCATTCTACATATCATCTTTGAAGCCCTCCTCTGCACCCCCTCCAGTAGCCTGATATCATGCTTTAGTTATGGCCTCATAAACTGCACACAGTGCTCTAAGTGCAGCCTTACCAGTGACCTGTACAGGGGCAAGATCACCTCTCTTTGCTTGGACAAAAATCCCCTCGCTATGTACCCCAGCATTTTGTTCACTTTTGCAACTGCTCTCCTGCACTGGGCAGTGTTGTTCATGGTCCCTGTTATCATTACTTCTAGGTCCTTCTCCTCCTCTTGAAAGAGGCATTAAGGGGAATGGGACAGGAATCAGGGGTTGAGAAACAGTGGGCAGTATTTAAAATGGGGATTACAAGAACAACAGAATTATGCATTAAGCAGGTTAGCAAGAGTAAAAGGAAGAGGAGACCATTATGGTTTTCCAAAGAGGTAGCAAAGAAAGTGGAAGCCAAAAAGATTGCATTCAGGCAATACAAAAAGACACAGGCAGAAGGGGATAGGGAGAAGTACCAGGAGAAGCAAAGGAGGCAGGGATGTCATAAGGAAGCCAAAGCTCAGACAGAAGAACACATTGAAAAATCAGTGGGTAGAGGGGACAAAACCTTTTACAGGTACATAAGTGAAAAAAGAAAGACAAAGGGAGGGATAGTGAGACTGAAGGGGGAGGATGGGGGCTATGTGGAGGATGACAACAGTAAAGCTAACATATTGAACAGGTATTTCTGCTCAGTCTTTACTGAGGAAGAGGAGGGTAATGGATCTGAAAGGAGTACGAGGGGTGAGAATGGTGCAGAAATGGACACAAGTCCCTTTACATGAGAAAGGGTCCTGAAGGAACTGGAAGTAATAAGAGTTGATAAAGCAATGGGTCCAGATGGGATGCACCCCAGGGTCCTTAAAGAACTAAGAGGTGGTGGCTGAACCTCTGGCTATCCTGTTTAGCAGATCACTGGAAATAGGGGAGGTACCCAAATATTGGAGGACAGCAGATGTAGTCCCCTTATACAAAAGTGGGAACAAAGAGGAAGCAGGGAACTACAGACCAGTCAGCCTCACCTCGGTAGTGAGAAAGATCATGGAAGCACTACTGAAGGAGAGATTGGTGGAACATCTGGTTGTCAATGGACTACAGGACCCAAGGCAGCATGGTTTCACCAGGGAGGTCATGTCAGACCAACCTCATTGAATTTTTGACTGGGTGACCAGGAGGTGGATCAGGGAGGGCAGTGCACATGGCCTATCTGGACTTCAGCAAGGCCTTTGACACTGTGCCACGTAGAAGACTATTACACAAACTGGGGAATATGGGTGTGGGCAGGACAGTAGTGTGGTGGGTAGGTAACTGGCAGGGTGGCAGGACACAGAGGGTGGTGGTAAATGGCTGTCACTCCACAGAGGGAAGAGTGACCAATGGGGTACCACAGAGATCAGTGCTGGGACCGGTCCTATTCAACATCTTCATCAGTGACATTGCGCAGGACCTAGAAGGCAGAATTTCACTGTTCACTGATGTCACAAAGCTCTGTAACAGAGTAGACACACCAGAGGGTGTAGACAGAATGAGAAGGGACCTGCAGAAACTTGAAGAATGGTCAGGGTTTGGCAGTTGAAATTCAATGCAAAGAAGTGCAAGATAATGCATATGGGGCACAAAACCCTGGCACAATATATCAGTTGGGGTGAGGATATAGCATACCAAGCAGAGAAGGGATCTTGGGGTTATCATCTCTGATGACTTCAAGGTGAAACAGTGTGACAAGGCAGCAGGTAAAGCAAATAGGATGCTGGGATGTATAGGCAGGAGCATCACCAGCAGGAAAAGTGAGGTCATAATTCCGCTATACAAGACACTAGTGGGGCCCCACCTGGACTACAGTGTACAGTTCTGGAGACCATACCTACGTAAGGACACAGACAGGGTAGAGAAGGTTCAGAGGAGGGCAACAAAGATGGTGCATGGATTGCATCACAAGTCCTATGAAGACAGGTTGAAGGAACTGAACATGTACTCCTGGAGGAGAGGAGGGAGAGGGATATGATAGAGACATACAAGTATCTTACAGGAGGAACAGGGTGCAGGAATACACTATTTTTAAGTGAAAAGATGTTCCAGGACTAGAGGGCATGGGATGAAGTTGGAGGGAGGACGATTCAGAGGAAACATGAGGAAGAATTTCTTCACAGAACGGGTGGTGGACAAGTGGAACACCCTGCCAGAGGAAGTGGTGGGGGCTGAAACAATCACAGAATTTAAGAATGCATGGGATAGACATAAAGGAATTCTGAAGGTCAGGGGTAAGGGGCAACAGACTTCTATGAAACCATAAACTGAACTTACAAGCTCAAATGGGCAGAATGGGTGGGCCATAGGCCCTTATCTGCCGACACCGTCTATGTATCTATGTATCCTCAGTGATCCCCAGCTTTACCTCCCAGCCAGTATTCTCTCCTTGGGTTCTTCACCCCAAAGTGCATAACCTTGCACTTCTTTGCATTGAACCCCAGCTACCACCTCTCTGACCACTGGTCTAGCTTGCTTCCATCCCTCCTCTCCATCCCCACTGCTCCAATTTTGATGTCATCAGTGAATAGACTTACCTTGCTCACCACCCCGTGTGCAATGTCTAATACAAAGAGCCCAAACAATACTGGCCACAACACAGAGCCCTGCGGCACCCCACTCATCACCGGCCTTGGAGTTGAGAGCTCCCCTCTCACCACCACCTGTTGCAGGCTGCCACTCAGCCAGCTTGTAATCCAGTTTATCATTTTTGCCCCTACCCGTACACCAGTTATCTTCCCCCCAATCTGCCCATGAGGCACTGAATTGAAGGCCTTGCTGAAGTCTAAGTAAAGAACATCCACTGTATGACCTTTATCCAGCTCACCTGTCATCAGTCATAAAAAGGCTATGTTGAAAATTTGGGGTCAAAAATTCAATACATGGGTGTGCTATGACCATTATTTATGCACACTCGTACCTTTGGATGTTTTCAGCATTTTCACCCCATAATTTTAACATAGACTTCTTATTATCCCACCTCATGTACAGTATGTCACAGCTGTCATTTTTCAAATCCTGGCCAAAATACTTTTTCACCCCTGCGGTGCAGAATAGCATTGCAGTTGTGCAGAATTAGGCTTTGGAGAGAATTTGAAAATTTTCTGTACTGGGTACATGCAATGAGGTCATAAAACGTCTATGTTGAAAATCTGGGGTCATAATTATTTAAGATGGCACAGTCATGACTATTTGTTGCAGTTTCACTATGCATGTTTGTAACTTTGTGAATTTTAAATATTTTGAACCCAGATTTTCAACATAGCCTTCTTATTACACCACCTTATGTATGTCACAGCTATCATTTTTCAAATCATGTCTAAAATGTGTTTTTGCACCTGTGCTGTGGATTGGCATTGCACTTGCATGGAGTTACGTTTTGGTTGGGACTGAAACATTTGCTGCACCAGGTACATGAGGCGGGGTAATAACATGGCTATGGTGGCAATTGTGTGACTGTTGTCCTGTAACTGGAAGTTCAGGGTCTGGAGGTCTCTGTGCTTCCACAGCTAGATACATATATGCATCCAGGGAGGGATGGGAGCGCAGTGTCCAAAGTACCCTGCGCTCCCACAGTTACATAAGGATACTATTATACTGTCTCAAAAAGTAAGGAAATAAATTGCGAAAAACTTTGTTAATGCATCACTTAGGGTTAAACCAACAAAAGTAGGGAAATGTGACATTAGGGTTTCCAACCCTAACATCCCATTCTCCACCCTGCACAAACCCACAGTTGGGGTTTTTTGGGGCCATCCACCCTAACGCTCACCACATTTTCCTATGCTGTAGCCATGCCACCTAATTTTGTAAAGGCATGGGGTGAGAATTAGGGTTGATGGACCAAAGACACAGCCCTTCCACCTGTGGGTTTCTGCAGGGTGGGGAATGGCGTGTTAGTGTTGTAAACTCTATTGCCACATTTCCCAACTTTTGTAGGTTTAACCCTAACTGATGCATTAACAACATTTTTTGCAATTCGTATATTTATCTATGGCGCTATCCGAGGTCAGTCTTCAATCATTCACATAGCGTATTCAACCACCTGCCATAATGTATCTGATTTATACAATAGGACTGTGTTTTTTGCTGTTTGTTTGGTTTGATGATGTTACCACAGTGGAATAAATGGATTTATTCCACTGCAGTGAAATTACATGGTTTTATACAATGAATAATTTGCTCACTCCTATTGTATGAATGTATTTATCTATCTATCTATCTATCTATCTATCTATCTATCTATCTATCTATCTATCTATCTATCTCTTTCTATTATATTTCTATTATATATATATGTGTGCATGTGTATATATACTGTATATATATATATATATTTATACAATGGGGGTGAGACATATTCTCTCTCTCCCTCTCAAATCTCCTGCCTCTCCCTTTTTATCCTCTTACAATCCCTGGTGCAACAATCCTCTGGTCCAATCCAGGATCCGGAAAAGGCACAAAACCTATTGTCCCCCCTGACTGCCCTACAGGACTTGTAATCTCAATACAACTATTTACATTATTCCACCACAGTGCCAGCCGTCACTGAAAACTACTGCCCCTTGGAAACAGAGCAGCTGCTTCTTTAAACTTCATTCAGTTGGTGGTTGCACATGCATAGAATGCAAGAGTCTGCCATCTTTATTTACATTTTATTTATTTATCTACAGCAGAATGGTCCCATGCTCAGCCATCAACCAAAACTGGACCTGAGACCACTCACCACACCTCCAAAGGCATGGCACACAACCTGGCAATTAGCTGTGCCCCAAACAGGCTGAAACACCAGGGAAAATGGCTGCAACAGCAACCCACACAACAGGGGGCCTCCAGGAGTGAATCCCACAGGAGCTAAGGGGCACAGCATTGTGGGTGAGCACCGGAGCCATGGGGCTCCACAGGTAAGCCCACTTTGGGGGACTTACAGATAGATAGATAGACAGATAGATAGATAGCTAGATAGATAGATAGATAGACAGTAGATACTGTATATATTCATTGAAAAAATTGTGTTAATGCGTACCAAAGGGTTACAAAGGCCCAAAAGGGGGAACATGTGGTGTTTAGGTTTTTAACCCTAACATCCACCCCTCTCCATCCTCTGCTGTCATTATCCAAGCCAAGCTACTTGTCTGGAGTGCTACTGTTGCTTTATGCTACAGGTCTGGGACTATGCCCAATATGTCTGGAGCTGTGTGCTATGGGTGTAAGCTATACACAATACAATGCTAGAAGCCTACCATTCTCATGTAGACTAGATTTGTTGTCCTCACTCAGTTACCACCACTCTGCTACCACCATGAACAGAGAGCAGTGTGCTAACTGTATAACCTGCATCCTAGGCCCTCCAAATACAGTGGTACAATATTGAAAATTTGCCTAGATCATTTTGGGGTGATGGGTTACAAGGAAAGCATCTACAGTAGGTCTGACTCCAGATGTGCACACAAAACTTGGAGTCTTACCTCATCAGCTCCCTGTACAATGGCATAATCACCTCCGTTCAGAAACTGGTAAATCCTCAACTAATAGATTCCTGTATCCTTTCTGCTGCCCCATATGCTGTACTGCATTGGGAAGTGCACATAACTTTATCAATTATTTATTACTCCTTAGTTCCTTTTTGCCTTAGAATGTTAAAACTTTTTCCCCATAAATGTTATACTCAGTTTGTGGGTTCTTACTGCCAACTTGCATGACCTTGCAGTTCTTGAAATTGCACTTCATCTGAGAGATGCTATAATACTTTTTAGATTCTTCACATCTTTTTTCATTGTTTTCATCACCTCTAAACTAGGGCTGCTTGGATAGCATGAAATCTGCTGTAACAGCTGGATATCTGACCTCAGACTAGCTTCCTCCAAAATCCAATAACTGATTGTAAAAAAGGAAAATCTCTAAATCCCCCTCCTGACAAGTACACCCCATCCTCCAATTGATAATCCCCTGTCCAAACCACACTCTAACCTCCAACCTCCCTTCTCTCCCCAAGTCCCTGAGATCACTTGCTATATATTTTTCTTACAATAAATAGAATAATAGATGGGTTAGTGTGTATTGCAAGGCTGTAATTTCATTGAGAGTTTCTGGGGACATAGATAACCTCGAGAGCGAAGCTCGAGAGGTTTCTATGTCCCCAGAAACTCGAGATGAAATTTCAGCCGAGTAATACACACTAACCCATTTGTTATTTTTTGTAATATATGGATTAAGGAAGCTGGTGAGTTCTTACCTGTGATGGGTTGAAAGCTGAATCAGGAAGTTGAAGAATTAGCAAACTTCGTAAAAGTTCCTTGTGAAACATGAAAATAGGTACTTTTTTTTAAATAGCCAATGATTATGCAAAGAACCATGTTTGCGATTTTTACTGAGACAGTATCGGAAACTGAAAGCGGCGTTACTTTCCCCGAATGACTTTTTGAAATTTTACAGCTGTGAGGTGATTAAGCTGGCTCATGAGTCGTGAGGTTGATGCGCTTGCGTTGTGTTGTTAGTGATGATAATACTATCGCTTCATTGGAACAATAGTATTATTGAGAGTGAAGTGTGGTATTATTGAGTCTGCAGAGTTCTGTGAGATGGATTACGAGGAATTTTTTAAATCATTTTCAATGATATTATTTGGCAAATCCATATATTACAATACCCTTTTCCAACTCCTTTTAATAAAATTTCCCTCACCCATGCTAAATCAGGAGCCTCCCCCACCCTAGCACAAGTGATGACTCCCCAGTTCAATAAAGCAGCTCCCACCCAACATGCCCACTAGTTCCCATTCCCCTCCTCTACTAGAGCTCCCAAATATTTACAGATTTCTATGCTGGGTGACTCAGATGGGTCCTGCAGTAGAACAATGTACACTTATCTTCAGTCTAGATGGTACGTATGACTAAATGATGATGTCCTTCTATAGTAACACTGGACTGTCTGATATGCATAAAACACACTGAAAATGAGGCCACCTTTTAAAGCAATACAAGAGTTACAGAAACATACCCAAAGTAATGCATTATGGGACATAAATATACACATCTGTGAAGGAATTGTGACTGGCTATGCTTTGAGGAAACTAGGTAAAAACCGCTTAAGAATAATTGCACGGTCGAAAAGAGCACAAGCAAAAGAGTGTCAGGAAACACAGTGGTGGGAAAAAAAGTGAGGCAAACATACAGCATTCATTTCACCAAGCAGCTCCACATACCCCACCACACAAGAAACTACACAACACACAAGAGGCATAGGCCAGGTGTAGATGGAGGTGGGGTGTTACTGAGAACTAAATAAATGATGATGATTTTTTAATGTAGCAGTCATACCCAAAATTCATGTTCTGTCTGTTGATCACATAAATGCTGGAGCAAATGGTAGTTTGCATCAATTTTGTACTGACACCTTGACAAATTTTGTGATTTTCATCTCCACTTACTTAATGCAGATTCTTTGGCCATTACTTCAAGACTAATTTAAAAATGCATTCATATGTGATCTCAATGAATAGTAGGGAGTTAGAGTTTTAAAATGCATACCCATAAGTTGCCTCAAAGGTTAATTTTAAAAGTTTATTTAAAGAAGGAAATTTATCTAAAAGACAAAAAAAAAACATTGTTTATACAAAACATTTTTATTTCAGCAAATGTAAAATTTTAAATATGACTATTGGGAAAGTAATGGAACTTAGTCTTGTCCTCATCATTTGCATTATAGAGCAGAGACATCACATCATCTGGAAATGGTGTGTTCATCCAATTTACATTGAGATCGTCATTCCAACTATGAAAAGCTACATTTGGGGGCATTGATAACTGCAACAGAAGAAAGCCTGCACAATCGACAGACATAGTTGGCTCATAGAATATGTAACTTCAGGGTTTTCTGGCAGGGTGGTAGCAGAGACAGATCAGTTATTCTGTTGTCTTTGTTATATTTCTCCTAGAAGATCTGCTGCCTCACTATATTTACACTAGTAATTTTTCTTCCATATGGTTTACAGACATACTCCTCCAACAGAGCTACAACAGTGCGGCACTAGCAGTGAATATTTCCAACACAGCAGTCTAAGATCAAAGTTGTTCTCTTTTATTGCTGTGTAGAACAAATGCTGACAATCCACTATATCCAGATATGTCATCCAGAGCAGTGGGGTTAGTAGTTATAATATTTTATTTGTTCAGTTACAGACTACTACAAGTTTTTTTTTAATTACTAAGTGCAATAAACAATTTATAAACTGAATTGAGATGGTCAGTCAAAAACTGTTAGTTAATGCTAACCACTAACATCCAGTGCTAGAAAGCATGTAAACCCATTGTAAGGGTTTGAATCTTGGTATCCACATTACCTAAAGCAAGTATTACATGGGTATTCTGTAATTGTAATTAATCATACACAACTAGTAAGCATAAACATAGATTTCAGATTAGCTCTCTCTATCTATATGCATGAGGGTTGGAGAAAAGATGGTGGATTGCATAGTCCATTAAGGAGAGCTTGGCTCCTGACTGCTTCTGATGAAGGTCATTTTATTTCTTATAAATAATAAGCCATCTATGTCAACCTAACAGTGGTGGATAAGAAACATATATACTGTATTTCTAAAATTTTAAAAGTCTCTACCTTCAAGAGAGCAGTCTCTTTTGTATATTTTGAGTGCTATATTTACACTTAGTTGTAAGGTGGAAGCATGAAGATGAATTAGAGAATGTTGACCATGACAACTCTCCCAGGTGTTTTGATTCCTGGGTGGTTAGTGGTTGGAGAAGTGGATTAGTGGAGGTTATCATTTCTGATGACCTGAAGATAGCTAAACAGTGTGACAAGGCAGTGGGAAAGGCTAGCGGAATGCTCAGCTGCATAGGGAGGGGTTCATCAGCAGAAAGAGGGAGGTAATAATATCCCTATATAGATCATGTATGAGACCCCACATCAAGTACTGTGTATAGTTCTAGAGGCCCCATCTCTGGAAGGAAATAGATAGGCTGGACAGTCATGCCAGACAAACCTGTTCAACATTTTGACTTGGTAATGAAGGCAGTGGACCGAGGGGGAGCAGTGGATTGGTCTAACTGGAATTCTGCAATGCCTTTGGCTCAGTTCCACACAGAAAACTGGTAAAGAAGCTGGACCACATCAGCATAGAGAAGGAAGTGGTGGGTTGGGTGAGCAACTGGCTGAAGGGAAGAACACAATATATCCAAGAAAATGGAGTGGTACCGATGAAGAGGGAAGTGACTAGTGGAGTGCCTCAGGGGTTGGTGCTGGGGCCTCTACTCTTCAGTGTGTTCATAGCTGACATCAATAATGTATTGGAAGGGAAGGTGTGTCTGTTTGCAGATGACACCAAGATCTACAACAGAGCTAACACCCCAGAAGGAGCCAAGGGCATGTAATTGACCTGAAGAAACTCAGGGAGTGGTCAGATGCCTGACAGTTGAAATTCAATGCCAAAAAGTGCAAGGTCATGCACTTAGGCAAGGGAAACCCCAAGGTGAGATACTACCTGGAAGGGGAGCAGCTGGCATTCACCAACCAGGAGAAAGACCTAGGAGTTATTATAGAAGATGACTTAAAGGTGGAGAAGCAGTGTGAAAAGGTGGTGCTAAAGACAAGTGGTATGCTGGGCTGCATCGGAAGAGGAATCACAAGTTGCAGAAGAAAGGTGGTGCTGACATTTTACAGGGCAATGCTGCACCCCCACCTGGAGTACTGCATACAGTTCTGGAGGCCACACCTTAGGAAAGACATCGATAGGACTGAGACAGTGCAGAGGAGCGCCACAAAAATGATTCAGGGTCTGGGTAAAACTATTAACAGGTATAGAAAACATTATACTGGTAGTTTGTTACAGACCTCCAAGTGCAGCTATTACTTATACAGAAGGTATTATTACAGAATTTGAAAATGCCTGTGAACATGATTCAATGTTATCTATGGGGGACTTTAATTTGGGTGACATAGTTTGGGAGAAAGGAATTGCATTAACTAGTGCAGGCAAAAAAACTCTTAGCCTGCTCTAAACAACTTAACATCCAACAATGTATTCTAGCTCCTATTAGGGGAGAACAACATTTTAGATCTTGTGTTTTACAGTAGTCCCCTTAACATACACTGTGTCACTATTTCATCTCCCATTTGTAATAGTGACCACTGTTCAGTTATGTTTTCTCTAGAACAGATTGTCATTATTAATAGTAACAAAACTATTATTTATCTTTATAACAAACTGACTTATTAAGTATTTCTACTGTACTAAATGGTATCAATTGGGATTACATCATGACTTCATCTAACCCCGAAAATCGATGGGACTTTTTCAAACATATATTATTACAATTAAGAGACAAATTTATCCCATCCACGATTAAGCATGGACAGCAAAAACAAAGACCAAAATAGTTATCCAAAACCATTCAATGAATACTAAGATAAAAAGATAATAAATATGCTATATACTTATAATCTAAGACAGAGAGCATTGGTCTTCCTATTTTAAAAGTCAAAAGAAATGTAAACATATGATAAGAATGGCAAAAGAGGGTTGGGAATTGAATCTTGCAAAAAATGCTAGTAAAGATAATGGCAAGATGTTCTTTTCTTATGTTAACTCCTTTAAAAAACCCACTTGTCAGTTTGGACCTTTGTTAGATAACTCAAAACATTGTCAGAATCCTTTAGATATGGCCAATATCTTAAATCAAAGATTTTGTGATGTATTTAGTCATAAATCCATTCAAAATGATGTAATAGTAAATGTAACAAATGTATCTTTGATAAAATTATCAGACAGTATGGTATTGGTGAAACTCAAATTATTAAAAAATAAATATTCTCCAGGTCCAGACAACATTAGTGGACACCTATTATACTTACTCACTGATTCCATATCTCATCCCTTATGTTTATTTTTTGAACATTATTTGATGCATCATTTTGTACCTAAAGAATGGAAGTCCGCCCATGGTATTCCAATATATAAAAAAGGACTCCGTTCAAATTGGGAAAACTACTGACCTATTAGTTTGACGTCATCTATCTGTAAACTACTCGATAGTCTAATCAAAGATCTTATAAGTGATACATTGAACACAGTCGATATTGAACAACATGGGTTTAAAAAGAGCAGATGGTGCCTTAGCAATCTGATGTGTTTCTATGAAAATGTTAGCAGAGACATTGACCATGGCACCACTTGGGATATTATTTATCTAGATTTTAGTAAGACCATTGATGATATGGCTCATCATTCCTTAATAGTTAAATTGTTAGATACTAACATTAATAAATATATTATTGCATGGATCAAACATTGGTTGGATCAAAGAACACAGAAGGTATTAATCAACGGTCACTTGTCTGATTCCCGATTTGTTAGTAGTGGAGATCCCCAGGGGTCTGTCTTGGGCCCTTGCTTATTTTTAATATTCATTGTTGACTTAACAAAAAACTGTATTTCCACTTCCGTTAAATATGCAGATGATGTAAAACTTGGTGGGCCTTGTGGCAGTGCTGATATGACATCCATAATTCAACAGGATCTCAATAGCATATCTGATTGGGTTAATACTTGAGGTATGCATTTGAACCCATCAAAATGTAAAGTGATGCACGTTGGTCCAAATAACCCTTTGGCCACATATATGTTAAATGGGTTTCCACTGGAAGCTACTACTGATGAAAAAAACTTGGGCATTTACATATCGAATGATCTTGGGCATAACAAACAAATCAATGAGGCAATTTACAAAACAAATTGGATAATATGGTCTATTAAGAGAAACATTAAACCAAGGGACTCAGGAATTATGCTGCCTCTATACAGAGCCTATGTCAGACCCCACTTAGAATACTCATCACAATTATGCAATCCATATAAAAAGAGTGATTGCATCCCTTGAAAAAATTAAGAGGAGATTAACAAAAAATATGAAAGGATTCTCTAATGTTCCATATGAACTATGTTTAGAAAAGCTAAATCTGATGCCCTTATCATTTAGGAGATTTAATTTATATGTTTGATATAGTAAATGACCCATATCTGTTTACTGAAATGGGTTTTGAGTTTAAAATCAATATACATAATACTAGAGGTCACCCACTACAGATTGACAAGGCTAAATATTTTCATGTTTCAAGGAAATATTATTATACACAAAGAATTATTAATCCTTGGAATAACCTACCATCTGAAATTGTTACTAGTAATAACAAAAATACCTTTAAAAATTACCTTGACAAATGTTTCCTTATAAAACAAATTTGGGGCATTATAATTGATAAGGTGCAGTTATGGGCCTCACAGCCTCCTTTGCACTATATTACCTTAGTATGAACCTTAGTATCAAATGGCATATAAGGATAGGTTGAGGGTGCTCAACATGCACTCCATGGAGTGGGGAGGCATGATTGAGACATTTAAGTATTTCAAGGGTATAAATATGGTAGGGGTACAGGAGCTCCTTCAGGGGAAGAAAAGCATCAGAACTAGAGGACACAATATGAGGTGCAAAGGTGGGTGATTCAGAAGCAAAGTTAGGAAACTCTTCTTCACTGACAGGGTGGTCAACCCATGGAATTGCCTGCCCCCAGAAGTGGTGGAGGCCAAAACGGTAAACTGGTTCAAAATCATCTGGGACAGACACAAAGTTATCCTTTCACAGGAAGGATAGAAGGGGTGGGGGGTAGTTACTCATATTGGCCAGACTAGATGGATCTTGTGGTTCCACTTCTGCCTTCAATTTCTATGTTTCTATGTCTATGATAGAGTGGAGGTGGTGCAAAGGAGGGCAACCAAAATGGTACAGGGCCTGCATCAGAAGCCCTATGAAGAGAAGCTTAAGGACTTAAGTATGTACTCCTAGAAGACAGGAGAGAAAGGGGGCATATGACAGAGACATTCAAGTACCTCACAGGAATAAACAAAGTACAACAAGGGAACATTTTCCAAAGGAAAAGATGCTGAAGCACAAGGGGTGACAATATGAAACTGGGGGGGGGTGGAGAGGAAACATGAGGAAGTACTTCTTCACAGAGAGGGTAGTGGACACTTGGAACAGCCTCTGAGAGGAAGTGGTGTAGGCTAGAATGGTCACAGGATTTAAGAATGCATGGGATAGACACAAGGGAACCTTAGAAGTAAGAGAGGGGGTGTAAACCAGAGTCTAAGTAGGGTCTCCAGTGGTACTATAGGTAGGGAATTTAGGGCAGACTTGGTGGGCAAAGTGTTCCTTATCTGCCGACAGCTTCTGTATTTTTATAGAGCTCATGCAGGAGGAAGGGCAAGGACTCTCATAATGGATGAAGTGAGAATAGAGCCTGTGAGCTGGAATTTGGTAGCTGGCATCAAGGAGTGAAAGAAGAGAAAAGTCCATTTTGTTTGTGAATCAGGGAGGGATCTTGCAATAAAACTTTAGATTTGAACCAAACTCCAAACTTGGCATTCTCTAGACTGGTGACAGGAATTGTGATTCTGATTTTTTTTTTATGAGAATGTTTTATTTTCACCTAATATTTATATACCTTTGTGATTTTTATTCAGTTTTATTTATTTTCTGTCTTAATTTTTCAGCTCCTGACAACATCAACATGAACTTAATAAGTAGTGTGTTGTAATAATTGGTTGACAGTGACCTGTAAACAAAACCAGAAAAAAAAGAGTTATATCCACATTTATGGCAGATGGCAAAGCAATCCCTTTAATGTTGCATGCAAACTATTATCTGGGTTTATATACAAACAGTAAAGAGGACATTTACATCACTTTCTTTTATATTTTTTTATTTAGAAGTCCTGTTTAATAACTATTCTACATTTCATTTGTTAATTATTATATTTTAAAATAAACCCTATTTTCACAGGCTGTAAACAAAAATTCAAGCCAAGTGACAATAATGGCGAATAAGGATCAACGTACAGCATCACGAATCATTTAGACAAACACCGGTTGGGAGAACAATGAGGAGTGAGTAACACAGCTGCTGTAGACAGACAATAAAAACATAATAGAAGTTTACTAAAAACTGCCGCAAGTTCTTTTTAAAAGACTGCAAAAGTCTAAGCAGTTTCTATGAAGATGACATTGCCCAGAATTAAACTGAACTAACTCCATCTCCCCACTGGTAGTGTTTTAAAAAGCCTGCAAACTCAGAAGGAGATTCTCCATGTGACAGCTGCTTATAAATGAATTATAGATGCTGTAGAGAAGCAAAGAGATTAGCAGCCAATGTTCAGTAATGACTAAAAACATTATGGGGCTGGATTGTCAAATGCTTGTGAATGCCGCAAGCCCCCACCCGTATATAAAGAGCATGGAGCTTGTGGCATTCACCTGCCAGCAATCAGGATATTGTATCCCATGCTGCAACTGTTGCAACTTGGACCAACTTTTTGTGGTCAAGCTTGTGCCAAACCCAAAGGCCTGTTTTACACAGCTTGTGCCAGAGATGTGGCACAATCTTCCATGAATCAAGAAAACTGTTGCAACTGCACCCAAGATCATAAAATCAGGTGCAGTTGTGGCAAAGGAGTTTGGCGCACCACCAGAACCTACGTGTCATGGTACAGGGCTGGATGCAAGCCCTGCATGATGCTTTGAAAATCCTGCTCTATAATGTGTAAGTAAAATCTTTTGGTTCACTTAGAGTGTAAATCATCTCAAAATTAGCTTCTTGTTAAAGTCTCTGAACTTGTGTGGTTGCTAAAATTATATGGGGATAGAAGCTAATACAAATGGAACTGTAAAGGTGTATTTTGCCCTTTGTATATCAGAAGAAAGCAAAGGCATAACATTCCTTCTAAACAGCTTGAATCTAATAAATTAAATAACTTTAAACGTCTGTGAGAATTGAGGCATTTTAGTGTCTAAAAAGAGACCCTTATGTGGACTTATACGCACGGAGAATTTAAAACCAAAAATTTATTAATACGGGGCACTGTGGAGCATGCCCACTGACTAGACTTGTGCAGTGAGAGTTCTCTGATGAATGGTAACAAAACTGGTAAAACCCTTCATATAACAGGAATAAGTGTTTCTTCGAACAGCAAATCTGAATACTGTGGGTTACGAGGAGTCAATTAATAGATTTTTTGAGAATGGGCTGTACTAACAAAGGACCTGCGACTGGCCAGAAAATTCAGCCACTAGAGACAGCACAAAATGTGGCGGTGGCTAAATGCTTCTCAGAGATGGGACCATAATGAAAGCCCCTGCAAAAATCTATGCAGACCATAGATGCAAAAGTCAAATCCATACTGACTAAATTTGCTGAACAAGATGCCAAGAGAGATGTAGCTACTAAAAAGGCATCTAATGCAGAGTCAATGGCAACAAAGGCTTTGTCCTTCTCAGGTAAGTTAATGCAAGAAAACGCTTAACTAAGATATTGTCTCAAGACCCTGGAAAATTCACAGAGGGCCTCCAACATCTGCATTGTGTGGCTACCTGAGAATGTGGAAGAGGACGACATGATGTACTTATTAAGGAATAGTGGCTAGATGCCCTTCATTTAGAGTCAACTCTCACTTCTGATAACTTCTTTAAGGCTTACCAGATATCCCCAGGACTGTCACAGCTAATAAGGAACTGCCCCGAACCATCCTTGTGGTGACTTCAAGTCTCTCAATATGGGATCTCATTTTGCAAGTTGCAAGAGCTGCAACCCAGCTGAACTTTCAAGGATCAATGGTGCACCTATTTCCAGATCTCTCTTTCGCCACCAGTGCAAGATGAAAGAGATTTGATGGGGTCTGGGTGAAGCTGCATACTCTGGGGATAGCTCATTCGCCCCTAATGCGGCCCGACTGCAGATCCAGTATGGAGGCCACACTTTCCAGTATTCAGACCTTGAAGAGGCTGGTAAGAATTCTGAAGCCTTCTTTAGAGAATTCAGTTGAGCTAGGCAATGGGAATCATCCAATTCTGAAGAAGGTACATGGGGCCTGATTCCAAGACAGTTACGCCAGGCATAAACGCAGTATGCCAGTCCCGAAAGTGCAAATCACAAGTTATGCCAGTGACTTGCAACAGACACGATTCCAAAAGAACACTTACGCCACAACCCGCAATCGCTATGACAAACCCAAGTTATGACAGTTATGCCAAAGAAAGCCTACGCCACTGAGTAATACGGCATGCAACATGCTTAACACACCAGCACCACAGAACTGCTATTCTGGAACAGGTGGCATAAGGAAAGATGCCAGAGGAAGGTAACTTAAGTTAGAACAAGGAATAGCTGTCATAACCAGAGCACAGGCCATAGAAACACCACCCCCCACAAAGCTATACTGCAGCATACCATCCAACCAGTAGGCCCCTAACGTGGAACAAATGTACAAACAGTGGAACATCCAAACAAACATGCCCTAGGAAGTCCAGGACACAGTGAAATAGGTAGCAGCATGGCCAGACAGGTCATTATTAGTTGAATTACATATGTGGTGCAACATGTACCATAGCATGTAGCAACAATAGCCCAACACTTAATGTAGGACAAGACATCGCAAAATGGAACAGAGAAGTGATGGGACTTACAGTGAGGAACAGTGCCAAGTAATGTGGGACAGTCGAGAGGTATGTACTGCAGACAGCAGTGTAGTGGGATACACAGCACAGGCAGCAATAGGAGCAGAACTGGGAAAGCAGAGAACTGTGAGCGCAGGCACCGCCACCACCCCTCAGCGCCACCACGGCAGCAACTGCAGCACTATGGCGGACATATTGTGGTACAATGCAGTCATGGCAATGGCATGGCACCCATGCCGTCACCACCGTGCTGCAAGGGGAGGTGAAACTGGCTGCCAGGTGCAATGCAACATGAGTGGCAGCACTGGAGCTAGAACAGTGGCCATGCGTGCCATACAGCAGCAGTGAGGCAAGGCCACAATCGTGGGACAGTACCACAGGCACACACAGAGGACTACATCACGCATGGGTGATAGGCATGGTGTCACAGGAGGTGAAGGACACACACAGATCAGAGGAACAGCGCCATGATTATGGCACCACCAGTCACACTGCCCCTGCCATTGCCAGTTATACCTGTAAACAGTGCAACCACAACAGGGACACAGCACCAGGTGGCACAGATCTGCATATGTATGGCAGTGAGGCACACCATTGCGGTGTGCCACTGGTGCCACCCACAATGACCACTGGTCCCCTAGGTGGAAGGGAGCCATACAGGCCCAAGGCCACCACACAGGCAAGACAAGCATGGTGTGGTGGCATGTGGGCCAGACCAGGCACAGTGCACTGCAGAACACAGGGCACCATGCGGCCACAAGCACTGGTGAGTGCCCATGGCTGTGAGCTGCACAGCTGGCACACAGATACCATGTGCATGGTGGGGACACAAGGGATGGTGCAGGACCATGGCATGCGTGCCCCACGCAGCATGGCTTTTACACATCAATACCCACGCCCTGCATACCAGGAGAGACAAACACACAGAACCAGGTGTGCATAAACAACATTTAATTAACGGAAAAACAGTTTCAAACAAGGTAAACATTAACAAGAACAACAACATCAACTACAGCAGCAACAAGAGCAGGAATGCCCAAAAAACCACCCAATACACTCGCCCTGTACAGCCCACCCACACCAGCCCAGGTGGCCATCCCCCCAATCCATATGTACATGGCCCCTCATATGTACAAGGTTCTCCCATCCCATCTGTACAATGCCCACACCAACAGTCATGAACACCCAGCTGAAGGCCCCACCCCATATGGACCCCACCCAGACATGGCTCCACCCACTTCCCGACCACATGATATGTAGCACCCCCCGAACACCACACACCACCCATGGTCCCCCCCAACCTACATACCCACAAAAGGCTGTCCCCATCCCCCACAGGCTCATATCAACCAACTGGCCCAAGGCTGTAGGTCCACTGTTCATGGCCGGGTTCAGTGTGAGGTGCTAGCACCTCTGAAGTGCCACTAGGAGGGCACCTAGGGAGCTGTGCAGGCACGCCACATCAGCCACAATAGTGGTCACCAGCACCACAAGCTCCTGGTTACCAGCAGGCAGTTGTCCTGGGTACAGTGAAACCTCTGGCCCAGGCTCACCCCCAGGTGACCCAACACTGGCATCCACATCAATCGGCTGTGGCTGTTCCAATCCACCACCATTGGCCTTGTCCCCATCAATGTCCACAGCCTGCATGGCCATGTTCTCCGCCTGCACATCAGGGGGAGTGCTGTTGGTTCCTGAACCCCCTCCATCTGCTCTTCCTCCACTGGCCCCCACAGTGGGCACCTCCACTGCCACTGGCCCTGCAGCAGGCTGAATCATGGCCTCCTGTGGCTCTGGCAGTTCCACCGGCCCCTGCTGCCCACTGTCTGTGGTGTCCGGCACCTCCTCCACCTGCTCCACCTCCTCCACTGCCTCTTCCACCACCTCCACCTCCTCTATCGCCTCCTCCACCTCCCCCACCACCTCCTCTGCCATTTCCACCTCCTCCACTGCCTCCTCCACCTCTAATGGCAATGACGGGATGGGATGGGCTGGACCCTTTGCAGCCAGTGCTGGGTGCAGTGCCAGTATGCCTCCATGTCTCCTGCCTTTACTTCTGCCATTGCCTGCAGCAGGGCCCTTTGGCAGGGCATCAGTCTGCTATGCAAACATGTAAGGTAGCAAAGGCTGAGGTCAGTGCTGGTCTGGGACAAGCAGTGCACACACACACATGCAACACACAGCTGCCATCCCCACCCACATGGGCCACCATGGCATGGTCACAACACATGGCAAACAGTGCATGCACCTACCAGACCTCCTGTGCCCCACCTCCTTTGGCAGGCCTGCTATGCACTGCTGGTAACCCGTTTGGCCGACCCTGTGGACCCTGGTCACAGCATCTTGCACCTGTGGGGAAGGGGAACACAGTTACATGTGTGCACCAGTGCAGGCCATGACCAGTGTGGCAGTGTAGCACCAATGTGTGGCTAGACATTGGTATACCTACCTGCTCTTGCATACTGGACCATGCACATTTCTGCATCCCTCCTGCATGCTGCAGCTGGCACCCAGGCATACTTCTATTGCCCTCCACGCCCTGGCATGCTCCTCTGCAGTGTCTCCTGCACCCGGATGGGAGAAGTGTTGTCCCCCACTGCTGGACTAAGTTCACCAGCTGCACTATCTCTGTCGGGGTGATGTTTGGAGCCCTTCCACTGAGACTTGGGCCACTGCTCTGTGGCATTCTGTTTGCTGTGTGGCACCTGGTATGGGGGGTGTCTGGCACGTGCGATATAGATCTGCAAGGCAACAAAGCACAGCACACATGTCAGTGCACAGTAGTGTGACCATACTGTCACTTCCCCCACATACTGCTCAGTGTGACTGGCAGTAGACAGCATGACATACAGGGCTGGGGTACAGTGGCAATAGGCACAGCAGTGTACCCCATGTGCCATCCCTGGGGTAAGGTGTGGCAGTGCTGTGCTGCACATACATGCCCCTGCGTGCCATGCCACCTACTGATGGTGTACATGCTGCCACCACACACTGCATGACAGGGCTGTGTGGTGCCATGCGCATACAGTGTGCAATGGGTGACCCCACGTCAGCTGCTTACACAAGATTCCTCCACACTGCCACCCACCATACCCAGCTGTGCACCACCCTGTTGCCATTCCCATGCACAGGTGTGCCTGGGCACGACTGTCCACCACACACCAGTGGCCTGAACTGTGTCCATGCGCACTGGTTTAGTCCAGCCACACAATGCCTGGCTGTCATGTGGTGGCACACGGCATGGCACATTTTGCACAACAGTCGCAAAGCCCACCAGGGCACAGCTGTGTACAGTGTGAATGGCTGGCAACACCCGTACTCACCAACCTGCAGTTGGGATGTGCAGCTGCATGCACAGTGGTATACGGCACTGCGCCAAAACACCTGTGTCCAGGTTTGCAATCCCACTGTCCCCACATGCACACAGTGTGAATCTGAGCAAGGCACCTACCTTCCTGTGCTCCTGGCTCGCACCTGTGGGCAAGTCTGCAGTCTAGTGTGTCCCTCCTGGATAAACAATTGGCAACATGGCGTTAACAACAAGTATATACATTGACAATTGCATATGTAGTGGTATTGCACTGTCCTACTACCTGCCAACGTTCAGGGTGTGTTTCTCCAGGACAAACAGAATGGACCATAACATCAGCAACTGTATGTAGTATAGTCAGGTGCATATGTGCAGGTAGTGCAATGTTCCAGTACACACTAATAGTCAGGGTGTGGCACTCCTGGATAAACAGAGTTTAACACAACATTAGTAACTGTATGTAGTATTGTCTGTGGCATAGGTTCAGGTACTGCACTGTCCCAGTACTTACCAGTTTGCAAGGTGTGTCCCACCTGGGCCTATTGTGTGTCAGGGACCAGTGGCTCCAATATGATATTTGCTGACTACAACTACTGCCAGATCCACCCATCTCTCCAGGGTGTTCGGTCTGTGGCCTAGGTTCTGCCTACCACCTCGCCTCACACATGTTGCACGTGCAGGCTACACATGCATTGCAGAGTGGTACTGTGCATATGCATCATGCGCTGGTGCATACTGCAGATATGCAGCCGTGGGCTGCATGTGACCTAGGTGCAGGTCGTGTATATTGACATGTGGTGTGCCTCTCATACAGGCACCGGATGTGTATGACATACGATATGCCCTGTCACAGCAGTTGTAATGAGGGAGTCTACATGATTATATAGTGCATAGTGTTTTACTCAGTGCAGGTGACATAAGATTTGACACAGTGCAGTGTAACAGTACAGTAGTGACATACCCACACCCAGTTACAGTGCAATGCACACACACATGTGGTACCCTACGTTGCCCACACACCCCCCACATGGTGCACCCATGCACACACATGAACATGCTCACGCACACCCCACACATACACCACATGTCAGGGCCTGGTGCCCTTCTGGACTGCCACACCACCCACTGCCCACCCCCCATGGCAGCGGCGCACCGAAGTGGCATGGCGGTCTGTCACCTGCTGTTACCAACCAGTCCTCTTGTGCTTGGCTGGCCCAGTGGTAGCACTGGACCCACCCTGCCCCTGGTGCATGACCACTGGGCCACCACCGTCTAATGGTTCTGGTGGCAATGCTGTCCTCCAGGGTCTTCTGCATCTCCCTGGGGTGACTGGTGCAAGTTTTCACACAGTCCCAGGTCCTGTAACCAGTGGCCCACTGCCTTCCACGGCCTGCTTGTTTGCGCCCACCTGTGATGCCACCAGTTGTCTGGCACTGGTCCTGCACCCTGTGCCCAGCACCTTCAGCCCCATGGCAACAGAGGTGAGTGTTGCTGTGGCCCTACACCCTGGCACTCTGGCCACCTGTGGTGCCACCAGTGCTGTTGTTGTGGGCTGTGATGGCTGCTGTTGCAGCGGTGCTGTGGGTGTTGATGGCAAAGGGGGCTGAGGTGCCTGTGGTGCAGGTGTTGCCAGTGGTGCAGATAGTGGTGGTGGTGGGGTCACCTGCACTGGTGCATGTGGGGGTGTTGGTGGAGGTGGTGGGTGCTGCTGCTCCAAGGGTAATAGTGGTGGTGGTGCTGGTGGTGGCAGTGGTGTGGAGGGTGCCACTGCTGGACCTCCACTCTGGCGATGGCAGTGTTGTCACCGCTGCTGTCATTGGAAGTTGTGGTGGTGCTGGTGGCAGGTGCACCTTCTGTGGTGCCTGTGTGGTGGTGTCCCTCGCCGCAGTGCCTCATAAGTGCAGGCCTGCATGGGCTCCCTGTAACATGGTGGACAGTGTGTCCACCTGTGTCATCTGCTGGACCACCTAACCCTCCACAGCCATGGCCAGGCGGGTGATAGCTCTTGTCTGTGCCTATGCACAGGCCTGGGTGGTGACCATGGCATTCACAAAGTAATCAATGGCTGCCTCCATAGTGCGTGTCCCTGTCTCAAGCACCCCTATCAGGGTGCCCATGTGTTCCTCCAACACGGTGTGGTGTGCATCCATGCTGAGCCTGATGCAGCCCAGCATTTACCCTGTTCTGCTTGCGCTATTACTAATGTCTAGCAGAACCCTGCGTAGTTGGTGGGTGTCTATGGGTGGTCTTCCTCCGGGGATGGTGTGGTTCTGTCCAGGGCCTCCTCCAGCCTGTGGTATGATGCGGGGCTCATGTCTGGTGCAACTTTGTCCCCTAGGCTTCCGCAGCTGAGGAAGTTACTGAGGACAAGCCCCTCCTCCTCCCCCCACTGTTGCTCCTTCAATGCCTCATGCTCCCTTACCACTGGTGTCCTGGCTGTGTCCTACTGTGCCACATCAGCAACACCTGGAGTGTGCATCACGGTGGCCTATCTGGTGGTCAGTTGCCTGTGGTCCTGCTCTGCACCTGTGTCACCACTGTCCACCAGCCTGTATCCACTGCTGCTGCTGCACATGTGGGGAGACATCAGTGCATCAGTGATACCTCCCATGTCATGCCTACCATGCCTGCCATCATCCCAACCCCTGCATCACTGTCTCATGCACTGGGGGCAGCACTGGCCGTGGCCTTACCTGCCCCAGTGTCCACTGGTGCTGCACCTGTGGGGAACCGACAGTGCATCTGTGCTGCAACATCATTACATGCCTACCGTGTGTGCCTCCATACCCACCCCTGCATCGCTGTTCCACGCAGTGGGGGCAGCGCTGGCTGTCAGATTATCTGCCTGTGTGTCTGCTGGCACCGCACCTGTGGGGGAAAGACAGCACATCAGTGCTACCACACCATATCGTGCCCACCATGCTTGCCTTCATTTCTGCCCCTGTAACGTTGTCCTACACACTGTGGGCAGTGCTGGCCATCAGCTTACCTTCTCCTGTAACCGCTGCTGTTGCACCAGTAGGGGAAACAACAGTGCATCAGTGCTGCCTCCCCATGTCTTGACTACACTGCATGCATTCCTCTCAGCTGTGCCACATTACGGGGTCCAGCCCCTCATATTACCTTCCATCTGATCTCTGTTCCACATTGCATGGCCCTGCCACATCTTCACTGTTCCGACCGTACTGCAACATTCTATGGTACATGATGCATATGTTATATTTAAGCAATAAGGCATGACAGGGTGTGTGTTATCATGTAATAACGTCACTCCTGGGGTGGGTTGAAGCACGAGGCGTAGCCGAGTGCTTTCACCATCCCAGGAGTGACGTTATTACACGATAACACACACCCTGTCGTGCCTTATTGCTATTATACAATGGCTCAGTGTGTTTCTTTTAGTTGGATAGTTGTGTAATTAAGAGACTTAGGCTGATTTGTTTCTTTTGCAATAATTTTACTTGTTGAATGTGTTTTCATGAATTACAGATAAAATAGCCCCTTTTAACTTAATGAAACTGTTGGTTAAAACTTGGAAATTGTTGCTACTGCATAAAACTGTTTAAAAAGTGGTAACATACTTAAAACATATTTAAAACATATATTTGAAAAACGTTAAGTACTTGCAAGAAGTATTGGTATTTAATACTTTGGTAAACAGTTGAAAAACGAACAGTTGAAAAAGGAACATTTGCTTTACTGCAATGGTATCAGTTCAGTGATGTGCATACTGTCGGTAGAAGTTGAAGACGCACATTGTGTTGCCTTGAATGTTGAAGCAATCCTGATTAAGAGGTGGTTGAGTGCTTTGTGGAGTAGTGGTTGTTGTGTGAGCATTTTTTTCGGTTGCAGATCGGGTGGGTTGTTCCGGGTCATCTTGTGCTTCCTGTCTGGCTATGCTGCTGCTTTGCTAAGGGGTTTCAGTTGTTGCTATGGAGAGGATTTTACTCCAGTTCTGTCGGTCGGTGAGTTTGGCACTCCAATAGGATTTCAGGGACATCTCGCTCTTGTGCCCGGTCACCGACATGATTTGCCTGGCTTCAAGTCCTGCTTCTGTCAACAGCTGTACAGCAGTTGCTCGCAGGCTATGATTTGTGTATTTATTTGTGACGCCTGCGAGCTTACAAATACGGGGCATCATACTGGCTAAATAATTTACACCCATTGGTTTAAGAGTGTACCATATGGGGTCTTGAGTGAGTTCATTCGTGGTTTTTTTCCTAGGGTGTAGGAAGAGGCACGGAGGTTAGTGGCAGCTTGATAGATATAGCTCGAGACACCTGACGGGACATATGTGGGTTTCCTGGAATTCAACATGGCACCACGAAGGTTTTCCCGGTCCCGCTCCATTATTTTGCCATGGTTTTTGGTCTTTTCGTTGAACGACATTGTAACGTATTTTAACCCCTGTTCATTGTGCTTCACTGTAAAGGAGTCTGCTTTTAGTGCTCTCTGTCCCTCACAGCCCCTTCGGGCGAAGTGCAGTTGAAGTTCCAGCCACACTCTTCTGACAAGACCTGGTGCTGTGGTTGGGTTGAGGGCTTCGGATAGTCTTATTTTTTTTAAATCTGACTTCATGATGGGTGGGTGGTGGGTTGCTATGTCTCTGCCTTGTCTCCTGATATTTTTGAGGTGACCCACGAATACATTGTTGGCAGGTTGGAAGTCAGCGGCTGTTGGGGGGCTCATTAATATATCTGTTCAGTCCAGCATGTAGACTAATGTAGCTGGAGATGCTGTATTGTTCTCCACTGCTGTTTCGTACACTGCTATAGAATTGACGTAAGATTTGATTCAGGTCTTTTGATGGGATTGTTTGTATGTCACAGGAGAGAGATTTTTCTGACAGCCAGTCTGTGAATACAAGAACAGCCCAAGCTGTCTGCCGCTTTGTATTCTCTTCATTGCGGTCGGTTTCTATTTTGCCGATGTCCTCATAGCCTATGTTTAAATGCCGTGTTTTTTTCTTTTTCTTTGAGGTGCTCACATTGTCGTCTGGTGCCTGTGAAGTGGAAGGACTACTGCTGGATGAGTCGGCGAACATTTCCGTCTTGGTCCTGTCAGCGAGGAGGTTGAACAATACTTCAGGGACATTCATGACAGCTGTCAGGTGGGAGAAGTGATTTATTTTGAGGCGGCAAACCGGTCGGCAGCTGTCAGACCTAGATACAGTGATGTTATTGATTAATAACATCACTGTCTCTGTGGCCTGTCAGCCAATCAGATTTAAGACATTTTTTCTGCCATTGTATAATATTCATTACACATTAGCATTCACAACTCCTGGCTTCTGATTGACCAGTTGGCCATCACAGCAGGGATGTTATCCTGGCATAACATCCCTGCTATTCACCTTGCTGATTTATTGCCACATTGGCTGTTGCCACATGATGATTGTTTGCATTGTCTCTTTAGACTCGTCGATATTGTTACTCACTACCTAACACATTCTTGGACATTATTGTTGTCTGTATACTATATCATGCCATTGTATGATAGGCATACTGCCCTCCAGGGTTGGTGTTCTGCTGGGATAATGTCCCTTCTCGAGTGTTGTGCACACTCGGCCGGTGGCCTCAGGCCACACCACCTGAGGCAGGCTGTTATACCAGCATATCACTCTCCCTGTTGGGCATTGTTTCTTTCCTTCATAATAGACATTCTGACCACAGAGCACACATTTACACAGTGCCCTGGGCTTTTTAGGGAAAGTTTCCTTTGGTGTTCCACATATTGTCCAATTGTTCCACATTGTGTGGGGCATTGTTCAACATTAGGGGGACAGCTGGTTGGAATTATGCATACATGGTACCATTCACACCCCTGCAGCACTGTTCCACCCACTGTGGGCAGTGGCAGCCATCCACTTACCCATCCCTGCATCCATCCATGACATGTCAAGGTCCATGTCCCCATGGATACTGTGCTGGCTTATGAATGCCAGCACCCTCTCTTTGTGGCCACTGAGGGGTCTCACCTCCTGTGGCCCACCTCCTGTGGTCACCACCTGCCACCTATTCTGGGCCTCCTTGGCCTTGGCATGGCACTTCGGGTCACTTAGGCACTTGTGTATATCACACACGGTCCACTTTGCATTTGTGATGGCATTGCCCTTCTTGGCCATCTCCTCCCATGCCTTCTTCCACCTGAGGCACTGGTCCTGTTCCCCATGCTTGCCCATGAGCAGTTCTGGTTGGGCCTCCAGTTCATCCAGGAGAACGTCAGTCTCCTCATGTGTAAAGTTCCTCTTACATTTTTTTACTTCCACTTGCCGACTCTCCACCACTACCCACAATCTTTCCCATAGCTCCTACACCATGTCTGTATCTTGAGCACTTTTATATGGTCATTGGGTTGTGACATGCATACTGCTATGCCGCTATTGCAGGTTATGCCATGTCTTGCTGGCATAACTTGCAATATAAGTAACACAGCATTTTCCATTGTATCTGGTGATCCTCTTGGAATATGGCATAGCTCTCATGTCGCAGGGGTTGTGGTATAACTTTACGCACTGGCGTACTTTGCAGCATGTTCTCCCCACTGTCTTTGAATCAGGCTCATGAACTCTAACAGGTCTACAAAACAATATAGACATTTGAGGGACATTAGCTCAATTATAAGGCAACAACTTCTGAGGGTTTCTGAGCTTATTAGTACAAGTTTTGTATATTAAGGTTGAGTTTGTTTAAAGAGTACTGTTTGGTTGATGTCACAAAAACAAATGCTGTTCATTTCTCTCTCACTGCTGTTAATGGGGTATATACAAATGGAAATATATCTACAGCTAGAGATTTTTTGTAGGCAGCAGTTAATATTCTTTCTTCGAGTAATTGACATGGTGGTCACCATGTGTAGGAGTGCATAATGGTGATCATCATACAAAGGTTGCATTTCTATTCCCAGTACAGTTCCACTTTTGATGTTGCTGTTGAATTAGAAGTAGTTTCTCAATGAATGTTGACATGATGTTATGCTTAACTGTTTGATGGAGGGTCATAGCAACACTGGTTGTCCTTTATACATGTATGGTTTACCTTTTCATTTTTCAGGATGACCTCTCAGAAGTCTTGTGGGGTGCAGCATATTCTATGGACTATCTTTGGAACTTTTAAATATTGAAATACCCCTCTAGTCAAAAATCAGATTGCCTAGATTATCATTGTCTGGTACATTGGATGTATTTCAAAACTATGTCATGTGATTGCTGGCATGAGACAATTGTATGTAATTGTTTTGTACTTTAAAAAGCAATAAAATATAATTAAAAATAAAGAATGTATTAATACATTATTGTATATTTAATACTTAATGATCTGATAAGTTATAGTAAGTATTTTAGAGCTGTGTATGGCTGTAATTATATTTAATTAACCACACAAAGCTCAATAGAAGTTAACATCACTGAGTAGCACTTGAAAGCACGCATCTGCACAGTTTTTTTTGCTTTTATCTTCTTAGGAAGTGTACTAAGCACAGCATAAAGCACTTCATCTTTATAATATTTACTGACAACAAAAGATAACAAGTAACAGGAACCTGGAAGGCACCAAAACTTAAAGGCACAGACTGGACTTCTCCAGCTATATTATGTTTTAGGTTTAAGTATACTTTTTAAAGCATTCACATTAAATAGGATGTATACTGTTTTGGAGAAAATACTGTAGACACTCTTACATAAAATTATTTTTCTTTGACAGAGGTAAACAATGGGTATTTGAGTACCTCAGGAGTTAAAGCTCTTGTTATACAATGAGATAATCTCATCTAGAAGGACTGTTTTAATATAATAGTTTATTACAAAAGTGTACATCCAGCTGGCCCAGTGGCATGGAGAGCTGAGTCAGCGATGCCTTACCTCCTGCCATGCTGGTAACCCATGTTCATGGTGTGAGTGGGTCATCAGGGGTCAGCTGGGGAGAGAGAGGATTGAGCACCCAGGAAGGGTGGGTAACAGAGACCAGCACCTGCCTGACACCTAGTGGAGGCTATGTGTTGGCAGACCCAGTCCTGTACAATAGGGGATGGAGGAGGAGCAGCCAACCAGTGTGCTGCATGCGGACATGCATGCAGCTCTGCCATTGTTAGCATTGCACACTCCCCTCTGCAAGGAAGGCAGGAAAACAGTCCCAGTCATGCGGCATGAATGTCTGTCCTCCTGAGGCACCACCCCTCAGAAGACACCTCCCTGACACTGGATCCAGACTTGGAGGTTGAGTTGGGAGGCTCCCTGCCACCCTGCCATGGAGGGTAAGCCATGGGGGAACACGGGAGGGGGTCTGCAGTTCAGGGAACAAGGCTGGAAGGATAGCAATGACCTAGGGCTGACCGGGACAGGGGAGAAAAAGATAATAAAAAAATAACAATAACAGTGTATATCCACTATTTTGTCTAACATAAGTCCTTTTTAACTTTATAATTGTGATTAAATATTGAAAGTGCTCTTACAAGTATTTATATTTCTTTTGATTAATTGTTAATTTTAGGGTCACAGAGCATATGGTCCCTCTAGGATATTTTGCATAATTAAATCTATCTCAGGAATATCACAATTACATTTTTTTATTCAGTTAGTTTTTGTTGACCAGGACAGGAGGAATAGGCAAGTCTGCCTATTTAAGCCTTGTCCCAGGTGAGAGGGGGGAAATACGCATGCAAACTGACATACAGAACCAGATTAAGCTGTTGGTGGTATTTCAGTGAATGGGGGAAAGGACCCTGATATTTTTTGAGAAGTGCCATGGAATTTTAACATCCGTCTGAACAACCACCAGAACAGGCATATGGGACCTCAGCTTAACTTCTCATCTAAAAGATGGCACCTCAGAAGTGCAGCACCCCCCTCATGATGCACTACAGTGTCAGTACTGGGATTTATCCCAAGTTCTCAGTGAATATTGCTTCTTCAATGTTAAAGGCAGTAAGGGTAGGGATGGAGTAAAAAAGGGAAAGGCCATCATAAAATGGAGGGCAAGGAGTGCCAAAGCCCACAGTCTGGGTAACAAGCTTCCTGAGTTAGTGGCCTTGATGGAAGAGGGACACCTGGATATTGTGGCAGTCACAGAAACATGGTAAATGGAGAACCATGACTGGGATGTCAACATACCAGGGTACACAATCTGCAGGAGGGACAGGGAGGGTAAAAATGGAGGAGGAATAGCTCTCTACATAAGGGAAGGGATCAAAGCAACAGAACTAAAGGGTAAACAGGGAGGAGATTAGGTACTATGGATCACCTTAGAAGCAGGTTGTGGCACCACAATCCACACAGGGGTTGTGTACAGACGCCCATCTCAGGGGGACAAACTGGATAAGGAAATGATAGAAGGCATCCTCAGAATGGCAGAAAAAGGGGAGATATTGTTGATGGGGGATCTGAATACGTTAGATGTTAACTGGAGCACATTTACTGCAGCCACATCCTAGAGTAGGGTCATTCTTGATGCCCTACAGGGGGCATGCCTCAGACAGCTAGTCTTGGAACACACTCAGGAGGGAGCAATCTTGGACCTAGTACTCTCAAACAGGAATGGAGAGAGGATCACAAATTTAGAAGTAGGTAGCCATCTGCAAACAAGTGACCACCACACAATGTGGTTCATGTTAAACATAACTGTGAAGTAAAACCATACAAATGTTAGGGTACTGGACTTTAGAAGGGCTGACTTTGACAAAATGGGGGTGCACCTAAGGAATTCACTTGCAAATGAGCAGGAAGGAGGGGAGGAAGAAAATTGGGAAAAAAATCAAACTGCCATCATAGAGGTAACAAGCCTTTGTGTGAAGCAAATAAAGAAAACACAATGAAGTAAAAAACCACTATGATTCTCAAAAGAGGTGGCAAGGAAGGTTAGAGAGAAAAAGATAGCATTCAGGAAGTATAAGGAATCACAGAAGGAGCAGGACAGAGGGCTGTATCAGTTAAAGCAGAGGAAAGTGGGGAAGGCAGTCAGGATAGCAAAGGCCCAAACTGAGTAAAGATATCCAGTTCAGTTAAGAAGGGGGATAAAATATTTTATAGATATATTAGGGAGCAAAGAAAGACCAGGGGAGGGATAGTGAGACTTAATAAAGGGGAAGGGAGGTGGGCAGAGAGTGACAGTGAAAAAGCAGAGATACTGAATGAATACTTTTGTTCAGTATTCACAAAAGAAGAAGAAGAAGAAGAAGAGGGGGAGGTGTCTAAACCAAACAATAGAAGTAGTCTGGGCAGGGTGGTCAATACCAGTCCATTCATAGAAGAAAGGGTCCTGAAAGAACTCTTAAAACTCAAGGACCTGACAGAATTCACCCCAGAATTCTAAAAGAACTAAGGAGAGACCTAGTGACACCACTGATTACCTCTTTTTAACAAATCATGGGAGGATGGTGTGGTGCCTGAGGACTGGAGGAAGGCTGATGTGATCCACCTTCAGAAGAGTGGGAGCAAGGCAGAGGCAGGAAACTACAGACCTGTTAATTTGACCTCAGTGGTAGGGAAAATGAGGGAATCACTTCTGAAAGAAAGGGTTGTCTAATACCTAGAGGCCAGCAGGGCACAGGACCCAAGATACCATGGATTCACAGTGGAAAGGTCATGTGAGATGAATCTAATAGATTTCTTTGACTGGGTGACCAAAGTAGTAAACCAGGAAGGGGCTGTAGATATGGTCTACTTAGACTTTAGCAAGGCATTTGACACAGTACCACACAAAAGATTAATAAACAAGTTAACCAGCCTGGGAGTGGGTCCCAGGGAGGTAGCCTGGGTAACAAATTGGCTGGACAACAGGATGCAGAGGGTAATAGTAAATGGAGCACACTCTGGAGAAAAGGGAGTTATTAGTGGGGTACCACAGGGATCAGCACTGGGACAAGTACTCTTTAATGTCTTTATAGGTGACATTGCAGAGGGGCTGGAAGGATGAGTATGCTTCTTTGCAGATGACACAAAGATCTGCAACAAGGTTGATACACAAGGGGGGTGGCAAGGATGAAAATGGACTTGGCAAGGTTGAAGCACTGGTCAAGAGTATGGCAAAGAAGTACAAAGTAATGCACCTGGGAAACAAAAACCCAGGGGAAGAGTACACAATGGGGGGGAGATACTAACAACAGCAATGGAAAGGGACCTGGGGGTCCTCATATCAGATGACTTTAAGATAGGCAAGCAATGTGAGAAGGCAGTAAGGATGGCTGGGGGGATTCTGGGATGCATAGGGAGAGGCATCACCAGTAGAAAGCAGGAAGTTGTTATCTTTCTGTACAGACAGTTGGTGAGACCCTATCTGTAGTGCTGTGTGCAGTTCTGCAGACATCATCTCTGCAAGAACATAGATAGGATGGAGGCAGTCCAGAGGAGTGCAACCAAAAGGGTGCAGGGTCTGCACCTGAAGCCATATGAAGAGAGAGAAAAAGAGCTTAATATGTATACCTTTGAGGAAAGGAGGGAGAGGGGGAACATGATAGAAATCTTCAAGTACCACAAGGGAATCAACAAAGTCCAAGAGGGTAGCATATTTCAGAAAAAGAGATACACAAGAACAAGGGGGTGCAATTTGAAGATGGGGGCAGCTCAGGGGCAACATAAGGAAGTATTTTTTTCATGGAGAGAGTGATGGATGCATTGAACAGCCTTCCTGAGGAGGTCATGGGGTCAAAATCAGTGGGGGAATTCAAGAATGCATGGGACCGACATAAGGCAATTATAAGTGGCTGGTAGGAAGGATTAGGAGGGTGGTAAAGAGGAAGTAGGCTGCTGGTTGACTAGGATCTGCAGGCTATCCAATATGGTAGGTAGGGAAATGGGCAGACTGGGTGGGCCAAGCTGTCCTTATCTGCTGTTAAAAGCTATGTTTCTAAAAACAAACACTAGAAGTGGAAAAATAATAAGTCCTTTAACTAATGTGGATGGTAAGAACCACAAAAAAAAAAAAAAAAAAGTCTAATAATTGTGCTTTTGATGGAGAACTAAATATACTTTCTTCAACCCTGGTAGATAATAGAAAATAAATGAAACAGGTATGGAGGAAGGATCAAGGTAAAATAAAAACCGAAACACAAAAACATATGAATGGTAAAGTAATACTAGCAAGGCAGGAGGTAAAAGAATGGGAACAAGGCCAGGAAGTGATGTAGATAATACCTTCTATGAACCTTTTGGACAAGGAGAACAGTGAACAAATACAAAATCCAAAATCAAAGAAACAAAGAGCAAGAAAAATATATCACAAAGTGGACAGGATGACATTAATAATGATTGAAATATGGAAGACACAATTCGAATTGTTTTTGTCCATTGAAAAAATTAAAATTGCAAATAAAACAATCAAGAACAAGAAAAATTGAACATCAGAAGTCTGCTATCACTTGGCACATTTTATAAAAAGAATGAGAAGAATATAGTTAACTTAATTCTTCAAGCTCAGCAAGACACACAAAAAAAGCAGAATGGAACTATTTAGTCAGCTAATTTTTTCTGATAATAGCTATAACTCCTTGATAAAAACTCTTGATTTACAATATGAGGAATCTGCGACTATGGTAAATACACTTAATTCATCAAATAGTATTTTTGAATTTTTAAACCAATAAATCAAAAATAACTCATTAGACCATGAGCTACTTAAGCAATATCCAAATAATCTATCTAAAAGTTCTTTTTTATCCATTACTGACAAATATTGTACTACTGGAAGCTATGACAGATATAAAATCAAACTTAGATCTCTTTAAAAATTTAATAACTGAACAACTGGATTAACCTGAACAAATTGAATCACCAAATAAAAAGTAAACTTTTTCTACCCTGGAAATAAGTAAAACATCAATTATTAAACAGAAAAAGCAAAAGGTATAAAAAAGAATAGGAAAAAGGAAAATAATAATTAAAAATATAATCACCTCTAACAAACCAAACCATAACAAAAAGTTAAATCCATAAACACTTCAAAAAGAAAATAATGTACAGCACGCGGATACTCACAAACCATCTGCAATAAGACAGAAGCAAATCATGGGGAAAAAACAGATGAGTACAAGTCCTATTAAAACTCTCAGTCTCAAGGACCATATTGCAATAAAGTCAATGTAGAGGTACAGCTGAGGTTAAGTAATCCAACAATCTAAAACTAAAGGACTTAAGACTCATGGGAGTCTATTGTAATAACAAAAAAAAGAGAAACAAAACAGTCATTAATGGAGATAGTACAACTTTTATTTCAAGCAGAATTAGTAATTAGCAAAGTAAAAGAGAATAGTTTAACAACATTTAGAGACTTAGATGATAATGATTCACCAATGTATGATAATGATTTACTAGTGTATGTTTTAGTTGCAAGCATGGGATTTGCAAAACAAATATGGTTAAAAAAATAGGCTGTCCATATCTGGTCTTGAGATAGCCTCAACAAAAACAAGGGGTGTGATCATTCCGATTCCAATGAACTGTTCTGTACACCAAACTTTATAAATAAGATGTATTTATTATTCTTTTTTCATCACATATGGCCAATCCCAACATTTCACTGGATAGGCTTCTTCCAGGGGCTATAATAAAAAAAAAACATATGTCCTTTAACAAATCATAAATTCATATTTTTGTACTTAAATATTTCTGTAAATATTTTCTGAAAATAATTGTCTTAACTTTCATGAAATCTCTATATATATGGGCCCAGATATTCAGACTGTGCCTGGCAAAGGCACAAGTGTGGGTGCAGCACATCTGGGATGCACCTGGGCAAGGCCCAGGTGATATTCAACAGTGATGAGCCATGGTGCAGCACTGTTGAATATGGCATGAAATTCACGTGGCACAGTGACACTGCACCGGCACAAGCTACATAAAGGGAGCACCGGGAATGTGCCAGCACAAATGCAGTTGCGCTGGGTGCAGCACCCATGATATTCAGAAGAGGGCATGCAAATGGGGCTATAATATGCAAAGTGCAAATGGGGCAAATTTGCATGTCATTATGGCCCCATTTGCATGCGTTGTGCAGGGCAGCCTGGCGAAATGCACCTGGCACCCTGCGGAGCTGCCTGCAGCAGGTACTGGTTCCCTGGTGCACTAGTCCCCTCACCTGTATGCCCGAACGTGGGCTCCTGTAGATGAAGAGGCCACCTGGTGGTCCAGTGGTACTCCCACTCCCGCTGACATGCCCAATCACAGCCATCTGAATACAAACATAGCACCTGGTGTGCGAGTTGTCTCCCCCATTCTGCCTGATCCACCCGCTGAGTGAGAGCGTACAGTATGGGCTTGCAGACCATACTGTACTACACAGGCACAAATATGTGAATGGATGCTTCATTCACATATTTGTGCCTGTGTAGTACATTATGGTCTGCAAGCCCATTGATCCACACTGTGGACCAATAGGTGTACAGCACATACTGTAGGCTGTCATTTGGCGGGCGGCCGGGCAGTATGCAGGTGGGGTGCTGCTGCCACCGATGACAGGGGAGAAGCTGGGTGGCTGGGTCCTCCATAGGTGGGTGGTGAAGTGGGTCCACTGGGCCACCAGATGTTCTCTATATATCACATGCCCATGATCGGGCAGACTGGGGGGGGAATATGCACCTACAGGATGCGGGCTTAGGGGATAATACCACCTGCGATCGGGCAGAGCTTGGGGGGAACTCTCACATAGGGTGCTATGTTTGCATACAGATGCCCATGATTGGGCATACCGGAGGGAGAGGGCAAACACTGGACCACCAGGGTACTTATATTTCTCACTAAAGCCCGCTTCTTATTTGACATGCATCCCGTGATCAGGCATGCGGGAGGGGGGTACACCAGCCCGCCAAGGTGTGTTCTAGTGGCAGTGGCCAGTGTTCCTGCTTGGTGTGTGGCCACCCACGGCTGGCAGCTGGTGTGTTGCACCTTGCAATACAGCCACCTACCTGTGGGTGGCCAGGATTTGTTCCTCCTTTTTATAGGCACAACATTGCACCCCCATATGCGGTGCACATCAGGGTTGTGCCAGCATATGCACCGCATATCCCGGGCTGAATATCGGATGTGCCGGATATGCATGGGCTCACCCCCTGCATTTGCTCTGCATACATTACCAATGAGCCCTGGCACATCGGGATTTGTGCAGTGCAAATAGCCCATTTGAATATTGTGCTGGGACGTATTGGGGGGTTGCACATGGCGCAACCCCTTTGAATATTTGGGCCATAGATGGCAATAAGAACTCCTATTAAATTTAATTATTTTAAGTTTATTTGCTACTTTTATACATACATAAAAAAATGTTATGATATTAAACACACTTTTATCAGCCTCCTGTTCTTAACATCGTATGTGTACAGGTAATACTGCCTACTGCTTTAATTGGCCCATGGGCTCACTCAGGTATGCTCCGTCTGCATTTTTGTTTTTTGTTGTACACAGAATCACGCTGGATAGAAATTTACAGGCATTTCCTGGTTATATGGATGTTTTACAAGATTAGCTCAAATTCATATACAAAATAACTGCTAAATACCTTGTCTCTATATCAAGTCTAATGTGTTTCACAGAATCACACAGCCTTTTATTACCAATTTCTATAAGATTTATAGTGATACAGACATTAGTTTATATGCATGAAATTCTTAAAACGTAGTCAGGGGAGTATTTGTAATTTGTATACCTGTTTCTGATCAAGTTTTATTCTTTACTTGTCTTAGCCACTCCTCAAGTTTCCCAAGGTCCCTACATACAGTAAATCATACTGATACTTACCTGTACAGTAGCGATGCTTGCCATATTGGCGACAGTGGTGCCAGTTTTCCTGGTCTCAAATGGTGAGTGGTGAGCTTATGGTGTAATCTGTAGGAAGACAAAAGGAAAGAAAGAACATTGTAATATCATCATGAAATAAGATGGAAGGCATTTTCTCTGCTGCTGCACACAACATCATTTGCATTCAAATGGAGAAAATTGTCCTTTTGTGAGCTGCAACACCTATGATGAAATGGAATGCAGAGAAACTGTCCTTTTCTCAGCTGTGCCACCTGTGATAAAAAAGAATGCAGAGAAACTGTCCTTTCCTCAGCTGTATCACCTGTAAAGAAAAAAAAATAAAGACAAACTTTCCTTTCTAAGTTGGGTCATATGACCTGTGAATAAAACAGAACAATTAATCTGCCCCCATTTGGCCAATGTGTTCTCTGAAGTGATGAAATCTCTGTACCATGTATGCAGCTCCTCTACATCTGTACGCCTGGAAGTAAAAATGATTCCATTACTTTGCTTCCAAATTTGTCCACTGCTGGTGCCAAAACAATGTTTACCTTTGAAACAGGAGAAGGAAACAATTATAACAATTTAAACAAGCCATTTGTCAATGCTGAATGTTGGCTTGCTGGCATTGGCATCGGTAGTGCAGGAGTTAGAGATGTATAATAGGAATGGCAATGAAGTATTGAACTGACACCAACCCCACCCCCATCCTGCAGAGACTGACAGGCATTGAGGATGTGCCTTTGGGTCTTCGTCCATAACGCTCATGCCATTTCACCTCATCCTACCCTGCAGACACTGACAGGTGTTGCGGTGTGCCTTCCGGTCTTCAGGCCTTATACTTACCCCATTCCATAAGGAAATACACCGTGATGGGTGTGGTATAGGAGAATGGGGTGAACACTGGGGACAAAGACCCCAAGGCACACCTCAGTGCCTATTCCTGGCTGCAGGGTGGAGGTGAACTGGTGTGAGCATTATGGCCGACGTTCCCAAGTCACACATCAGTCTCTACAGAGTAGGGCAGTATAGTTGGAAACCCTAACACCCCGGCCATTTGTTGGTATTTTTGCTCCAGATTTTAAAATGGGCTTTTTGTGACCCCACCTCATGAACAGAGGCACTATCATTTCGTTACTCAATCCTGAAAGGTGATTTTGCACAGTGACTGTGCCATTTGGTGCCATAGGAGTGAAAACACATTTCTGGCAGGATGTGAAAGATAACAGCTGTACTGTTCATGAGGTGGTGTGAAAAGATGGCAATGTTGAAAATCTGGAGTGAAAATATGAAAAATTGGCAAACTTATGAATGTGCATGGAAACTATGCAATGCATGACTGTGATACAATCATTTTTTTGGACTTTTTCTCCAAATTTACATCGTGGCCATTTTTGAACCTCTCTTCATGAACAGTGGCACTGTGATTTCGTTAATCTGTCCAGAAAGTTGATTTCCCACAATGACCATATCATTCTGTGCCCCAGGTGTGAAAACATGTTTCAGGAAGAATGTGAAAAATGACAGCTATACTGTTCATAAGGAGGTGTGAAAAAATGGCAATGTTGAAAATCTGGAGAAAAAATATTAAAAACTGGCAAAGTTACGAGCATGCGTAGAAACTGTGCAATGCACACTCATAACACAGTCATTTTTGGGAAATTTTTCATCAATTTGCAACATGGGCATTTTGGGACCTCCTTTCATGAACAGTGGCACTGTCATTTTGTTAATCGGTCCCGAAAGGTGATTCTGTGCAGCAACCACAAAATTACCTTTCAGGATCAAGAAACTAAATGACAGTGACATGTTCATGAGGTGGGGTCCCAAGAACTCCATGTTGAAAATTTGGGGCCAAAATTCCAAAAAGTGGCTGTGATATCAACTTAAGTTGAAACCCCCCATTGCCTCCCATTATAAAGCTTACCATCATTTCTTCAGTACCCAGTTTGACTTTGAAGAGTGCAGATGTGTCCCAGTTCAGAGAAGATCACAGCTCCCAATCTCCGGAGGGTAAGTATGGGTGAGGGGCAGTGTGGGGAGTTGGGTGTGAGAGGGAAGATGGGGATGGGGGAGGGGGGTGAGGGAGACAATGGTGGACTGTTTTCTGTTTGCAGGGGAAAAAAAGATCACAAGGGAAGATTTTCTTTATTTACAGGTTACACACACAAAAAAAAAATAGGTACAATGGGGTGGGCTCCCAGTATGCCACTATTTGGTGGAATGCCAACAAGGAGACTGGGCACCCCAGTTTTGGCAAGGCATATAGACAGGTTTGGGGGGCACATCCGACACCGGGAGTGGGCATCCCAGTGTTGGAAATGAAAGGGAGAAACTGTTTAAACAGGAAAGACTCACTAAGAGGGGCAATGCCAACATGGGGATTGGGCACCCCGATGTTGGCTTTTCAGGAGTGTGTGGCAGGCAGCAGAAGCCGCCATTTTATGGTGTGCCACATAATGTGGGGGAGGGGGACATGCTGACATGGGGATTGGTCACCCGGATGTCGGCTTTCTGGACATTGTAAGGTGGATGGCAGGAGCCACCATATTTATTGAAATGTTTCTCTAGGAAAGGCATGTAACGAAGGCATGTCATCTGCCACTGCAATGATGAGTCTGTCTCTGATTGCAGCGGCAGATTAGTTTCAGCTCTTTGGCTCTCTATGAAACTTCTGCCATTAGCAGCATGCTCACTGGTTGGCAGCTGAGGGACGCACCCACTAAAGCATCCCCTGCAGTTCTGAATACACTGACACACCTCTGAAATATGCTGCTACCACAAGATGTTGCCTGCTCGTGCATGCAAGCCAACATAAAAAGTTAAATGTTAATGATACTTACAGGTACATTAGTGATGCTTGCTATGTTGGTGCCAGCGGTACCATTTATCAGGATTCCTGGCATCAAATGGTGTGCTGGTGGTGAAAGTGAACCCTACAGGGAGATAAAATGAAAGAAAGAACATTGTAATATCATTATGAAATAAGGCGAGTGGTATTTTCTCGGCTGCTGCACACAGCTTCATCTTCATCCAAATGGAGAAAACTCTCCTTTTCTCAGCTGTGTCACTTATGATGAAAAAGAATGCAGAGAAACTGCCCTTTTCTCAACTGCATCACCTGTGATGGAAAAGAATAAATAGAAACTGTCCTTCTCTCAGCTGTATCACCTATGATGAAAAAGAATAAAGAGACTATCCTTTTCTTAGCTGGGTCATATGACCTGTGAATAAAACAAAGCTATTAATGTGCCCCTGTTTGGCCCATGTGATCTCTAAAGTGATGAAATCTCTGTACCAAGTACACAGCTCCTCTACATCTGTAAATGTGGAAGTAAACATTATTCCATTAGGTTGTCTCCACATTTGTCCACTGCTGGTGTTGGACCCATGTTTACCTGCGAAAAGGGAGAAGAAAAAAATGATAACAGTTCATCAAAATGGTGATGACATTTACCTGAACAGTAGTAATGCTTGCCATGTGGGCACCTGTGGTGCGATGTATCCAGATTCCTGGACTCACATGTTGTGCTGATGGTGAAACTTGCAGGGAGACAAAAGGAAAGACATGAATTCATTTTGAAGTAATTTCTGCATAAGGTGGCAGCCTTTCATCCTCTGCCTGCTCAGGCCAAGGACTGGAATCGTGGGATAAGTACTGTGACTACAACTGAAAGTGACTTAACGTCACTGCAGATGAAGACAGGCCATGGAGGTGGAGCAGAGGTCTTCAAGGCATGATGAGCTGGCTGGCTATAGGATCAGTTTGAGGGCTAGCAAAGCAAGTGGGCTTGCTGGTAGCAAATGGCTATATCAATGTTCGGGAGGTACTAGCCCAAGATGTGCTGTCATCATGGCTGAGTGGTTATAGGCACACTGGAGGAGGAGGAGGTGGAGGCAGCATTGATGTAATTGTTGTTTATTGTGGCGCAAGCATCATCCCATCTGCCTAGTTACTGTAGTTTTTTGGATAATTTTTTGACAGTATGACAGTGAAGGCCCATACTGTTACACTGTCTGGCACAGACAGGGTGAAAGACAAGGAGGAGAAGGTGGTGGTGAAATTTATTCCTGGCTGGAACATGCATGATGATTTACCTAGTTGTGGTTGTGGATCGGCTGGTAATTGGTAATGTAATGGCATGGTTTAGCAGTACTATTTGTATCAGTATGGCGGATGAAGCTGTTACATTGAATGACTTGGTGGACACACAGGCAGAGAGGAGGTAGAGGTGGAAATGGTGGTGATGATGTTTACTGCTTCTAGCTGGATCGGGGCATTGTGTCTTGACATCTGAGGTAGCAGAGAAGGATTAAGGAAAATTGAAATGAACAACAGCAGAGAACACCTCCCTCGGTAGGGATCAGCAGTGTCTCTGGACAACTACTCTAGTAGTAGTTAATAAAATGTCCCTTTTTATCAAGAATGGGGATTAAACAATGGGGTAACGGGATGGATAAGCAAAATTAAACTGAACAACAATGGCAGAGAACACTCCCTACTTGGGATCAGCAGTGTATTTGGACAATTAGTGCAAGTGTAGTAGTAGTAAATAAAATGTCCTTTGTTAATATAGAACGGGGACTAAACAACAGAGTAATAGCCAGAGCCAGGATAAGCACATTAAACTGAAGAACAGCTGATAACTTCTCTCCCTACAGACAATCAATAAAACAAAATCATGGATCAACAAAGTTTGTATAACAATAAATTAAAAGACTATACTGAGTGAAGGGGGGGGGGCTTATCCTCCTTCAGCCTTGTTCCAAATCATCCAGGAAGCAACCCTCACAGTCTTCCAGACTGGAGTTGTTACCGGGTGGAAATTCTCACTGCATTGCTGCTTCATCCACCTCGCTACTGGTAGAAAACCTTGGCAGTGCTAACATATTCATCATCATCATCATCACCAGCACTAAGTTCATGTGGCAACACCATCAACATCACTGTGCTATGTGGAATGTGCCCCATATACATTGTTATGAATGTTAGCATGGAAACATTCTTGGGTGACAAATTGGTCCTCCTGTCATGCACAATAGCCCCAGCCAAACTAAACACTCATTCCACACTAATACTGGGTGGTGGGCAGTTCAGGTATTTAACATCAACTGAACCCAGTGCTGGTCAATCAGTCACTTTGCTGCCCCTATATAGGCCTCTAGCATTTGTTGTGCTGCCCTGAGTCTGGCTGCCTCATCAGTCTCTTCTTCCTTTTTTCCATGGGTTTCTCAAACAGTTTTCCCTGTGAGCTGCTGGTGGTAGAACACCTGGTCTCTGTGCAGTTTGCACCTTCTGTGCACCATATACCCATCTAATTAGGTACTCAGTCAACGTTTGCACCTGTTCATGACCTCCTTCATTTATTGATGGCAGCCCATGTTTGTAGTGTCGGTCCAGCATGGTAGCAATTGCAAATTCATCTGACTCTAGAATGCCAGAAATATGGGTATTGCTGTCCAGCATGTGGAGCATGTGTTCCATTAGTTCACAACTTATGTCATCCCCACTTGCCTCCATCCATGCTGGACATTTACCACCGTCTGCCTCACCACACATACAAGGGTATTGATTGACTTATACAGGCAGTGTCCCCACTCACTGCCTGTGTTGCATGCTGAAATGGATGAAGAATGCTTATTAGACCACCATATGGTGCCAAAGCTCTATTGTAAGAGCCATGGACACTTTAGCACTGTCCTGGGTGGTGTGGATCAACAGGTAGTCTGAGACTGCCTTATACTGTTCATAAAGCCTCTGTATCATATACAGCATGGAGTTCCACCTTGTCACAACATCCAGCTTCATAAGGTGCTGAGGCAGATGGTTCTTGAACTGCAGCTCTCGTAGCTGGTCATGGCTCTTTGCAGAATGGGTGAAGTACACACAGATGCGATGGATATCAGTCAACATTCATTTAATTTCTGCATGGTTGAGAAAGTGCTGTACAATCAGATTAAGGCAGTGTGCCAGGTACCTGAAAAAAAAAAATCACTAATGCAGTTAACAACATTGGAGCCATTATCGCTCACAATAAACCCTGCTTTAAGTGAGTGGGTGTAAAGCCACTCATCAATCTCATTGAGCAGCGCATGAAGCATTTTCTCACCTGTGTGAGAGCCGGTTATACTTTTTATACTGAGTGTGGCATGCTGCTGAATCCCCGGTGTGTTTCTACCACCAAAATTTGGCTTAATGCAGGTTTTGCCAGGCCCCAAATCAACTACCACCCCAGGTATTTGCTGTGATGCATAAATATGGGCTTGAAGCTGTTTGGCCACTGGTCCACCTTTTCTTACTAAGATGGATATATTCTGATGAAGAATGCTTCAGGGCATGTATTATGGACTGTGACACTGTCCCATAAAGTTTTGGCATGACACATTTGGAAAATTAGGTTCGTGATGGAACGTGCCATTTGGGACAGGCATGGGCCATCAACCTGTGGAATTCAGCTTTCTCCATGAAAGAGAACGGTGACCAGAATTACAGCAGTGGCTGCATTTATCTCATGTGCAGCAGTATGATTTGGTGGGTTCTTTGAGTGCCTTCAAAGATGCTCTTTAGTGTGGGCTACATCTTTAGGGTTGGTTGACCAAACCACTGGACTTGTGGCAGCATTGTTCTTGTTGCAGTACTAGATGACTCTTCGGGATGTGCAGCTCACATGAAACCAGTTATTTTTTAATTTTTTTGCTGTGGTGTACTTTTTTGTCTCAGGGGAATTGGCACCACCACTTCTAGAATGCCCACTGCTAGAGAGAGCAAGGGATTGCTCCTCCTCTTCTCCTCCTCCCCCCCCACTCACCCCTCCCTCCTTCTGCTCTATTGCACAGCTGTCAATAATGTTTACCTTGCGGGAAATGGCACCCTTGCTCTGGCTTCCTTCTGGTGTTGCTGCCAGTGCAATGGTTGCCTGTTCTTCAAGTGTGTGTGTTGGCAACTGGTGCCTAGGTGACTACCCTTCTTACCCCGACTAACATGTGCTTGACACAGCTGACATACTGCAATGGTCTCATCAGCTGGATCAAGCACGTAAAAGTCTCATACTAGTGACTTCACACTTCAGGACTTCACATGGTGGTGGGACCAGGAGAGCTGAACAGAAGATTTGGAAATTTGTACTTTCTGTGCTACTTTCATCACTTCTCCAATATTAGGAGGGGGTGAGTTGTGTGCTTGGAGACATGCTAATACCGTAAGCCTCATCATCTGAATGGGCTGCATCACCCTTGCACTTTTCCGCATCTGGCTCCTATGGGGGATCCAACACGCTGTCATCATCAGCACCGCCACTGATGTCCTCATCTTCCTCCATAGCCCTGTCTTCTTAATCAGAAAAAAATTCTTGTACTATAATCCTCTCTTCAGGAGGCTGATTTTCCATATCTCCCTGATGCACCAACTCCAGCTCAACACTATCACTATCACCACCAACACCACCAGAAATGGGGTCAGTCATACTAACAGCCTTCTCCTCCTCCTGGACCACGGGTCCTGAACTGGTGTCTCCCTTCTTCTCACTTTCATCCCCCACCAGCATGAATGCAGCAAATCTTGCTGAAACAAATTTCACCACACTTACGCCTCTGCTGCTGACTATTGCTTTGCTGGTACTGTACCTGCAACAGGACTGGAGCCCACAGAAGACATTGATGCTGACATACTTTTGGTTTTGGGAAGTGGAACTGCAATACTATTTTCTGCCACAGTCTTCTTTGCTGCCTTGTCCTTCTGGCACTTCTCACTTTACTGAACTGTTTCTTCGCAGATGTTTTTATATGCTTACTCCAACATTTACCTTGCCTTCAGATGACAAATTACTAACTGGAAATAAAACCTTGCAGTACTGCTAAGTACAAATCAGGTATCAGCACTCTGAAAACTACAGTAGTCTGTTCTATTAAAATGACACAAAATATTTTTTTTCTTTCCCCAACAGGAATTAAACAACATGAGGTAACAGGGCCGGGGTAAGTAAATTTAAACAAATCAACGACAGACAACACCTCCCCATAGGGATCAGCAGTGTCTGGTCAACTACTGTAATGTAGTAGTAGTAGTTAATACAATTAATTGTTTTTTAATGTAGAACAGGGATTACACAAGACAGTGCAACAGAGCAGGGGTAACCAAATCTAAACCTAACAAATCCAGACAACACCTCCCCCAGTCAGGATGGGACCAGCAGTCTCTGGGCAACTACTCTATTAAAATGTACTTTTTTATACAGAACAGGGATTTAGCAACAGTGTAACAGGGCAAGAGTAAGCAAATTTAACTGAATAACAGGCACTCCACACTACAGAGAGCATCTTACCTAATAAAAGAAATTAAGGGATCAGCACAGCAGTGTCTCTTGACAACTACTCAACTAGTAGTTACAATACAGAAATACATATGTAACCCCCAGAGGGTGCTACCTTTAGGGCTACTACCCCTGCCTGCCTCCACTGAGACAGGGTGACGGGCCCAGATCCGTTGACGGGTGCCTCCACCCAGAGGTCGGGGTTAATACTATCGAGTTTGCCTCGGTCACAGCCCTCTGGGTTACTGCAACCCCCCTTTCGTCTCACTAGTGGCTCACCCAGGGTACCAACAATACTCTTCCCCAGTACACTTACCCCCCGGATAGTATCTCTCAACTCACTCCGGGGACCCCTGTAAAGTAAGGTACAGTTACATCACAGTCACCATGCAGCAGTTCACCACTGATGCACAAACTAGCCAGGGTGTAGTTGCAGAACAAACAATCTGATTTATTCAAAAGGGGGGGGATAACAAGGCTAGGGAAAAATCAAGATTATTGGCTTATCACTATACCTATCTACCTAGGGCTCTGTGCACAGGCCTAAACCTAATAGTTGCTGTCCCTGGGTACCCAAGCCCTAATGGCTAGTCCATCATGGCAGCTGGTTGGGCCCTGACACAAATAGCCTTTGCAGTCCTAAGCAGATCAGAATGAGAAGAAAGTTCAATTAAAGCAGTCAGCAGTGTAACGAAACAACTTGAGGCCACTGTCTGCAAACTTAGCAGGGAGCTACCCTGATTCAGTACTCACGACTCCAGCAAGTAATGATCCCTTCACCACCGGCAGGGCTGAGCCTGAATTTCACCAGCCTCCTCACACATTTATATGGCAAACTACAGAGGGGTACCATACCAGGCAGCTGCTACCAGAACCCACACAAACCCACAGCAGACTCGGGCAGTACACGGCAGCTTCACTTTCCGGATGGACCGAGCGCGATTCAGCAGATTCTCCAGTCCTCTCAGGTTAAGCCTGGTAGGTAGCTGGGCTGGCACCAGCCTCCTCTGGCTGCACGCCGGCGGATTTAGTCCGAAGACTTGAACAGGCAAACGGCCGCCTCAGGCCTTTCACGTGCTTCCCGTGCTAACACTCCACCAACGCAGAAGTGCAGAGCCCTTTCTCTCCTCAGCCACAACGCATCTGCCCTAGCAGCATGGGGCAGCAATTTCTTACAGTTCATGCCATCTGATCCATTGGCTAGCACCTGGCAACCACCCACTGCCCTAGTGGTGTGAAAAGGCCATAGCCCATAATGCCTTCCCAAATTACAAGCAGTTTCTCTATTGGTTAGACAGCTCTGTAGAGTCCCGAGGTACTGATTGGTCCAATTCAGCAGTTCTGGACAAAATGGAGGAGATAATCGAAACAGTCTTTACTGCAAAGAAAGCAGGTTAGAACAACTACTTTATCATTAGTACTCCACGTTATTATCAATACCCAGTTACATCTTTCCTGAGAGCTCCCTCTGCACAACTAGCGATGGCAGAATGGAGTGCTTACTCTGCAGACCGGGCAGGACTCGAGCATAGCAACACTCAAACCCCCTCCCAGATTAACTATAACTGCGAGTTAGGCAGCCCTTAAAGAGACAGGCATGGAGGCTTTGATAGCGCTCCTGGCGAAGCATTCAATCGGCCTTACGCCGAACACCAGCCAGGCAGGGAGCACCCAGGCAAGCTCCGAGGAAGTTTAGGAACCCCCATTTGTAGGGGGTTACACACACATATATATATATATATATATATATATATATATATATATATATATATATATATATATATATATATACATATATATTTCTTTTTACAGAAAAATAAATAAACAGCTGGGGTAACACAGCATGAGTAAGAAGTTTTAACTGACACAACAGCAGACAGAACTGACCACAAACAAACAAAATATGAGCGATCAGCACTGTGTAACAATGCATGCAGATATGCCTGCGTGCCGTTGCATGGGCAGCACCAGGAGAGAAAAGAATGGAAAAATGACTGCCAGCCAGGCAGATGAAGCCTGGTTCTGCTCATTGATGTCCAGTACCTGACTTCTACTATCTAATCTTTGGGATATCTCTGGGCTTCAACTCTACCATGGGTGGCCTGGATTTCTGGTGGATTCACAGAGAAGCAGAAGACAACCATCTCTTGAAGGCAGCTGGTGGCAGGGGTCCACACAGGGGTGTGTCCCAGGTGGTCTAGAGCTCCAGGACTCAGGTAGGAAGCCTCAGCAGATGGTATTGTGGTGATGCCAGCAGCTGAAGGAGGCCCTGTTCAATGTATGGGGGAGATACATACAGTTTATTTTTTTATTTATTTTATTAAACTCTAGGATTACAAATACCTTTGAACAGGAACTGTTCATTTACAAAGGTTCCACATCAAAGTATATACAGTAGGGTAACATAGATACAAAGGTCAACAATGGTTACAGTCTTAAAAACACAAAGATGTTTAAACATTTATTATACAGCCAGTTGAAAACAGTAGAACAGTGTTACTATTCATATTAGCTTGTCCTTACATGTATATTTTTTCTTTGTTGTTCTGTCCCATTTCCCCCTTATCACCACCATTTGCAATCAGGTTTTCCACAGATGCACCCTTCTTCCAGCCAGGTGGGCAGATGACCAGCTACCTTTACTACCAGTGTCAGCGTGTCTGTGTGTGTGTGTGTGTGTGTGTGTGTGTGTGTGTGTGTGTTCGCATTAGGCAGTACCTGCCCTCCCATTTAGGAGCACAAGCACCTACCCTCCATGGAATACTCAGCTTCAGCTAGCCCCAGTTTGCATGCCATCCCCATTCTCCCTAGTTACAGCACAACATGCTGCCACGACACTACTACTGGGCTAGCAAGCTATTCCTCTTTTTATGCAGACACAGATAAGATTGCTTCTGGCTGCTGATGCTGTCTGTGGTTTATTTATTGTTTAAGTCTTAGTTTACCACCAGTGATTCACCTCCAGAGCCTTCTCCTGTTCTTTATCATATACATTTTTATGTTTGCTTGCACGCAGGTGCAAGAAACATAGTGCCACCATATGAGTTTTCATAGGTGTGCCTCCCCCACTTCCAATGCCCTGCTACCTTTTGCAGGTGGGGCTGCACCACACCAATGAATGTCTGAGCTGTCTATGACAGCTGTTCAGATGCAGTGGTGTACGGTTCTAGGAAAACACTGCCACAATCAGCGGTGGTAACATGTGAGCAATTTGCATATTGCGTCGGCATTGCTCTGAAATTGCCTACATCAGCATTGCATCTGAACTGTCATAGACAGTTTGCCCCCGATGAACCCTACATAGCACGCTGGGAGCCCACCCCAGCATGCTCATACACCTCCTCCACCCCGCAGACACTGTATGACCAACGGGTGCCCAATCCCGCCTGCTCCACTGCCCCTCCCCAAACAGACCTCTAGATGCCATGCTGGGAGCCCACCCCAGCATGGCAAAAGTCTGTATGACAGATGGGGATGCCCAATCTCCATCGGCTCCACTGTACCCCCTCCCAAAGAAAACAGACTTGTAGGTGCCACTCTGGGAGCCCACCCCAGCATGGCAAAGGTCAGTATGGCCCACAGGGGTTCTCAATCCCATGTCAGCTTCACTGCCCACCCAAAAAAAAACTTCTAGCTGCCACTCTGGGAGCCCACCCCAGTGTGGCAAATGTCCAGTGTTGTCTTCCTGAATAAGGGGAAAAAAACCCTGTAAAAAAACAATGGTTCCTAGTTGACTGTCTCGCCCCCCCAACTCACGCCCACCCCCTGTGCACTCACCTCCACCCCGGCCACATACTTACCTCCGGAGCTCAGTGCGATGATCTTCAGTGGACTGGGAACATGTCTGTACTTTTCAAAGCCGACCACGAACTGAAGAAATGCCGGTAAGCTGTATAATGGCATAAATGTTTTTTTTTTAACTTTGGTGTATATCTCGGCTATTTTGGGGAATTTTTTCACCAACTTTTCAACATGGGGTTTTTGAGGCCCCACCTCATGAAACAGTCACTGTCATTTTGTTATTCAGTCTCAAAAGGTGAGTTCACGGTCACTGTGGGGAACCACCTTTCGGGACTGAATAATGAAACACCAGTGTCACAGTTCATGAAGTAGTCCCTCCAAAACCCTATGTTGAAAATTTGATGAAAAAATTCCCAAAAATGACTGTTTTACAAGTGTGCATTGCACAGTTCCTACGCACGCTCGTAACTTCACAAATTTTTTATATTTTCACTCCAGATTTTCAACATTTCCATTTTACTACACCTCCTTATGAGCAGTACAGCTGTCATTTTTCACATCTCTCCCAAAATGTGTTTTCGCGCATGTAGCGCACAGTGGCACAGTTGGTGTGTGAAATCAATGTTCAGGACAGATTAAGAAAATCACAGTGACACTGTTCATGAGCAGAAGTCTTAAAATGGCTATGTTGAAAATTTGGTGACAAAAGTCAATAAAATGACTGTGTTACGAGCGTGCATTGTGCAGTTTCCACACAACCTCGTAAGTTCACAAATGTGTAATATTTTCAGTCCAGATTTTCAACACTGGCATTTTTCCACACCTCCTTATTCATTATTTTTCACATCCTGGCCGAAATGTGTTTTTGTACTTCCGGTGCAGAAATGCGTATTCGCTGTGGAAAATCAGTGTTTGGGACAGATTAAGAAAATCACAGTGACACTGTTCATGAGCGGAGGTCCCAAAATGCCTGTGCTGACAATCTGCTGTAAAAAAATCCCCAAACTAATTACATTACAGGTGTGTGTTGCACAGTTTCTACACACGCTCATGACTTCACCAGTTTTTTCATATTTTCACTCCAGACTTTCAACATTGCCATTTTTTACACCTCCCCATGAACAGTACAGCTGTCATTTTTCACATCCTGTTCGAAATGTGTTTTCGCACCTGTGGTGCCAAATGGCATAGTTGCTGTGCAAAATCAGCTTTCAAGCTAACAAACTGATATTGCCACTGTTCATGAGGAGGGGGTCACAAAAAACGATATTGAAAATTTGGAGTGAAAATACCAATGAATGCCTGGGTCATTAGGGTCTCCAAACATAATGCCCTGGGCCATGGGCCCTGTAGAGAATGACAGGCATCAGGGGTGTGACTTGGGATTGTTGCCTGTAATGCTCATGCCATTCCACCCCCACTCACACCCTACAGCCAGTTACAGGCATCAAGGTGTGCCTTGGACTCTTTGGCCCCATAGTTCACCCCATTCTCCTATACTGCACCCATCTCACCATATTTTCTTATGGAATGGGGTGAGCATAAGGCCCAAGGCATACCGTTACACTTGTCAGTGTCTGCAGGGTAGGGTGTGGTGAAATGGCATGGCCGTTATGCCTGATGACCCAAAGGCACACCCCAATGCCTGTCAGTCTGTGCAGGGTGGTGATGAGGTTGGCTTCAGTTCAATATTTCACTGCCATTCCTATTATACATCTCTCTAACTCCTATACTACCAATGCCAATGTCAGCAAGCAAACATTCAGCATTGACAAACGCTTGTTAGAACTGAGTGCATACTCAAATTAACTCTCTTTAATGAGGACCAAGAGAAATATTTGACCCTTGTTCATGTTAAATTTCATTGCCATCTGTTCATCTGCTCATTAAAACTTCCTGCAGTTTATCCTCTCAAAAATAGGGTCAACAACACTCATAGTCATCATGTTTGTGACATCATTGAAATATTCAGTGCTTGAAACCCACACACATCCTCCAAGACATTTATGAAAATATTTCATTGAAGATGTCTTAAGTAGCAGTATTTGTAACTCTGCAAAAAAGTGACATTAGTTTTTAAGCAACAATACATTTCTGACATAATGAGATTCGTCTTCAGTATATTTTCATTCCTCGCTGATGTTTTAAAACAGCTTTAATTACTGAAGAAGTAATGTAAATCACAAAGGAGAAACAGACTTGAGCCATTATTAATTCCCATGCTTTGAAAAGATGCATAGTTGCTGTTTTTTGTTAATTTTCAAATAAAATGTTTGCATTATCCTTCAACTGACTTCAGTTTTTTGAAACTGTCTAGTGACTGTGAGCCAAGCTTTAATTACTAATTTCATAATTAAGGATGGCTTGCAATTTTTAAAAATTCCTTCCCTCATGATTACTTTTTGACTCTAGAATCTGGATTCATACTGTGGATGTATTGGGAGGGTACTAAGCCACATTTCTGATGGTAAACAGCACATTATCACACCATGATATTTAGTTTATTCGTAGTGGATGTGGCCAGAGAATAATTACTTTTAAAATCCTCAACACCCCATATCTCAGTTCAAGAATGAAATACAATGAAAAAAATGGATGAATAGATGTTTTTGCCAGAAATACTTTACATTACTACTACAAAACTGTATAATGCATGTTCCCCTCTAACAAATATTGCTGCCTTAATACTGACCCTTGTTGGATCCCACCTGTTTAAATTATGCCTGCAAAATTCTCGAAAAATGCAAAGTTTACTTTATGGAATTTCCCCAAAAAACAGGAGGACAATTACACAAAATTCCACCTTAACTGTGGAATTTAGGAATACAGTAAGGATAATGTGTTGAATTGCAAAAGCTACTTCCACAGAGGGAGGGAGGTAGAAGACTTGGTTTGCTGGCCAAGGCATCTAGCTTCACCTGAGCTCTTTCCTTCTAAGACTGCTTGAAAGGCAGAGTAGAGAAACTCACCAGAGCAAGGGAGAAGGATTAAGACTTAGTCTGGCTAAGCAGATTTACTGTGTGGTGGTGTTTTTATTTTCTACTCACAGGGATTGCTACTGTTTGTTGCTAACATTTCATTGCTTTATTTTTTCTGATTCAAATTGTTGTTGCTGGTATACCTTCTTCTGCATTATTACAAGGTGTGCCTACAGGTGTGTGCTAACAGATTACTGCTGTAATCTTCTGATTCAAATTGTCTTTGCAAGGTATATCTTCAGTTACTGCTTTATTTTTCTGGAGCAAAGTGTTTCTTACAGGTATATCTTCTCTGAAATTATTACAGGTGGTGCTTTACAGGTTTTACAGTTTTATCTAACATTAGGATAAGCTTTCAGGGTTACTGCATTTGTTGTTGACTGATTGTTTCTGCTCTTACCTCCTTGTTCTTTCGTCCGTGGTTCTTCTTTTTAGGCGGGAAGGGCCCAGCCACCCACCCCATCCCCAACCACCCCACACTACACTCCTTTTATAGGGTACCACAGTTGTGACATTTCCTGTGGCAGAGGCAGGAGCGGATCAGTGGGGCCTCCACAAGGTGATCTCATTTACAGGGCACTAGTAATTTAACTTGTTATAACAAGTTAAACAAAGCACAATTAAACCATTACTTGCATTTTTTCCTTCTAATTACTCTGACTAGGTTACAAACCCAGCAACTTATTTGGAATAGATTTCATTAACTGCAGGTACTGTGGAACAATTTCAGAAGGACAGTCTTACAGGATTTAGGACACTGTCCCTACATGCTGGAGCCTTTGGAGATCTTAGGGCTCAGCTCCGGCAGCATGGGCAGAGATTGCGCCTCAAATTTCATATTAAGAGGAATACATTATAAGAACCACCCGCCATTTCCCCAGCATCCAACAGAAAAACCTCAACCGCAGAGGGTAGTTGGTCCAGGAGGTTGGCAGGTGGTTAGGAGGAGCAAATCAGGTGCCCCAGCACTCTCTGCTCTCCATCACATTGCCTCCAAAAAACATATAAACACTACAAACAGGTATCTGCCTCTATCTCTGAAATCAAATAAAGAGGCAGAAGACACTGCAGAGCAGGACACTGCGGCACAGGAGCTAGCACAACAAAACTCACTCAAATCAGGAATCAAAACTAAACAAGCACAAAGGAAATCCAAAAAACTTCTGATCATAGGAGACTCCATGATTCGAGGAGTTGATACCCATCTCCAGCCAGGGGTGATGGTCAGATGTCTCCCAGGTACATCAGCATGGAGAGACACTGACCGCATTGCTAAAATTGTTCACAAAGCAGGAGAAAACATTGATGTCCTAATACACATAGGGACTAATGATCCTCGCCAGCCGGTCAGTTGTGGAGACTACAGGAACACCTGACTAGGGCTGGGTGACAAACTATCATCTATTTCGTCTGCATCTCCTTCTCTGAGATCCTGCCAGTCTGGGAGAGGGAGCAGATGGACGGAAGGTCAGAGAAGGGAGATAGGAGCTAAACATGTGGCTCAAGGACTGGTGCCAGGAAAAGGACACAGATTTGTAGGAACTGGCAACAGTTCTGGGAGCGAAAGTTCTTTAAATTTGATGGACTGCATCTGACTAAAGAGGAGTCAGTGCATTGGGGCAGAAGTTTGACGTCTTTGCAGAATATTTAAACTAGCAAATGGGGAGGGTGCAGCACCCACATACGAATGGGAAGAACACCCTTCCCCTCAGCTAGTGGTCAAAAGGAATTCAGCGTGTTTGCGTCTCATTTGCATCACCAGGTAAGAAAAAGGTTTGTCTCCCATACGATGCACAGGGTAATGCCAAACTTCACCCAACAACTAACACACCAAAATCTGGCCAATGGAAAATCATGTACACAAATGCTCACAGCCTGGGAAATAAGATTCAGACCTGCAGGCAATAATGTCAGAGGCTAAACTGGACATAGTAGCAATTAGTGAGACGTGGTTTACCAGTAACCACCGCAGGAGACTTCAGTACCTGGCTATGTATTGTTCCAGAAGAGACCAAGGTGCAAAAAGGGGAGGAGTGGCCCTGTATGTTAATGAAAATATCAAAAGCTACAGAAATTCAGAATACACATAAGGAGCCAGAAGAACTGTGGGTCACCCTGGAAACAGGAAATGGGACAACCATAAGAACTGGGGTTGTCTACAGGCCCCAGACCAGAGGGAGGACATAGACACATTACTGTTAAAAGATATACAAAACATGACAGCTAAAGGGAGGTTCTGATAATGGGAGACTTCAACACGCCAGATACACAGATTGGTCAATACCAGCAGGAACATCTGCCAGAACTAGACTCATAGTGGATTCCCTGCAGGGGGGCCTCAAACAACTGGTACAGCAACCCACAAGAGACAGGGCTATCCTAGATCTAGTACTGACTAACAAAGAAGGGATCACAGATCTCCAGGTAGAAGGTCACCTGGGGGCCAGTGACCATCACATGGTATGGTTCAATTTGGCTACTACATCTAAATCATCCCATTCCAAGGCAAAAATATGGGACTTCAGAGGAGCTGACTTTGATAAGATGGCCAACAGAGTTAAGATAGCCCTGGCAAAAAGAAACACAGGTGAGGGGGTACAGGCAAAGTGGGCAAGCATTAAGGATGCAATACTTGAAGCAACATCCCATTGTGTTAGACAGAAAAGGAAGTGCAAAAGAAGAAGGAAACCACTTTGGTTCTCAAATACAGTAGCAGAAAAGGTCAGAGCCAAAAGGCTGGCCTTCAGGAAATATAAGGAACACAGCGGGATAAAGATGAGAGGCATACCAAACTGCCTAAGGGAAGCAGGTAAGGCAGTAAGGCAGGCAAAGTCTCAAACTGAGGAAACACTAGCACGAACAGTAAAAGAAGGTGACAAGACTTTCTATAGATACATTAGTGAAAGGAGAAAGTCCAGAGGGGGTATTGCTAAGCTTAATGGACAAAAGGGAGCATGTGAGGAGGAGGACCCTGTAAAGGCATCTATCCTAAATAGATACTTTGCTCAGTATTTACTGAAGAGAAGGTAGGGCAGGGCCACAGCTCAGCATCATGGACACAGGGGGAGGGAGGTGAGCACTACTCCTTCACAAAAGAAAGGGTCCTACAAGAGCTTGCTAAGCTCAGAGTGGATAAGGCAATGGGACCTGATGGCATACATCCCAGGGTACTTAAGGAGCTAAAGGAGGAACTAGCAGAGCCATTAGCAGAATTGTTTAGTGAGTCACTGAGCACAGGAGAGGTCCCAGAAGACTGGAGAAGGGCTCTATGTGATCCCGCCCACAAGAGTGGTAGCAGGGAGGAGGCGGGAACTACAGACCGTCAGTCTTACCTCAGTAGTGGGCAAGATTATGGAGGCACTCAAGGAAAGGATAGTGCAACACCTGGAATCTAGGGGCACAGGATCCAAGACAGCATGGGTTTACAAAGGAAGGTCCTGTCAAACTAATCTCATAGATTTCTTTGACTGGGTAACCAGAGTGGTGGACCAAGGGAGCAGTTGATGTCGCTCACCTTGACTTCAGCAAAGCTTTTGACACTGTTCTACATAGAAGATTGATAAATATGCTGGGTAGGCTCTGGGGTGTGAAGTTGGTCAACTGGGTGGCAAACTGGTTGACTGGCAGAAAACAGAGTGTGGTGGTAAATGGTATGCAGTCAGAAGAGATGCAAGTCACAAGTGGGGTACCTCAGGGATCAGTCCTGGGGCCAGTCCTATTCAACATCTTCATTAGTGACCTTGCAGATGGACTAGAGGGTAGGCTTGTCTGTTTGCAGATGACACCAAGATCTGCAACAGAGTAGATGAGCCAGATGGGATGGGCAGAATGAGAAGAGATCTAGATAAACTAGCAGAATGGTCAGAAGAGTGGCAACTGGGATTTAATGCAAAGAAGTGCAAAATCATGCACATAGGGAAGAGAAACCTGAAGCCACTTATAGGCTGGGAGGAGTGCTAGCAGTCACAAAGGAAGAAAGAGACTTGGGCATCATCATCACTGATGACCTAAAATCATCCAAGCAGACCTCTAAAGCAGTAGGTAAGGCTAGGGGGTGTTAGGGTGTATTAGTAGGGGTATCACAAGTCAAAAGAGGGAGGTAATAATCCCTCTTTACAAGACACTGGTTAGGCCCCATCTGGAGTACTGCGTGCAGTACTGGAGGCCACACCTTCACAAGGACATTAACCAAATTGAGGCAGTCCAGAGAAGGGCAACCAAAATGGTGCAGGGACTGCATCAGAAGACATATGAGGACAGATTAACGGAGCTCAATATGTATACCCTTGAGCAAAGGAGGGAGAGAGGTGATATGATCGAGGCATTCAAACACCTTAAGGGCATAAACAAGGTGAAAGAGTCTAACATGTTTAAATATAAGAAAAATAGCAGGACAAGAGGACACAGCATGAGATTAGAGGGAGGCCGATTAAGGGGGAATGTGAGGAAATTCTTTTTCACAGAAAGGGTGGTGGATGCATGGAATGGCTTACCACAAGAAGTGGTGGCTATGAATACAGTGCAGGGCTTCAAACAGGCATGGGATAGGCATAAGGGAGCAATACAAATGACTATGAATAGATAGGTCACTGACAGAGCAAAGGCCGATGGCACATTTATAAGGTAGAAAAAGAAATGGGCAGACTGGATGGGCCTTGTGGTCCTTATCTGCTGTCAACTTCTATGTTTCTATGAACTGACTGTGTTTTTTTTCTTTTATATAGTATGTAGAAACTGATGTAACTTGGACCATAAATGGGAAGTGGAGACACTGGTGTGTCTTGGAAGGGAAACTGAAGAACTGTGAGGTGGCAGTGCTGCAACCGAAACAGGTGTGACTGGGACTAGACACTGGTGTAACTGGTATGAGATACTGACATAACAGCTATGGTGACACTTGTGTAATGGTACAAACCAAGGTGCACTGAACCAGCTACGAGGAGACACCACCGTAACTGGGAGGAGATAGTGCAAGAACTGGGGACACATTAGTAAAACAGTGAGGAGAGAGTATGTTAACTGGAATTATAAAACAGTGATTGGAAATGGAGCATTTTGATTGGTTGTCAGCATTCCAAGACCCCTTACATTAATCTCTGTTATACCACACATCGCTATGCACAGCCTAAACTGAGAAAAACCCTTCCATAAGTGGGAGGAGGTACTGCCGTAAATGAGTGGGAACACTGCTGTAACTAAGTTACTTGTACAGTATGACTGGCAGGAGACACTTTTAGAATGGGGAAGAGTTGACCACCCTGATAACCGATTGGCAACACTTTATGAGGCCATACGGAAGACCCAAGCTCAGAATGAGATACCGATCATTGCATTGGGAGACAGGGCAGGCTGGGGCAGCTGCTGCACAGCAGTGTGCCTCAGCGGAGGAGGATTAGTGGAGGTCTCTGGCACCACAGTGACCACAATAGCTGGGCCAAGGAGTTTAGCTCTAAATGCAGGAGCACTGTATCTGTGAGGCTAACAAAAGGCAGCTTCCACACCAGTGAGAACAGGGAGGAAATAAAAAGAGGAAATAAGAGAAAAACCCAGCTGACATTTTCATGACAACTGAGGGTTACTGCACGCCTGAACCAAGTATATCACTGTATTGAGGTATAGCCCCTCAAGGATGATACATGATGATGTAAAATTTTATATAAAAAAAAGAACAGAAGGACTTCTGGTTCCAGCTTCTATGAACATGGATGCTTAGACACTCTGATCTGCATACCACCGCCAATTGTGCCTCTACTATTTGCTGCAAAACCACTTTGGATTTTCTGTTCTTATTAGAGGCATCTTTCAGGTTCTATGGGTAAATCAATAAAGCAACAAAAGCCTCCTCCAGCAGCACCAATTTCTGTTACAAACCCACCTGCACAATACCTTGATTTTCCTTGGGAGACTATGGGGGAAGCCACAACTCCTGAACCAGCTACAACCTCAGACCCCACTGTGCTCACTATTTTGCAAGAACTCAGAGACTTTCGTCTGGAAATCAGATTGGTTTTTGCCAAATTGAAAACTTCAATTATCACCAGTGGATAGAATTGATTGGGTTTTAGGCAAGGTACTAGTGGACTGCCAACAGTTGATGGATCATTGTGACGACCTCAAGAATTGCTTGAGGAGAAATAACTTAAGAATTTATGGGCTACCAGAGGGGGAAGAGGGTACGGGAACTATAGGGAGCTATGTGCAAACCATCTTAGCTTCCCTCCTGGACATTCAAGATTTACTCTCTCTCCCGATTGAATGGGCTAATAGATCTTTAATGGCCAAGCCCCATCCTGAGCAGTGACCCCGATCCACAGTGGTCCACTTTTTCACTTTTGCATTAAATAAGAACTTTTGCAGCGTGATTGGAGATTTGGCCCACTTATCTATAAAAAACCTGCATTTTTGTTGACAATGACTACTCTCCTTCCCTCCAAGCAGACAGAGGGCTTAGACCCCGATTTTTAAAATACTGAAGGCACATAGAATTAGGTTTGCCACCCCCTACCCTACATGTCTCTGAATCCATTTCTTTGATGGATCTAAGTTGTTTGAAGATCCAGAGTCAGCTATGCAGGAAATGAAAGCCCATAAATTAACATCACCAGAAGCATCTATGGACTTTACTGAAGCCTGGGAAAAATGTGCTGTCCGAAAGATAAATGGCACAAGTCTTTTCCCTCCAGCAAGAAAAGATGTACTGAGGCCTCCCTGCATGAGATCTGGGAGATGCGGCAGGCATTCAGGTGGGAAGAATCAACCTGAGGAATAAGAGTAGTTTCATACTAGTTTCTGGTGATTTCCCTTGAATTCACAACTTTCCTCTTGGGGTCTGGACTCCTGCTTCCTGAACCAGACTGGATAGCAGATGACTAGAAGACTCATCTTGGTGACAGGATCGGGTGAATACACTTCATTTTGTTTTAATTCCCTCCTCTCTCCTTATCCCCTTTTTCCATACCTTTGTAGCTTTTACTATGCATTTTATTTTTATGTGGCTTTTGCCCGATTGTTTATTTCTTATTATTTTTATTGGTGTTTATTTTTGGCTCTTGCTTGTGTTTTTTTTCTTCATTTTCTTCTGTCTTTCTTTCCATCAGCTGGCCTACAAGTTGTGCTAGAGTATTTTGTTTGTTTTGGTTTATGGTTCTTTTTATTTCACTTGCTGTTTGCAGTTTAGCTTGGCTTTCTCTTTTCCCATATACTTTAATTTGGTTTGGTAATTTTTTATGGTTTATTAGGTTGTTTTTAGTTCTTTCCTTTCTTTGTTTCTGCATGAATGAACAGCTCCCACAGAGATGAGCGCTGGAGAGATTCCTCTTTGGAACCTTTTGGAGTGGCTCTTCTTCTTCAGTCAGTCCTTTCTTGGTTTACAGTGAGACCTTAATAATTGAAAGGTGCATGCCAGTGGTTGTATGGGGGAAGAGCTCCTCCCCCATACCCTACTTAAATCTACAAGCAAACCATAGCTCTGCTTAGAGCGAGTCACAATTTCTAGTCATGCGCTGCTGGTCTGTGGCTGCTCTTTCATTTTCCTTCTGTGGCCTGTGCCTTCTCTTGCCTTTCTGCTCCCACCCCCACTCCCACTGCATTATCTGTCCCCTCTCCTGCTCCCGTTTGTGCTTCCCTGTTTTAGTTTTTTGCCTATGTCTTTCCATTTGTTTGTTTTTCTTCTTTTTGGGGGGGCTCCACTCTGCCTCACCTCTCAGCCTAGGTACTCCTTCCTCCGCTGCCACTCATTCTGCTGCCGTTGTTCTACCTCCTCTGCTGCCACTGTTCCTGCTCCTTGCTGTTGCTGCCCTGTCTCTTTCCTACTACAGCAGCCACCATTCCATGCCACGCTGTTAGTCGTTTGGATGCCATTTGCTCCCTGCTGTCTACTGATTCATCCTGCTAGTGGTTAATTCATCACGTCCTGCTCCCCAGCCGACAGCCATTCCTTACAACTCTGCAAGCAGCGCTTGGAACTTACTGTCCAGCTGACCTAACTTCCATGTGTTGCACTGGGGCTTAGCAGTGTTTCATTTGTATCTATTCTGCTCCTGTGCCTCACTCCCTCGGCAGCTAGATGACACAGATCCACTATAACTGCTTTACCTCCAAGCTTACGTTCATATAAATGGAAACCTGGCATCCAAGTGTCAGGGGAACTAGTAAAAGCTGGTTAGTAGCTTAAGATACCTGACTAAAATCATGTTCCAAACTGCATCTTTTCATCTGGCATTGTCTGACAACCTTTCAGTCTAATTCGTGGATCCCAGTTTGGCCGTGTCATTGCAAAGACATGAGGGGCATGCATTCCATGTTCCAGAAACTGAGAAACTATTAGCTGATATTCATTAAGTAAGGCACTGTGCTAGGTAACCATTCAGTAATTGGAGTTAGGCCCTAATGTTCTGTCATAAGCACTGCCAGCTCCACACTCAGTACTCTATCTGCACTACGGCTCTCCCTACGGCCTGGACATCCCTCTGCAGAGCCTCTTGCTTGCAGTGCAGGAGGATCCCTGATCCACTAGTTACATTACAAACTCATCTAATTCCATCCAGTCCAGGTGTTTCTGTCTAGCCAGGTAGCCCTCCGTGGCAGCACCCAGTCATGCTAGCCTATGAGGGGTCTTGCTTGAGTCAATCTCCTTCCACCTACCAATGTAGGGTCAGGCCGTACACCGCCGGCCACACAGGGGCCTCACTGGCATGCATTTCTGTTCTCTCACTACTTTATGTCAGTGTTCTGCAGCCTGCTAACCTTCATGGGGTTTAGCTACCACTCTACTCCCTTACTGACTGACCTACTAGTGGTCTAGTGCACGTCCTACATTTCATACCTTCCATCGGCTGGCCTGCGTGTGGTCCAGCCACACATCCTACACCTCATCTGGGCTTAGCTCCCTGTCACTCCCTTGGATGCTTCTACCAGGATGCTTCAATTTATGTGATTCTGCTACCACTCCGCTCCTCCCTGGATTCTCAACCAAGCTCTGCTCCTTTCTGTTGTACTATCATGGCTTAAGCATTTCACCTAACCTACTTCAGTGCTATCTAACTTAACCATGCTTCGTACGCCCGCTTCACTCCTCATAGGGGCATTGGAAGATCCACTGATATGATCTACACCTGCCTCCTCAGTTGGAGTATGGAAGTTCTACTATGTTTCCTATACACCTGTCTAGACCATCATTGGGGCCTGAAAGTTCATAGACTCTACCTTACCCTTGCCTGCCTGCCATTTTTGCCAACCTTCCAGGAGCCTCGCCTCGCTATGGATCTACATTGGGGTTGGCTGGACATTCGCCATCGATCCTCTGATCTACATCTGGACTAGAGGACATCGACATCAATTCTGTTTAGGATGCTTTGCCTTGCCACATCAGTTAATGAATTACTACTACTTCACTCCTGCCTGGACACTTAGCTGAGCCCTATCTGGAAGACTTCTATCTCAATATAATCTTGACTTAATTCTTCTCTGACTTTCCATGGCTCATTAGATCCTTTACACATTGCTTCCTCCAACTTGACCCTCTCTTTCATTATTACCATCCATGACCTAGGCACATCAACATAGGACTCATCAGTCCCTTCTCTTGTATACTTTACCATCCTTGATCATCAGGAAATGACAATCGACAGCACTCATCTCCTGCTCTCCTACATATGCCTCAGAAAATATTTCTACACTGCTCGTAATTGGCTCAGCATCATGCTACCATTTATATTGCTGTTTACAGTCTGTTCCTTATTACTTCTCTACTACACCGCATAGCATGCAGTTCAACTCTACTATTACTCTATCAACCACTGCTCTGCAACTTGCCTCACCCTGCAGGGTCCGAGGTTCACCGCATCCCACTTTGAAAGACCTGTGCCCCTACGGGCCTGGAGGTCCCTTAAACTTATATTACATCACCATATTCACCTGCTTCTATGACCTGCCTCGCCCATCGGGCTTGGGAGTTTAACTACTTTTGCTCTACACCTGCCTCGCCCAGCTCAGGGCCTGGAGGTTCACATATTCTACTATAGGCCTACCTGCCGCCGTGTCTGCCAGCCTTAGGAGCACCCTTTGCTATGGACTCCCTTCTGGATTTGTTTAGCCATTCGTCATCTATAACTTGGATGCTTCTGCCTTGCTACTTCAGTCACATGAATTACTACTACTGCTCCTACCAGGACACTAAGTTGAGTTTATCCAGAAGACTTTAAATCTCATGATTTGTGCTCTAGGCTTCTTGGACCCTATAACAACGCTACTTCACTCAACGCAGCCTCTTCAAGTTATCATCATTTATGACTTATAAGCTCAACTATTCAGGACTCATCAGACTATCCTCCCTAAATCAATTCTAGCTAGCTATACCATTCTGGCTCTTGGAATGTGGATATCTACATCGCTATGCAACTATTTGGATTACCAGACGAAGCGCTTCAATTCCTGTGCTATTACCATTTCCTCATGCTCCTCGCTGTATACCATACATCATCTATGCAATACTACTCCTCTGCTACTACATCTGCATCATGCAGATTTAATTACTACTACTACTACTGACCTACATATAGGTCCACTTTTTACACTATTGCTTATATTACCTGATTTGCCCTCACAGGGCCTAGAAGTTCATTAAGAGTGACTCACCTATTCTACAACTTACTTTGCCCCTCTGGATCTAGAGGTACATTTAACTTCTGTCTAACTATTTGCACTATGATCTATACCTAATTCACTTACCTGCTTCCACACTCTGGATTGGAGGTTTCTACTGCACCGCCCTCTCCATCATGTGGCATGCGCCAGTTCCAGTGCTTCATCACTAAGGCCTTCATTTGCGAAGCTTGTCAAATGGAACACGAACCAACTGTCCTCCTACTCTGGACATGGACATTTAGCCTTTTGGTTACTATTCTCCTCAGAGAAGACGTTCTCACTTGCTGGAACACTTCACCAATGCAACTTCGACACTTTGAATTATTATCGACTATGGTTTCTAATCTTCTAACATGTTGCTTTGGACATGGATTCTCGGACTAGGAGTTTACTAGAAGGATGCTGCTATGTTCATCCGACACTTCAAACCTCAGTACTTTCTTTAGTTTCCATTTCACTGGATCAGTCATAACTAGTTACTCATCAGTTCAAGCATCTAAGCACCTTGCATAGACTATCCAGTCCACTTGTACTATAATCATTAACTTGCATATAACCATGTCAAAGTACCTAAGCACTGATCAATTAAAATTGCCAATACCTGACAAGCATTGTCCTACTTACTGATCTGGCCTCTGTATCCAAGCACAACCACTATCTCTTCTCCTCCTATGTATGCTCCTGCTTTAAACTGCCATAGCCCAAACTCTCAAATCCCACCCCTCTCTTTGTTTGTTCCCTGGGAGCCTGGGGTGTACTCCAACAGGGAGTACTTTTTCAATCTCATTTCCTAATTTCTAGTATCTTTTCTTCCTTTCTAATTCTCCCTTCTAGCAGATTTCTCTGGTGTGCTTTCTTGTTTTAACTGCACAGCCCTCCTCTTCAATCACCAGCTGAACCTTATTCGGTAACCTACACTTACCTCACCATATCTATTCCCCCCCAACTATTGCATCCTCCTCTCTCCACCTTTCTCTCTATCACCCCTTTCACCAAACTCTGCCTGGCTACTACTTGTTCTCACAGCACTTTATTCCTCACTGTTTGTGTACTGCTCAGTTACTTTAAAAATTACCTGATTGCTGTCTCTTACATGTAAACTTAAATACTGTATTGTTTTTTGTCATATTTACCACTGTAATTTGTTCAAACATTTACATGCAACTTGTATTATGTACAAATATGTTTCTATTTGAAGTTTATCCCTGTACCCTCCCGGGTCATGCCTAAATATAGTGTTTCGGTTAGTACACCTACCCAGTAAACAAAAACTAAATAAAATAAAATAAAATCATTCAACCACAGTATGTAACATAAGTACTGAGCTCTGAACCACATACAATTGAAAGGTGCTCGCCTGTGGTTGTATGGGGGAAGAGCTCCTCCCCCATACCCTACTTAAATCTACAAGCAAACCACAGCTCTGCTTAGAGCGAGTCGCACTCGCCCTCCATCCTTCCCTGACACCTCTTCCTTCTCCGGCACTCTTATCACACTGGGGGGAGGGGCCTCATACTACTGAACTAAGCATCCTTTTTTACGGTGGGATACAGAGAAAAGCCAAACCAATATCAAGTCATAACTAGTTTCTCATCAGTTCAAACATCTAAGTACCTTGCATAGACTATCCAGTCCACTTGTAGTTTAATCACTGACTTGCACATAACCATGTCTAAGTACCTAAGCACTGATCAATTCAATTTGCCAATACCTGACAAGCATTGTCCTACTTACTGATCTGGCCTCTGTATCCAAGCAAAACCTATATCATTCAACTACAGTATGTAACATAAGCACTGAACCACATACAATATATATATTGTGGAAATGGACAACTTTTTCTTTTATAAAGGAGACAGAACAAAAAGAAAAGAGGAAAAAAAGAAGAAAAAGGGGTGCTCCCTTAAGAGATACTTCAAATATTTTTGGTGGAATTTTGACCCCAAGAATTTTTATGGACAGCTGGATATTTTAATTTTTATTGAGACTTGTGCCTGTAAACTGCTTATTGGACTCCAATTCTGGCACTGCCTTCTGGACTGTTAGCTTCCTAGAATTATAACATGCATGGGGCATGGGTCTGCCTGATGTTATTGTGTGAGGGTTTGAAGAGAGAGGGTGTGGGGGGAGCATTATATCAGGGTGGTGTAACTCTAATGTGGTGATGTGTGTGGCAATATTAATCTGAAGTTATGAGGTTCAATGCCTAGTTTCTGTTTTGGGTTTTAATTTCTATTAAGGGTGATGAAGCAGCTTATTGGATGGATTGTTTGGGCATCTTCTGGGAGGTAACTATAATATAGTCTTTGATTGGAGGGACACAACCAACCCTAACCCTTCCCCCACCCCTGTAGAAATACTCCACAGAATGTCACGTGTTCCTATTTCGAAGAAATAGGCTGGGTTTATGCCTGGTGGGCTGTTCACTCTCAGGAGAGAGGATATTCTCACTTTTCTTCCCCACATAATTTATATACCAGGATTGATTTATGTCATGTCCCTAAGGAATTACAATATGCTATAAAATCCTGCAACTCCTACCAATAGTGTTATCCAATCACACTCCAGTTATTTTGCAAATAGAATGCCCCCAAATATGCAGAGGCCTTTGGTACTATAATAATTACTTGTTAAATATCCCTTCCTTTCAGGCAATGTTGAAAGATAAAATTTCTCAAATTTTAAAGGAAAATTACCAAAATGGGATCTCTAGGGGTATTTTATGGGATACATTGAAAACGGTCCTTAGGGGGGACATTATTAAATTTTCGTCTTAATATAAGAAAATGCAAGCAGTCTGACTGAAGACTCTGTACCAGCAGTTGCAAGATTTGCAGGACCAACATGTTGGGGGGGCAATGTGGTACTCTATCAGCTTCAGGTCATAAAGCAAGATACAAGAGATATTAGACATTAGAACAGCTTATGTACTACAACTTCTAAAACAGAAATATTATGAAGCAGCCTCCCCTTCAGCCCATATCCTAGCTTACAGACTTCAATAGAAAATCAATCTCTCTATGGTTACTCAGGTCCAAGACCCTAAGAAAGGCTGTTTAGTTAAACATCCCCAGGATATATTGCATGCATTTTGTTCCTACTATCAATCTCTTTATGCCTCAGAATTTTTGCTTTCTCTAATGGAAGTTGATGCCTTTTTGCATGATTTAAAGCTTCCTACTCTTTCCCCTGCCCAAGTACCTCAATTAACAGCTCCAATTAGAGGGGAGGTAATTATTACAGCCATTCAACAGTTAAAATCAGCAAAAAGCCCAGGCCCAGATGGGTATATTCCAGAATTTTATAAATATTTTCAATAAGTACTTGTCTCTTCCCTATTAAATATTTGTAAAGCAGTTTTTAAAGGTAATCCTGTGCCTCCTACCTGGAGGTTAGCCACTACTTCTGCTATCTCTAAACATGGGACGGACCCCACATACTGTTCCTCCTATCACCCTATTTCTGTTTTGTATATAGATTATAAGATTTTTACAGGGATCTTGGCAAAGAGGATTGAACTCTTACTTCCTGACTTGATTGACAGGGATCAAACTGGTTTTATCATCACACATCAGGCCCAAGATAAAATTAAGCGCACCCTTCATATTTTATATCATGCCACTTGGTCAAAAGTACCCTTTTTATTGTTAATCTTGGATGCTGAAAAAGCTTTCGACCATGTTGCGTGGCCTTTTTTAATGGCAGCACTTCATAGGCTGGGCTTCCCTCCCTTGTTCCAAACCTTGATTCGTCATATATACAAACATCCCAGAGAGTATGTGAAGGTTAATGGTTTACTTTCAGATACTTTTCTGCTCGTTTGAAAAATTCAGCAGGGGTGCCCAATCTCCCTCCTTTTATTTATGATATATTTGGAACCAGTAGCACAAGCCATCGGGAAAAATCCTGATATTACAGGGATTACCCTTGCGGGAGACATCAGAAATTGGCACTTTATGCCAATCATCTATTGGTTTATTTGACAGACCCAGAACTTTCTTTATCTCCTCTATGGGACAGCTTCTCCAGATTTTGAATTTTAGTGGGGTACAAACTTAATATATCTAAAATAGAAGTTTTGCAAATAAATTATTCTCCTTCCACTCAGGTCCAGCAGACCTTTTCTTTTAGATGGGATTTAATTTCACAAAATATCTAGGAGTGCAGCTGTCAAATGATGTTAAGACTCTTGTAAGCCTTAATTATCACTCATTACTTGGGGAGTTCATTAAAGACTTGAAGGTGTGGTCTAATATTTCTCTTCTGTTGATTCATAAAATAGATGCTATTTGTATGAACCTACTCCCATGTTTTTTATACATAGCTCAGGTTCTTCCTATTGCCCTATGTTAGTTTGTTTTCAGGAACTTCAAAAATTATTCTCATGGTTAATCTGGGATGCTCACCATCCTTGTACTTGTTATTATGTATTGCAGCTACCCAAAACTCAGGGTGGCTTGGCTTTGTCAGACTTCAAGAGATATTATAAGGCAGCCCAAATCTGTATTGTACTTTTTTGGCTTAATCCATCCTATCAAGCCTATTGGAAGGACTTGGAAGTGGGGGAGGAAGACCTGTACTGTTTAAGCAAGATTCTATTCTCATACCCCTCCTTACCATTTTCAGAAATATCACACAATCCTTTTACGTTAAACACTTTAAAAACTTGAAGAGCCTTTTTAAATTCTAGCACCTTCCATCCTTTTAGATGGTATTATACTTGCTCCCTTACTTATCACTATTCTCCCTAGCCTGTCTGGATCATGGTTTCAGAAACTGGGAACATGCAGGCCTATAAATAATTGGACAGTTAATTCAGGGTAATACTCTTTCCTCTTTATCACAACTGCAGCAATCATACTCTATACCAGAGGGGGATAGATTTCACTTCTTTCAGGCCATTACTTTTATTAAATACTTGTTGACACCTAACACTCTTGATGACCCCACCCCTCCCCCAACGTAATTGTTCAAAGACTCCTTTGGACAGTACAAGGAACAACTCTGCTTTCTAATATACTTTCCCATTTATATAAGGCACTCCTTCAGCGGACTCCATTGTCCATCCAATTTGTAAGGAGATGATGGGAAATAGACCTTTCTGTTATCATTACAGATGCAGAATGGGAGAGGCACTTAAAACATTTGCATTCATTTACACATTCTATCCTTTGGAAAGAATTTGCCTGAAAGATTACTCTTAGATTTTTCATTGTCCCAGCAGATCAACATAAATACCTCCCCCATGTTAGTCTCATGTGCTGGAGAGGCTGTGGATATTCTCCAGTGGCACATGTCCATATCCTTTTGGGAGTGTCCACTTTTGACACCTTTTTTCACCTATTTAGAAAGGGAACTGGCCAATCTTTTCGGTAACCCACTACATTTAACTCCCCACATTTTCTTTTTTTTTCTTGTTATACTTCTCTTCCCTTTTCCTCCTCATCACATAAACTTTTGACAATTTGTCTTCTGGTGGCTAAGAAGGCTATTATTACTAAACATTGGCTTTCACCTAAGGCCCCTACTATATCTGTTTGGCAAGATCTTATGATCCTGATTTACTAAATGGAAAAACTGACTGCACAAGTGAATCATGCAATGCAGGCTTTTGAGCCCCTTTGGAGAATTTTTTTGGTTTTATATTTCACAACAGAAAGCTGACTTTGTTCATTAAAGTATAATTTTTGAGCTCCTAGAGTGGCTTACCTTTCTTTTTTTTTTCTTTTGTTTGAGGCACCAGCTGGAGGTGGCACTTTACTACATAATATGTCAATTGGTGAATGTGCTCTTTTGTTTCTTTTTTATTTCCATAGCAGTATTTTATCAGGGATATTGGTATACGCTTGGTTATTCCCTCTCTTTCTCTTATAAGGAAATGGGTTTTGTATTTGCTATGTATTTTCTATTTGATTTTAAATCTTGAGTTCTCTGTATTCTATGTTCAAGATGCTTAGTTGCTGCATATAATATCGGAAGACAGCAACCTTACTCTTTTTTTATAGTTTTTCTTTTCTATGTTTAATTGGAATGAATTTATCTCTTTGGCATTATGTATTTGATAAGAAATACTGGCTTTGTATGGATTTGTTAACCTTTAATAAAGATTGTAATACAAAAAAATTTAAATAAAGAACAGAAGAGTCACTAGAATATCTAGGAGGAGCCACTATTGTAACTGAGATATTGATATAATTAGGAAGAGAATCAGCTGTAAATGGGAAGACATAGTGCTGTAACATTAATATTGCAATATCTGGATGGAGTCACCGGTATAATTAGGATGAGTCACTGCTGTAAGTGGGAGGAGATAGTGACACAACTCATATTTGCAGAATTCTATGACACAGGAGAAATGAACGGAGAGATTTTGCTGTGGCTAACAAACAGTGGTTGGACTGCCCTGCTGGTAAAGTGGTAGGCCTACTGCTGTGATACCCATGACCTGAGTTTGGGAACAAGTTTATGTCACTGGAGATACAGTCAGGAGGGGAAGACTGAGCATCCCAAAGAAGATACTTCTCCTCCAAAGATTGAGGGTCACTGCCTTCACTGCAGTATTACTACATGAGTGACTAAAGGGTAAAACACAGCATTAGGCAGAGTAGGAGCTAGGACATAAGCTAGTCATGTGGCTAGCATTCCATCACAAATGCTCATGCACTGTGCTCCTAGTGTGGTTATGTCATAGATGGTTGGTAAAAACATGCACAGTGGCTCCAGCACCTGTGCTTTTGTACACAGATGTGTTCAGACCCCACACCACCACTGTTGGCTACTCATGATTAGAGAAAATACTCTGGGTAATTTCACCCTACCCATCAACTCTAGACAGGGGAAGATTGAGCATCCTAAGGAAGACGCTCCTCCTCCAGAGATTGAGGGTAACTGCCTTCACTCCATTGTTGCTACATGAGTGACCACAGGTTCAAGCCCAGCATTAGGCAGAGTTTAGCCTTAGGGCACTCCCTAAGCTATCCCTCCACTCTTCTTACCTTTATCCTGGCATTAGGTGCTCACCTAACCCCCCTCACCAACTACTCTTCTCACACCAACCTTGCACTCAGAATCACCACCTACTCCCTCCTCATGCCTTACCCCCTTATCTCCTCTTCCTCAACCTCGTTCTCTCTTTGAACTCCCCATTGTCATCTCTTACTCTCCATCCCTTCCCACACCCTACCCCTATATCGCTCTGTCTTTTTCCCCATCACCCTTCTGTCATCTCTCATCTTCAAAACCTTTCCTCCACACAATTATAAGCTGATGAAGTCACTTTACTGACTGCACTTTTACTTGTTAAGAATTTCTCGAGTTTTGTGCCTTACATGATACCCTACTGATACCTTCTCATCTTCTAGACCTTCCCCCACACACTTTAAGCTGACAAAGTTACTTTACTGACTGCACTACTACCTGTGATAAATTTTTTGGAGTTCTGTGCCATACATGTCACACTACTTGTATAGTTGTTGATTTTTTATCTCTTTTCTTCTCTCACAGTGCCATATGTTTTTGTCTGTATTATGTCATCTGACTGTACCCTAATGACGTGGAAGTTTGTGAAAGAATAACTGGTTCAAAGGTGATGTAATCCTAGAAATAAATAATTAAACAAATAAATAAATAAAAGACAGTAAACTACGGCTCCATGGAGGATCACAGTCACAGGGCATTGGGTGTGGCTGGGAAGCTCCTGAGGGATGCAGGTGCACAGACAGAAAGGTGGTATAAAGTGAAAATGTAAAAAGCAGTGGCCTGTGTTATCAGATTGTCCCACATACTGTGTATTCCACTTTCATAATTCAGGTAAAAACTCATGTTTTAGTCACTACTGCTGCTTCAGTTGTGTTCACCTTCATGAGTACCCAACATCTCCTGAACCAAACAGTAGTGCTATTGCATGCATTATAGGCTTGCCTAAACTATGTTTACACTTTACACAGACTTTGCTGCTTTTTGGTTTAGTGTTACACCCTGCTCCACAAAATACTAGCAATGCTGATATTGGCCCCAACAGATCCAGCCCCAGAGGAAACATATGCAACTAAATAGAAGGTGCCAGCACCAAATCCATGCCCAGCACTACCACTGCTTGAAGAGGAACACATCATGGTCCCACTTCACCCAGCTACAAGGTCGCGTTCCTCTCTTGTAACTCACCAGCATGCAAACAAATAAGTATCTCATAAAAACTAACTCCTATAAATTAAAAATTGTATTGCTAGAGAACATCACTAAAATTCAGCAGGGACTCACAACAAAGGTGCTTCAAAAATGAAATGCCACAAAGGGCTTTGAAATATATATTTTTTTTGATTTACAAAAGTAAGCACAAGGAGCAGCAGATCTTTCTCCTTCAACACACATTCAAAACTGCACAGCAGCACAGATGAAGCAGTTGCTTGAAAGAAAGAGAGGGAGACAGAGAGACAGAGAGAGAGAGAGAGAGAGAGAATGATAGAGGGACATAAAGAGTGGGAGGGGAGAGGGCTGCTGCAGCAACACACTATTTGACCCTTACATCCCCACCTAGCTTTGTAGAATTTAACAGTGAATGAAGGAATTGTCTGATGAACTACGGAATTTCATAAATATATTAAAAAGTTATAACACTTTGCTAGGAGTCATGTTCATTAAGAAAGACGGACTCACTAGAAAGAGAGGAGTTCCAACAGCAAGTAACTTTTTGATCCTTTCATTCCCCCTTAGCTGAAGACAGTCACATCACTGCAATTCTTGCAGAATGTGTTTGCAGATTTCTACTGCAAATGATAGAGTTTTGCTATGAACTGTGGAAGGGTTTTATGTTAAAGAAGAATTTTACAGTTCATCCCAGAAATTCTGTTTTTCGCGTGTTAATTCCAACCAATAAAGCAAAATTCCATAGCACTGAGAATTTCAGCCATAGTGAATATAGGCAAAATTCAGTGAAAACTGAGGAATGTTGTGAAAGTTACACAGAAGCTGAAACTGCAATTTTCATCCAGCCTTAATTGTGCCCCTTAAATGATAGCCTACTGCATCATGTTATTTAACCAGTTCAATGTGCTTATGCAACTTAGCATGGTGTTGTCCTTATGCAACTTGCTGAATAAACTTTGTTGTGGCTGTTCATCTCTCTCTGTGCATTGGGTATGCCATCTTGTAGGGATGTCAAAGGCAGGAACCCTGGAGGATGGTTCCACCCTTAGAGGTGCCATGGGAAGGATTCCCTTAGGCTAAAGGTAGCTTAGGAAAGGTCCAAAAAAAAGAGTATAGATCAAAAAGCATTGCAGAGGTAATATGCTGATTAGAAGGCATTGCAGATGTAATGAGATGGCATTGAGATTGGAATATACACATGGTCATCAGAGATGAAGGTAGTGGTCAGAGATAACTGAAATGAGTAACAGTTTGAACATAGATTGAACAAATTATAACAAGAGGGCATGACTTCCCAGTGAGAGAGGGAACGGCAAAGGAGGGACACCATCCAACAGCCAAAACCTACTTAAGGAAAGTAGGGAATATGCTATGAACAACTGATTACATATTATGACCTTTGGCACTGAGGAGAGGAAAAAAAAACCTTTTAAGAGGAGAAAACCACTGGTGATCCAAGGCCTAGGTCACCTTCCCTCTAGGCTAAGGGTGTTTTGTTTAACAATGGCTCTGCTTCAGTTTAGAAACCCAATCTGAGGGGAGGAAAATATTCTGATCTGGAGGAAAACTCTCATGATCCTTCTAACAGTAACATCATGAATGGTTGTGAGAGACCTCTGCAACAATGGAAGCTCTGAAAGTTGAGCAGGACCCCCCAAGGCAGGAGGAGGAGAGCAACAACCACTGAGGCACTCAGCTGACCTACCAACTAAAACAGACCAGGTGAGCCAGAGGCAGTCATGGGGAGAATAGCACAGAGGGTGCTGCTGAACCTGATTTGGCCAGCTAAAGGAATGCTCTTGGGCATGAGGACCCCATCCCTCATAGCTGAAGTCTTAAATTCTACAGTATATCAAGAAGTGACATCAATGGCAGAAATGGCTAAATCTTCACCTGAAGTGAGGACATTCCCACTATGAGCCAAATTAGAAGGACCCTGCCCTGAGGTTCACATGCTCAAAACTTGACTGTCAGCTGCAGGAGAACCTTAGCCATTGAAAGTAATGGTCATGGTTGGCAAGCCTCTGATTTATGAAGGAGAGCAGAAAGATAATTATAAAGTGGTACATGTAAGGTGGCTGGGCCAAGCCGGCAGACATTGGTTAGGTATTGGTATAAGGCATCATAGCCTGAGATGATTGACTGATACAACAGACCGATACGATTGACAGATGAGACTGATGGATAGGAATGTTTAATATGATTGAGTGATATGAGCAGAGCCAGCAAAAGCAAGCCAACCAATTACTACTATGGAAGCCAGATTAATGATGTCATAGAAGGTAGGTGATCGAGTAGTGAGAGCCTGTGAAGCCATTAAGCAGTGAGATGCAGTGATGCCAGAAATTGATTCAATGAGGTTTAGTAAATTGAATCAAAGAGTTTAATCAGTGATTGCTATGGTTGCAGCATAAATAGAGGAATGATATGCGTGACATGAATGCCTTAAATGCCTTTAAGGCAGGGTTAAGTTATTCAAGTAAGGAGCATTAGCAACATGATCATGGAATGGAGTGAAAATCTTGATATCCAAGTGATGAATATTGTGCAAGCCATGTTGGCTACAAGATTATTATATTTATGAATATATATCTGAGAAGCCATGTAAGCAAAGGAGGAGGATGCATTTAACTTAGAAAAAAACATGCTCCTGCTATCTGGAGCTGTGATGCTCCATTGTGGCATCTCAGTCCCCCACCATGGGAATAATAGGGAAGTCATGAGCTGAGCACCATGACACTAAACTGAAACTATAATATTGTTAGGGTAAAAACCCCCCAAAATAATAGAGCCATATGAAATGCTGAAGTTTCAGTATGGTAGAAGTCAGATACAGACTGCTGAGTTTGGTAAACATATGGTCAGAAATGAACTGCAAGGCCTTTGGTAAAAGTATGGTTTGGTAAAATTCTGAGGTTGTAGATTAGGTAACAGGTTAGAGACAAGGAGGCCAGATGAAGTCAGCAGCCTGAGAGAAGCAGGAGGCTATGCAGAAATAGAAACATACTGTACGAGCCTGGAAAACAGAAACACGGGAGTGTAGGGAGCAAGCACCGAGTGAGTAAAAGCAGAGCTGTAGAACAGACACAGTATAACAGGGAGCCAGACTGAGAGAGGCAGATGTAAACACTTAAGGAGATGAGCACGTGGACTGCATGGAAACAGCAATTGGAACAGAGAGCACACAGGTAACAAGTACGGATAAAATAAATTGTGTGAAATATAACAAAGCAAACAAGGGGAACTAGAACTAAAAGCCCCACAAGCAAACAAAGCAAACACAAGCAGAAGGGAGAAACAAACTACTGAGAGAGAAGCAATACAGACTGCAGCCAGAGGCAAAATACTGACTCAGAATCAGAAGCATACAAAACCTGCAGAGAGTCTAGCACAGCCAGCGGGTTCCAAATGCAAGGGAAGGTAGGAGTCAGACAACTCATGTGGGGTGGGGGCAGGGCCCCAGGAAAGGCTGGGCCCAAAGAGAGGATGGACAGAGCCTTCAGCCTCAATGAAAAAAGCTTCTGAATGAAACAGGAAGGAAGGGTTTAAATAGGTCAGGCAAGGGGGTGTGGTTGTTGCTTCAGCCATTGAACTATAGGCTTACAGCCCTCCAATTTTTGATTCACTGAGCATTGTTACCACTGATGCCAAGCATATGAAACTTGTAAAATACTTTTTTATTAGAGAATGTATTAAAAGAGCAAATAAATTGCAAGTATGGTGGATGATGCCCACAGCCACCCACTTTCCTGTTGTTTGCCTTGTTACTTTCTTCAATGAAGACCAACAGATGGGCCTATGAAGACCTCTCCTTATTAAATCAATGGTGAGTTCCTTTAACTGTAATCTATTCAAATACTTTTAGATCTTTCCTTGAAAATAATATTAAATATGCTATCCCCTACTGATTTTAGGTGTATCATATTATAATGCCTTGATTCCCTCCTGGTACCCTTCTCAAAAATGGGCTCAGTGTTGATTGTTCTCCAGTCCTTAAGCAGCTTAATGGTATCATATGAATTTTGAAAAATCTCAAGAGGATTTCTGTCATATCATTCTGCACTGAGGGTTGTAATTAAAGTGAGCTCTGTGATTTCTTAGTCTTATTTTTTTCTAAGTGTTTTGCTAATATTATTTCAGAGGTGTTGATACTCTTTCATAGACCTCTGGCATTCCCAGATAACCGTCTCCTATTGGTGGCACTATCTTTTTTTTCCTTTGTCAGCTACTACACAATTTCAGCAGCGTCTTTCACTCTGTTGCGGCCTGATTCTGCTTTGTGTGGTCTCATGACCTCTTTTGGAAGGTGTGTGAAAGGAACTCACCAAAGCCGGTATAACACATTCATATCTCTCTCCCCATATTTACTGCATTATTTGGATTTAAACAAACAATATAAACCATTCTTAGTGTTTATTGAAATGAACCCTTCAAGTCTATAAAAGTAAAAAAATCAAGCTGTACAGATGATGTGGTAACCTAGCTTCTTAATCCACATTCATTTGGAATACAAGTGAATGTGCATTTTCAGTCTCATTATAGAATCCATTTGTGGCTGAACACAGACATGCAGTTTGATGTCCTCTGCCAGAAACTGCCTGCATCTAGTTCTCTCCCCTCCCATTTAGCTCAGTGTTGGGGGGGTCATAATAGACCCTGTCTTGAATCCCCATATTCTAGCTTCTGCAAGTCAATTTTAGCAAATATGCATAATCAGATTGCAATATTTTGGCTAAATATCAAATATCCTTAAAAGTTTATCAGGAACTACATAACTGATTACAATTTTAGAGCCTTTTTCTGTGTGTATACTGTACATAACTGAGTATTTTGGAACCACCACAATTGTTAAGCCCAAGTCCGAAGACTAAGGAAGCTTGTAGAATTAAAAAAAGGATTGCCATCTGAATGTACCAAAAATATCTGAACATCTGAATCCTTACATAAATAAAATCTGTGTCAAAATGGTGGCCATTTTACTTTGTCACTTCATCTTTACAATTGAGCTCAGTTTCTCAAAATAATTCCAGAACTGCATACATGAAGATATTTTTTCTCGCAATACAAGAGGGGGTTTAAAAAATTATTTCTATGTTTAGACATTTTTTTTTATTTCAGTATTGGCCTACTGTACCACTGAAAACATAGTATGCATAATAATTAGAAGTGTTCTTATTCTGTACATTTCAATAAGCACAGAAACATGATCTGCTGGGTTAAATGTTAATTGCTGATTTTAGCTCTGTTAAGTGGGGATGTTGGAAACTAATTCTGGCTCACTAATTATTGCTAAGGGCATACATTTATCAAAAGGATTTTGTTACTTTCACCCCAGTGCCAGAAACATAATTAACACAATAGATGAAATAAGTGACTGGATCTTAGAGCAGCATCCAAATGTGCTGCTGGTGCTCAGTGTGTGGTTATCCATAGCCACTGCTGACTCAGAGCTAAATACAGTATTCTGAAACATGTGCTATTTAGGTCAGCCAGAAATAGGCACACAGGTGGTATTGCTATATGCCAAAGTACCCATGTTCTTCAGAATGACTTTTAATTTGTCAAACATAAATTAGACACCAGACCTCTGCCAGTTGGCTGTGTGCATTCATGTCCAGTGGCATACACTGTATTATGTTCAGAGCACTAGCTATTTCTACTGACACTTGTGATAAAATTGAAGACTTGATCATTGCAGGTGATTTTGATGCCAGTTGGGAAACATGCATGGTACAAATCTAATTGTACTTTACTATAACTGAACATGTCCCAGCAAATCATAATTTCTTACCCATACTGTATTTCTTCAACAAGGAAGATTAAAATCATCATTGGCCAGACTGATTAGAGAACCTACTCAGATTACTTTAACAGGGAAAACTACTGTCCAACTGTCATTGGTTTAATTTTTGATTCTGACTCATACACAGAACCCCAGGCATATTCCTTACATTTTGGTTATCCTAATTTAATTTCATGATCTGTAAGCTTTCCCCTGCAAAGTATCCAATATTTCATTTATTCAGAAGAGCTTCAAAATGTGTCTATGCCTGCTATTCACATTTTCAGAAGCAAAAATCATTTGAAGAGTATGATGATTTACCATAAATATCAAACTACTGTATGTTGGTCTTATGTACCACATGTTCATAAGTTTCTGCTCATTTGTTTACTCTGGACCCCATCTGTGATCAGAACCAAAATAAAATAAAATAAAGGATGCTTATGACAGGCTGAGACCTAAAAGAGTCAACTAATTTTTGATTGATTGCACTTATGACCATACAAACATGAAATTAGGAAAACAAAGAATAAAGACAATTGTCACATCAATATATTTTCCATCAATTCAGTATGAATACTATCCCCCTTGTTCTTTAAAATACTTGAGTATTTTGAGCTTGAAGGTTGAAACAGTGTCAGCTGGCACCAACTGTAATGGAAGGTGAGTCTATCTGTCCACCAGATGTTTTGTGATTTTGTTCCTTCTGACATTTCCCTTGAAGTCTCCTCCTTTCACTAACATTATGTGCCTCCTTTTCTTTTCATCCTTGTACGTCCTGAAAAGCTGCTTTTGGTCTGACTTTGTTATCCTATAAAATTACTGTATTTAGTCTTTATTTTATATTGAGTTAAGTCTAAGGGTGAATGAATGTGAAAACTCCTAACTTCTGTTTAGCTTCAATTCAAACCCCAAGTATGCAACACTTTGGCCAAAGACACTTCAGGTCTTGGTATGGAGATTCAGCAGACCAAACATACAGGGAAACAGGCAGCCCACCATCTCCCCTTGCCCACTCTAGTCAATTTCACCTTTTACACCATCCTTCATTCCTCCAGTCAGTTTTTTAAGCAAGCAAGCAGACTTTTATTCTAAAGTGACCCTCTCTGACTGCGCTAGGTGCAGAACAATAACATATATCAATATTAAATACCAACAGCATATAATAAATGAATATAACTAAATTGAATTAACACAATTAAGAGCTAAAACTAATATAAAACTATTTGTAGCCAGTAATATTAATATAAGTAAAAAGCCTCATTAGATACAGTAAGTGAGATTTCAGACTCCTTTTAAAGGCTTCCAATGAAGTGGCCTTCCTCAAGGACCTTGTGAGTGAGTTCCATAGGTTCAGGCCAGCTACTGAAAAAAGCCTTCTCCCTGGATGATTCCAGCCAAACCCTGGGAACCACTAGGAGGCCCTCCTCAGAGGAACAGAGAGGGAAGAAGGACTGATAAGGAGACAGTATCATGTAGAGGACCTATTTTTCACTGGAACAAAATATTCACTGTATTCACTATATTGGAAATCCAGTGAAAATTGTATGCCAATGAAAATATATACTATCACTGACAAGTTAGCTTGCTCTTGCACTTCAGCTAAATTAAACTGACATGAAAATGTTGTAGAGGACAAAACTGTGAAATTTAAGGGCAGTGAATTTATTGTCCACTACAGTATCTTGCATGTAGCTAGGGTCCCATCTATGTAGGGCTTTACAGCTCAGCAAGTCAATCTTGAAGAAAATCTGCCACCTCACCGGTATCCATTGAGGATTGCGCAAGACTGGAGTTATATGGGAGGACTTAGGAAGGCCCCTCAAGAGTTTGGCTGCAGTGTTCTGCACTTGCTGCAGGCAATACAGGGCTCCTCCATTTAGCCCTAGGTACAGGGCATTACAGTAATCAAGTCTGGATGTCACAAAGGCATGTATTATTGAGGGCAGGTCATCGGGCGGAAAATAAGGTTTAATCCAGGTGGTATTCCATAGATAATAAATCTCACTTTGGACAACAGCTGACAACTGGGCCTACAGTGTCAGTTCACTGTCAAGGATCATGCACAAATTTTCACCTTAGTAGAGGTGGCCAGCTGAGATGAACAAAGTACAAAACCAGTTGCCTCCTCTTCCCACCCAGCTTCCTGCTGATGGCCAGGTTCAATCACCCATACTTTCGTCTTGACTAGGTTAAGCCTTAGCAAGTTGGAGGGCATCCAGGGCTGATCTCAGTCGGGCAAGAATTAAATACAGAGACTGCGCCTTGTATTCCTGGTGCAAAAGATATATGCACCTGGGTGTCATCTGTGTAACAGTGAAAACCCATACTGTAATGTCTAATGATATCTCACAGAGGCAGCATTTATACCGCTAACAAAATGGGTGAAAGGATTGAGCCCTGCAGAACTCCACAGGACAGTGGCTGTGCATGGGAGGAATACATTTACATCACCACACTTTGCATCCTGCCTGTGAGAAAGGACTTCAACCAGCTGCTGACAGTACCAGTGAGTTCACATTATTCCCTAAGGTGATCCAATTGCAAACCAAGATCCATGGCCTCAATTGCCACAGAGAGGTCAAGTAGAACAAGAATAGACCATTTGTCTCTGTCTCTCACCTTTAGGAGATCATTTGGCATCTTGACAAGCACAGTCTCTGCACTGTGCCTAGACCTGAATCCAGACTGGATCAGCTTGTAGGTGTCAAAGGCAGTGAGATGTGCCTCAAGCTACATGGCCACCACTTTCTCAATAATCTTCCCAAACAAGGGTAGGTTAGAGACAAGTCTGTAACTCACCAGACAATCTGAGTCCACCAAAGACTTTTTCAAGAGACGTTACATGAGTGCCTTTTCATGGATCCAGGGACCCCCCATGAAAGGGAACACTGAACTGTCTCGGCAAACACTGGATCAATAGACTCCACACAACCTACTAGGAGACATATCAGCCTGGGTCCAGATCACAGTATGTCAGCCAAAACTTGGAGACTAACCCACAGACCTCTTCCACCCCACTGGTTCAAACTAACTCCAGATCTGAGGATGGCCCTTCTTAGTCTCAGATCAAACACCATATGCCAACTGTAACACCCCAGAGGAGACACGTGACCTGATAGAACACACTTTGTCAGCAAAGAGCAAAGCAAACTCTTCACACCTAGCTGATGACGGCACTAGCTGGCTGAAGACAGACAGGATGAAGTAGCCTGTCCACAGTCCAGAAGAGCTGAGCTGGTCTGTCCTTCACTGCAGCAATGTCTCTGAACAGGAATTCTGCCATCTTATGGGATACTGTCCATTGATACTCCTTGTAATGAGATTTCAAAGCCAACTTGCCCTCCCAAGCTTGGGATTTATGCTAGTGAAGTTTTAAATAACTCAGTCAGCACTTGGCACAGCTCCAGGAGTAGGAAATGCATTTCTTTTATAAAAAAATGTGTGTGGAGGAGGCAGGAGGATAAAAATGTACTGGGGAGGGCCAAAGTGTGGATATAGGAATAGCCCTGGCCACTTGGGATGGGCTAGAGTGTCATTGATTAAAATATTTGGCTAAAGGTTAACATGATCTGAAGTGGGTCAAAAGTCTCATTTGCCTAAATCAAATGTAAAATGCTGAATTTTGGAACATTCAACAAAAACAACTTTGACTTTGATTCATTCTTAGTCCAGTCCAAGTTCTATTATTTTTTTTTTAGTTTTTGGACAGGAAAGACACGCTGAGCCAAGGTTTGTTCCAGGTTTATCCTGTGAGCACAGGAAAGTTATGGGACTTGCTCCTGGTCATGCAGTATGCAAGTGGCAGTGTGGGATTCAAACCCAGTTCTTCAGGTTTGCACCTCAGTGTCTTAACCTGTATGCTGTACTGCCTCCCATGGGCTGCCCTCATCAGTTGGTCTTCTAAACTCATGTTTTCCAAGTCTTCACCAACTTCAGCTGCTTTACTCTGCACATTCTCAGTTCTTTCAATTTATTTACTCAGATATAAAAAACAGTACTGCACACATTACTTGAGATAGGAGCTGACTAGTAATTGTGTTATCTCAAACTATCTAATTTTACATTAAGTATATATTGATCCAACATGTTCAGCAATAGATAAACTCAGTGAATGAAATGAATGTATTTATTCTTTTACACAACAACCACTAGTAATGTTTTACCATTTCTATAAATAACCTTTTATGATATTTTCCAATGCTTGAAATTATAGTTTGAAGGCAGTAGCATTAAACTGTTAATCCTAGAAACTTTAGTTTTCTTGAATGAAAGCTTGGGGTCTGGTCAACATGCATAGATCCTAATGATACAATTATCTTGTGCTACTACATGTTTATAAAAGTTGCAGCCACTACTATGGTCAGAAATTTCCTGAAAATATTGTGATATCTCTAGAGAAATTCTTGTCTCGCTGCAATACTTCTTTTATGGCCACCAGAGAAAATCTCTAGAAATAAGAAAACTCTTCAAGTATCTGACAATGTCAATGGCTAAAACTCTGCATGTTGACATAATATGTTGTTAAAAAGAACAGAACTTTGAAAATTGGGAAATGTATGCTATTTTATATCAGTACATGGTTGCTGTAACAGTATTGTATCAATATATCAACTTAGCTGACTCAAAGATGTCATTTAAATAAAACTAAGTGTCCAGCCTTTACAGTTCCAAAGTTATTCCAGTTTAAAGAAAAAAAAAATGTTTTAAAAGGTCAAACTTTGAAACTGTTGGTGCCAGAAACGTTTTTATTCAAATGGCAAAATGGAGTCCAACCATTAATAATTAGCCCAGTCTAAATTGTTTTTATGTGTCAATACTATTTTACATGTATCTGCCTGACCTACAAATAGACCTCCTCAGTCTAGAAAGATGGTCTAATGTCTGGCAGCTGAGGTTTAATGTGAATAAGTGTAAGGTGATGCATCTGGGAAAGGGAAACCCTAGAACCTAGCAGTTAATATATGTGACTCCCAAAAGCAATCAAGCCAAAGCAACAAAGCATACAGCAAGACAAATAAAATGTTGTGGTGTATAGGAAGAGGAATCAACAGCAGAAGCAAAGAGGATACTCCCCCTCTATGGGTCCCTGGTGAGGCCCCACCAGGGGTACTGTGTCCAGTTTTGGAGCCCTCACTGTAAGAAGGATAAGAAGAAGCTGGGCACAATATAGAGGAGGGCAACAAAGATGATTCAGGGCCTCCAAGGACTCTTGTACAAGGAGCGCCTGAAGGCACTAAACATATACTCACTCGAGACAAGGGGGGGAGAGGATATGGTTTAGACTTTCAGGTTTCTGAGAGGTATAAATGTTGTGCCCTACTCAGATCTATTCAACAAGGTCACCAGCTCAAATACTGGAGTTCAAGAATGGAAGTTGTGGGGAAGGAGCTTTAGGAGGGCTCTAAGGAAACACTACTTTACTAAAAGACTGGTGGAGCAGTGGAATGGCCTGCCTGCCGAGGTAGTGGGAGCAAAGACCTTAGCAGCATTCAAGCTGTGGTGGGACAGAGCTAGGGCTTGATTAGAAAGCATGAGAACCAGGAAGGACAAAAACCATTAGGGGAGGTTAGGACCCAGGGCCATTATAGGTCTTGGGAAACTCATTGGCAGACTTGATGGACCCTTAATCTCCTTCTACATAGAAACATAGAAATTGACAGCAGGTAAGGCCTGAAGGCCCATCCAGTCTGCCCATTTTCCCTGCCTACTGTAAAGGCAGCAGACCCTACTTGATCTCTGGCTTTACCTCCTCATGCCTATTGCTAGGGTTCCCCTATTCCTGTCCCATGATTGTTTGAATTCCTCCACTGTGTTTGCCCCCACCACCACCACTGGAAGTCTATTCCATTCATCCACCACCCTTTCCATTAAGTAATATGTCCTCAAGCTACCCCTTAGTCTTCCTCCTTCCAACCTCATGTAATGCCCCCTTATTCCTGGACATCTCCTTTTCTGAAAGATGCCAGACTGTGGTTCCTTATTTATGCCTTTTAGATATTTGTAGGTTTCTATCATGTCTCCCCTGTCTCTCCTCTCCTCCAGGTATACATATTGGGGTCTCCCAGTCTCTCCTTATATGACTTTTGATGCAGGTCTTGCACCATCTTTGTTGCCCTTATTTGAACTGCCTCCACTCTGTCTATGTCCTTACAGAGATGTGGCTTCTAGAACTGGACACAATGTTCCAAATGAAGCCTCACCAATGATCTGTACAGTGGCATCACCACCTCCTTTCTTCTGCTGGTGATACCTCTCCCTATAAAGAAAGAAGAAGAAGAAGAAGATGAAGAATCAGCATTTATATAGTGCTTTTCATACACTGTATCCCAAAGTGCTTTACAAGCAATGCTAGACTGGTAGTGAAGTGACAGAATGTGTGGTGGCAGCCATATCGCACATCATCATCCACACACAGCCTGGATAATTGCAAGAACCGGTTTATGGGAAGGGGAAATGTTGGCCAGGACACTGGGAATGTTCTCTGCTCTTTTACGAACAGTGCCCTGGGTTCTTTTACTTCCACCTGGACACCCACCAGGACAACACCAGGATGGGCAGAATGGAACTCGGTTTAACATCTCGTCTGAAAGACGGCACACCCCAGCAGTAGAGCACCCCCAAATACTGCACTCGGATGCCAGCGATTTTTAGGTGCAAGTCCAATCCCGGGTGTGGGATGAGAACCCACAACCTTCTGGTCCAGAGGCGGATGTGCTACCAACTGAGCCACACTGACACCATGGCTATGCACTCCAGCATCCCACTGGCTCTACCCACAGCCTTGTCACATTATTTGGCCACCTTTAGGCCATCAGATATGATTACTCCCAAATCCATTTCCTGTTTGGTAGCCATCAGTATCCCCCCACCCATCACGTAATCCTCCCCTAGGTTCTTGCACCCCAAATGAATGATTTTGTACTTTTTCACATTAAATCTCAGCTGCCACACTCTAGACCATTCTTCCAACTTACCGTGGTCCCTCCTCATTTTTACAACCCCTTTCGGCATGTCCACCCTGTTCCAGAGCTTAGTGTCATCTGCAAAGAGGCACACCTGCTGTTCTAGCCCCTCCTCAATGTCACCTATGAAGGCATTAAATAGGACTGGCCTCAGGACTGATCCCTGTGGCACCCCACTGGTCACCCTCCTTTCCTCAGATTGAGCTCCATTTACCATAACCCTCTGTCATCTATCACTCAACCAGTTCCTAACCCAGGTTACCACCTTGTGACCCACTCCCAGGCTATCAAGCTTGTTCACCAGTCTTCTATGTCTTCTATTTGCCATCATTTTCTATGCTTCTATGTTTTTATGTTTCTATCAACACTATATGAACCTGCTTTTTTCAGTGTATTACTGATACATGTTTAGTAGTTGTGACACAGCCCAAAACTAGCAAACACACAGTGCTGACACCATCTTTATGGCATCTAGTGATATGAGTGAAACAATATGATCAAACCAAAATTTGGGTGAATGTAAAAAAGGTGAAAATGAATAAATGGCAAATTCAATAATAGCGACTGTTGGAGGAAGCCAGAACAGTTACTATGTGCCGTATACTAAAGCTCATCATTGTAACTGTTGTGCAGCCTCGGAGGTAGATATATAAAGATGGGGGGGGTGCGGGTGGCAACTAGGGCTGGGAGAACTCAGTGAAATTCTGACCCTTATTAAAAAAGAACTGGAACATGGAGAAGTTCTGATTAGTTCTAATTTATTGACAAATATTTGAAAAAATGCATAAAAGTGGCCAAATTGCTCACATTTGACACAGTAGCCCAAAGGAAATAATGTAATGGATTATTTGTACAAAAATTAAAGTAAAACTGCTAAATAAAAAAGCTATCACTCACTACTAGCCCTTTCATGGCTGGCCTATAATTGTGGGGTGGCGTATCCTGCTCAATCCGTGACATGAGGGGGATGGGAGTGACAGAGAGAGATGGAGGAAGAGAGACAGACAGATGCAAATACCTATATCATAGCACCACCAAGCACTGCAGGCACTGCCAGGTAGCTAAGATTGTTTTTTGGTTTTATTAATGGTACTGTGTGGGTATTATTGTGATGGACATTCCAGTCAGAATCGAACAGGCCAAAGAAATGGATATGAATGATCAAATGAGTAGCACTAAGAGAGCCCACCCAGTCTACCCATGTGAATGATGCAACTGCTTTGCATGCCCCGGTGTACCGTGGTATATGGTAGACTACCTCGTCCAAGAGGTGGTAATGTTTTCTAGTACTATGACTACTTCTACTGAATCTGATCAAGATGCTGAATCCTTAAAGAAGAAAAACAAAAGACACAATGATCAACACCACCCAGGCAGGCAGCCAGTCACCCATTGCATCGGTCAAGTGCAGTGCAGTCATAAAAAAAAATTGCCACTGCTATCTGATGACCTGATGACAGACACACAACACAATTACATCCTTCTTAGCTCCACAATTGCTGCCAGCCACTGCCAAGTAATTAAAGTATCAAAAATAAAATATAGTAATATAATAATCTCAGCCCAGTTACTGTAAGTAAGATATAACCAGGCTAGCATATCACACACACACATAAACAATAAATAAATGATATGCATTTTCAATTTAGTAAAATTGTTTTCTGTGAAGTATTCATAGCCAAATATGGGGGATGTGAGAAACATAGAAAAAGTATTCAGTTTCTGGGTTTCAGGCACCTGCTAAGCCATGCATTGTATGAAAATTAAAACAGTACAGTCAGGATCAGTTGCTGAGGGCAAAAAAAGTGACAAGTAGAAGTAGTAAGGACTGGAGTACGGACAAAAATTGATAAGTTGTAGTCGTGACTCATGAGGACAAAAAGTGATAATAGTAGTAGTAGACAGCAGTACCCTACCTTCCAGATCAGATAGTGGTACCAGGTACCACAAAGTAAGTTTGTGACATGAAATGCAGTTGCTTGCTGTATTTGGACTCTGAACCCACTGATGTTATTATTTTTTCTTTCTATTCTGTGCTGCTCATGTGCTCATTCAAGTAACAGTGGCCTGGACTAGTCCATCCTGACCTGACTTGTTGCAATTCATTTTTTATTTATTTGTTTTTGTTAACCAGGTAGACACACTAGACAACAAGTGCCTATTTTCAGGTGCAACCCGGGAGGATTATAATACAGAAGAGAAAAAAATTTATGGTACAGAAAATTACAAAACAGCAAACAAGGTACATTGTCATGGTAACACACGGGCCCACGGAACATGTGGAGCCAGAGTACACAGGTACATTGTCATGGTAACACACAGGCCCATGGAACATGTGGAGCCAGAGTACAATATGGAGATGTGGTACAGAATCAGAGCTAGAAACAAGAAACAAATACAACTTGCATTAAATGGTAGAGAAGACATTGGTATCATGCAAGATACAGTAAGGAGGACAAATCGAACACAAGGTTCCATGGAAGTTTGGGGAGGCAGGAGGTTAGGGTATAAAGGGGGGGACACCCACGACAGAGACAGGGCTCCAGCTGAGGGATGAGAACCGCCCCCAACGGTTGCATCCTAGAGGGCAAGACAAGGTAGCATGGGGGTGTCTAAGTGCTTACTAAGAAGAGAGCTAGTGGGTAAGGAGGTAAGTGCTGTAGAGGAGAGTGGCGGGGGCCCATTTCAGCCTGGGGGAGGGGTGTCATGGGTGAGGGAGGTACTCACCTGCATCTAGTGGGCACAAAGGAAAGTGGAGGCAGATTTGAGGAACTTCCATAGGGAAGTTTTGAAGCCAGGGTGAGAGGGGGCGGCCTGGACTTGGGTGGGGATGGAGTTCCAAAATCTCGGAGCATAGATGGAGAAGGCCCGGTCACCAGTGAGGGAGCGGGTCCTCAGGACCATGCAGACCTGGGTTGAGCTAGATCTGAGGTGGTAGGCCAGGGTGCAGAGTTTGAAGGGAATTGCAAGAGCAGAGGGGCATGAGGTATGGACTATGTTGTCCACAAAGTTGCCAAGGACAAAGGCTCGGTGTTTTTCAGGCAGGAGCCACTCTAGTCAGGTGTAGAGCTCGCAACCATGTGTAAGGTGCGGCGCAGAGAGGGCGAAGAGACATATGTTGTTGTAAGCCATATCCCACTTTGCTAGTCTGGCGTACGGGACCAGTGCAAAGATAACAAGCACATAACAGAGTGTGGGTAAGAGAATTCCCCTGGCTATGGCAAGCCGGGCAGCTGGAGTGAGGCAGTCTTTTGCCCTGTAGGCTAGGCCGAGCTTGCAGTTTTGAAGCTTTACAGATGTTCCGGAGATGCTCAGTGAGTTCAAGCTGAGGATCAAGTGTCACACCTAGATACCGAGCAGATTCCAAGACTGGCAGGAGGGAGCCATTTCCCCCGTGGATGACAAGGGGGGAAGGGCAAGAGGAGGTTTTGGCCACCGAACCGAATAACATGGCATGGGTCTTGTTTAGGTTAATGGTGAGCTTGTGTCCCACGAGCCAGTTATGGATACGCACAAAGTCTGAGTTGAGTTGGGAGTTAATAGTAGTGATGTCCTGGGAGCTAGATAATAGTACGAGGTCATCCACATACAGTGTGGAGGACCTGAAAGTAACAGCAGAGGGGAGTTTATTTACGTAGCGGGAGAACAGAATGGGACCAAGAACGGACCCTTGGGGGACTCCACACCGGACTGGGGAAAGATCCGATAGGGCACGGTTGAAGCATGTGTATTGCTGTCTGCCCCCCAGGTAGTTGGAGACCCAGCAAGAGCTGGGGGGGGAGAAGCCAACCGAGAGTAAAGTGGAGTGAAGGAGGTCGTGGTCGACCCGTTCGAAGGCCTTGGAGAGGTTGACAAAGATGGCTCCAGTCAATTTACGAAGGTCCGTCGCAGATCTGATCTCTGAGGTGACTACAGCAATGGCAGTCGCCATGCTGTGCCCCTTCCTGAATCCATGCTGTGCATGGGAGAGAACTGCATACTCCTTGCTACCTCATGTAGTAGACCCTATTCACAAAATATTTTTTACCGCAGGCACAAATTCTTGAAAGTGTTTTGTGGATAGAGCCTACTCAGAGCAGTCATTGTATGTTTTATTCAGGTGTCATATTTGAAATTAAAGTGAGGAATGCTGACTTTGAGAAATGTGAGGTGCTCAGTGTTTTGTGGTGTCAAACAGGATTGTGTGTCAGTAATGACGTTACCAGTTGAACTAAACAATTGTTCTGATGCAAGGTAGTGAGAGGGCAATTCATGTACTTCATTGCAATGTTTATTAAAGCAGGTCACATATTTAGTTTGGATTTTCAGTACTGCAGAGGATCCACATTCCAGCTGATATTGGGCTCTGTCAGGTACATTTCAACAACAGTCTGTGCTGAGGCTGTGTTACAAGTGGCAGTTGAAGAAGATGTTACAATTACATCTTGTAAGTGACTCCAGAGACAGGAAGCTGAACCAAGTGATTGTGGGACAGTGCTGGCTTGGCTGCTGATGAAGAAAAAGATTCAGCTGCAGTGGCTGAGGAAAAAGAAGAAAATGCCTCAACATTAGAGGATGTGCCCTTGATGCTGTGCTGTGTCGTGAAGAAGATTCTGAATGTGGTGCTGCTGTTGCACTCTGTTCCATGACAGCATGCACCCCATCAATTATTTCTTGTTTTTGTCGAAACAGGTGTCATCATCATCACTCAATAGTTGCTTCAATTTGTATCATGGGTCCAAGATTGTTGCTTTAATGTAGCACGCAGAAAATGAAGCATTTTACATAGTTTGTCATCTTCTTTGACTTTTTTTTGATCATATGTCTCATTAGATCTTGTTGTATTCTAGAGGGCAACCTGCATGTATCAGCAGCACCACTGGCAGCCTGTGTGATCATGGAACTGTCTTGCTTCTCTAACATTTCCCTAATCGATTCAATCTGAATTTTAAAATTGTTATTAGGGGTATCACCTGGCTGAGAGTTGCTGTGTTTGCACTAACCTTCCTGCTGATTTCCTCAAGTGGCTGGAAAATTAGAAACTCCAGAATGGCCCACTGTGGTGGAGTAATATAGAAGTCTGCATCACCAATTTTATTTTCTAAGGTGCACTACCTGACAGCTTTCTTGTGTTTTGGAACATATGAAAGGTTGAATTCCATCAAGTAGAAATGTCTTGGATCAGTCTGTGCAAAGGTAAACTGTGCTCCTGCTGTATTTTTTTTCAAACAAGTGACGGGCTTTGCTTGAGTGACTGAAATGAGTGCATATTCTTTTAGCGGTGCTAATGAGAGCCTTAATCTCCTTGTCATCATCGCAAAAACCATGCACTACTAAAATTAAGCAATGCGCAAAGCAGAGGATGTGAACAAAGCCTCCCATCTCCAAGGCCTTCCTTATGTTGGGCCAATTATCTGCAACTATAAAGCCAACTGACAGTACCTGTGAAGTGAGCCATTGCTGTATTGGTTTTTTGGAACTCTTCACTGATGTTCTATGAGGTAAGTTCAGATAGAAAATAAAACATTCTTAGAATAGCAAACTGAGATGCTTCACTGTCTCCAGTCCCATGTGAATTATTAAAACATGCCCAGTGTGCCATGATAGACATGAAGGGTTCAGGCTGACAGCTTGTTCATATATCTTTTGTGAGATGCTCCACTCTCCCAATGGCATTGCACAAGACTCGTCTTAATTCTTTACATACGACATTGTAGAATCCCTGTTATCGAACAGTATTTCCATGATGGTATACAGTACTATATCGAGGTTCGAGGTACTCAGGCAGCTGCCTGAATCCTATATTTTCAACCACATTACATGGTAGCAAATCAACAGCTATCATTTCTGAAATTTCTTTGGTTATTGTAACAGCAACAGTGTAAGTTGAGGCATATTTAGCTTTATGCTCATTAGTTTCTGAGATAGTAAGCTGTCTCCTTGAAGGAGGAGGGCTTTTGAACACATAGGCACTTTCCGTAACAGTTGGAGGAGTCCTTTGAATAGCAGGAAGTGGTGGTGGAGGTGATTCAGTAGTGCTGTGGAGGCCGCCACTGCTTTTATCTATGGGAGTTACCCCTTAGTGTAGTGAGCTATCACTGTCACTTTCTCTTTGTGACTCACAACTGGACATCTCAGTAATGTTATTACATCTGTCTATGTGCCTTTTCAGTGCTGACGTTCCCAATGGTCCTTTCTTTTTATCCCTGTTGATTGGCTGTTTACAAATAATGCATATTACTACCAACTCATTGGAAGCACTAATGGAAAAGTATGACCAAACAAAAGATTATATTGTTTTAGTTTTTTTCCCAGGAAGGCATGGCTCCTTGGTCACCTTTTCAGGGCCCACCACCCTGGATTTTTCTTGGGCTTGTTCCTCTTGTGGTTTATTCCCACTGCTCCCCTCCACATCCAAAACATTTCTGCCTGTTTCTTCCTCATCTGCAATTTCCATCCCCTCCACTAAACCTTGTGCTGCCTGATCATTCTCTTCATCTTTGTTATCACCCTTGTTGGGTTCAACATCAGAAGAATCGGATGAGGGACTGGCAGTAGCATATTATGCAATTGTTCCATACCGTTGGGTGCCTCTGCTGGTGGTACTGACCACACCTTTAGTTTTTTTAACTACTTAACTTTTTTTTTACTTGGGACTGATGATGATCCGAGACATTCACTTTTTTAGATTCGAGCATTCACCTTGAAGATGAAACCTTCGACTTGAAAAAATAACTTTTTGGGGTTTGATTTTGTTTTCCCTTTTCAGGCTGATTGCTGTCTTTTGCAGTGCCACTGCTTACATGAAAAATAGAATATGCCTCATCAAAACTTTGATCCATTTTTTATTAGTATTCTAACCTGTAACAAAAGATCCCTCTAACTAATGTGATGTCCTTCTGATGACTCTCATCACAGGCCATGGACAAATTTACTGTAGTGGCTCGTGACTGTACACAGTACACATGACAGCACAGCAGTCCACCACTACTTCCTTCCAAGATTACGGGATTGACTCCTGCAAAGCAGTTAGTTACTGTTAAGTGACCAAATTCAGCAACTGCTAAATGTGCCTCAGAATTCGAACTGGAGATGCAGACACATCTGGTGCATAGCCATATGCAGCACAGTCCCACACTGGGGGTTGGTTAATGCTTATACATAATGTAACGGAATATACTATAAAACTAATGATAATAAGGAGGAATAATGGGGATTGAGTGATGATGATGATGACACTTGTGTGTACAATACTTGTACGTTACTTGTGTTGTACTGTAAACAGCCTGCTACAAGTCATAGAGTCAGATTATCTCCTGGGCCACCCACAACCAGCAGCACAGGAGCATCAACTTGCATGTTGTTTGTCTGAACAGTATTTTTTTTAAAACATGAAATCGTGAATGAACGTTAACACGTGATCATGATTCATGATTCATGATTGGATGGCACAAATCAAAGATTTATTTTGCCACCCTGCTGCACTAGCCCTGCACACACAGCCACACTGAAGCAAGAAAAACAATGTATTTGGGATTGTTGGGACTGTTACATGTATCATGGGCCATCCTGCAGTCTGTCTCTCTCTCTCCTCTGGACATCATAAGTCAAAGATTCATTTTGCCACCCTGCTGCCCTTGCCCAGTACACACAGCCACACTGAGGCCAGGAAAATACATTTTATTTGGGATTTCTGGTACTGTTACATTTATTGGGGCCCCCCTGCAATCTCTAGCTCTCCCTCTCTCTCTCTCTCCCCCTCTGAATGTCACAAGTCATAGATTTATTTTGCAGCCCTGCTGCCCTTTCTCTTTACATACAGCCACACTGAAGCCAGGAAAATAACATTTATTTGAGATTTCTGGGACTGTTACATTTATTGGGGCCCCCCTGCAGTCTCTATCTCTCTCTCTCTCTCTCTCCCCTTCTGAATGTCACAAGTCATAGATTTATTTTGCAGCCCTGCTGCCCTTTCCCTTTATATACAGCCACACTGAAGGCAGGAAAATAACATTTATTTGGGATTTCTGGGACTGTTACATTTATTGTCAGCCCCCCTGCAGTCTCTCTCTGACCCCTCTGGATGAGATTGTGAATGAATGTTAACAAGCGATTGTGAATCATTATTGGATGGCACAAGTCAAATATTTATTTTGCCAACATGCTGTCCTTGCCCAGTATACAGCCACAGTGAAGTCAGGAAAAGACATTTTATTTGGGATTTCTGGGACTGTTATATTTATTCTAGGCCCTCTACAGTCTCTCTGTCTCTGTCTCTCTCTCTCTCTCTCTCTCTCTCTCTCTCTCACACTCTCTCTCTCCCCTCTGAATGTCACAAGTCATAGATTTATTTTGCAACCCTGCTGCCCTTGCCCTTTACATACAGCCACACTGAAGGCAGGAAAATAACATTTATTTGGGATTTCTGGGACTGTTACATTTATTGTCAGCCCCCCTGCAGTCTCTCTCTGTCCCCTCTGGATGAGATTGTGAATGAATGTTAACAAGCGATTGTGAATCATTATTGGATGGCACCAGACAAAGATTTATTTTACCACCCTGCTGCCGTTGCCCTGTACACACAGCCACACTGAAGTCAGGGAAAAAAAAGGGATTTTATGTAACTGTAAAATTTCTCTTGGAACCCCAGTAGTTTATTCTTCTCTCTTCTGGATCAGGAGTGGCACAAGTCAAAGATTTTGCCAGTCTGCCCTTTCTCATATACACTGTCAGATACACTGTTTGAGGCCAAGAAAAGAAAAAAAACTTTCATTTTGGATTTTCTGTAACTGTAAAATCTCTCTTGGGCCCCCAGTAGTCTCTCCCTCTCTGTTATGGATCTGGAATGGCACAAGTAAAAGATTTTTCCAGCCTGCCCTTACTCATGTACACAGTTACACTGACTGAGGCCAAGAAAAGAAACAAAAATCTTTCATTTGGGATTTTCTGTAACTGTAAAATCTCTCTTGGGCCCCCAGTAGTCTCTCCCTCTGTCCTCTGGATCTGGAAAGACACAAGTCATAGATTTTGCCAGCCTGCCCTTTCTCATGTAGACACTGCTACACTGCCTAACACCAAGAAAAGAAAAAAAAAACCTTTCATTTTGGATTTTCTGTAACTGTAAAATCTCTTTTGGGCCCCCACAGTAGTCTCTCCCTCTCCTCTGAATCTGGAAAGGCACAAGTCAAATATTTTGCCAGTCTGCTGTTGCTCATGTACATACAGTCACACTGCCACACTGCCTGCCTTTTGCATCCCCCACCAGCAGCCACCCAGGCCACCACTATCTCCCTAGTCCCTCCAGATTCCTCCTTTCTCCAGTCCCACCAAGTCCCAACTCCTGACCCGCTGTCAACCTCCCCTGATAATCAGTTTCCCTCTCCCCCTCACCCCAGTAAGTCTCCTTTTTCTGACTCGCCCTAGTTTCTCTTCCCCCTCTTCATATATATATATATATATATATATATATATATATATATTTTTATATTTGTGGGTTTTTTTTGTTATGTTTGCCAACTTTTTCTGGTGGCATCTCTGCCGAGGTGCTCCTGTTCCTCTGACTGTCCTCCTCTCTCTTCTGGGCCACAGTGAGCACTCAGCAAGGTTATATACCATGAGTGCATCACATGACCATCTGCTGCCTGATTGAGTGCTGCCTGCTGCCTATATATGGAGCAAGTGTGCTGATGGCATTACCATGGCAACAGTAAACAAAATAGCAGAAATGGCATTTCCATGGACCCAGAACTGGACTTCTGCAGTGAAGCCCATATTTATCTGGGTCTGTAGATTGTGAGTTCAAACTGGGGGTCTGGATCTCCCACAGAACAGTCCACCCAGCCCTAATGTCAATGTCCCCCACATTGGGGGGGGCAGGGGCAAAGCCCCTTGCATAAAACAGGAGGTAGTTTAGATGTTTTTTTTTTTTGACTGTCAGTTCTCTGTTTTGCTGGTCACTGTGTTTCACATGGGTTGTGTGTGGTGTCCCTAAACTGTGGTTTCCGTTTTTCCTTTCACAGCTAAGTTTTCACTCTTATCACATGGAACCAATTACATGACAATTCGAAAAAGTCTTAATAAAAAATATTTTTAAACTTTTAGTGAATTATGATATCATGTTACATCATTTATTTAGTAACTGTAATTCTAAAGTTAATTCATTCATCCTTTTACTTTAATCATGTTTCAGACATTTCAATTCCTCCTCTAACTGTGCCAGTTCTTCCTAGTTTTGCAGACTCCACCTACAAAAGTGTTGGAAGATAATAATCCTTTCATGTAAGGAAAGGAAATAAAGGCTACAGGCCTTTACAGCAAGATAGTAAATATTACCTCAGTTGCTGGTAAGCTCCTGAGAACAATGGTCAAATAAAGTGTTGATGAGTGCCTAGAATCCTATGGATTGTAGGATCCTAAGCAGCAAGGGTTGGTAGTAGGTGGAGTGTGCCAGTCCAACCTGTTTGTTTTCTTTGATTGGGTGACAGGAGCAGTGGATACAAGTCAGGCAGTTAACATGCCATATCTACATTTCAGCAAGATTTTCAACTCAATGCCACACAGGAGGCTACTAGACATGTTAGAGGACCTAGATAAGTGGGTTAACATGTTGATGGGAGGGAACTGGTTGGGGAGAAGAGGATAGAAGGAAGTGGTCAATGGGGTTAGATCAGGAGACAGGGGTTACTAGCAAAGTGCCTCAGGGGTTGGTAGTGGTCTGTTTTTCTTTTATGAAGATACTATATTTCAATGCTGTAATCATGACTTTTCTAAGACTTCTCATTTTCATTGAGTTCAGACTAAGTGTGAATGAATATGAAAATTAGCAACTTCTTTTTGGCTTCAGTTCAGGACCCTACCCTTCAACACTTTGGACAAAGATACTTCGGGTCATCAGTATGGAGATTCAGTAGATCAAAGATAGGGGTAAGAGACACCCCTCCACTCCCCCCTTGTCCACCCCAGTCAGTCTCACCTCTTACGCTATCTCCATTCCTCCAGTCAGATGTTTTCCAATATAACTATCAGCACTTGGCACAGTGCAAAAAGTTAGAATTTGTTCCTTCTTTTTTAAATAAAATGTCTGGGGAGGGGAAAAGAGGACGAGAATCAACAGGGATAGGAAACAGGGTGGACACTGGGTCTAGCCATTAATTAAGTGGGCAAGGAGCTGGTTGTCATTTCTAAAATATTTGACCAAATGTCAAAGTGATCTGAAGTGAGCCAAAAAGTCCCATATGCCCAAATCAAAGATAAAAGTGCTGAATTTCATCACATTCACTATGTACAAATTTGGCAAGGTCTTGCCCCTAGTGCTGTCCCTGTTCTATTAGTTGGTGCTCACAGCCCATATTTTCCAAGCCTTCACCCGCTTCAGTTGCTCTACTCTGCACAACCTCAATTCCTTACATTCCTGTACTCTGATATGAAGACCAAAACTGGCCACTTTACTCAAAATGGGATCCGACTAGTAATTGTGCTGTCCCAAACATTGAAACTCATGTTAAAAGTTGCAGCTATTGCCATTACTTAGCTTTTCACCCAGAAAATTGCTTTGCTAGTAGTGCTCAGTATGCACAATGATTAGTCTGATTCTGAAACTCTAACAAGGCTCCCCTAAATGGAAAAAATCAATCTATGGATCACTGCAGTGCCATCTCAAGGCCCTCTGGAGCCATAGATGGCTGGAATCAGGGATTCACTAAATGCAAACATAGGTAGAATTGATTGTCAAGCAATCCTCCAGGAAATGATCACTTCCTTAGTGAAGTTGATCAGATGGACCGCGATGGACATGCGGGTTTTGTGAGAAGAGATGACAGCTTGAATATCTCACGCAGAAGGGCACACTGACGGCATGACACAGTAGACCTCTGAGTACTGTGTCCAACTTGTGATCTAGAAAAATGAGGCAGGAGAAAGAACCCATGCCTTATTCATCTGAAGGATCAGAGGATGCCGACCTTGTTTAATTTTTGTGGGACAATATGCCTACTTTACTACATTTGTCACTGGACCATAATTTTGAAGTAATATGGGACCACGTGACAGCAGTCAGCAAACAGGCTTCAGCACAGGGTCATGCTTGGCAATTTATTGTGCAACTCCTGTGCTTTCAGGATAAAGAAATTATCCTGTGAGCCACCTGGGAAGCTAAAGACGTTCCTGTGTCTGGCCATCATGTGTCATTCTACCCTGACTATCTCTGCAGCATTTTAGAGTGACAGCAAGCATTTGGCCATGTGAAATGCAGTCTCCACAACACATGAATCCCTTACTTTCACCTTTACCCAGATATCTCAGCAATGACCTACAATGGCAAAAATGAAACTTTCTACTCTTTGACTGCAGCAGATGCATTTTTTTAACATGTTTTGGGACCATATGGGGGAGAGCAGGAAGTGACCCCCACAGACCTCAGCTGCACCCAGCCAGATGGAAGTAGGAGAAATCACTGAGGGAATTGTGCCCTGAAGTTAAGTGAGTACCTGATTCCTTGGTTCTTGGGGTAGTGAGGTCAATGGATAACAACCCCTTCTCTGTCATTGGAGGTCCAGAGGTGGAAGGACAAGAAGAGACTGGTAACATCTGACCTGCAGTTTAACTGTAGCCCCTGTGTTTCTTACTCTAGATGTGACAAGTTGGGGGCTGGGTCCTTGTTTTGTGCCCCCCACCCATTTCTTTGATTTCAGTTTCCATGGTTATGGCAGAAGACACCAGGAGGAAGGAGTGCTGTGTGACTGGACTTCTCTACTGGGACTAAAGAAGTAGAACTCTTGTACTTGGACCTTTAATTTAGGGTAAAAAAACAAACTAGCAAACAAAACAAAAAAACAGTGTGTTAGTTAACTAAACTGAATGGTTATCTGAACAGTTATCTAGGTGTAAATATCAGGTGATTGAAAGGGCGTGATAGCTGTACAGTTTAAATTACTTGTAGAAAGATCTAGTAAGTAGGGGGAGTGGCTTAGCTAGAAAGAAGCTACATTTAAAGACTGCCTTAGAAAGATTCTGTTAGTAGCTTGGCAGAAGACACCAGGAAGAAGGAGGAGTGCTGCGTGACTGGACTTCTCTACTGGGACTATATTGCCCTCCTTCCTCCCTCCACCCTCCCACCCAAAGCTAGTTCTACTTTTATAGGCATACAGGATTTGACTGACAACAGGAACTTCCTGTTTGGGAGCAGGAAGTGACTGATCACAGAGCCACCAAAGACCCACCATCCTAAAAGGGCAAGAGTAGCTCTCCATCCCCCTCTAGCTGCTGGAGGCCTGCCTCTGAACAAGTAAGGGATCTACTGAGAAATATAGGATATTCTTGTCACAGAACAGGACAATCAGGAGCTTAAAGGGCACAGAGGCAGAAAGTAAGTAGAGAGAGAGAAGAGAAAGAAAAAAAACAGAGGAAAGAGTAAGGATTCCAAACAATAGTTAAGGGACCAGAAATAAGACATGATGGGAGCGGCGCAGTGCAGTGGCTGTGGAGCAGCAGTCTTCCGGGAGATGTTCTGGAGGATGCGGTGTTGTCCCATCTGCAGGCACCTCTCTGTGCTGAGGGAGGAAGTTGCATATCTCCAGGCTGAGATGGCCAGGATTTGTGGGACCTCCTCCTCCATCCAGGGACCACCAGTGCCACTGCCATTGCCTCAGAGGTTGCCAAGAAAGAAGAGCAGTTGGACCACAGTGGACTCAGGAAGGGTGATGGTGGTGGAACACAGGTGCATCCCACCAGTTGTACCTCTCCACAATTCCTATGCCATTCTGGCAAAGTGTGGTTCCTCTATGGAGGCACCTGCAGTGGAGACCAAGGAGGATGCTGGGAACCTCCACAAAGGAGTCCCACAGGAGGGTGGCATGGGACCCCACAGGGGAAGGAAACAACTCCTGGTGGGGGACTCCATTGTTAGGAAGGTAGAACTGGGGAGGAGAGAGAGGGAGGTAAGGTGCCTGCCTGGTGCCATGGCTTGGAGGGACAGGGAGCGAATCCTGAGGATTTCCGGAGCAGCTGCACAGGGGAAGGAGCTGGATGTCATTGTCCACCTAGGGACAAATGACCTGGCTAAGAAAGGGATTAGAGCAGTGCAGGAAGAGTTTGTGGAATTGGGGAGGGGCCTCAGACCAGTGCACGTGCGGTAACCTTCTCAGAGGTGCTGCCCATCTATGGCGTAGGAGAGGTTAGGTGTTCTGCACCATGGGATTCAATCAGTGGTTGAAAAACTGGTGCAGAGCTCAGGATTTGGCTTCATTGGGGACTGGGGGTCCACCTGGAGTGATGCAAGCCTATACTGGCATGATGGGCTGCATCTGTCCAGGAGGGAACCAGGATCCTAGGTGATAGGTTTAAATGCTTCATTGTCAAGCATTTAAACTAGCCAAGTGGGGGAGGCACTGGAAAGGAGCAGGAAAATCCTAGCCCCCAAAAAAATCATGGTAGTAAGTACAGAATATAACAACATAGAGGTGGCAATATGGAGAAGGGCAGGGGTAAATGGGGAAAGTGACAAAGGCAAGAAGGACAGGGATGGGGAAAAAAGGAGTAAGGCCATCAAGAAATGGAGAGTAATGAGTACCAATGCCTGTAGTCTGGGCAACAAGCTCCCTGAGCTGGTGGCCTTGATGGAAGAGGGATGCCTGGATATCGTAGCAGTCACAGAAACATGGTACACAGAGAACCATGACTAGGATGTTAACATACCAGGGTACATAACCTACAGAAGACACAGGCAGGAGAGAAGAGGGGGAGGAGTAGCTCTGTATGTAAAGGAAGGGATAAAAGCAACTGAACAAAAGAGTAAACAGGGAGGAGAGGAGGCACTGTGGGTCACCTTGGAGACTGGAAAGGACACCACAATCCGCACAGGAGTTGTGTACAGACCCTCATGTCAGGGGGAAGGAATAAACAAGGATATGATAGAAGGCATTCTTAGAATGGCAGAGAAAGGGGAGATACTGCTGATGGGAGACCTGAATATGCCAAATGTTAACTGGAGCACATTTGCTGCAGCCACATCCAAGAGCAGGGCCATTCTTGATGACCTACAGGTGGCAGGCCACAGACAGCTAGTTTCAGAACCCACTCGTGAGGGAGCAATCTTAGACCTCGTACTCTCAAACGGGGGCAGTGAGAGGATCTCAGATCTAGAAGTGGGTTGCCATCTGGGAACAAGTGACCATCAAACAGTGTGGTTTACATTAAACTCAGCTACTGAGTCAAGCCATAAAAAAGTGAGGGTGCTGGACATCAGGAGGGCTGACTTTGGCAAGATGGGAGAGTGCCTCAGAAAAACACTAGCAAACAGGCTAGAAGGAGGTGTGGAGCAACAATGGGGAATCATCAAAACTGCCATCACAGAGGCAACACGCCTTTGTGTGAAGCAAATAAACAAGTCAAAATGAAAGAAAAAGCCACTATGGTTCTCAAAAGAGGTGGCTGTGAAAGTCAGGAAGAAAAAGATGAGCATTCCAGAGTATAAGGAAACACAGAAGGAGCAGGACAGAGAGCTGTACCAGTTAAGGCAGAAGGAAGCAGGGAAGGAAGTCAGAATAGCAAAGGCCCAAACTGAGGAAAAAGATAGCCAACTCGGTTAAGAAGGGGGATAAAACCTTTTATAGGTACATCAGCGAGCATAGAAAGACAAAGGGAGGGATAGTGAGGCTGAATAGAATGAATGGTGGGTTGGCAGAGGGGGACAGTGAAAAAGTGGGGATACTGAATGAATATTTCTGCTGAGTATTCACAAAAGAGGAGGGGGAAGTGCCTAATCCAATTAATAGAAGCACGCTTGATAGGGGGGGTCAATCCCAGTCCTTTCACAGAAGAAAGGGTTCTGCAAGAACTCCTAAAACTGAAGGTGGACAAAGCAATGGGACCTGATGGAATTCACCCCAGAATTCTAAAAGAATTAAGGGGGGAACTAGTGAAACCACTGGCTACCTTTTTTAATAAATCATGGGAGGATGGTGTGGTACCCGAGGACTGGAAGAAGGCAGATGTAATTCCTCTTCACAAAAGTGGGACCAAGACAGAGGCAGGAAACTACAGATCTGTCAGTCTGACCTCTGTGGTAGGGAAGGTGATGGAGTCACTTCTGAAGGGAAGAATAGTTGATTACCTAGAGGCCAGTGGGGCATAGGACCCACGGCAGCATGGGTTCACAGTGGGAAGGTCATGTCAGATGAATCTAATAGATTTCTTTGACTGGGTGACCAAAGTAGTAGACCAGGGAGGGGCTGTGGACATGGTCTACCTAGACTTTAGCAAGGCATTTGACACAGTCCCACACAAAAGATAATAGTCAAATTAACCAGCCTGGGAGTGGGTCCCAGTGTGGTAGCCTGGATAAAACATTGGCTGGACAACAGGACACAGAAGGTAATTGTAAATGGAGTCCACTCTGAAGAAAGAGGGGTTACTAGTGGGGTACCACAGGGTTCAGTATTGGGTCCAGTCCTTTTTAATGTCTTCATAAGTGACATTGCAGAGGGACTGGAAGGAAAAGTATGCCTCTTTGCAGATGACACAAAGATCTGCAACAGGGTTGATACACAAGAAGGCGTGGAAAGGATGAGAAGGGACTTGGCAAGGTTGGAGAAATGGTCAGACATATGGCAGTTAGGATTCAATGCAAAGAAGTGCAAAATATTGCACCTGGGAAACAAGAACCCAGGGGAAGAATACACAATGGGGGGGGGGAGGTACTAACAACAACAAAAAAGGAAAGGGACCTAGGGGTAATCAAATCAGATGACCTTAAGGTTAGCAAGCAATGTGAGAAGGCAGTTGGGAGAGCTGGGGATATACTGGGATGCATAGGGAGAGGCATCAGCAGCAGAAAACAGGAAGTTTTTATCCCTCTGTACAGACAATTGGTGAGACCCCATCTCTAGTACTGTATCCAGTTCTGGAGACCCCATCTCTGCAAGGACATAGACAGGATAGAGGCAGTCCAGAGGAGGACAACTAAAATGGTGCAGGGTCTGCAAGAGAAGCCGTATGAGGAGAGACTAAAGGAGCTTAATATGTGCCCTTGAGGAAAGAAGGAGAGGGAGACATGACAGAAACTTTTAAGTACCTCAGTGGAATCAACAAAGTCCAAGAGGGTAGCATCTTTCAGAAAAAGAGATGTGCAAGAACAAGGGGACACAATTTAAAGATGGGGGGGCGGTTCAGGGGCAATGTGATGAAGTATTATTTCACAGAGAGGGTAGTGGATGCATGGAACAGCCTTCCTGAGGAGGTTGTGGGGTCTAAAACTGTGGGAGAATTCAAGAATGCATGGGACAGACATAAGGCAATTCTTGTGGGGGGTAGGAAGAAATAGGCCGTTGGTTAACTAGTATCTGCGGCCTATCCTGTAGGTAAGGAAATGGGCAGACTAGATGGGCCAAGCGGTCCTTATCTGCCGTCAAAATTTATGTTTCTATGTTTCTAGGTACATCAGAGAGTGTAGAAAGACAAAGGGAGGGATAGTGAGGCTGAATAGAATGAATGGTGGGTGGGCAGAGGGGGACAGTGAAAAAGCAGGGATACTGAACGAATATTTCTGCTTAGTATTCACAAAAGAGGAGGGGGAAGTGCCTATCCAATTAACAGAAGCACTCTTGATAGGGGGGTCGATCCCAGCTCTTTCACAGAAGAAAGGGTTCTGCAAGAACTCTTAAAACTGAAGGTGAACAAAGCAATGGGACCTGATGGAATTCACCCCAGAATTCTAAAAGAATTAAGGAGGGAACTAGTGAAACCACTGACTACTCTTTTTAATAAATCATGGGAGGATATTGTGGTACCCGAGGACTGGAGGAAGGTGGATGTGATTCCCCTTCACAAAAGTGGGACCAAGACAGAGGCAGAAAACTACAGACCTGTCAGTTTGATCTCTGTGGTAGGGAAAGTGATGGAGTCACTTCTGAAGGAAAGAATTGCTGAATACCTCGAGGCCAGTGGGGCACAGGACCCAAGGCAGCATGGGTTCATAGCGGGAAGGTCATGTCAGACAAATCTAATAAATTTCTTTGACTGGGTGACCAAAGTAGTAGACCGGGGGCTGTGGACATGGCCTACCTAGACTTTAGTAAGGCATTTGACACAGTCCCACACAAAAGATTAATAGTCAAATTAACCAGCCTGTGAGTGGGTCCCAGGGTGGTAGCCTGGGTAAAACATTGGCTGGACAACAGGACACAGAGGGTATTTGTAAATGGAGTCCACTCTGAAGAAAGTGGGTCTACTAGTGGGGTACCACAAGGTTCAGTACTGGGTCCAGTCCTTTTTAATGTCTTTATAAGTGACATTGCAGAGGGACTGGAAGGAAAAGTATGCCTCTTTGCAGATGACACAAAGATCTGCAACAGGGTTGAAACACAAGGAGGCGTGGAACGGATGAGAAGGGACTTGGCAAGGTTGGAGGAATGGTCAGAAGTATGGCAGCTAGGATTCATTGCAAAGAAATGCAAAATAATGCACCTGGGAAACAAGAACCCAGGGGAAGATTACACAATTGGGGGGAGGTAGTAACAACAACATAAATGGAAAGGGACCGGGGAATATCATATCAGATGACCTTAAGGTTAGCAAGCAATGTGAGAAGGCAGTAGGGAGGGCTGGGGGTATACTGGGATGCATAGGGAGAAGCATCACCAACAGAAAACAGGAAGTTGTTATCCTTTGTACAGACAGTTGGTGAGACCCCATCTCAGTACTACGTCCAGTTCGGAGACCCCATCTCCATGAAGGACATAGACAGGATAGAAGCAGTCAGAGGAGGGCAACTAAAATGGTGCAGGGTCTGCAAGAGAAGCCGATGAGGAGAGACTAAAGGAGCTTAATATGTATACCCTTGAGGAAAGAAGGGAGAGGGGGGACATGATAGAAACTTTTAAGTACTTCAGTGGAAACAACAAAGTCCAAGAGGGTAGCATCTTTCAGAAAAAGAGACATGCAAGAACAAGGGGACACAATTTAAAGATGGGGGGCAGTTCTGGGGCAAAGTGAGGAAGTATTTTTTCTCAGAGAGGGTAGTGGATGCATGGAACAGCCTTCCTGAGGAGGATGTGGGGTCTAAAACTGTGAGAGAATTCAAGAATGCATGGGACAGACATAAGGCAGTTCTTGTGGGGGGTAGGAAGAAATAGGCTGTTGGTTAACTAGGATCTGCAGCTTATCATCTAGGTAGGGAAATGGGCAGACTAGGTGGGCCAAGCGGTCCTTATCTGCCATCAAAGTCTATGTTTCTATGTTTCTATGGTATGGTGTTTACAATACTATAATAGTATGATAACATTTAATAAGGGTTTGTGCCTATATTTCATAGCCGACCACCTACATTAGCAGATGTGTTATGCTTTTATAGGGGGTTGGGCCCTTGTTCCATGTTCTCCTGATATTACTACCTTTTTTGATTGGTCTCTGTGGTGGGCACTGAGTGAAGTGTGGAACTGCAACACGACTATAGCCAGATGACAGGAGTAGATTTCTGTATGGCTGAGAACCTTTGAGAGCTTAGCAGCTACAGTCCTATGGCAGGGAATAGAATAGAGCTCTGGATTTCTTTCCCCTTTCTCTTTTACCATTACTGCTTTGGAAAATCTTCCCTTGAGTTTTTTTTCCACTTTGAACCTTGCTCTATGTGTTGTATTCTTTTCTCTCAGTTGTGGGTCTACCACACTAAAACTGGGATTTATGGGGCTAAGAGGAACCTTTTGGGCTTTCTGAACTTGACTCATATATTAAAGTTAATTAATTAAGCAATGATGCATGTCAGGGTGTGGGTTATGCTGGGATAACCTCATGCCTGGGGTGGTTAGGCTCAAGACCAGAGACTGAGTGCATCCAACACCCCAGAAGTAATGTTATCTCAGCACAATCCACACTCTGGAGTACATTATTACTCTTATACAATGGCTCTTATTTATTAATACTATGGGGACCAAAATGAGCACATGTATATGGATATTAGGCAGACAACAAGTGTTGAAACATCCCTTTTACATGTAGGAACATCTACTTTATAGTATCAGTTGTATAGTTTTATGTTTTTTTGAGGAAATGGTCCCCATGTGAAAACACTGCATCATGGGTATGCAAATAACCAATTGTCTGGTATCGATGTAGTGTGTTATGCAATACCAGGCAATTAGGTATGTGCATACCTATGATGCAGAGCATTCATATGTTGCATGTTTCCTCATAAAAAACAAAACTGCATAACTGATACTATAAAATAGATGTTCCCACACTATAAAGGAGATGTTCTGACGCTTGTTCTCCACCCAACTATGAAATGTTTAAGCCATGGCAAAATGTTGTCCCCTCCACACACAATATAAATAAATAAGGGCTTTATATGAAACTAAGCTTTGCTGCTGTTTTTTGATTGTAAGGCACGAAACTCCCTTGGGAAGAGAGAGATTGTGGTTGGTTATTCAGTCTGCTATGCAATTATCTATGTGTTTGGACTTGATGCTGTGAGGTTGTGCTTAGATAACTTCACTACAACAAACACACACTGACCAATCAGAGTCCAGGAAATTTTCTTGCCATTGTATAATGCTGATTACCACTCCCTGCTTTGATATCCCCCTGCATGATACTGGAGTTTTTGCTGTTACCATTTCTTCTTTTTTTGTGGGTCTGGAACCCTGGAGATATACACACTGTACATATAGCCTTTACTGGATCCATCTTCATAAGGCTACTTTTGTGGTTGTGGAGGTGGTGTTGGGGGGAGTTGATGGAATCTCTAGCCTGGACTCAGTTCCATGTGGAGTGTGGTTTTTGACCTGCTTTGCCACTTTTCAAGTAGGAATCAGAGTCCTGCCTCTGGAAATCGATGTAGTACACTCTAACCTAAACGGTATTTACTTTTAAGTAGATTTTCAATTTTGGGTTTATTACTTTTTAACCTGTATATGTGTGTATATTTTATGTGTGGGAGTTATTATAGCTTGTATTAACAGGTGTTGGTGAGATGAGGTGGGTGGAGCCCCTTGGGATTTTGATGAAGGGACACAGCCAATAATTTTGTGTTTCCAATACTAATCACCATCTGCTGCTAATAAATTTCTAGTGGTGAGTTGGAACCTTAATGGATCTAACTGCCCCTTTATTGCTGAAAGGTGCTACAACATTTCAACACCATGGGCTGTTCACAGCTCTCCCCTCGAGCCTCCCCTACTAATTCTATATAAGGACTCAGTTATCTACCTCTTCTCATTAATTTGATAAACTGCTAAGGAAATCTTGGCAGGGTGGGGTCTGGCTGGTCCTCTGAACATACAGCATGTTTAATGGCCATTCTCTGAATATTCCACAACAGTCATCTTCATTACATTGTAAGTTGAAATTATATTCATGTGAATGCCCTACAGGTACTGATTCAGGTGTTGGACTCTGCACTTTATAGTACAAGAACATTGTTTACTGGACAGCTAACCACGTGGACATTGCCCTATGAACTTTTATTTCTGAAGGGCTTTGACTACTGTATCTTAAAGGCTAGATTTCATTATTGTATAATTTTTTGAACAATTACTTTGTTTAATGTAATTTCATAACACTGATGGCTTTAAAATTGTATTTATTTGCCAGACTAGTATAGAATATGTACTTGATGTGTCCTCATTTTGTTAATACATAGAAACATAGACTTTGACTGCAGATTTGGACCACTTGGCACACCTAGTCTGATCATTTCCCTACCTATTGGATAAACTGCAGATCCTAGTTAACCAACAGCATACTTCTTCCTCCCCCCCCCACCAGAATTGCCTTATGTCTGTCCCATGCATTTTTGAATTCCCCCAACTGTTCTTGACCCCACGACCTCCTCAGGAAAGCCGTTCCATCCATCCACCACCCTCTCTGTGAAAAAAGACTTCCCCACATTGCCCCTGAGCCATCCCCCTATCTTCAAATTGTGTCCCCTTGTTCTTGCACATTTCTTTTTCTGAGAGATGCTACCCTCTTGGACTTTGTCGATTCCCTTGAGGTACTTGAAAGTTTCTATCATGTCCCCCCCGGCCTCCTTTCCTCAAGGGTAAACACATTAAACTCCTTTAGTCTCTTTTCTTTTGGCTTCTGTTGCAGATCCTGCAACATTTTCTATTTCAAATTCTGCCCCAATTTTACTTTAAATTTGTTTCCCTTATTCAATTACTGTATTGGGATCCTTCAGCCTCAATTCTTACAAATTCCATCTCTTCACCACATCTTTCACTTAGCCAGAGTTCCAGACAAGGCTGTCCCATTCCCCCTTTCTTTTTCTTTTTGTCATTGAGCATTTGGCTATAAAGATATGTAATTTATGTGATTTCCAGGTATAACTGTAGGGGGCATGTCCCATGAGATACTATCTTTTGCAGGCAACATTATTGTTACACTAACTGATGTCTCCCCATCATTAACTTGTTTGGACATTATCATAAGGGAATATACTACTTTATGTGGGAGAAAGTCTGAAATCCTTCTCCTGGATGCGGCTTGTCATCCTAATCTCTTTATAGCCTATCGCTATTAGATATCACCAGCTGGGATGAAATGTCTGGGAATACTGATTATCTGCAGGGTATACTGGATTTAGGGCACCTTGATGGGAGACGAAAGGAAGGGGGATTTTAGCTAGTACTCCCTCACATCTGAGGGCTTGTAGAAGTACAGCAGATACAAAGAAAGCTGTGGCCCATATTGGACTAGGTGAAGGGACTTAGGAGAGGGGGAAAGCAAAGGGTGCAAGCATCAAGAAAAACAAGAAGATGAGAGGACATTGAAAACATAATAGTAGTAGCAAAGCAGGATCAGGGTCAGATGGAAGTGAGTATGATTTAATGCTAGGAGCCTAGGCAATAAAATCAGTGAGCTCCAGGCACTGATGGAAGACACTGAAATGGATCTTATAGCCATAACAGAAACATGGACATCAGAAAATAATGACTGGGAATTGAGGGTCCCAGGATACTCAATGTTCAGGAGTGATAGAGGAACAGGTAGAGGGGGAGGAGTAGCCTTTTTTGTCAAGGAGGGCATTAAGCTGGCAGAAGATGGGTGCATCAGGAGTAGTAAAGTGGAGACAAAGTCAATATAGGTACAACACACAGCAGCCTTAGGCAAGAGACTGCACTAGGGTGTGATCAATAGACCACTGGGACAAGGGGAGAAGAGGGACTGAGAGCTCAGAGAACAACTGGAAAGAGAGGTAGCTAAGGGGAAAGTAGTGGTGGTGGGTGATCTGAACCTGCTGGACATCGACTCAGATTTTACAGTCACTTGGAGCACCTGAAGTTGTCTTTCTGGATGCATTCCAGGACTGTCTGCTGGTACAGTTAGTTAAGGAGCCCACCAGGCAGACAACAATTCTTGATGTTGTGCTCACCAGCTTAGAGGTGGAAGGAACTATGGGGGGGCACTAGGGAACAGTGACCATGACTCCATTTGGTTCAAACTGACCCTCAGGTCTGGTAAGCTGCAATCAAGAGCTGAAGTCTTTGATTTTAGAAGGGTGGATTTCATCGGGCTGAGGGAGCTGGTCAGGGATAAGTTAGTAGGGGTAGACAACATAGATGGGGTGAAAGAGAGATGGGGCAATTAAGGGGGCCATTCTCAGGGCCTTTAAGGTATGCATGAAACATAGAAACATAGACACATAGAATCTGATGGCAGATAAGGACCACTTGGCCCACCTAGTCTGCCCATTTCCCTAACTAACAGATAAGCTGAAGATCCTAGTTAACCAACAGCCTACTTCCTCCTACCCCCCACTAGAATTGCCTTATGTCTGTCCCATGCATTCTTGAATTCCCCCACTGTTTTTGACTCTATTACCTCCTCAGAAAGGCTGTTTCATGCATCTACACTCCTCCCTGTGAAGAAATACTTCCTCACATTACTTCTGAGTTGTACTCCCTCTGTCTTCAAATTGTGCCCCCTTGTTCTTACACATCTCTTTTTTTGAAAGATGCTACCCTCTTAGACTTTATTAATTCCCGAAGTACCCAAAATTTCCTCTGTCCCCTCTCACCCTCCTCAAGACTATATCTTAGTAGTCTTTATTCATTATGTTGCTGTGCAGACACTGCACCATTTGTTATACTCCTGGACAGCCTCCCTGTCTATGTTTTTTGTGGAGATGGGGTCTCCAGAACTGCTACACAGTACTCCAGATGTGGTCTTACCAACTGTCTGTACAGAGGGCCAACAACAACCTGTTTTCTACTGGTGATGCCTCTCTCTATGCATCCCATATCCCCCCAGCTCTCCTTACTGCCTTCTCACATTGCTGGCCCACCTATAGGTTATCTTATATGACTACCCCCAGGTCCCTTTCCATTTTTGTTGTTGTCAATATCTCACCCCCCATTGTGTACTCTTGCCCTGGGTTTTTGTTTCCCAGGTGCATTACTTTGCACTTCTTTGTGTTGAATCTAAGCTGCCATATATTTGACCATTCCTCCAACCTTGCCAAGTCCCTTTTCATCCTTTCCACCCCACCTTGTGTATAAACCCTGTTGCAGTTCTTTGTGTCATCTGCAAAGAGACATACCTTTCCCTCCAGGACCTCCACAATGTCACTTATAAAGACATTAAAAAGGACCGACCCCAGTACTGAATCCTGTGGTACCCCACTAGTAACCCTCCTTTCTTCACTGTGGACTCCATTTACTATTACCTGCTGTGTCCTGTTGTCTAGCCAGTGTTTTACCCAGGCTTCCACCCTGGGACCCACTCCCAGGCTGGCAAATTTGTTTATTAATCTATTGTGCGGGACTGTGTCAAATGCCTTGCTAAAGTCTAGGTAGGCCATGTCCACAGCCCCTCCCTGGTCTACTACTTTCATGAGAATGGTAACCAAAAAGAACAGGCTCAAGAGACCACAATGGTTGTTGGCAAGGGACAGGGAAGCAGTGAGGTAAAAAAACCAAAAGTTTAAAGAAAAGGAGGGGTGATAAGAATGGGGAAAATATTTGATGAAAAACAGGGAGGCAAATACAGTGAGTAGGGAGGCAAAATCAGACACAGCGCTATATGTTGCTGAGGGGATCAAGAGTGAAGAAAAATTGTTCTTCATGTATAACAGTGAAAAAAAGAAGAAAGGATGGAAAATTGTGAGGCTAACCAAAGAGAATAGGGTGATTGAGGTGGACGGACAAAAGGCCAATCCTTAATGATTTCCTTTACTCAGTTTTCACTAGGGAGGCTGGAGGGCCCTTGCCAGACAGTGGCATCAAAGCAGCCATTAAAGGCCCTACCGAGATGAGGGAGGCAGCCAACATTTACTAGCGAAAGGGTCCTGAAAGGACTGGCAGCCCTAAAGATTGATAAGGCCTCAGGATCAGATGGGTTGCATCCAATGATGCTCAGGGGAATAAGCAGCAGAACTGGCTGATGCCCTGGAATGTTTGTTCAGCAGCTCATTAAGGACAGGGGTGGTACCAATGGATTGGAGGATGGCTGATGTAATTCAGCTCCATAAGTGTGTGTGGTGGGTGGGGTGGTAACAATCAGGGAACTACAGACCTGTCAGTCTTACCTCTATTGTACAAAAACTGATGTAGTCACTGGTCAAAGAGGATCTTATGGACTAATTGAAGAGCAATGGTATCAAGGATAGTAAACAGTATGGACACATGGCAAAAAGGTCTTTTCAGACTAATCTGATAGTTTTCTTTGACTGAGTGATGAGGAATTGGATAGGGGCTATGCTTTGGATTTGCTCTACTTTGACTTCAGGAAGGATTTCAACCTAGTGTCTTACAGGTGCTTGCTGAAGAAGATGGACTATCTGGATGTGGCTAATGTCATGGTAACTGAGTAGGTAACTAGCTAAAGGACAGGCAGCAGAGTGTAGTGGTCAGTGGGTTAAACTTGGAAGAGAGGGAGGTCACGGGCATGGTTCCACAGGGATCTGTCCTGGGTCCATTCCTCTTCAACTTGTTCATTAGTGACATTGGTGAGGTGATCCATGGAAGGCTGTGTCTCTTTGCAGATTACACTAAGCTCTGTGGGAGGGTAGACAGTAATGAGGGAATAAAGGACATGCAGAGAGAATTGCAAGTGCTGGAGGCATGGTAAAGGGTTTGGCAGTTGAAAGTCAGTGCCAAAAAGTACAAGGTTATAAAGGTTATGGACCTAGGGAACAAGAACCCCAGGACAGAGTACTGGATGGAAGTGATGAGACTCGGTACAATGGTTGAGGAACAAGACCTTGGAGTTATCATCAGCAACCCCCTAAAGCAATAGGCAAGAAGGCTTATAGCAAGGCAAATAGGATGCTTGCGTGTAATGAAAGGGGTAATGATAGAAATAAAAGTGAGGTGATACTTCGTCTTTATAGAACGTTAGTGAGGCCACACCTGGAGTAATGTGCCCAGTTCTGAAGTAATCACCTCAGCAAGGATAGAGACAGTGTCAATGCAGTGCAGTGAAGGACAACAAAAATTATTCAGGTCTAGCAGGGTATGTCCTATGAGGAGTGCCTCAAGAACCTGAACATGTGCTCACTGGAGACCAGAAGGGAGAGTGAAGATATGGCAGAGTCCTTCTAATTTCTAAAATGAATTAAGAGGGTGAACTGCAAGGAACTATTCAACTTGAATACCAACTTTTGGTCATGAGTGAAAGCTGACAGGAGGGAAGTTCAGGAGGAATGTGAGGAAGTACTATCTACAAAAAGAGTCTTGGAGCCATGGAACAGACTCCCATCCGAGGTGATGAATGTGAAAATTATTGGTTTTAAGCATGGCTGGGACAGAACGAAGGGCATAGTGGTTGCTAGGGGTATCAGAATCAGGCAGGAGAATAGATGGGTTGGGGAGGGGTAGGACTCTGATGGAACAATAGGTCCCAGGGCTAAATAGGGAACTTGGGCAGACTGGATGGAGATTTGGTCTTTTTTTGTCATCATTGTCTGTTTCTGTTTCTGAAACTATACCTGTTCCCAGTGTGTTGTTAAAAAGGACTGTCAGAAGTTCAACTACTACCCTCCTGACTGCACTCAATACCCTTAGGTATACTCTGTCTGGCCCCATAGCATTGTACACTTTAACATTTGCTGGTCCCTTCAGGACTCTCTCCTCTGTAAAATGACTAGTGCCTAACTTCCTTCCTCCAGTGCTTCTGCTGCTTTTACATAGCCCATCCTCTTCCCCTTCCTCTGTGAAGACTGAGTAAAGTATTTGTTCAGGATATCTGCTTTTTCCTAATTCTCCTCTGCACAGTGTGCATCTGTCCTTCTTAACCTCAAATCCCTCCCTAATGTGCCTCTATTCATGTATGTACCTACTGACAAGATATTAATACAGTTGTCATATATTTATACAAAAAATATAAAACTGTTCATTAAATTTTAAGTCCTGTAATTTCGTTTTTCTAGTAAGATTTTTATGGAAATTTTAAGTTTTATACAGCAGCATACAGCCATTATACAAGGGTAAATGCAACAGTAGACAGAACAGAGTCAAACAAGTACTGTATTAACTATCAATACTCATGTGGTTATCCTGAAAGTCAAACACAGAGGTGGTTTCTACTGTGAGGTCAACTAGAAAGCATATCAAAGACTGCTGTAGTACATACTGGCATGCAATAGCATACTATCAATATTTTGTGCTACCATAGTGTCATATTCACAAAGTAATAGAAGAATCCTGATATTACCATAGACACATAAAGACATTTCTGGACTTAGGAATAAAATACAAAGTTGAAACAAAAGCTAAACCTGTATGCAAGGTCATTATTTCCCATCTTCCCATTGGGCTTGCTCAATAAGGACAAGGAACTCTAAGTGATCCCAATAGGGAAGTCTGGGGTGCATTGGAGGATGCAGTCTGGATTACAGTATGTACTATAAAGACAAGCCTCTACCTGAAAAAATCAATGAGAAGTATGATTAACACAGAGAAAAGGAGGGGTGAAAACACCCTCTTCCATTACTCACATTGCCGGGGTGAGAAGGTAGTGGAGGGGTAGAAGACAGCAGGAGTTACAGGTGTACTAACAGAAAGATACGTTTTATCTATATCACAACCTCCATGAAGGGAGACTTGGTAAGTGGAATACATATATACCCAAGTGACATTCAGAGGATGTCCCAGATTCAACAGCTAGATGACATCTGGAGAGACACTTCCATTACTGTAAGTCAAAGTGCTACCCATAGCTACTCAGGGTGGCAGACTCAGTGGGGCTGTTGCAGGAGTCCATTTCAAAAGGCAGGGGCCCTAAACCCTCTGATATTCCTGCTGTTTTCCCAGTGCTGTATAGCCTAGGTTCCCATATCTTCCCACCTGTTTTAGATGATTCCAAACCACTAGGGAGTTGGGATCTCTCCAGTGATTAAGGAAGATTCAGGTTGCCACAGTAAAGGCTCCCAAGAGCCAAAGCTTCTGATCCCTTGATAATCTCAGCTAGAGAAAGAAAATTCCCAGGAGCCCGATCAGGATCAAAAACTTGCGGAACATGGGTCACAGATAGATAAAATGACCGTACTATCTCCAAAAAGGTATCTAGGTCAGGTTAAATCCACAGGATGTGTGTCAGGTGGTGCTGTGTGGAATTTTCAAAAGTCCACCAAAATTCTGCTGAATTTCACCAGAAACGGAATGGTAGAATTCCATGGCAAAAAATAGTTGCAGAATGATTTTCCACAGAAAAGAATGCTGTTCTGCGGAATAATATTTTCTGCAGAAATTGTTGTAGAATAATTTTCGTAGAGAAATGCTGTTCCATGGAATTCTACACAAGAACCAGTGAATTTCCAGAAGAAATTCCGCTGGCAGAATGGTCATTCTGTGTTAATTTCACCAGCGGAATTTCACATTCTGCACAGCACTTGTGTCAACTGGCTTGGGGTGCTTGACCTCCCAAACAGTCACTCTAAGGGGGTTAGCTCCATTTTATATAACACAAGAGAGGTACAACATGCATAATAAAGAACTGAGCAGCATTCCACTGTGAAGACCGAGGCTCCAAATTCCATTTCCTATGCCTCTCCTGGGCCAGAGGAATGGTCCTTTTTCAGGGATTGAATTTTGTAATGCAGTTTCCCTGCAGGTCCACCAACAGTTGCAACAGTGGGGACCCATGTCTGTAGTGGGTAATGCACAAAAGCCTTGTATTTTCTGAGAAACCATATCCAAACAGAGATTCTTAAGTGAAGATACTGCCAAAAAAGCAACAGAGAAGGCCAGATTCTTTTGTTAACAGTTCAAAAGATTTCTTGCAACCGTGTGCTTCATTTATTAGGTGTCCCATTTCATTAATGCCTGCTTGAGCCCTAGCTGGTCAAACAATGGGCTGATTCTCAATTAAGAGAGTGGTGTTGGACCACATAGAGTGGTATCTTGATCCATGTGCTTTCTACCGTAGTGATTTTGGTTTCTGTTTCTAGCTATGCCTCTGAAATTTTGTACAAAGTGAGACCTTTGGAGGAAGAGGCCTATCTGGGTACACCAATCCTGGAAAGTCTGAAGAGTGTCTTGCACACATTCCAACTCCATCAAGGGTAGCAGGAGACCAAACAAAAATGGGCCCATGCATTTGAGGCACTGGCAGCCTACACAAACTACAGTATTTATGAAGATAAGGACAACAAAAGTCCCCCATGGTCCACAAGCGCTTCAGAATAGAAAGAGCTATTTGTGGTTTCATATCAGACCAAATAAAGCAAGAGCAGAGAGAGCCTGATAATTTAAATTGTGCTACTGGTACTTGGAGGGAGAGGCTGGACAGCATATAGTAAAGTTTAGGTAAAGTAAACAAGTTTAAATTGTTGACCTGACACCAGACAGTAGCATTTTATTACAACATTGCACATCAGCTTTAACAAGTTCTAAGGCTACAGATGACTTCACTGCCCTGGCATCTTTCACACTATTATCAGAGGACTGAAGCAGAGCTGATAAAGTCCCACTTTACAAAATAAATAGCAAGGAAAAGGCTTGAAACTAAAGGCCAGTCAGCCTGGCATCATAGAACTATATAGAAACATAGAATGTGTCAGTAGAAGGGGTCCATGTGGATCATCTAATCTGCCCATGTATACTACCCTCCCCCAATCAGGCTCCTGTGTTTCATTTTCCATACTGTCTATCCCATGCCAGCTTGAATTCTCTGACAATCTTTGACGCCACCACTTGTGGGGGGAGGCCATTCTAAGGCTCCACCACCCTTTCAGAAAAGAGTTTGCTCATGTTGCTCCTGAACCTGACCCCCTTTAGGCTCATGTCATGACCTGTGGTCCAGGTGCAGTTGTTTACCTGACAGAGATCCTATGCCTGTACCTTGCTGACACCCTTCATGTTTTTAAACATCTCTATCATGTCTCCCCATCCCTTTTTTCTAGTGAGTACATGTTGGGCTGTTTTAGCCTTGCGTCATATAGTTTGTGATGCAGACCTTGCACCATCTTTGTTGCCCTTTTTTGTATAGTCTCTAGTCTTTCTATGTCTTTACTAAGGTGATGCCTCCTGAATTGGACATAGTACTCCAGGTGAGGCCTCACCAGAGACCTGTACAGTGGCATAATCACCTCCCTTTGTCTACTGGCTATGCCCCTCCCTATGCAACCCAAGATGCCACTAGCCTTTTGTGCTGCCTTTTCACATTTTTTTGTCAACTTTTTTCCCCTCTGGTCACCAAGCTGTGGGATCTCCCTGAGGTGTCCACCCTCAGCTAGCTTCATTACCACCCTGCCTGAGGCCTTCCCAACCAGGAAATCAGATGTTAGGTCCTCCACTCCACAAAGCTCTTAACTGACCCCCTGAGGTCTGCCCCCAGGGCAGGGCTACCAACTACTACTGGTGCCCTTTCTACAATCTAATTGGCTGAGGCTCAGAAGTAGAGAGACCAGGGAGAGCTGGTCAGGCCAGGTCCGGTGGTGGGTGTGTGGGCCAGCCCCTAGTGGCACCATTGTCCTCCCATAGTCCAGGGTTTTTCCTTGTTTGCTCTTCCTGAGGCGGAGACACGCTGTAATGTCAGTATGCAGCGGGCACACTCTCACACCCGCTCACAGACATCCGCCGATGCCTCTCCCCCAATGTGTGTCCCTGTTGATGTAGTGCTTCCAGTCTCCACTGTGAGCTGCTACATAGCAGGGAAATCCCAACCCTACCTCCCATGAGAGGAGAGTGGTCCTTTGGACACTCAATCCTCTCCTCCCCTGCTGACCCACGGCGACTCGAGTCTGGCATGGCACGAGGTAAGGTGGATGCCTTAGCCCCCAGCTCCACTGGGCTGGCTCATCTTTTCACATTGCTTGCCAACCTTCAGGTTGTCTGCAATGATCACCCCAAGGTCATGCTCATGTTTTGTTACTGCCAGCAGTACCCCATTTAGAAAGTACTTTCTTCCTGGATTGCATCTTCCTAGGTGCATAACCTTACATTTTTTGGTGTTGAACTTCAACTGCCAATTCCCTGACCATTCTTCCAATTTTCTAAGATCTGACTCCATCTTTTAAGTCCCTTCAGTTGAGTCCACCCTATTGCAGAGCTTTGTGTCATCCACAAATAGGCACACCTTCCCATTTAGGTCACCAGCTATGTCGCTGATGAATACATTGAAAAGTATTTGTCCCAGCACTGAACCCTGTGGAACACCACTTGTAACTCTACCCTCCTTTGATAGTGTGCCATTTAGCAATACCTTCTGGGTCCTTCCATTGAGCCAGTTTTGGATCCAGTTTATAATTTTTGGCCCAATGCCCATGTCCTCCAGCTTGTTTATTGGCCTGCTGTGAGGAACGGAGTGAAAAGCCTTTCTGAAGTCTAGGTACACCACATCTACTGCACCCCGTTGCGCAGCGTTTTTGTGACCCAATCAAAGTATTCGACTAGGTTAGTCTAGCAGGACCTTTCTGCCATAAAGCCATGTTGCTTTGTGTCCAGCTATTCACTATCTTCTAAGAATGTCACCATCCTCTACTTTAGTAGGGATTCCATCAGCTTCCCTTCAGCACCACCAAGGTGAGGCTGACTGAGTGATAGTTTCTGGCTCCTTTCCTACTGCCTCTTTTGTGCAGGGGTACTACTGTAGCCCTTTTCCACTATTCAGGGACCTCCCTGCTTTCCAGCAATTTGCTGAAGAGCTCCACCAGTGGGGCTGCTAGTTCCTCCCCAAGCTTCCATAATATTCTTGGGTGTATTTCATCTGGCCCCATTGCTTTATCGACCTTCAATTTCTTGAGTTCCACCGGGACTCTTGCCTCAGTGAAAGGACTTGTGTCTTGGTGGAGAAATTATCAGAGACAATGTTAAAAGAAAGGATTGTGGAGTATCTTGAATCCAGTGGGCCACAGGACCTGAGGCAGCACAGATTCACAGGGGGAGGAGGTCATGTCAGACAAATCTGATAGATTTCTTTGACTGAGTGACCAGGGAAGTAGATCAGGATGAATGGTGGATGTGGTCTACTGAGATTTCAGTAAGGTTTCTGACATTGTTCCACATGGGAGACTCATAAGGAAACTGGGCAGCATAGGTGTGGGCCCTAGGGTGGTAAACTGGGTAAGAAATTGGTTAAGGAACAGATGACAGTGGGTGGTGGTAAACGGAGTTCACTCTGGACAGGGGAGGGTGACCAGTGGGGTGTCTCAGGGCTCAGTATTGGGACTAGTTCTCTTTAAGATCTTTATGTGACAGTGCAGATAAGTTGGAAGGGAAGGTCTACCTCTCTGCGGATGCCTGACCTGGGTCCCATAGTGGATCTCTTGTGATCATGGAGCAGTCATGCATTGGACGAGCAGATCCACAAAACGACATAAATGAATAAAAATGTATGGGCACTCATCCAAATGGCTGCCCCAACCCTCTTCATCAGCCTAGTGGGCTGGGGCAGCGCAGAGGGTCATTTTCCAGTCCCACCGTTACCGGCAGGTGATGTCCATGGGGGCACACACTGGGTTATGGCAGGGTCCCGGCTGCCGTAACATGTGCCCCCTGTGCTGGGCACTATGCATCTTGGTGAATGGCATGTAGTGCAGACACACTCTTGACACTCCCACCCACTGTCCCCAGTGCATTGCTGCCCACGCAGCCAGGGTCTCCACTGCACTAAAGGCTTGTGCACTGTATTTGAATTCAGCTGCATTCTCACTTAGAGTTGCCTACGTGCCACAGATACACAATGCGTAGGCTTTCTTTTTTTTGTGCATAGGGCCCATTATATTTGAAAGGTCTAACTTTTGAATTGTTGGTGATAGAAACTTACTTTTTTAAATGATGGCTTGAAGTCCAGCTATTAAGAATCAGCTCTGAAGATACTCTTTCATTTTGTGTGAATATTATAGAAATCTGTATTGGTACTATTTTGTCAGTATATTATTGATACATTTTCACTGTTGTGACGGCCAGAAAGTGTTTTTCGGACACAGGTGGGGAAATCCATCTTAAAAGTTAGACCACAAAAAGATGGTCTAACTTCCCAGATGAATTACTACACTTTGGTATTGAGTGATATGAGTGATGCAATATAAGCAAACTAAAACAAGTGAAGTACAATAATTTGGGTGAATGTAAAAACAATGACAATGAATAAATGGCAAATCCAATAATAGAGACTGTGGGAGGAAGCAAGAATGGTGACTATGTGCAGTATACCATGGCACACCATGGTAACGGTTGTGCGGCCTTGGAGGTAGTTATTTAAAGATAGGGGGGTGCTAGTGACAATGCCCCTTGCATGGGGGTGGGGGGTCAAAGCCCCTTGCATGAAACAGGAAGTAGTTTAAGTGGGATTTTTTTTTGGACTGTCAGTTCACTATTTTGCTGGTTGATGTGTTTCATGTGGGCTGCGTGTGGTGTCGCTCAATTGTAATTGCTGTTATTCCTTTCGCCAATAAGTTTTTGCTCTTATCAAAACTGGATGTGAGTCCCACAGTCATGGCAGAAATTGCTGTTAAACTACAGAAACTATTGCAAATGTATCCAGATGTCTGTGAATAGGATGCTAACATCTGGCCACATCTGTGCAGATGCATTATGCATCTGAAATACAGATACAAGTGTCGAGTCCACCATTCTGAAAATCCCCCCTTGTATTGACACTGTTTTTGTTATCAGTAGACTGTAATGACACTGCAGTGCATCAGGGTACCAGTATTAGGGCACTGAGTCATTATGGCGCCAAACCCTGAGTTTGCTACCCCCTTCCTGAGGTCTGCCCCCCTTGGAGTTTGCATCTATAGTTGGGGGTGTGGGGGCCTCCCAAAAGGGGAAGCCCAGGGGGAACAGCCTCCCACAAAAAGAGTCATCGACATTAGCTTTTGGTGTAGTAGTGACTCGGTGCAATAACATGAGCACATTCTGAGGGTGAAATCCTGTACTGACACTATTTTATTTGTCTCTACTGTAAATAAAATTAGATGTCAATGTTTAAAACAAAATATATATATATTTTTCAATATTTCCCAAATGTAGGTATTACTACGCTATTTATTTAGTAACTGTAGTTTTCAACTTAATTTTTCATTCATACTATTATCATAACTGCACTGTGAACATTTCTGTTTCCTCGATAGCAGTACCAGTGCTTCCTCAGTTTTGCAGGATTCGATAGTGAAAACACAGGAAGATAATGCATTTTAGATGAAAGGAAAGGAACTAAAGGCCATAGGCCTTTACTAAGCCTGATTCTCAAAAGATTACATCTGGTGTAACTAGACTTGCACCAAAGAAAATGGTGCAAGTATCAAGTTAACAGCAGTTGCAATATACGGTATTCTGCAAAGCAGCCTGTGACATCCAGCAGGCTGCTTGCGCCAAAGTGGATTTATGCCACCAGTTACACCGTAAATCCCCTGCAACATGGTGCTAGGGGGTTTATGGTAGCAGTTGTGCCCTATTCTGAAAGGGCAGCAGCAAAGTCCCCCAGGATGCTATTCTCCAACAACCCCTAGGGGAAAACCGTCAATGTAAGCTACACCAGCATATAGCTGGCATAACTGTACTTACTCCCCCAGAGGTTGCCTGCATGTGCTGCCCACCCATCCTCCTGATGGTATGCCACTTCACCCCTAACACTTAACCCTCAACACAAACAAGTCGCCCTGCAGGGCAATTCCTGTCACCCCATGCCCCAAACTCCAGAAACAACATGGTAATGCCCCATACCAAAATGCCCCACACGGCTGCAGTATGCCCTCGATCCTCACTACTTGAAAAATAACCCCACAGGGCTACTCTGCCCCACAATCCCTGATCCCCAAATCGTTATTGAAAGCACTGCAGAGCTACACACCCCCAAGCCCCAATGCCAGCCACCATAGGTACTACTGTAAAATAGTGAAAATAGACAAACCCTAACCGTACTCCCTGGTAGTCTAGTAGCCCCCCATGGCATTGCAAAACTACCCCACACCCAGCCAGGTGACTGGCACAGCCCAATTCTCCCCACTGAGGTCAGCATGACTAAGCTCTGTCTAGGCGCATACTGCATATATGTGTTCAATGTATGAATAACAGTTTGTTCATTGAGCGCATATATACAGTATGCTTTCAGAAGAGGTCAGTCGGTGGCTGGCCGGTGGTGAGAGGTGGACTGTGCCATCACCTGTTGGTAGAGGTGGGTGAGTCTGGCAATGCTGGGTGAGGGGGGCACTAGACTACCAGGGATTTGGTCTTTTAGACCCTGTGGGGATCGGGTCAGTGGGGGTTTACAACTTGAGGGGGATCTGGGTGCAGGCAAGCCCTGCAGTGCATAATTTACAGGGATGGTGTCAGTGGCTTTTGTGTTTGGTACTGGGGTTGAGGATATTATCAAGCCCTTTGGGGCTATGGGGATTGTGGCACAGAGGGGCACTTGTGCCCTATACATCCAGGGCTGCAGCTTGCAACATACCCTGTAAGTACACCTTTTGTTGAGCATACCTGTGGGAATGCGGTAAGTAGCAGAACTTAGCCATGGGGACCCTGCCCCTTACAGAATCGAGAGCAGGGTCATTGGCATAGCAGGGTATGGTGCAAGTCACCTTTGGCAGTGACTTGCTCCATATGTATAACCTTACTTGTTGGTAATCTCCTGGAAACAATTATCAAAGAACATTTAATGGAACACCTGAAGTCCCATGGATTGAAGGACACCAAGTAGCATTGGTTGTTGGCAGGAGGAATGTGCCAGTCCAGCCTGCTGGTATTCTTTGATGGGTGACATGGGCAGTGAGTAAGAATCAAGCAGTCAACATGTTATATCTGCACTGCAGCAAGGCCTCCAACTCTGGGCCATGCAGGAGGCTGCTAAAACAGTTAGAGGACCTATGCATAGAGAAGTGGCTTAATATGTGGTCTGATAGCTGGTTGGAGGAAGGGAGCAGAAGGAAGTGGTCAGTGGTGTCAAATAAGGAGACTCAGTTACTAGCAAGGTGCTACAAGGGATTGGTAGTGTGTTCCATCGTAGTCAATATATTCAACAGCCGTTCTAGGGAAGGACTCCAGAGCAAAATGTGTATCTCTGCAGATGACATGAAGGTCTGCTACAAGGTGGGCAGTGAGAAAGTGGTCAGGGAAATGAAGAAGGATATCAAGATGCTGGAAAGGGGTTGTGAAATCTGTCAGTTAAAGTTCAATGCATGGTCATGCATTTCTCCAAAATAAAAGCCATACACAGACTACTGGATGGGAGAGGTCCACTTAGCTAAGATAATTGAGGAAAAGCATCTGGGGGTAATCATGAGTAACAATGTTAAATCCTTCAGTCAGTTCAACAAGGCAAATAGTACAGCAAAGCAACAAGAATGCTGGCTGTTTAGGGAGGAGGTTCAACAGCCTGAGGGAGGTGACATTGTCCCTGTGAATGTCCCCAGTTAAGGCCCCATCTGGAGTACTGTGTCTAGTTCTGGAGTCATCGTGTTAGAAACAACAGGGGCAGGTTTAAGGCTGTGCAATGCAACATCACCAAAATGATCCAAGAGTAGCAGAGCAGATCCTACAAGAAAAGGCTGGTGGAGTATGCACATGCTAGTTGAATATGGTTGAAGTCTGCAAAACCTCAAGGAGAATAAACAATGTAGACAACGGGGTTCTGTTCACCAGGAATGACAATACAGTGATGAGGGGACACTGGTGGAAAGTTACAGGAGGAAAATTTAGGATGGATATCACAAAGCATTATTTTACAGAAAGGGAGGTGGAAAAGGGAATATCTTGCCAAGGTAGAGAGGCAAGGTCAATTAACAAGTTCAAGAATAGCTGAGATATATTCATGGGAACTTTGTTTCTAAGGTAATATGGTGCAATGGAGGCTGTGAGGCCCATAACTGCACCTTATTAATTATGGTGCCCCAAGTTTGGTTTGTTAAATATAAATCTATCAAAATGATTTTTAAAAGTTTTTTGTCCTTGCTGGTGACTATTTCTAATGGTAGGTTGTTCCAGGGATTTATGATTCGTTGTGTATAGTAGTCTTTCCTAGAAACATGAACAAATGTTGCCCTATTAATCTGTAGTGGGTGACCTCTGGTATTAAATTTATTATTTTTAAGCTCAAACCCCATATGAAAAAACAGATATGGGTCATTAATTATGTCATACATATAAATTAGATCTCCACGAAGGTGTCTAAGTGATAATGGCATCAGATTTAACTTTCCTAAGCGTAATTCGTGTGGACATTTGGAGAGTCCTTTAATATTTTTTTGTAAATCTCCTCTGTATTTTTTCAAGAGAAGCGATCTCACTCTCTTTGTATGGATTCCATAATTGTGATGAATATTCCAAAGGGGTCTAGCATAAGCTCTATATAGAGGCAGCATTATCCGTGGGTATCTAGATTTAATGTTTCTCTTAATAGACCATATAATCCTATTTGTTTTATTAATTGCCTCATTTATTTGTTTATTATGCCCTAAATCATTTGATATGTACTGTATATGCCTAAATCTGTAGGGAACTGTAGTCCCTAGGGAAGAGAATGGGGCAAGGTGGGTGGGAAGAGGTGGAATCATGGTAGGGAAATGTGAGAGAAAAACATGGGATGATTACCATATAATGACATAGGCCAATGGAGAGCAGGCATTGTTCTTGGGCAGACTGGATGGACCTTGATTTTGTATCTGGCATACCAGTATTTTTTCTATGTTTCTAAAACTTTTCAGTTCTTGTTCCAAATCCAAGTCTGTTCTTGAATAGTATTGACACTGCAGACTCTATTAAAAATGAATGTAACAGGTGTGCTTGATGATGTATTTGTTAACACTGTGGGAGTTTATATGTATTTGACACTACAGTATGCTTCACCATGACATAAACCAGTCTACATGTAGCTGTGGATATAGGTCCCAAACGTATTACATGACACTTTAGAAAAGTTAGCAAGATTTGGCTGGTACCAAAAAGGCTGGTCTTGCTTTTTTATGTTAGTAACATTGCTTATTTTTGTAGCAGGCCTTACTATTTCACCCGTCTCGCCAATATAATTGTAGTTATATGAGGACCACATTCAATGTCTGTTTTACAGATTTCTTTTACATATAGGACATACAGGGAAGGCTTTGACATAGCAACACTACTTTTCAGTAATGCTTCCTACAATGTACACAGTGGTTCAAGTCCACCCAACACCAGGCAATTGGTTTCATCTCCAAGCATCAGACTCGCTTGTAGCCCCCATCCATATCACCATGTTTATTTTGTGTTCTGCAGTGGTCTGGCCCTGGACTCATGAGGTAGTTGGGTGGAGGAGGAGGGAAAGATTTTTTTTAATTCTCTAACAAATCATGTTGGGCAATGGACCTGTTGGGGAAGGGAGAGAGACTTTTTGTATTCCTTGATGAGCTGGGTTGGGCACTGGAGCAACCAGGTATTTTCATGGAGGGGTATAGATTTTGTTTCATTCCTTAATGGCCCAGGTCAGGCAATAGACCATTCTCCTGCCCAGCAGTCTGGGTTGCAGTGTGCACTGCAGTAGTAGGAGCAGTTGAGCAGGAGCAGCAGCAGCAGCACTAAACCTCCTATGTAGTGTTTGAGCCCATCACTGTGATCTGAGTGGACAGATATGGGGAGGGCTGTGCTTTACTACCTCATCTAGTCCACCTTCCACGTACCACTTTGCTACTGCTGCTCCTCCTAATATCCATTTGTCTTAATACATGGACCAGGTTGGGCATGGGAACCCTTGGGTAGCTGAAGAAAGGGGGACTTTTTTTATTTCCCTGACAGGCCATGTTGAATGGACTTGTTAGATTGTTGGGGCAGTATTTTCATTCCCTGTGGGGCCATGTTGGGCATAAGATATGTCAGGTTGTTAAGGAGAAATGGATATATTTTTTTTTATTTCCTGACAGGCTAGGTTGTGTACCATACCCCATTAGACAGCTTGGGAGAGCAGAACTTTTTTTTGCTGATAGGTTGGATTGGATATTGGTAAAACAGAAAATTCAATGCACACCCTGTCTCCCCATATGGCAAATTTTACAAATACTGTATAATATTTTTTCCACACAAATTGACCACTGCCTTATCTCCAATAGGAGATTTACTTCAGTGCCCTACTATGAAGTTACAAAGTTTCGAGACATCAAGCTAGAACACCCATCATCTGGCTCACTATTCCAAAATGCAACTGCCCGAATAGACTTCCTTTATATGAGGTGCACTGCCACAACTCACTCCTTTAATTAAAGTTTAGTTCCCAACCAATGGGTAGGTAACTAATAAGGAGCTAGCTAATAACAGAGCCATATGTCTCCCAGGCATTAAACAAATACAAAATTAGTTGCTCACCCTTGCTCATTTACAAGCTTTAAATGCCTCTCTATTTATGGGTGCAACTGTTTATGGCACATATAAGTAAAAACAGAAAATTTAGTGTGCACCCTCTAATTACTTTTTTTTTATTTCCAGTAGGAGTAGGGGTCTCTTGGTATTCACCTTCTGTGCACACCCAACCCACCACATAGCAGTTTACAAATATAACATTTTTCTGCCTAAATTGACCACTTGATGATTTGGTTATCAGAGCAGTTAGATACTGTAGCTGGAGAGAGGACAGGGACAGATTTTGAGAAGGACAGATTTTTTTCCTTTTTATTCTGATGTGTCAGGTTGGGCAGTGGATCTATCAGGTCATTTGGGGAGGAGGACACATTTCTTTTAATCCCTGATAGGTTGAGCAGTGAATCTGCCAGGTTGTTGGGAAAGAGGGACTTTTTTATTTCTTGACAGACAGCATTGCATACCAAACCCATCAGGTAGTTTGGAAGAAAGGGACATCCCTAATCAGTCAGGTTGGGCACTAGATCTACCTGGTTGTTGGGGAGAGGAGCAGATTTATTTTATTTCCTGATGGGTTGGGTTAGGCACTGGACCTGTCAGGTAGTTGGGAAAGTGTAGATTCTTTTTTATTCCCCGACTAACTGAGCTGCTCACTGAACCCATCAGGTAGTTGGGAGAGGGTGCCATTTTAGCTTATTCTGTTGGACAGGCCTGAGTGGGCACTGGAAATTCTATTCTATTCTATTCTACATTCCCCATGTTACCAGTATGGATCTCCTGTGCCTATAAAACACTTTGAGATACAGTGTATATGAAAGTTATGTTGGTTAAGTGTTAGTTTGCAGATTGCCTCACCCCGGCCCACTCTTGCTCCAGTAACTGATTCTCTGCCTTTTGTTTTCCCAGTTCCTTGTCAGGTTACTTGAACTGACTGGCAACTCAGCTGTATTTATTATACAAAGCGGTTGAGAGAGGTACTTCCTATGAGCATCACATAGTGCCACAAGTATGCTATTTTTTCTGCTTTTTCATTGTAATAATTTAGTAGTACAAAAACTCTATTTTATGTAGGCAATTTCATTTTTTTCCAGAAAAAAATTAAAGTTAACATTCCATTCATAAAGTTGTGCAGACTGACAATTAATTGTACTTTCTCTCTGAGCTCATTTATTGTCATTCATGTCATCACAGTGGGGGGTTAAGCAAAACAATCTGAGGACTTTTTCAGTGATATCACCTAGGTCAGCTGCATGTTTACAGGACAGCTGCCAGTTGTTCAACAGGTCTATGCACTCTTCTCCTTGCAGCCAATAAAAAGTTAGCAAAGCATTAAAGACAGTTGCAAGAAGTAATTGCAAGGCACAATAGCCATAACATGGCATATCACAGTCCCTACATGCATTTCAGTGGGACAGATGCAAAATGACTGATCCCAATAGCAACTGATCTGCTACACAGACCAGCCCTAAAAACTTAGTTTCTTACTTGCGTTTTAACAATGATAATGTATAATGTAGGTTTACATGCAGAATCAGATTGTGTTTTTAAAATATTGGTTGCTGTTCTTTACAAAATAATGAACACAGTCATCACTGAATGTCAACATCATGTAAACTACTGACAAACATCCATGTATATATAGTTGACATTCACTAACAACAGCACTCAGAGTTTTAATTAAAAAAAGTGATGAAAATATACAAAAGAAGGAACATGTTTCCATTTATAGTCGGTATCAATGGAGCCTATTCACAAAGGGTAGTGCGAGATGCAGGTATGCACAACGTACGTGAGGGTTCGCAGCTGTGTGCCGCACAGAGCATTGTACAGAAGCGGCATGCACAAAGCAACACACAATGACCCTGACAGGTGGGGTGATGCCAAAAGAGGTGTGCAGCAATGCGCATGGGTGGGCAAGAGGCCGTGTGGAGGCAAGGGAATGCCCCTTGACCCCACCATATATGGCGAGATAGAACCACAATGTGCCCATGCTGTGCACAGCACAGAATAGGAATGTCAGCAGAAGACACATCAGCAAACCTTGGTTTGGAGCAGTGGGCAGCTCCCACACCACCGGAGCCTACACCCACCACAGAGAGTGGTGTACCAGCCAGCGGCAGCAGTAGGTGACCACGGTCCACGAACATTACCAGTGCACAGGTGGCCATACTGGTGACAGACATGTGGCAGCACTATGAGATGCTGTACTGGAGACGGTCCCTGTCAACCCCTTGGAGACAAAGGCTTGTATATGGCCGGACCTGCAGGCGGCGATCAATGCCACAGGACCAGAGGCCCGCACACTCACCGTGATCAAGCACAAGTGGTGGGATCTCCATTCACAGGTGAAGAAGACAGTGAGCAGGGCATGCCAGTCACAGGCACCACAGGCAGAGGACCACCACCACCAGACCCACTCCTCACACCCATCTAGAAACTGGTTGCAGACACCATCAGTGAGGTCCTTATGGATGGCAAGCCGGACTGAACTGACAGCATGTCAGATGAACAAAACACACAGGGGCACACACAACAACAGCCCCACACAGCATGCACACAACTGGACCTGAACACCTGTGTACATTCCCCCCACAGTACAAGATGTGGACAGCGGCAGTGAGGGCCCCTAGGGTACCAGTGGAGGTGGAACGCAGACATCAGCCAGCAACAGTAGGTAGTGCGACACCCTAAGTGCCATGTGCCATGGCATATGGATTCCCATGCTAAACACTGTGTCCCTCCCCCCACAAGATTGCAGCAGCAGGACATGAAGATCACACAGGAGGATGCCACACAGCCACCCGTACAGCCCGCCAATGACCAGGACTTGGATTTGCCATGGTCCTATGACCAACAGCATGTGGGTTTGGGCACAGCGGGGGCACAGCTACACAGACTCAAGACACAGTGGAGGGAAAGACACCAGAGGCCATGAAGGTGGCCAGATACCAGACCCTAGCAACTGAAGACTGCAGTGACACAGATGCTGGACAACAAGAAAACAGCAATGCTCCCCCTGAGGAAACCGACACACCAGCCACAACCCCCCATCACAGCAGGACAACAGGGGGACATCGGAGGCTCCACTGCCTGCCAGGCGTGCACACCTAGTGGTTCCAGGCACCCTGCTGTGCAACTATGACACAGACCTATGTAGGCTAGAGCGGGAGTATCTGCAGGCAACCAAGGATAGTATAGAGGCTGTGGGGTGGATCACAGAGGTAGTCGTGGAGGCAGTACATGTCCAGGTGTGACTGGCCGCCCACATGGCCACCGGTGTCAGGATACAGAAGAGGCTTGCTGAGGAGGTCACCATCGGCACCCGTGCACAGCAGCAACTGGCAAATGAAGTGGCTGCAGGCATATGCACCCAGGAGTGTGTCGCCAATGCCCTTGTGGCCATTGACACCCACTTGGAGACTTGCCATTATGTCTACCTAAAGACATGGAGGGCAGGAAGCAGGGACAGGCAATGGCAGCACCAGCCTTTGATGGGGGGAACATGGCCTGACCAACACATGGACAGCCAGTGCCCTGCCTCTGGACCAGACATCGGTATGCCTGGAGCCACGAACACCCCTGTTGTGCATTGGTCACGCCATGCCTCACAGCCCCCTGCCACAACACAGCTACAGGCCCCTACAAGTCACAGCCTAGCAGGCAGCAGGGGCCATGGCCATGGCACCAAAGCCAGTAGCTGTCCCTGCTATGGCATCCTGGCACCACAACTACACTGACCACACATACCCACACACACTCCCAACCCCTACCCCCTGCACACACACACCACACACAGCACACACGCTGTGCAACACACACCATGGGAAGAACGCTGCAGTGTGCCAACTTACGTCATTGCCAGCACAGCATGCACAACAGTGGCCATGAACATGTGCACATGGCACCACTGCGATGGGCCATGACAGTCCCCCAGACCCACATGGCATCCACTGACATCATGACGGGCGAGTGTGTCCCGTGGCATGCCTCCGCCTGCTCATGTGGGCTCAGACAGGCTGGGTCATCATCGCACATGTGTGCCCTGCCCTAACATCCGATCGTTCCATGGGCTATGCGGTGGTGCACTCCCCATGTGGCCATACAGTCAGCAATGTGTGGTCCCCAGGTGCCCCTCCTGGCCCTGTCCTCTGCTGCTGGCCCTGGGCCATGTGGTGGTGATGGTAGCTCCTCAGGGTGTTCAGATGGCAGCATGTAAGGGGCACAGGTATTGTGTGGCACCCACAGATGTTGTGCAGCATGGTACAGGCAGTGAACACTCTGCACGCCATGTCCGGTGCCAGCATCATTGTGCCACCGGTGTGATCCAGGCTGCGGAAAAGCATCTTCAGTAGCCCAGTGGTATGCTCCACAATGTTGAGTGCCCTCCTGTGTTCCATATTGTAGGCCTCCTCCGCAGGGTACTGTGGCACCAGGTAGCATATCAGGAGACATGTTCTCAGTGGGTAGCCAGTGTTGACTGTGGTGGGGAAGGAGAACACTATTAGGACCATTGCAGTGGAACACAGGGGCCATAGTGCAGCGCCGGACATGCTGGCTGCTTACCTAACAGCCATACCCCTTCAGTTGCAATGCCAGATGCTGCTTCAGTTTGCTGTGGTCAAATATGAAGGTATCATGGCATGGCCCTAGAAACTTCGGATCCACATTTGTCAGGATACCTGCAGCATAAGAGATGACCTGGCAGTTGATACTGTCATACCCCTTTAGGTTGCAGTATGCATCCTCATTAATGGACGGTGTCAGGACTGGCACGTGTGTGCAGTCTATGGAGCCCACCATGTTCAGCATGCCATACATATTGTGGAACATCTCCTTTGTTACCCTGATGTCAGCCAGCATTGTGGTGAACCAGATATGTCATGCCCGGTGTCACTCCAAGGCATCGGTCAACTGGTGCAGTGCCCGTGACACAGAGGACTGGCTTACACCCTTCAAATCACCAGTGACCCTTTGGAAGCTGCCAGGGGCATAATACTGAAGGGCACAAAGCACCTTCATCTCCACCAACTTGGCCATGGAGCACCATGTGCATGATTGGACAGCATCCTTGAAGGCCACAAATGTACTGTAGCAAGTCGTGATTGACACTGTATCATTGGAGGCATTCAGTGTGCTACAACGTGTGAGCCTCCAGCCTGGGCCTGAACATGAAGCAATGTCATTACCTTTCGCAGGCATGATGCTCTGCTATGACACACCAATTCTCCAGGGCACGTGTCCCATTACTTCAACACTCCACTCTTGCCAGTATACATGCACCACTGACATGCAGTTCCACTATGTGTTTGGTGCAGGTCAGGCTATGTGGCACACTGGGCTATATGGGCATGCCATGGTCACATGCAGTGGGTGTGTTACCATGAAAGATGCCACAATCACATCAGTGGCATTGGTGAAGGTGTGTGGTGTACTCAGTGGCATGGGTGGCAGGCATGGCCTACCAAGGTGGTTGTACTGTGTGTCAGCCTTCTGTTATCAGGACAACATGTACATGGGTGCCATCCGGGAGGTTACAGAGTGGAGGTAGGTAGGTGTTGCAAGACGGGTGTGCGAATGTGTGTGAGCCACCTGCCATAGGGTCTTGTGCTGACCTGTTGAGCTGTGCTGTGTGTGTTACAGGGGACCAGCAGAATGCCAGCAGGTGTGGTCTTGGAGTTGATGGATCTGGGCCCAGGTGGCATGGGACAAGTGGTTGTGCCCAGGAGACATCTCCCACATGACATGCCCCACTGCTTCTCCCTGCACCAGTCCACAAGGGACATGCTTTACCGTAACAATGACAATGATTTGTGGCCCATTCGTGCACCATCCCAGGTAGGTGTGGCTGCAGGCTGTTGTGTGTGTGGGTATTTGTACACTGTCCACTGGTGGCAACACTGTCACTGATGGCAGCTCCCCCTCTGTGGGTTCTTGTCATTCCAGCATTATCGGGGACCTGAGTGACAGACTGTGGTGGAGGAGTGGCCTTTCACCTGTACCACCCCACCTCAGGAGTCGTCCTCTCCCACCTACACCTACACCTACACCCCCGGGTCGGAGGATTCGGACTAGGTGCCTGCCAGTGGTGGACATGTTGGACTATAGGACATGACCTCTATTAGCTTGTTGTGGCCCCTTGTAACCCCCCCATATTGGCTACTGTGTTTCAATCAGTGATGACATGTGTGTTCACACATGTAGGACATGGGCACTCACCAACCATTGGTGAAATCACACAGGCTTCAAAGAAGCTCCATAAGAAAGATTTTTATTCCAAAATACACGTAAAACTGCATGCTTGATGCATTTTGAATGCAGTCCTTTATCAAATGCTTTTGATAACGGACTGTGTCCAAAATGCGTCAAGCATTCAGTTTTTTGTGTGTTTTGGAATAAAAATATTTCTTATGGAACTTCTTTGGAGCCTGTGTGATGTCTACAATGGTTGGTGAGTGCCCATGTCCCACACGTGTAAACCTCTGATTGGAGTGGAGCACCACCTTACCTAGTGCAGCATTTTATTTGTTTCTAATGACATGTGTGTTGTATTGCACTATTCTGCACCCACTGGCACACCCCATTTGTTTAGTTAACATTGTTGGTTATGCAGCCTCTGTCTGTGTGTGTGTGTCCCTTATTCACCCTGGCACTGTGCTGCATGGGCGTGTGTGTGTGTTTAGGGTTATACTGTGTGGCATAGCATTAGCTGGTGACTGGCATGGACACAGGCCATTGCCATGGGCCTGTCCACACACTGGCAATGCTGCGTACTGGCCCATGCTGTGTCGGGTATGGCATCTCTGTGAGTACTTCATGGTGCAGTGAGCTGGAACATGGGCACTGTTGTACACTGGCGCTGGTGGTTGCCACTGGCACATGGTAGACACATGCAGTGCAGCGACTGGTGTGCCATGCAGCACCCCATACATGTGGTGGGTTGCCTTGTCCTGGTGCCCCATGTCATGCCCTCTTTGTGGAACACTTTACAGTCCTGATGTGATGCACCTTCACATACTGGGTTTACAGCTGCCTCCAGGACATGTAGGCCCTCTGCAGGGTTGCTACGCATCATGCTGATATACACCGCATCATGCATGCACATACGCAGCACAGACAGTCTATGCAGCCAAGCCCCTACATGCCTGCATATCTCCAGGGGTGTGTATGTTCACATCATGGATGTGCATGGCGTAATATGCACTGTTTGTGCATGTTGCATGGTGGGCAGGTGCATGGGTTTCTCGAATATCCCACTGCATGCAGGCCTTGCACTCTGTGCCTAGGCCCACGCAGCATTTATGAGTAGGGACCAATATAAACATAAAAAGTGTAAAGTGAAGTTTATTTTTAAGGTTTCTGCAACTTCGCTTGTACATTTTGTGACAACTATCAGTTACATGTGTAACCCCTACTGCGTAACTTAGTTTAGCAGAGTGTAGTGTTTCCTACATATAATAACCCTCATTGGTGATATCCTGAAGCAGAAATCTAACTTGTCTGGCTTAAATAATTGTCTACGTCAACCATTATGGATTCTATCTCCATTAAAGAGTTTGAAGTTTTATCTCTTTTTTCACCCATTTTGGCCATTGTGTTCCCCCAGCCACCACCCTGATGTTCAGGATGACCATTGATGCACAGTAGCCTTCCTCCAGCTGGGACAGTGGGCAAATACTATAGTTGCCTGAACAGATAACAGCAATGTTTCTTCTGGGTAGGTATGTGCGAAGTCAGGAAACTTAACTATTTGTAGCACTGTACATACATTCTGGATTTCCCATCGCCTGAAGTGACCTTTCTGGTAGTTCTTCACCTGGCAAATTCTTAACGTTGTCCAGTAAGTGATCACATAGTTACATTTCCCCTGCAAAAGTGATGGTGAAATGCCATTATGTGCAGTTATGCCTGGCAAAGTAGCACTTCACCAGTTAAAACTATGCAAAGTCTTTGTTTTTGTTTAAAAAACAAAGCATTTTAAAAGGAATTACTCTCCTCACTCATTGTTAAATAGTGTGCCAAACCACCTTCCACCACCCAGACCCTTTCATGCATGTACCCCAACCCTCCACCTTCTAGTATCCTACAGCACCCCTCCCTAAATGTCTTGGTGAAGTTTTATTTATAACTATATAAATTAATTATAGGCCAAGGCACTGGCCCCTCTCCTCTTCCTCAAGGCACATCAGTGTCAGCCATCCCATTTCCTTACCCCATCCTTGATCCCGGGGTTGAACAGCCATGTCTATAACCCACACCCTACCTACCCATTAGCACCTAAAGTCTTCCCCCAAAACTCCAAAAGTACTGTACAATGAAACAATTGAAAAAAATTGTAAAGAAAAATCATGTGAGGGATTGTTGAGACTACACTTGGATTCTTTTTTTTTCAGCTCTGGTTCCAGTATTATAATAAATTAAACAAAAGTTTTAAATTGGAATAAAACAAAGGCACATTTGAAACTAGAAAATAAAAGTATAGTTAATAACCTGACAAATGGTCAAAATGACAGTACTATTGTTCTTTTCCATTTTCAGTGTTTTGAATTCATTTACTTTATTTTTAGTCCACATGCTGGCACCCAGTCATTTTTAATGTACTGTAAGAAGTGTATTGAGGAATAAAAAAATATAACTACAGAAAAGGGCTTGAATGATTCATGTACTTCCATGATCAAGTTATGATAAAAGACTAGGAAGCTAAGATACCATGTTTTAAGTGTGCTATTTCTGATAGTATTTTCCTGACTGTAATGCAAGAAGTTTCAATTTGAAAATATTAGAAATACATTATGTATTTTTCATCAATATAACTTTTTGGCCTTGACTACAGTATGAGATGGATTGAATATGTTTTATTGAGCTATTTCTTACAAAATGATCCAAATGTAATTTTTGGTTGTATACCAAGGGACTTGCATTTCTGTCCAATGTTCAAAGATAGGACATAAGAGTAACAATGTCCAATTTTCACAATTCTGACTTAGGTATGTCCATTTTTTAAAGTACAGAGACAGCAATTTCTGGACACAAATGTCAGGCCATGTTTTAACTTGGGCTAATATAAACATCTAGCTTTCACAATGTGCATACAACATTAAAATATATCAAACATTTGAAAACAGCACCAGACAGGTGCATTGAAACTTGAGAAATACAATATAACATAGAGGATAGTCAATCAATCAAACAATCAAACTTTATTTAACCAAGCAACAACACCATTGTGCCAGCTCATTTTCAAAGTGGTCCTGGACAAAAACAATACAATACAATACAAAGTCACAATTGCAGAAGCCCGTAAGCAACAGCATAATACAGGTAAAGGTCGATATGAACCAACATAAGTTTAACATAGGGACTCACAGTTACAGTTTGTAATGAGGTCACATAGGAGAGAAGACATGATAATCCAAGGCTAGTTCTACTAAATGGAGGCTAGTACCTTCAAGAAAATAACAAGGAGGGGAAGAAAGATCGTTAGTGTGCTAGGAAGGAGAGTAAAGGATGCAGAAGACCAAGAATAGAGGAGAAAAGCTAGTAAGTGCTGGGTTTCCCTTGAGAGGGATGTGAGTTGGGTGAAATTCAGTTGCGTTAGAATCGAAGAAGGAGCCAGAAGCTAAGGACTCAAGGACGCCTGAAGCAGCTGCACTTTTCCCCTCCGATATTCAGATATTAGAGCTTTGAATGTGAATAGGCTTGGGAGCGAGGAGAGCTTTAGTGAGCTTTGCATAGTGTTCCATAAAGATGGGAGTGAAAAATTTATTGTGGATGAGCCATAAGTAGTATTCACTCTACGTATCTGGAAACAAAGTGTGGTGTAGTGTCTCAAGTCAAAGAATCCATTGGCATGCTTGAAAAAGCTTGAGATGTATGCAGGCAGTTTGTTGGCTAGTGCTCTAAAAAGCCAAAGGAGAGCATTTCTTTTTCTCCTTGTTGAGAGTGAGGGCCATCCTGACTCCTGGTACAGGAGGCAGTGGTGAGTGCAAAGAGGCAGGTTAAAGATGAATCTTAAGGCTCAGCGGTAAAGAGTGTCAAGTTTATTTAGCACTGATGAGGGGCAATGATTGTAGAGGAAGTCAACATAATCCAGTATGGGTAGGAATGTGGATTGTACTAGTCTCTTTCTAGCTTCTATGGTAAGCAGATGTTTAATTTGGTAGAATAAGCCTAACTGCTGTCTTAGCTTTTTTGAGACTTTGTTCAAGTGGCACAGAAAGTTAAGCTTGTTGTCCAGCCAGAACCCTAGATATCTGAAGGTATAAACTGTTTCAAGGGGTTCACCCAAAAGCATTATTATCTTGGTGATGTGTGTAGGTCCAGAGACTGCCTTTGGTGAGAGAATCATGGCTTTAGTCTTTTTGGCATTGAGTAGGAGCTTGTGTTTGATAAGGTTATGTTGAAGAGTGATAAAGTCTCACTGTAAGTCCTCATAGGCCGAGTGCAGTGAAGAATTTGAAGTGTAGAGTACTGTATCATCAGTAAATAAGTGCACATTAGCAGCACATAGATGAGAGTCAAGGTTATTGATACAGACTGCAAATAGGATAGGGCCCAGGATGGAGCCTTGTGGGACTTCTCGTAGAAGAGATTTTTGTGGAGACAGGTCACCTGCAGATTTGACTTGTTGTAACCTATTGGTAAGGTAGCTGGTGAACCAGTTAATGGCAGGATTATCGAGACCAATATTGCTTAGTGAAGTAAGCAAGATGTTGTGATCCACAGTATCAAAGGCCTTACTGAGATCAAGGAAAAGGGCAAACACATGTTCCTTAGAGTCCAGGGCAATTTGCCAGTCAGTGGTTACTTTTGCAAGGGCAGATATTGTGCTATGTTTGGCCCTAAACCCGGACTGTGCAGGGTTTAGTAGTTTCTGCAAATCTAAGTGTTCTTTAATTTGGGTGTTGACAATTTTTTCCAGTAATTTTGAAAGGGTGGATAGTATGGACATAGGCCGATAATTGTTCAGTTCGCTCAGGTCCCCTGACTTGAATAGAGGTATGATGTAGGCAGTTTTCCACGACACCGGTAGCTTACCCTGTTTCAGGGAGGTGTTAAATAAATGGGTGATATAGGCAGTCAAGTAGAAATAGACAAGCTTTAGGAAGAAAGGTTCGATATTGTTTACACCAGCACTCTTTTTAGTGTCCAGTGGCAGAAGAAGGTCCTCTAGATGTTTAAACGTAACTGTATGAAAGCTGAAAGGAGAGGGAGAGGGATATGGTTGGTTAGGATTGAGATTAGCATTAGGGCTAGCCAAGCTGTTCCCTAATGGGCTAAGCTTGTTGATAGGTGAGGTGTCAAAGGCAAGCCCTGCAGTGGAAAAGTGTTCATTGAGCTGCTCTAATATGGCAGCTCTGTCCATGAAAGTAACTCCATTGTACACAATTTTGGCTGGAAGGGAGGAATCAGAATGTTGACCTTCAACCTCTTTAAGGATGTTACAGAATTTGGCTGAGTTGTTTTTGTTGCCTTCTAGTTTTGCCTGGAAATATCTAGCTTTTTTAGACCTAATTTGCTTGGTGCAGGCATTTCTATAGAAGCAAAATGCTAGCCAGTCAGCCTCCATGTGCAATTACCTCACTCTTTCCACCACTAACAAATCTGGACTGTCATGTATGGTATGGGCTGCACGCCCATTGGCTGTAGCCTGCACCAATGGCGGCAGCCCTACCAGACAGTCAGTCGGTGGGCGGGCGGGCGGCAGGCGGGTGGATGCTGCGCCCCGCCGGCGCGGGGGGATCAGGTGAGGGGCTTGGGTGGTGGGGGACACTAGACACCAGGGAGATGTTTGGGGTTGTGATGACATTCTGCCTGGCGATCGGGCTTTACGGTCCACTGACCCACCAGGAGATATTCGGCTGGGGAGGGTTACATTCTGCCCGTGATCGGGCACTGGGGGGTTCATACACGCCTGCCGGCGATCGGGCTGTGGGATATGTGGGGGTTTCATGTAATCTGTGATGCCCGCTGATCGGTGCTGCATTAAAGGCCGTCTCCCATGGCTGCTGCCTGGCAGGGTGGCCAGGAGCAAGTCCTCGGGGATCGGCGCACCTACATGCAAATGGCATGCAAATGGGGCCATAAATAGATGCAAATGGCCTCCCCTGCACCTTGCATAAATTATGGCCCCATTTGCATGTCACCTTTTGAATATCAGAAATTTGAGCATGGCACAATGGTACTTGCACCACCGCAAGTTTAATGCTCAACTCTGGCAACTTGCGGTGTCGCAAGTTCCACTGCACCGTGCGCAAGTGCTGTGGCTTGGGGATGATATTCAAAGGAGTTGCTCAACAGCGCAACTCCTTTGAATATCACCCCGGCCACACCCCAGCGCAACTATTTTGAGCAGCGCAGGGGCTTGCGCCTCAGAATGGCGCAGTTTGAAAATCTGGGCCAGGATTCTTTCTGTTGGGTCTGGTGATTGCAGGTGTTATTGAGTCAGTCCATTCGTGTCACAGAAATCCTTTAGCTTCTTGGAGCTGTTGTCATTCCAGTTTAGGTTGAGATCCGCTATTAGAATACACTTGGCATTAGCTGAGTCAATTAGGCTTTGGAGATGCGGCAAGACGGCCATGCCACCAGAAGGCGATCGATAGCATGCTGCAATAAGAAGTGCTTTTTCAATGGAGAGGGATAATTTTAGTGCCAGACATTCAAATTCCTTAGCTTTCGAAGTACTATCTATGACTGAGACAGTGAATTTGATCTTAACATAAATTACAACCCCTCCTCCTCTAGTCAATCTATCACAATGGTAGGTATTGTATCTCAGTATGTTGATGGAATTGTCTGGGGTTGAGGGCGTGAGCCAGGATTCTGTTATTATAAAGAAATCAGGAGATTCATGCAGAGCCCAAGTCTGTATGATGTCAAGCTTCTTCAGTAAACTACAGACATTTATGTGAAGAAAGCTGATGCCTTTGTACTCTGGGAGGTCCACAGGGGAGTCCAGTGAGGTAGGTGGGCCTGGGTTTAGGTCAATGTTTCCAGAACAGAGTAGGACAAGTAGAAGTAGTTTCTTGAGGTAGTGTCTTAGTTTGCTAAGACATCTCTTGTTGCACTGTCTGGCGTGTGTCAGTTTGGTGGTGGCTATGTTATGGGCATTAACACAATTTGATAGAGATATGGCATAGATGATCATTATGGCCGACAACTTCAGTGGTGTATGCACTTATTCTTTGGTCAATGCCTGGTGTGAGGAAGGGTGCAACCATAAGGAAGTCATCCCTGCTATGTGTTGCCATGGCCTATTAGGAGAGGGTAAAACATGGTAGTCACTGAAGGGGGAGTTTTGGCCATGTTGTAGATTGATAAATGAAATTTTGAGGTGGCGAATGATGAAAGTATGAGGCAGCTATACAGAAGAGTATCCACAAGTGGCATTTTTAGAAGGGAGTTATCTCCTAATACTAATGTCATGCACTAGGTTGACAGGACTAAAAGTATCACTTCTGCAAAAAGGCAGGGATAACTAAGGATGAGGCTAGAAGAAGGGCCGAGGTGAAGCTACCTCTGGCTGGAAGCTGCAACCCTGGACTTAGGATTTGCAAGAAAGTGAGTTGTGCTCACAACAGGGGGAAGTGAACCTTACAGTTTACAATTGTCTTTGGTTTGAAGCAGATTCCTTAGGAAAGTTAATATTCTTCAGGTGGAGGATACTTCTAACTGAAGGGTGAAATAAGGAACTTAGAATTATCAGAAAAGGCAGTCTTTCAATCAACAGAGGGAGGTAGACCTTGCTTTACCTTTGTTACAATTGTTAAGATTTTCAGTGCAGGAAGAGTTTAAACCCACAGGGACTGAATACTGTTTACTGTGTCTGTCCTTGTGCACAGCTGACGTGTTTCGGGGCTGACTGCCTTCAGAGAACAAGTCACCAGGCTGTTTTGGGGCTGGGGAGGTTTACCTGTGTCTGACTTGGATGTTTGGAATTTTCTCTATTTGATTAGCAGGGTATTTTCTTTGCCAAATCATCGTGTAGGGCATCTTGCTGACAGGAACGCACTCATCACAGCGTTAGGTCAGAGCTTTTAGCTGATTGTTTCATGAGGGCACAGTTTAGGCCCAAATCCTTCCCACACTTCACCCCACCCACCCTGGAAATACTTTTATACCTGGGGTTCTGACATCATTTCCTCAAGAGGGCAAAGTGCTTATCACTGTCATATCCTCTCTAGCACACTGCACTGACAACATAAACATACACATTATATAATATATATATTTGTATATGACAAACCAATCACACACACACACAAAAAAACACTAAACAAGGTAGACAGACATGTGGGGAGTAGTGCAATGAAATGGCTGTGGGGCAGCAGTCTTCCAGGACTCTTTCTGGAGGCTGAGATGCTGCCCTGTTTGCAGACAACTATCTGCCCTGAGGAAAGAAGTTGCCCATCTTCAGGTCACACTGGACAGTAGTAAGGGAACCTCCCCCATCCAGGGAGCACCAGAGCCACCACCACTACCTCAGAGGTTGCGAAAAAAGCACAGCAGTTGGACCACAGTGGGCTCAGGGAGGGTAAGGGTGGTGGAACAGAGGCACACCCAGTCAGTTGTTCCACTCCACAATCCATACACCATTCTGGGGAAGCATAGTTACCCTATGGATGCACCCACAGAGGAGACTAAGGAGGTTGTAGACAACTGTCACAAGGGAGACCCTCAGGAAGGAGGCAGAGGGCACCACAGGGAAATGAAGCAGCTCCTGGTGGGGGACTCAGTTATTAGGGGGATAGAACTGGGGGGAGCAGGGAAAACTGAAGTAAGGTGCCAGCCTGGTGCCATGGCTTGGAGGGACAGGAAATGCTTCCTTAGGATCTAGAGAACAGTTGCACGGGAATCTGAGCTGGACATCATTGTCCACCTAGGGACAAATGACTTGGCTCATCATGAGATTAGAGCAGTGTAGAAGGACTTTGTAGAGTTGGGGAGGGGCCTAAGACAAGTAGCACACACAGTATCCTTCTCAGAGGTGCTGCCTGTCAGTGGCATGGGTGAGGCAAGGGTACTTTGCACCATGCAGTTTAATGAATGGTTGAAAAAATGGTGTGGAGCACAGGGGTTTGGCTTCATTGGGGACTGGGGTTCCACCTGGAGGGACACCAGCCTATACTGGCAGGATGGTCTGCCTGAGTCCAGGAAGGGAACAAGTCTTTTGGGCAATCAGTTTAAATGCTTCATTGGCAAGCTTTTAAACTAGTCAAAGGGGGAGGCACTGATAAGCAGCAGGAAAATCCCAGCCTCCCCATACAAAACAGGGTACTAAATGAGAAAAAGACCAAGGTAGAAAGGTCAGTGGGGGATGCTGCTACAGAAGGTAAAGCCAACAAAAAATGGAGAGCAAAGAGTACCAATGCCCGTAGTCTGGGTAACAAGCTCCTGGAATTAGTGGCCTTGATGGAGGAGGAACATCTGATATCGTGGCAGTCACAGAAACATGGTACACACAGAACTATGACTGGACATAAACATACCAAGATACACTATCTACAGGAGGGACAGGGAGGGTAAAAGAGGAGGAGGAGTAGCTTTTTACATGAGGGAAGGAATCACAGCAACAGAACAAAAAGGGTAAACAGGGAGGAAAGAAGCACTGTGGGTCAATTTGGAGGCAGGCAATGGCACCACAATCCACACAGGGATTGTATACAGACTCTCTCAGGGGGAGGAAATGGACAATGAAATGATAGAAAGTATACTTAGAATGGCAGATAAAGGGGAGATATTGCTGATGGGTGATCTGAATATGCCAGATGTTAACTGGAATGCAGTTGCAGCAGCCACTTCTAAGAGTGGAGTTATTCTAGATGCCCTACAGGAGGCATGCCTTAGACAATTAGACAACTAGTATTGGAGCCCACTCAAGAGGGAGCAATCTTAGACCTGGTTCTCTCAAATGGAGATGGAGAGAGGATCACAGATGTAGAAGTGGGTAGCCATCTGGGAACTAATGACCATTGAACAGCATGGTGCAAAATAAACACAGCAATAGAGTCAAGCCACACAAAGGCAAAAGTACTGGACTTCAGGAGGGCCGACTTTGCAAAAATGGGTGAGTGCCTAAGGAATGCACTAGCAAATGGGCAGGAAGGAGGGGTGGAAGAACAATGGGGAATAATAAAAACTGCCATCACAGAGGTAACAAGCCTTTGAGTGAAGCAAATAAACAAAACAAAACAATGTAAGAAACCACTATGGTTCTCAAAGGAGGTGGCAGTGAAGGTTCAAGAGAAAAAGAAAGCATTCAGAAAGTACAAGGAATCACAGAAGGAGCAGGACAGAGAATTGTATCAGTTAAAGCAAAAGGAAGCTGGAAAGGCAGTCAGAACAGCACAGGCCTGAACTGAGGAAAAGATAGCCAATTCAGTTAAGAAGGGGATAAAACCTTTTTTAGTTACATCAGGGAGCAAAGGAAGACTAAGGGAGGGACAGTGAGGCTTAATAAAGGGGAGAGGGGTGGGCAGAGGGTGACGGTGAAAAGGCAGAGATACTAAACAAATATTTTTGCTCAGTATTTACAAATGAAGAGGGGGAGGTACCTAAAACAAACAGTAGAAACACTCTGGATACAGAAGTTGATACCAGCCCATTCACAGAAGAAAGGGTTCTGAAAGAACTCTAAACTGAAGGTGGACAAAGCAATGGGCCTGATGGGATTCATCCCAGAATTCTAAAAGAACTAAGGGTAGAACTAGTGACACCACTGACTACCCTCTTTAACAAATCATGGGAGGATGGGGTGGTACGGAGGACTGGAAGAGGGCAGATGTGATTCCCTCACAAAGGTGGGAGCAGGGCAGAAGCAGGAAACTACAGACCTGTTAGTTTAACCACAGTGATAGGGAAAATGATGGAATCACTTGAAGGAAAGAATTGTTGAGTACCTAGAGGCCAGAGGGACACAGGACCCAAGGCATGGATTCACAGTGGGAAGGTCATGCCAGAGGAATCTAATAGATTTCTTTGACTGGGTGACCAAAGTAGTAGATCAGGGAGGGCTGTGGACATGGCCTACCTAGACTTTAGCAAGGCATTTGACTCAGTCCCACACAAAAGATTAATATACAAGTTAGCCAGCCTGGGAGTGAGTCCCAAGCTGATAGTCTGGGTAAAGAACTGGCTAGAGAATAGGACACAGAAGTTAATAGTAAATGGAGTCCACTCTGAAGAAAGGAGGTTACTAGTGGGTACCGCAGGGTTCAGTATTAGACCAGCCCTCTTCAATGTCTTTATAAGTGACATTGCAGAGGACTGGAAGGAAGCGTTGTCTCTTGCAGATGACACAAGATCTGCAACAGAGTTGATGCACAAGGTGGGTGGAAAGGATGAGAAGGGACTTAGCAAGGTTAGAGGAATGGTCAAATGTATGGCAGCTTAGATTCAATGCTAAGAAGTGCAAGGTAATGCACCTGGGAAACAAAAACCCAGGGGAAGAGTACACAATGGGGGGTGAGATAGTAACAACAACGAAAATGGAAAGAGACTTGGGGTTAGTCATATCAGATGACTTAAAGGTGGGCAAGCAATGTGAGAGGGCAGTAAGAAGGGCTGGGGGATACTGGGATGCATAGGAAGAGGCATCACCAGTAGAAAACAGAAGTTGTTATCCCTCTGTACAGACAGCTGGTGAGACCCCATCTGGAGTACTGCATGCAGTTCTGGAGACCCAATCTCCGCAAGGACATAGACAAGATGGAAGCTGTCCAGAGGTGGGCAACTAAAATGGTGCAGGGTCTGCACCAGAAGACATATGAAGAGAGACTAAAGGAGCTTAATATGTATAGCCTCGAGGAAAGGAGGGAGAGGGGGGACATGATAGAAACTTTTAAGTACCTCAAGGGAAGCAACAAAGTCCAAGAGGGTAGCATCTTTCAAAAAAAGGGGTGTGAAAGAACAAGGGGGCACAATTTGTAAATAGAGGGGAGGCGGCTCAGAGGTAATGTAAGGAAGTATTTTTTTACAGAGTGTATAGTGGATGCATGGGACAGCCTTCCGGAAGAGGTTGTGGAGTCAAAAACAGTGGTTGAATTCAAGCATGCATGGGACAGTCATAAGGCAATTCTAGGGGGTTGGGGTAGAAAGAAGTAAGCTGCTGGTTAGCTAGGATCTGCAGCTTATCCATTAGGTAGGGAAATGGGCAGACTGGGTGGGCCAAGCGGTCCTTATCTGCTGTCAAATTCTATGTTTCTATGTGGTGAGTGGCACTTGGTCCAATAGGCAATTAGAGCACAGGCCTAGCTCTCAATGGAAAAGCATTTAATAGAGGCCTGGGGCAGGGCAGGTGGTGTGGGAAGAAAATTCAGAGCAATCTTGGTAGGGATCAAGTCAGAAACAAGTCCAAAAGGCCTCAGAAACAAAGTTCCCAGGTTGGCCAATCACAGGCGAAGCCGTAACAGCGGCAGCCAATAGGTGGTGATTCCTGAAGTGACTTTCCAATTGGGGCTCCACAGCTAATCCTGGAGGCTGAGAGCAGGCTTACCCAGCTTTGAGGTCTTCTAGGCGGGCTGGTGGGGGGCGCATAGCCGGCTGGCTTCTCCAGTGCATGAGTGCTCATGCACAACAAGGATATTTTTCACTTGAGAGGTTTCCATAGTAACTGGCAACCTTGAGAGAGCAGCTCAAGAGCTCTCATAAGCACAGAAACCTCAAGAGTTAAAAATATCCTTGTTGTGTATGAGCGCTTATATACTGTCTTTTATAGTGTATGGGCACTCTTACATTACAGTCTTGTCCTTACTTTTTGACTTTTTCTGCACTGCTCACTTACCCAGCCAACTGTCACCACCGCAGCCATTCCCTGAAGATCAGGGATGGGGGGGGATGTTACAGGAATGGGCATGCACAAACTTGCTCCAAGTTGTTGTGCTACAGTAGGTACATAGCTAGTGCAGCACTACTGCTATGAGACACTGCAGCACAACAACATTATTCGAGGGATGGATTTCCATTCTTAACAACATTCTGCATACACTATAAATGACTAAATCAACAAGTGTTCTGCTGTTTGACTCATATGGAGCATGTGTACTTTTTATAAATGTAAAAATCAATCAAGTAATAAATAGTCAAAATATACTGTAATATAGTGTACAGTCTAGCCATACCAGGGCAGCTCTTGACATAAATACACATGATGTCCATGTCAGGGACTTCTGAATTCTCTGTTGTGGAACTGCTCAGGTAAGTGCCATCTTGCTAAACCTATCTCTTACTTTAGACATATTTCTGAAGGTTTTGATGGTCACTAAAGTGGTCCTGCTGTTCCATTTTATTTTTAACTCCTGGTCAAAATGACTGAGAAAGTTATTCACTTTCAACAAAAGTAGTGTATACAAGTGTATAATAAACTCCCTTCACTTTAATGGTCTTCAAGCCAGGTTTATTACCCCAAACTACCCTTTTAGGGATTAACAACCTGGCAGCTGTTGCTTGAGATACAACCACATTATTTGAAACTGTTTTCTGGCTTTATCTATGACTTTTAGTCTACAGTAGGTGACCAAAAGTTATTACTTTGTAAGTTGTTTTTGCTGGACTTTAGTGATGTAGAAGGCATCTGACTATCTTGGGTAAAGGTTGAACAACAGAGTGCTAAAATCCATGTGTAAACTAATGGAAGGAATAGCTCACTTCTATCTGAATTGTTTCAGTTTGTAAACTGGTAACTATTTCACCCAACAGTTTATGTGGAAAGTTTTTAGTTGTTTAATCTTGGGGCCTCTTTTTTGTTCATTTTTCACAAATTATGCAACTACTGTCTAGCGCTGTGTGCATTTTAGCAGAATGGAATTCTGCAAAATTTTAAACAATTCGACTTATTCTGAGGAATTTAATCAGAATCAGAATTATTAGAATTCAACCACAGAAAGGTTACAGGTATTGCTAGAGATGTATGAGTCTTTGAAGACAGGCTCAGTGCTGTTTTACACACACACACACACACACACACACACGCTTACATGCACGTACCCACACACATACACACACACACACAAAATGCAGACTGGAGACTAGAGAATGCCAGATTTATAACATAATAAGAACTGAGTGACTTTTTTCTTTCAGTAATCTGATGATGACTTTTTTCAGTGCTGCAGTGTTTAAGTGCTGCACTTCTGTTGCTCATTGTTCTGTTGAACCCTTTTTTGTATTAAATAAATATACTCATTTAGTTCAATATGAAACAGAACAGCTCTGGCAGTGGACATGGGTGTGGGACAGGGCTGTTGTGCTTTCATAAAATGCAGTCAGCGGAGCAGCAGCATCTGTTGTGCGTGTTGCTCGGTACTCTGTGATTCAGAAGCTGGCAGCAACTCCTGGAATAACAATGGCTTGTGTATTGCCATCTGAGGGTGGGGGTAGGAAAGTCATGGGTGATGGGAATGTGACTATGCAGCCTTGCTGCTTAGTGAAAGAAAACATCTCCTGATGTTGCAGCAGTGTTAATGATGTCACAGTCACAAGGAGGGCCATCAGTACTGGAGGAATCCCAGGACACCGTGGAGTCTAAGACACTGAAGAAAGCAGTGCAGGAGTCTCAGTGAGAGGTGACAGACAATGAGGAGGAGGCACGGGGTGGTAGATGAAGGAGAGGAGGAGTATGATTCTCAAAAATATTTCTGAACAAAGAAGATTGTGGGATCAGGAATATGAATAATGAGGAAATGCTTGACAGAGAAGTAAAGCAAGGGGAGATGGAGAATACTGATGCTGGCAGCAAAGAGTTTTGTTCAGATGCAGATGATCTAGAGCTATTTGTTTATTAGGAGCTGGAGAGAGAAGCTTGCATATCAGTTTATCAATAGGAAATTCAATTGTTCTGAATCAAGCAATGTCAAAGTTGAGAAGCCGGAGGGTAAGAAAAGGTAGCAATGATCAAGGAATAGTACTGTTTGGACTTTTTAAGTTCTGGCAGAACAGAATGGTGTGGAATTTCAGAAAATTCTGCCTAATTCTACAGAATTCTGTAGGAAGTGAAATTCCAAAAATTTGTAGAGTAGAATGATTTTCATGAAGAAGTAATTCATAGTTTACATAAAGTGCAGATTAGTTTTTCAGAATCCATGGATATTTATTCTGCAGTTTACATGACCCACAGAAAGTTATACTACAGTTTACATAGAGATGCTTATCAGAGTTCCACAGAGTAGAAAATGAAATTAGGAAAACAATTTCAGTAGCGGAAATGCCATTCTGCACAAATTCTGCCTGAAATATTCAACATTTCTCACAGCTCTACTAACAATCCATATGTAACACATTTTGTAAAAAAAAGAGTATGGTCAATGCACAGAAAATGTAAAGGAACTGTAATTGGAAAGGAAGTAGTGGATGTTTTGGTGGTCCTAATGCTGATATAGTTACAGGCACAGACCCAGTCATGCCTCATCTCAATGTTCAAGCAGCAAGAAAGCAGCAATTGTCCTAAATATCCACAGTGTTGGATTTTTTTTTGTTCAAGATCAAAAGATGAAAGTTTTGCCATATGTCAGATCTGCAAACCTAGCATCAGCTGCAGGAAAAAGCTGTCTCGCATCTCTGCACACAAGGTCAGTAGAGTCACATAAAAACAAACCTCTGGTTAAGTGGCAACAGCACCAAAGGGATGCCAAATTAATTTGAATAGATCTGTTTTAGGCCGTAGTGGAGGGGTGGATGAAAAAGCAGGGGTCCATGAAACTGATACTAGTGCAGTAGCACTACCAACACCAACTCCTCATCTATCCGTGTGTCACAAGTACTCCTACCATTAAAAGCACTACATTCTACAGCTAGCTATTTTTCCAAATTTAAATAATTAACATACCTACCCCTTGCAATAAGAATATGCCCCAGTCCCCAGGCAGAGCATCTTTCCAGTCTGTACATCCATCCTTAGTCAAACCTAAAAACATAGTCACTTTGCAAATATAGTAAAAACCACCATAACCATCAAATATTCAAGAACCTGAATGTGTGTTTAGCACAAATGCTGGCAGTGGACATGATTCCCTACTCCTTTATTGAAGAAGCAGAGTTTTGATGTTGAATAAGTAACACTGTTACCAAATGGAATATTCCATCCAGAACCAGATTTTCAACAACGGTTGTTCCAGAATTATACCTGGTCCTTAAATATTTTGTCTGTCATAGTCTTGGTTATTGTGCTGTAGATGCTATTCGCCTTCCTACAGTACCAATATGTGAAGCAGTGGGTCCAGGACAGCCTTTTTAAGTATGTGTATTAAGCACACTTAGCACATTTTTCTAATGTTAGTATGAAGCCCTGTCAGTCTCCTTCACACTTTAGCCACCTTCTCCCTTGCAGCTGTGTGGCATCATGTCACCTCAGCATGATATAGAAACATAGACTTTGATGGCAGATATGAACCACTTGACCCACCCAGTCTGCCCATTTCCCTACCTATTAGATAAGCTTCACATCCTAGTTAACCAACAGCCTACTTCTTCCTACCCCCGCTAGGATTGTCTTATGTCTTATGACATGTAAGAATTCTATGTAGCATAATGCCACTGACATCTTGTCTAAGCTAAGCAACCAAATTGAGAAGTGGCTTATCTGGTATCACCTGAAATCAGAGTTCATCACCGGTAAAAATTATAGGAATGTGGTTAATACAATTAAGGATGGTTCATTGTACCATGTTCTATGATTTGTCCACTGCTGTAATTTACCAAATATAAACTATGTAAGTAGATTCCATGTTGGTCTCTGTCAGCTTCCAGTGTGGACAACTTAGCAACTCCAAAAAGGCAGAAACCAGCTTAAAAATCTCCAGATTAAAAATGGAATTCCACAGCACTGACTAAAGCAGCAGGATGCTGCATGTTGGAATTGTACTTTTTACAGTGGAAGGTAGCCTAAACTTGTGACTTACTGCAGTACCTTATTAATGTAAGTATTACCTTAGTGAGTTTAGGGAGGCAGCTTCTGGGTTTTCAGTTGTCTGTAATTGGAGTGGTAACAAGGTGGGAATACTGTTTTGCATTACGTTAATGTGGAACCATGAGTTCTGAGGCAAGACAAAAGTTTAGAATGGCTATGTCTGTGTCTGATTGAATGGCTATTTGAGCAGTACAAAGCACTGGCAAACTTCACAATGCTACACAGACATTGTGACACAGCATCCCTCTCCCTGCTACTAAATCAATGGTGAATGAGGACAGTCAAATCCAATTAAAATCCTGTAGCTGTTGCATGTTAGCCACATGGTTAGTACTGCAAAACTGGGATCACATCACTACCCCTCTTACAATAATTGAGTACATAACAACTACTCTTTCAGTTAAAAAATATTTTATTCAACTGCAAGCAGGGCCTAAAGAAGTACTTACAAAGTGCAGTGGTCACAGGATTTGTTGCTTACCTGTGTTTACCTGTGACCACTGTATTTTGTAAGTCCCATTTTAAGCATTACTTGTAATTGAATACATATGTTTTAACAGTAAGCTAAGCTGTTGTGTATTAAATTATTATAAGAGGGGTAGTGGTCTGAACCCAATTTTTGGTATGTTTGTAAGGGGGGTAATGGTGTGACCCTGGTTTTTGGGTACATGCGTGTGGGTCTGGAACCCCACACTGAGTCTGAGCTTCTGCTTTTTGCGTGCTTGCAGTATAGTTTCTTTACAGCTCTACTCGAGACAACACCAGCCCTCCTTTTTATCAATGACCTCAGCAGAAGGTGCTAGTGGTCATATGTTGATTGTATCTTATATTGATTCACTTTTTTCAGGAAGGGGATCAGAACCAGTTATCGTTAAATGTCCAATCTCAATCAGCCAGTACCCCATGAGTAACCCAGAAGAGTAGAACATGAAGGACTCTTTCCTAAAGCTAAAATAACTTACCTTGAAAGCTTGTAAATTGTATTGGGAGAATGTGCCACTGGATACCTACCAGAAAATTGACTGGGTCCTGATAGGGTTAAAAATTACAATCCAGCTGACTTTACACAGAGAGAAAATATTATGAATAAGTGGCAGAAATCTCTGCTCAGTGCATCTGTAGTGCTGAGGAGATTATGGGAAATAGTCTCATAAGATGCAGTAGTGTAGCAATTTAAAAACTGCATTGACTAGTCTGATTATAGACAGATACTAAATGAGACTGTTAAAAGACATAACAAGAAAATCTCCACCATTATACAACATACATTTAACAGACATTAAGCAGATTTTGAAGATAGCAGAATCTTTTGTTGGGGAATGAGAACTAAGAATGATAAACAGAGAAGCCAATTTAGAAAAATCATACTGATACTGCCACTACTAGCAGTTCTGAAACCAAAAGTGGTTCTGTTTCTTCAGTCTCTTTTTTTCAGATAAGCATCAAGGAAAATTGAGGAGATGGAGGTAGAGTCAGCAAATTCAATTACAGTCATGCCGAAACCCATGATTTCTATCCCAGAGAGAAGCAAGAAGAACACGCACACAAGAATGGGAGTCAGAAGACAAAGAAGGAGACCTTGGCATAGAGGAACAGAGCCAGGAACAGAGGACTTGATCACACAAAGAGAGGAATTACCAGCCCAGGTGTAACTGATGGAACCACTAGAAGCTGTGACTACATCTTAGCATGGTTAACCTTCATCACACAACAGTATACTTGAAACAGAAGAGCAGTGACTACTGGTAAGTGTAAATGTTGACTATCTGAAGGTGGATTGCCCAATATGTGCCACAATATACACATTGCAAAAAGCGCATAAATGCTTTGAGTGGCCACCCATCCACCCTATTGTAATAAATATTGGCTCCGTGATGTAACCACTTGCTAAGTATGTGGATGGCAGTACTAAGTGACTTTCAGCAAGATACCCCTCATATTTGAGGGAAGCTAGTGACTTCTTATGTGTTTTGAGAAATGAGTAGACTGAGAAACAATGGCTCCTTATGACTCTGGATGAAGTATCCTTATATACCAACATCCCTCATGAGAATGGCCTAAGATAATTAAAGAAGGGTTTAAAAAGTGGTGCCTTGATGACTGATGCCCAGGTTAAATCCACCACATTAATGTATTAAAATATAAAGTTTTTACCTTCTTAGTAGAAGTGGGCAATTTTAGAAAATTCTGAATTTGTAGAATTTTCATGAAATTCTGCAAATTGTCCTGAAATGTGAAAAGTTTTGGAATTTTCTGAAATTCTTTAGTTGGTCATACCTTGATCCATGTTAGTGTTAGGGGTCTTGAATTTGGCATGCATGTTGTCTGGTACAGGCCCCACAAGTTTGACAAGTTTTATAACATTGGGATGAAGGGTGAGGAGGTTATAGGGGCTCACATTCTAGCAATTTAATATTCATGTGAACACGTCTGAAAATATTTCTATTTTTACAACTTAGCTCTCTTTGGAGCTACAGAATTGAAAACTTAAATATATACTTTCTTGGAAGATTCATATAAACTGTTAAATAGAGATTATAAGGTTTAGCTATGCCCTGCCTCCTGACACAATTTCCGGTGGGTGACTTCTGAAGCCGGGTCATCAACATGGAAACATGATGTTCTGATATTGGACCATGGTGACAGCCATAAAGTCTAATGTTTAGGCTCAATGAACCTAACAACATTGGTGATTTTCTGTTCTCTCGCTTTAAATGTATAGGGTCTTAACATTCAGCAGTTTACGCAATTCTGAAATGTAATTTTAAAATTTCTGAATTTTCAGAGGGTTATGACTCAGTTGCCTTTAAAGCAAGAGATCTAAAACTTGTCACATATATGTATGAGCATGGGTAATGTCACCATACCAAATTTGGTACAATTTGCTCAAATGCTTTTAGTTTATATAGATGTTAACTGTAATTTTTAAATTTCTGAATGTTTGGAGGCATATAACTCAGTCACTTTAAAAGAAAGTGATCAGACCCTTGGTAAACTTCTGTATGGACACTAGGACAGCCATCATACCAAATTTGTGCAGGTTGTACAGACACTTTTAAAAATAGTTGGAAATAACTGAAATCCCAATTTTGGTAAAATGTTGCAAAATATTTTCAGACATTTCACAAAATTTCATGGAAGCGAAATCAGCATTTCACCGCAATTTCGCTGTTAGAAAGTACATTTCACCTATCCCTACTACGTAGGTGAATACTACTTAAAAATGAAAGGCACTGCTATGGGGGCAGTGTTTGCTCCATATTATATGAGCAACTATCTCATGAGTATGGGGACTGCAGTATACATGACCCAGAGCCGAATGCATATCTACAATACATGGACACGTAAAAAAAATATATATATATATATATATGAAACCCCCCCTGTTACCAGGGGTTACTAGAATCCCAGTAAGACCTAGTGGTAGGCAGGGAAGGCAGCTTGTGAAACTCCAGTTAAATGGATTTCACACTGTCTCACTCTGTTCTCAGTCTCAGCTGAGACTGAGGGATGACATCACCATAGAACTATCGCAGCTGCATGAGCCACATTGGAATCTGCAGTTGAGAGTCAGGTTAGAATGTTGGGAGTTTTTGAACAGTGAGCAGCAGTTGTGTGTGAGCAGTCTTGAAGAGAGGAGCACAGCAGTCTGTGCACAGGCTCTTGGAGCCTAAAGCTCTGATATAGAGCTACTTTAATGGAAAGGTGTGTGTTTCTGCCAAAAGAGGAACACAGTAAGCTGTTCGTGAAGTGGTGGAGACCACTGTTACTGGTCTCTGTGCCCCATACCCAAGGGGATGGGTGGTAAAAGGTTTGCCTTTTATTCCAGGGGCAACTTCCTGGTTCCGGCTAGGGAAGAAGCTGCCTTATTTTTTTAAGTTGTGCTGCGGCACCAGAAGCTGTCAAGAATCGCCTGTGGGGCACCTGCAACCAAAGAGTGAGTTCTACTCTTACATGGGGCCTATGTTTCACCTGAACTGTTGTAAAGTGGGGATTGGACTGCTTAATCAGTGGGATGCCTAGAGGAATAGGCTAAGCCAAAGTAAAAGTATGTTCAAGTCCAGCACAAGGGGAAAGCCAAGACATGTAGAGGAAATGTGCTATGCATTTACCCTTTAATCTACACTGCCAAGCTTTTCAGAAAGAGATGTTTAAGTATGTTCGAGTCTAGTACAAGGGGAAGCCAAGACATGTAGAGGAAATGTGCTGTGCATTTACCCTTTAATCTTTCATTGCCAAGCTTTTCAGAAAGAGTTGTTTAATGTCCAGAGAAATGGCTGGGTATGGATTGTGGAAGCTAGAGATGGGAAACACCCCATCTTTAGTAACCAGGTTCACCTCTACGGATTTGCTCTGTGGCCCTTTTACTTTGCCTCAGGCACTTGCCAGCACTGAGGGAAGTACCCAGACATGGGATTGAAAGGAAATTTCCCTTAAAGAGTTGAAGGCTCTAAGGTGGTTTAGGGAGCCACCATGAAAATGTGTCCATGTTGCATGGAAGGTGTTCAAGTGGCCAGCAGGGGAGCCAACCCAGGAAAACCCCAATAGTGTACAAGTCGGGCTGTGTACCCAAAGCAGCGTGCAAGTCCAGGCTGTGTGCCTAGTGGGTCCAGAGCCTGAGGGCTGAAGTGTTGAGGAAATGTTCTGTTTCTCTTATCTGCATTACCAGGAATGTAGCCTGTGGGGTCCGTCTATGCTTTGTTTGTTCAGTTGGATGTGAATAAAAGCCACACTTTAGAATCCCATTCCTGGTATTGGACATTATAGTTATTGCTTCCTGTGTTTGTATTTACTTGGGTGCCCCTGTGCAGAGTAGCCAAACCTAGCCCTTGTGCCGAGTAACCTAGTCCTCCCCGAACCCAGTCCCCACCTGGTACTGCTGTCAGCTTCAACAGCATACCATCTGTCATTTGCAAAAAGGCAGGGTGAGGGGTTTCATATATATATATATATATATATATATATATATATATATATATATATACATACATATTATGTTTTTATGATTTGGAAAGTGCAGCTATATTAACTAGTACAGTATTTAGAAGCATGACAACCTCAGGTTTTCATTAAACTGGCACGAGAGTGAACTCCATTTCTTAGACATCAAAGTGAGCAAAATGAATGATAATGGCCTTAGTACAGACCTGTTTAGCTGATTAACAGATCATAATACCTTGCTCCAATTTGAATTCTGACACCCTGCCCACACAGTAGTTAACGTGCTGACTAGCCAGTTCCTGAGGGTGAAAAGAATATGTGACTCAGAAGTAAAATATGAGCAGAGGACTGCAGAAATGGTTTAAAGATTTACACATAGGGGTTACTCCATGGATGGTGTTATGAGGGAGAAACAAATGGCAGATCTTAAAAGCCACCATATGTTGTTGGGTATCAGCCAGCAGCCAACAGCCATAGGCAGTAGCAATAGCCAAAGTAAGCAAAATATTAAGATAGTACCTATGAAGGCTTTGGAAATTGTTCTTAGAGAAGCCCTCAAGTTTAACGCAAGTATAGATATTCCACTTATTAATTTTGTCACAACTTTTTCCACTGAAGCAGGACACTTCAAGGTTGCAAGGAGGAGGCAGGGAATTATAGACCTGTCTGCCTCACATCAGTGGTGGGCAAGGTGATGGAGGTGCTAATAAAGGAAAGAGTGATAAAATACTTAATGGACAACAAACTATTAGATAAAAAGCAACATGGATTCACTAATGGAAGATCTTGCCAAATAAATCGGATGGAATTTTTTGATGGGGTAACAAAGGTGGTTGATCAAGGAGGGGCAGTTGATGTTGCCTACCTGGACTTCAGTAAGGCCTTTGACTCTGTCCCTCACTGCAGGCTATTAAATAAGACAGATAGCCTGGGGGTGGTACAGAAAATAACCAGATGGATGGAAAATTGGCTGAAGGATAAAAGTCAGAGGATGGTGGTAAAAGGTGTACATTCTGAGGCAAGGAAGGTTATGAGCAGGGTACCTCAAGGGTCTGTACTAGGACCAATCCTTTTTAACATATATATTAGTGATATATCAGAGGGAACTGAAGTGAAAATGTGTCTGTTTGCAGATGATACAAAGTTATGGAATAGAGTCAACACTGAAGGAGGGGCTAATGCCATGAGGATGGATTTGAGCACACTAGAAAAATGGTTAGAAACATGGCAGCTGAAGTTCAATACAAAGAAGTGCACGGTGATGCATGTAGGGCATACAAGTCAATTGGCCAAGTATTCACTGGGGGGAGAGCAGATAAAGCAAACAGAACAGGAAAGAGATCTGGGGATTATAATATCAAACAACCTTAGGGTAAGTGACCAATGCAGTAAGGCAGTTGGCAAACCTAATAGAATGATGGCATGCATAGGAAGGGACATAACTGTTAGGAAGAGGGAGGTGCTGATGCCTTTATATAAGACCATGGTTAGACCACACCTAGAGTATGGGGTACAGTTCTGGAGGCCTCATTAGAGAAAGGACAGAGATGTAATAGAAAAGGTTCAGAGAAGGGCAACAAAGATGGTGCAGGGTATGCAAGGAAACCATGTGAGATAAGACTGAAATAATTAAATTTGTATCTGCAGGAGTTTAGAAGAGAGATAAAGGAGACATGCTAGAGACATTCAAGTACATAAAGAGGATAAATAAAGTGGGGAAGGAAGTCTATTTAAAAGGAAAGTTGGAGTTAAAACAAGAGGTCATATTTTAAGAGTGGAAAGAGGAAGATTTAAAGGTAATGTGGGGGGGTGTTATTTTCACTGAGAGGATGGTTGAACCTTGAAACAGATTACCTGAGGAGGTGATAGGTGTTGAAATGGTGGAGGGATTCAAGAGAGCATGGAAGAGACATATGGGGTTGGTTACTGGACAGTGGATAGGTTCATTGACATGTATGGGTGGGGAGATGGGTAGACTGGATGGGCCAGGAAGGTCCTTTTCTGCTGACACATTACTATGATACTATTATACTTAAGAAAATTGTGGGAAAACATTGAGGAATCATTTGTGCAATCCAGTTCTGGGGCCTATTGTACCAGAGAGACCACAGGTGGTGTATAAAAGAGGACCAAATATTCAGGATAAGGTGGTGCACAGCTTACAATCTAACATTCAAAAAGACAGAGGTACTTGGTTTCCACTTATCCCAGTGGGATGCAGATATTGTGGAAAATGCAAGGTTCACCTATCAGTGCTTAATCAGAAGTGGCTTAATGGCAATGGAGGAAAAAGACAATTTGAGATTAGACAGTTTGTCAATTCTGATTCCTGTGATGTTATATTTGGCAATGCATACTTGTAAGGTGCTGTATGTGGGTAAAACCACAAGAGCCTTTAAGAGAAGAGTGGGTGAGCAACTGAGGGATATAGAAAAGGGTGTTGAAACTAATGCACTCACAATGCATGTCAAATTGTAAGACAGGGTTATTTTTTAAGTTCCTGGATATAGAGAAAATAGGGGACATCCAAGAAGTGGGGATTTTGAGAAAAAAATGCTTAGAAAAGAAGGATTATGGATCTTTATGGTGAGGGCAAGAAAGAAACTAAAGGGTCTAAATGAAAGAGTTGATTAGTACCCACACCATATTTCATCAAATTGAAGCCACATCTTCTATTAGATTCATTTGTTTCGAGCCATGGCTTCAATTCAATTAATCAATCAGTCAAAATCTTTATTTATCCAGGTGAACATCATTGATGGACCTGGTTAGGATAGACTGATGCATATGTATTTATATGACCAGACAGAGGTGGCTACACTTTAAGGACAGCTTCTATTAGAAAGTGTTCAGCCACCACTTGGAAGACAATACAGTGATTGACCAGCTGTGCAGTCCTGCCAGGTGTTTTCAGCTGATCACTGTCAGTTCATCTGTTTGCCATTACTGTTTCCAATTAGTTTTCACTGAATGAATGTTGGTTTGGGACACATTATGTTGTCATTATAGATCGAGGGAGCACTCCCTGCCAAACAGAACTCTCCTATCCCTCGCTTGAGGCACTCTTATTCTGTGAAGAGCATCTCATGTGCAGATGCCCTGGAAATAGGCACATTCTGGGAAGTTTTTTTTTATTTTAAATATATTATTGATTGCTCTTGACCAATAATATATTAATACATCCCCCATCACCACTAGTTGCTGAAAACAAGTGGTTTCACTTGCCATCAGCTTGAGCCAGAACAGCTCAGCTTCGCTGTTCTCGCTCAGCTGAAGGCATGTGAAACCACTCATTTTCAGCAACAAGTGGCTCCAGGGGATGCATTAACACATACATTTCACCCACAATCAAATTTGTCCTAAAAACAAAAAGTACTATAATTGCTGCTGTACTTTGAGGCTGTACAAAATTATTACAGCCAGCTGATATTTAGCTGGAATGCCCCATTCAAAGCCATATCTAGAGTGGCTGGCAACAGAGGAACGTGAGGGAACTGCTTCTGGAAACCCACAAGCACTATTAAGGTTGAAGATGGTAAAGTGGATTAAAGAGGTCTACACTGCTCTTACATGAGATAACATCATCCATTCCTTTCAAGTCTGTGAAATAAAAAGCACAAGCTTGGATGTCAGACATTGCACAAGACCTGAAGGCATAGCCTATGAAGCTCGTAAGCACATAGCCTCCCATCTGAACACCCTTGCTGTTGGTATGTATTCACTATTAACAGTATGTAAGCAAAAAAAAAATGACACTAAACATAGCATTATTGTTTTCGGGTGATTCACAGGAGGGTACAGCAGAAATGGAGATTGACATCATTGCTGATACTGATAGTGTCTATGATACTGATGCTGACCTAGACAATGAAGATGAGCTGGACTAGAAAACAATCTTTTTTTCCAAAATTAATAATGTTTTCTGTTTATTTTTTTAAATATCAGTTAAAATAAAGGTTCTGCATAATACATTTTGTGTGTTTCTCTTGGTACTCGATATGTGCTCTTCAGTAGACACCAAAGGTGTTGGCATATTTTACTGAAATTAAACTGTAGCTTAAAAACTGGGCAGCTTCAATTAACCTCATTTAATCTTGATGCAGCTTCTATTTGGGGGACAGCATCAATGTGATAAAATACGGTATTTATGACATGTTTCCGTTTATATTTTATAGTGCCAGCTGACATATTTTTACATCTTTAGATTTGTGCTAAGAAAGCTCCTGCTTGTCCTGGTGTCATGTCAGCTCATCGCAAATATTTTATCGAAAAGATATCATCGAAAACACTACACCACAATTTATAGCAGCACGTGATACATCTGATCACATGCGACATTCAATCGCAAAAATCATCCTAATGTAATGATCCAGACAATGTATATTAAGCACAACAGAAATAAAGGAAAGTTTCCAGCACCGTCTGATGTGCCCAGGCAATTATTTTTTTGCTGTGAAGCTCCAGGAAGGAAGATTGAGAAAAAAAAAATGTGGGACATCTGTATTGATTATTTTACTTTTGTTCCCTTCAGGTGTATTATGTAAGCAATAACACATGACGAGGTGTGGTTTATCACCTGATAAGAGCACACCCAGGGGTGTACTAAGGCACGAGGCGCTTGGGCACATGTAATAATTATTTAATGAGTAAAAAGAAAAAAACATAAAGAAGTTAAAAATATAAAAAAGAGGGTTTAATAGTTCAAATAGAAAAAAATAGTCCCCCCATGAATTAAATTTGTGGTGGTTGAGCAGTAGAACGGGCATTTGTTGTACAGCAAGCATGCTGTGCACCAGTGTGTCGTTTTAGTGGGAGCAAGTGTGTTCGTTGTCAGGGTTGTTATTATTTTCTTTTTAAAGTTATGTATAATGCAGATTGGTACTGTTTGTTGAGGAGTGAGTTTTCCGGGAGCGAGTAAGTGCGTGACTGAGTCTGTCATGTAGCATAGTGTGTCGTTTTAGTGGGAGCAAGTGTGTTCGTTGTCAGGGTTGTTATTCCTTTTTTTTTAAAGCTACGTATAATGCAGATTGGTACTGTTTGTTGAGGACTGAGTAAGTGCGTGACTGAGTGTGTCATGTAGCAGCTGCCGTACTGCTCAGTTTTTACTTCCTGGTTTAGCGGTCGCAGTACTTCTCGGTTTTAATCGTGTGGTTGTTTTGAAGGAAAGTGAAACGCTGTGAAATGGCATTGTGCTAGATTGTTTCCTTTTTCGGTGATGAGGAGTGAACACGAGAATGAAGAGTACGGTTACAGTGCAGCTGAGGTCGGGTTCACCGTTAGCGGTCAGTGATTTTAAATGCTGGGAGGGATTAAGAGATCTGTAATGGCCAGGGACAAATGGAAACGAAAATAAAACATCAAGCGGTACCAAGTCTGTACATTTTATTTGGTGTAGAAAATGGGGGGGGGCGCTGTTGTTTTTGTTGACAGTTTGGGACAGGGGTAGCACTCTCTCGGTGCAGCGGTAGTCGCTTAGTATGAGCTCTGCCAGGCAGCGTTTGGTCACTGATTTGTTGCTGTGATGGTCACTGATTTGTTGCTGTGATGGGGTATGTTGGTGGGCAGTAGTCTCGGTTGGCTACTATATCATCTGATAAGGACACGGCTCAGATGATGTAGTAGCCAATCAGAGACTTGGATTTATTTAGCCCATTTTATAAGGGACTATAAATCATTATGGTTCATTTCAGCTGCTATATAGGCTGGCTTAATATTTTAATCTCCTTCCTGATGTCTGGGTTTTATTATATGTACTATAGTGCAATTAGTTGTTGCACTGTATAATTTATTCAACTACAGTACCTGCATGAACATTAAAAATAAACTATGTTTCTTATGACTTTTTTATTTCATTGCAGTATGTACTTGATTATGCAAGTTACAAAATAATCTTTGTGGTTCCTTTAAAAATCAGCGAAGGCAGTGTTTTGTAATTGTAATTACTTTTAATCAGATGCAATTGTCAAAACTTTCCACTTAGTTAATTAATATTTGCACTGTATAAGCCCTGAGGTTTGGGACTAGTGGTGGGCAAAATGGCTAAAATTCGCTATGTGTAGTATTTCACGTAGAACCCAAATTTCATGTCATTTTCTGCATAGTGAAACAAAAACACTTTGCATCCCGAAGTAACACAAGCTTCTCATTATCCTCTGTGTACTTTGCATTAATTTGCCTTGTTTGTTTTGCTCTTTAAGGTGAGTTTTGCAGTGATTCATGGGATTTAAGGTCACATGGGCTCTATATTGTTATAGTGGAAAGCTGGACATAGTTTGCTCTCAGAGCTCTGAGATTCAAACCATCGAAAAACCTTTAAAAAGCATTTTTGCCACAAAAGTTTGTCACAATTTATCACATCAATTGTAGGAAACCCTTATGTGGTTATATCATCGAGCATTTATTTATTTTGTGTGAATATTTAATGTTAACCCTTGCTGTGCCGCGAACTGATACATCAGTCCAGAATCCCAATGCGTTCTAAGTCTGTCAGCAGTCTAAGGGTTAATTTGGTAAATTCAGTCTCTGTAGTGACAGACACTGTAGAAATATGCTTCGGGGAGGGGTGGATCTGTGGTGTAGAAGGGAGATAAGTGAGAAAGGCAGTTTTTCCAACTTTTGTGGCTAGTTTTTTATTATTTGTGTATTCCGGTACACACGGCACAACTTTAATTAATTTTTATAGTTGTTTTCTGTTTTCTGTGCATTTTGTCAGTCATTTTTAAGAGACTGTCAGTATTGTAGTTTACTGAACAGTTAAAGTTTCTGTGGCTGACCTTTAATGTGTGTGTGTTGTGTAAATTGATACACATTTTATTGCGGCATCGCAATAGCAGTACTCCAAATTTCTCAGCCTGTCTGGAATTTCTATCCCTGCTTCTGTCTGTACAGCTAAAGCTGTCCCCCCTTCACAAAACAAGGTATTTTTTTGTGACATTTGGAGTTCTGAAGACTGGTTCAGGTCTTGTGTTACTTGTGCATGCGTGGCTGCATCCCTTGCACTTTTTGCTTCCCATCCCCCCCCAAAACAGTTGCTGTTAATTGTCTGTGTAATCTTAAAAAAAATGCCTGTGAAGAGACTTTCATGCAAAGCTGTTTTTGGCTGTGGCACTGCTGCCAATAAGACTATTAACAGTGGAAGCTGTTGTGATGATGAGGCAGGTTCATCAGTGGCTAGTAGCAAGTCTAGCAGTGTTGAGAGTAGTGGCCATGGCCGTGGTAGTACACAGCAGAAGGGAAAGGTAGCAGTTGCTGCAAGTAAAGGGATTTCTCCAACTCTGCTTTCACAGCGAAATAAATCGCTCCAGTGCTGGTTGGAGATGCTGTTGTCCATGCTGGTAGTAAAGTTAGTGACAGCATGGTTGATAACAGCATGAATGTTGCTACAAGTTCAACCCGGGCAAACTTATCAGGTGGGAAAAATGTTGTTGAATCTGCAGACTTGAGTGTAGTTGATGCCCCACTCACCACAGTAGTTGAACGTGATGATGACTCACAGTCTCATGTTTCCACTGATATTGAGGTTAGGCCATCCAAACATTCAGATGTTGATGAAAAAAGGGTGGATGATAGTATTGAGGCTGTTGGCTGGACTATCTCCACAGGAGGACAGCATCCAAAGTGAATTTGTGGATGATGATTATGGTGATGATGCTAGAGACGCCATTTGGTAACTAGACAAAAAGAAAGTGAAGGTGGCTGCTTGTAAACAATCTGTTCATCAATCCCCCCCCCTTCCTCAAAGTTCTGATGTAGCTGTGTCTGCTGCTAACCCTGAAGAAATAGTCATTGATTGTGATTTTCAGTCAAAGTCCAAGTGTGCACAACACCAGAATTCATGCAGTACACCCCCCATTTCATGACCACCAAAACTACCAGTCCTTATGCAACCCCAGAAGTGACATATGAAGAGGAGGGCATCAGAATCCCTAGTTTGGTATTTTTTCATACAATATGCTAGCAATGAGACATCAGAAATCTGTCAGCTTTGCCAAGCGAGTGTGAAGTGTGGTAAAAATGGTTGCCATCTGGGCACCAGGGACCAGCATACTCATCTCAAGAGCAGGCACATGGAACTGTGGACTCGGCATCAGGGGGAACTAATGCTGTGGTGGGGCATTCACCCTCAGATACCTTAGTGAGCATGGTATCCCCTTCCTTTTGTGTAAGCAGCCATGTCGGTAAAAGTGGTGAAATAACACTGGAGGATTACTATAGGCATGAGGAGGAGGAGGATTTTGTATGTTCAAGTAGTGGTCAGAGTAACAGTGGTCCATGTAGTAATTCTAGTACATCAACTCCTATGCATAAAACAGGTAAAATAACTGCATTTATTGGCTTGTCACCTATGCACCCACCATCACATGTCAAAGGTACCCCATCCATGTCAGTTCACAGAGAAGAGCCATTTGACATGCCACGTGCAAAACACCGAACAATGCAGCCCACGTTGCACAGCCTTTTTGCCCATAACAGAAAATACCCACCAAAGTATGCAGTTGCTCATGAGCTGAATGCTTCAGTAGCAGATGTACTGGCAATTGACCTTTTGCCATTCTCCTTTGTGGAGAATATGGGATTCTGGAACTTTGCTGCATGCACCTGTCCTAAATGGAAGATCCCGTCCAGGACCTACTTTTCCACCCATGCTGTCCCTGAGTTATATTGGACCTAACCACCACAGTGAAGCTGAGCTGCTAACACCTCTTTCTACAACAGCAAGTGAAAGTAAAACACTGACTTCCTGCCTATTTAATTGTCTCCTTGAATCATGTGACCTGCAGACCTACCGAGACAGTCAGGCATGTTATCAGTGGCCTGTTTCTTACCAACTTTGCCTTATCAAACTGGAACTCGAAGTGAACTTGAAGTGGACAATGCGAAGTAAGGCGACTTTTGATGTTTTAATGAAAATTTCACTTAGTGATATGCGAATCTGAAGTGGACCACTTTGCATTCACTGCGCATGTGAATTAAAACTTTGCTGCATCTCGATTTGGGACACAAGCATAAGCTGTTTATTTATTTATTTATTTTTTATTTATTGAAATGTTTCACCAGGAAGGCATGCTAAACAAGTTGCTCATCTCCCAGTGTGACCAGGGGGAGAAGGAAGAGGAAGTAGTCATTACAAGCCAAATACAAATTACAAGCCAGATACAGAATTAGCCAGGTACAAATACAATACAAATACAAACAAGACAGCATATACTAATACAGAGTGTACTTCTTGTACAATCATTATCATGCTACAGTAGGTATATTGTGCATTTGAGCTGCATCATTAACAACGCAAAATTAAGTGCTGGAGAGATGATGAGTGAGAGAACAGGTGGATAGCTATGGAGGTAGGTGAGGAGTTGAGATTATACAAGGAGGGGAGGGAAAGACTGAGAAGGAGCTGGGGATGGAGGAACAGACAAAACCTGGGGTGAGAAGGATTTAGCCATCTGATGAAGGGATATGATAGAAGAAGGGGGTGAGTACAAGAAGAGCAAATGCAGTTAACAAAGATGAAGGCATCGGATGGGAGAATACAATATAGAAGGGGAGAGAGGGTATTTAAGTACAAGAAGGGCAAGTGCAGGTTGGGGAGAGGAAGTTTATGTATGCTAAGGGAGGGAGTAAGAGATGGAGGAGTAGCAAATTTGGGGGTAAGGAGTTCCAGAGAGGGGAAACGGTATGAGAAAGCAGTCTGACCTATTTGGCTATTCGGCGCAGGACCACTAGGGAGCATGAATCGGTGGACCTTAGTGAGTGGGTAGGGGGGAGGGGTGGAGAGAGAGGAGGTTAGATAGGATGGTAGGGAACCAAGCTAGAATTTGGAGGTGAGACTGGACTCAGTGAGAGAGGTGCCTAGCAGCAAGTGAGGGAAAGGACAGAGAACAGTAGAGATCACAGTGGTGGGAGTGGGGGGGGGGATTCAAGAGCAAACTGTCAGAAAGATTTGAAAAGGGTGTCCCGTCTGTGTAGGGAAAACTTGGAAGCAGCACTGTAGACCACATCACAGTACTCAAAAAATTGGGAGAATCATCTTTTGGACAAGCTCATGCTTAGCCATAAGAGGGATGCATCTACGGTTCCTTTATAGGGCACCAAGCTTGGGGTGCAGTTTTTTCAGCATAGCATCTATGTGTCCAGAGAAGTTGAGGTGTTGGTCCAGCCACACCCCAACGTATCTAATGAGGATGTGTCCTCGAGAGAAGTCCCATCAAGGGTATGGAAAGTGGGTAGGTCTGGAAGCCTATAAAGTCTTTGCCTAGTGTTAAAGGTCATTGAGATTGTTTTTTTTTTGGCATTTAGAAAAAGTTGATGAAAGGCAAACCAGAGCGGAATCTGGTCAAAATCATGTGGTAATCTGGTTGCCATTTCACAGGGAGACTGGTAAGCGGTAAACAAGACAGTGTCGTCTGTGTACATATGAATGGAACAGGATGTACAGACAGATGGCAGGTCATTTAGGAATATTGAGAAGAGCAAAGGACCAAGAACTGAGCCCTGTGGGACTCCAGATTTGATGTGGAGAGGAGGGGAGATGGAATCAGCCATTCTGACAGATTGGGTCCTACCAGTGAGGCAGGATCTAAACCAGTCTGTAGCAGTCTCTGAGATACTTGCTAAGGAGAAGGAGTGAAGTAACAGGGTGTGAGAGACAGTGTTGAAAGCCCTAGTGAGGGTGACAAAAATGGCCGATGTAATTTGGCCACTGTTCATCCCTGAGAGGATGGAGTCAGTGAGCCTGAGAAGGGAGATAGTGGTGGAGTGGTCTTTCTGAAACCCAGACTGGTAAGGGATGAAGAAGGAAGAATCAGAGAGAAAAGCAGAAACCTGGGGGAGAACCAAGTGTTCTTGGAGCTTAGCCAGGGTGGGAAGCAGGGAAATTAGACTATAGTTCCCTGGGGATGAAGAATCACCACCCTTGGGAAGGGGGAGGACAACAGCATGCTTCCAGGAGGCAGAGGCCACAGCTGGTGTGAAGGAGAGGTTAAGGATAGCAGATAGAGAATATGCAATAGCTGAGACAGAAAGGTAGATGACCTTGGGATCAAGCTCATCAGATGAGCAGCCTTTAGAAGGGTTTAGGGCCATAAGGGCATCAATGGTGGCAGCAGGCGAGATCACAGAGAAAGATTAAGGGAGATACTGGAGAGCTGAAGTACATCTGAGGAAGGAACTGGGAGAAGAGTGGGTGGAGGGAGAGATGTCAGGATGGCCGAGGCACATGAAGTAAAGTAGGAGTTGAACTCCTGGGCTACTGCTGCATGATCAGATATGAGGGAGTTATTTATTTTGATGAGAGGGGCAGAGGGTTGTGCAGGGGGGAGAATAGGGCATGGACTACATTTCAGAATTTGCAGGGGGTGTTTATGTTATTTTGGAATGTGGATTTGAAGTAGTCAGATTTTGCTAGTCTGATCCTCTGGTACAGAAACTGCATCGGGCCCTGTGATTAATCGCCATTAGTGCAAACATGTTTTGCTTTGTTTTTATACCTGTAACCACTGTAAGTATCTCTTTAAGCCATGCTTACAATTGAATAAAATATTTAGTAAGACAACTTGTTGTGGAGTAAATTGTTGTAAGGAAGTAATGGTGTGAACCAATTTTTTGGATGCATACATGTGTGCTTCCAGAGCACCAACGCTGACTCTGAGCTGCTGTTTTTTGCTTGTCCACATGGTTTGTGCAGTAAATACCTATATTAGCAAGAAACTACTGCTGAGTTGTGTGCTGCAGCAGGCACATTTTAGTATCAAGGAGCAGTCTGAATGGAACAGAGACATTGCAGTGGTTTAGAGGCTCTATGGGATGTTCTTTCTCAGATAGGTATGTCCAGCAAAAAGGCAGTTCCATTAGATCCAGAGATTCATATTTCTGCAGTCTCTGTTGTGTAGGCCTACATGGATGAGTCAGAATAGCATGGGCCAGTTGATGAACCCCTGCTGTATTGGCAGAGTAAGTTAAATGTCTGGTCTGCACCGAAAAGTTGATTTTGAGTCCTTAGACAGCCCAGTAGCAAGCATAAGTTCAGAGAATGTTTTTATCTCAACAAGGACCATCAAAAGTGATGATTGAACTTGCCTATCATACAATAATGTGAAATTGTTAATATTCAATACAAAATTATTGAAGAACACACCACAAGTTCTACACAAGACTACACAATAAGTTCCAAATCTAGGTTCAAAAAGGAGGGTGAGGAGGACACAAACCTACAATCCCAAATGAGGATAGTATTTTGAATGACAAAGTAACTGATAATGATAATATGGTGGCAATCTTAGCACTGTGAGCTAATCCCAGGCAATATCAGGAATCCATTAATGCACTGATGTTTGTTCATATAATGGAAGCACTACTTAAATACAAATTCTACAACGTCTTGGGAGAACACATTTTTTAAGTTATTGCTTTGTCTTTAAATCAGGAAATACAGGGTCAAGCCCTATGTCATCTGCAGTGTCTGGTGCAGCTGCTCCAGTTTGCTGCAACTTGCACCCAATTTTAATACATTGGGCACAGTTGCAGCAGTTTCCATGATTTACGGCAGCTGGCTCCAAAGGTTTGGAGCATGCCTGATAAATAAGGTTCCCATTTGGCTCAAAGTTAAACTAAGGGGAACTGGTCTAACTTTTTACCTTTGGTGCAGGGAACCGAAAATTATATCTCTGTCAACAGAATGGCACAAGTCTCCTGCGTAGTATGTGTGGCGCACCAGGGACTTGCGGCATCTGCATGTCCTTTGAACATTTGGCCCAGAGTCTCTAATAATCCATTGGTGTTGGCATGCAATAAAGCTAGTTTGAACATCAGAAAGAACCCAAGCTCCATTTGGAGCAAAGAGGGTTGCACTCTAACAGTTCCATCATCAGTATAGCTGATTTAGCCACATATCAGGGATTAGAAAACTTTACATGTCATACAGAGTGGAAACCCTATCATATGGGATCAGTCCAAGTTCATGTTGTACTGTACTTCTTTACTAACACATCCAGGCTGCTCCTCCCAACCATGCTCAGCCCACTAAAGGTTATCATCTTGTATCAAGAAGAATTGTCATACATTTTTAGCATACTAGATTGAGAGCATAGCATACTGCATCAAGCCAAACATAGTTGCACTGCAAAGAATGTAATGCAACTGACCTTTTCAAGATATGAAAAATGCAATGCCAAAAATGACTGGATCCATCATCCTCTGGACAATTTTCACGGTGCTTTTCAAATATAACTTTCTCTGTCTCCCCCCTTTTAGTACCTTAGGTATGGGGTCCTTGTCTCCATGGGCATTGTCATGCTCCAGTCAAGGCACGGCCAGCACTAGCATGAAGGTAATTATCTAATTTTATATTCTTTTAAACAGTTGAAACTGCAGTTGGACTCAGGTTCTATGTGATATGGGTGAGTCAAAAACAGTGAGGCCAAAATTGGCGAAGGCAAAAGAGTGCCATCACATAGGGCGAGGGGTACAACGCAGCAAATACCAAAATGGTGACAACAATGTAATGGTGGCTTTATGTGGTGGGCTTTTCCCCCTGCACCCCCTTACTAAAATAACCAACTCCATGGGGGAAGCAACTCAGGGAGGGACAAATACAATAGGTCTCTGCTTCCGCAATTGTCATGTTGCACCAGTCGCTCTTTCTGTCCACGCTGCTTTTCTTCACTCTTTTCAGCCTTGCTATTTTTCATATTGATGTTATCAGGGGATACCTTGAACTCTAATAGTTCCAAGTGACGAAAACTCATGTATGTGTCTACATAAGACACAACAGGGTGTGCATTAAGCAGTTCTAATGCGTAGCTAGGGGGCATTGTGAGGTATGAGACCGCAAGCCAAGTGCGTCCAGCCCCTTAACAGTGTGTTAGATCTGTCTAAAGCACACCCTGGAATGGCTTATTGCATTTATAAAATGTGTACTTTAGCTGTTAATAAGAGACAAAATTAAAATTAAATGACTAAGTAGAAAAAAAAAGTTCTATGTTTGTAGTCATTTGAAATAAATTAGTTCCTCCACCTGCATCAGTGTACTGTATTTTTTTTTTGAGTTGAGGTAGTTGCAGGTTCCTGACATGGCTGCAATGGCACTAGGCCATGTCCCCCCCCCCACCACACACACACACACACATTTTGTCAGCGTTTTAATGCCAGTGTGAGAAAATTTAGTAAATCTGCTTGTTTTTATTTATCAAGTTTTTTAGTTGTGTTATTGGCACTGCAGGTAAGGAGAAGCTGCCAATGTGCGTAGCAGTCAAGGAGGGGATGCGGAAGTATGGAAGAAGCAGTCTCTGCACAGCTACTTCATGAATGACTGAGAGAATCAGTGTGGAGTGTGAAAATAAAAATAAAAAACGGTTAGTGACCGCTGCGTCGAAGCAGTGAATGGGTGTGAGCGAGGGAGCGGCAGGCTGGTAAAGATGAGACAGCAGTCGAGCAAGCGGACAGACAAGTGGCAGGCTGACTGGCTAGTGGCTGACATCAGTAGAAGAAAGAATGAGGTACTGATTTAAGTAGGTTTTTTTAAGGGAAATTGCAGTAAAAAAAAGGTAAAATGGAAGCATTAGAGGCTAATGGAACTGTTGAGCGGCCGGCATGTTGTCCCTTGAGTAAAGAGGAAAGCGAATGAATGCACAACAAGAGAGATCATGACAAGCATGTTGAGAGATTGTGGCAAGTGTGTTTTTTTTTTCTGCTTCAATCTTGTTTGTTAATTCAAAAAATTCAAACAATGAGGGCAAGTGGGAAGCAGCTCTTAGGTTAAGTAAAGAACTGAGTGGGTGGGTGGGTAGTAAGAGAGCAAGGCAGCAGGTGGATGAGAGAGAGATCCTGCCAGACTGGCAAAAGGATTTAAAAAGTGGGTACTGCATCCTGTTTGCCAGGACTAGCTGTAGCCGTGCATTAAACACTTCTAACACACTGCTATCAACCATTCAGAGGGCTGAATATCTCAAGCCCATTTCATAAATGTTCTTTGTGATTCTTATCACAGGTCTTTCTCTTTTAACGCTGTCATTGCCTCCTCCTTAACCTCACTGGGGGTTGGCTTAAAGAACTGTAAAAAACTTGAGCTGGACTCTGACAGTTCCAAGTGAGGAAGATTCATTTATTCATGAGCCTAAATGTTTTTTTTTTTGTTTTTTTTATGATTCTCTTCACTGATCTTTCTCTGTTGATGCTACCACTGCCTCCTCCTCACCCTTCTTTGGATGTTGCCCTGAGGAACTAAAGAAAGTATACCTCTGCCCACTCCATCAACACCGCGTATGGCCTTTGTTGCTGCTGCCTTCTTCTCATCTGCCTCCCCCTCATTCCTGGGGTGTGGCCCTGAAGAACTAAAAATATCACTTCCCACATTAAATGTTTATAGATCTGACAGTTATTTACAAATTATTGTCTGTTTGCTGGTTGTTTTATTATGCTGGATACTGTGAGAGAGCCATCCATCTACCCACCCCTACAAAGCAAAGTATTTTGTGCCACTACTGGATGGACAAAATAAACATAGTAATGAATTTCATAAAACTAAACTGTTCTTTGTTGTCTCATGGTACTGTGAACACTGAAAAGCCCTCCCCACACCAAAGCATTGTAGCTAATCACACAATAGATGAACCTATACATCTCTTCATATTGTCAGATAGTGGCTTTCTTTTGTCAGATGTTACATGGCATTCGGTGTATAATATCCACTCTTTCTTTTGTGGCAAAACACAATTCTTGATCTTATCTGTTTACTTAGCCTCCCATTCCCAATACCAACAGTAAGTAACCTTAAATGTAATATGTCAGGAATCCAGTCAATCTCTCTAATACCTTACCACAGTCTTCCCTATCACAACTGATGTGTGAATACTGGAGTTATGTGCAGATTGTGGGAAGACTTCAGTGTATATGGTGAACATGATTTGTACTAAAAACTGAACAAACTGTGTACTGAATGTGGAGATACTGCTGCTGTATATACAGTATAATGATGATGGTGCAATAGTGGTGCACTACATACATGAAGAATTATGTGTATTGAATACATGAAGAGTTCTACTGATAAACTTCTGTTTTTGCTCAAATGCATAAAAATAACAGTAGTATAATTATCTGAACATTCCTAACCAGGGTTACCAGAATCATATGAACATACGAAATTGCCAGCAGATAAAGGTCTTATGGCCTATCAAGTCTGCTGGATTGTGCAGTTAGCAGCCCTTACACTGCAGCTGACCCTCCCCCCTCCAGTGATCACCCCTGTTACCCTGTACCATCTCCTTTTGAAGCAGCCCACTGTTCTACAGGATACCATTTCCTCTGGCAATGCAATCCACCCAGACACCACCCTCTCTGTAATAAAGTGTCTCCTGATTTCACTCCTGAACCTTCCCCTTCCAATCTCAGATCGTGCAGTTGAGTTTCCCTCTTCCTTCTTAATTTGAAAAGCCCTCCATGCCCATCTTATTTATTCCCTTCATGTACTTGAAGGTTTCAGTCGTGTTCCTCCATCCCTCCTCTCCTCCAGGCAGTACATGTCCAGCTCCCTCAACCTGCTCTCATAGGGTAAGTCCCCTAGCCCCTGGATAATTTTTGTTGCCCTGCACTCCCCTCCGTAACCTAATGCCCTTCTTCAGGTACGGTCACCAGAACTGCATGCAGTACTCCAGGTGTGGTCTAACCAGTGACTTGTATAGCGGCAGGATCACCTCCCCCCTCCTGGAGGATATGCCTCTGGCTATGCAACCCAGAATCCTGCTGGCCTTTGCAGATGCCTTTCTACACTGTGCCGAGTTGTTCATTGCTCCCATTATGATCACCCCCAGATCCTTCTCCTCCTCTTCTGTCTTGGCTAGTTGAATCCCCCTAGCTGGTAGCTCCTCCTTGCTTTTTTTGCACCAAAATGTAGCACCTTGCATTTCTTAGCATTGAACCCATGCTGCCAAGTGTCCGACAAGACCTCCAATTTTGCCAGATGATCTTGCAACCCCTACCACCCTTCTAAGTCATCCACTACTACTCCCATATTGGTATCATCTGCAAACAGACTGATCTTGCTCTTGATGCCTATTGAGATGTCTGCTGTGAAGATCCCAAACAACACCGGCCCCAGTACAGAGCCCTGTGGCACCCCGCTTCTCACCACCCTGGAAGATGAGAGCTCCCCTCCCACCACCACCCTCTGCTGTCTCCCTTGCAGCCAGTTTACTACCCATCCCACCATCTTCACCCCTGCCCCTGTGCCTTCCAGATTACTTCCTAGCCTTCCATGTGGCACCAAATCAAATGCCTTACTGAAGTTGAGGTACAGGACATCCACTGCATGGCCCCTGTCTAATTGTCTGGCAACCCAGTCATAGTACTCCACCAGGTTGGTCTGACAGGATCTGCCTGAAACAAACCCATGCTGTGTGCTGTCCTGCAGCCCATTAGCCTCTAGGAGGGAAACCAGCCTCTCCTTCAGGATTGTTTCCATCAGCTTTTCCATGATGGATGTGAGGCTTACCAGTATGTAGTCCCCTGGCTTATCCTTAGGGCCGCTCTTGTGGAGAGGTACTATGTGCGCCATTTTCCAGTCCTGAGGTATACTCCCCAAGTCCAAGGAGGCATTGAACAGGTCTGCAAAGGGTTCTGCCAGGACTTCTGCCAGTTCTCCTTCAGCACCCTGGGGTGTATGCCATCTGGTCCTGGTCCCTTGTCCACCCTCAGTGCCCTCAAGCCCTCCAGTACTCTTCCGACTGGGATTTCTGCATCTGTCACCTCCCCACCCCAGTACTCACCATCTCACCCCCCCCTTGGGTACAGCTCCCCTTTTCTCTTTAATAAATACTGAGCAGAAATACTCGTTTAACGCTTTCGCCTGTTCTGTCCCTGTTTCCATCCACCCCCCATTCTTCTTTATCCTTACTATTTGGTCCTTTCAACTCCTTTTCTCCCTGATGTACCTGAAGAAGGCCTTCTCCCCCTTTTTGATGCCCTGTGCAAGCCTGAGTTCCCTGGACACCTTGGCTGACCTGACTGTCATAGTTACCTCCCTCGACTCCTTCAGGTGTTCCTCTCTGTCCTCCCCCTCCCTGCTTTTTTGTACCTTCTAAAGGCGGCGCTTTCCTGCCTTACTTTTTCCATGACCCCCTACTCACCCAGCTAGGCTTCTTGGCCCTAGCCTTCTTACTGTGGACCCTTGTACATGTTACGGTTGCCTCCTCAATTCCCAGTTTAATGACCTCCCACTTCTGGTTAGTGTCCATGTTTGGATGGATCCCAGACAGATACCCCTGTACTATTCCCCTCATCCTCCTGAAGTTGGCTCTTCTGAAGTCTAACACCCTTGTGCCCATTCCTATTCCCCTTTTCCCCATGTTTATCGTGAACCACACCAAGGGGTGGTCACTCCCCGCCAGCGGTTCCTCTACTCCCTGCTCCTTCACAAATTCACCATTCACCAGCATGAGGTCTAGTGTGTTTACTAACCTGGTTGACTCATTGACCATCTGCAATAGGAAGCTGTCCTGGAAGGCTTCCAAAAGTATCTGCTCCATCCCATTCGTGGTGGCTGGGGTACAGCAATCCACTCCCTGCATGTTGAAGTCCCCCACAATCAGCGTGCTGCCCTTCCCACAGGTCTTTCTGATCTGTCCCACTAGTTCCCTTTCTAACTCCTCAGTCTGAGAGGGTGGCCTATACACCATTTCCATCCTGAGGGTCCTATTTTTGGAGTCCTGGAGCTGCACCCATAATGATTCCATGCTGCCCTCCTCCCCTTTCTCCCTGACACACTTCAGTGCTTCTCTCACATACATCACCACCTCCCTCCTTTTCCTTTTACCCTGTCCCTCCGAAATATCTTATACCCTGGTACTGTCAGGTCCCAGTCATGGTACTGGGTGGCCCATGTCTCGGTGATGGCTGCCATATCCACTTTCCCATCTGCCATGAGAGCCTGTAACTTGGCTGTTTTGTTCCCTAGACTCCTAGCATCCAAGGTTACCACCATACATACACTTCATTCCCACCTCTCCCTTCTTGCTCTTTCTTTCTAGCATCCCCTCCTGACCTCTCCCTAAGTCCCTTGCTGCTGCTATGGGGGGCAAGCTCATTCAGCTTCCCTACCTTTGGATCCTGCCTGATTCCTGCACACTTGCCACCCCCCTCTCCTAGTTTAAATTCTCATTGTTTACTAAGTATTCCTCCAGTTTCTGTTTCAATACCCTCCTTTCCTCTTCACTTAAGTGTAGCTTGTCCTTAGCGTAGAGATCACCGCCCTCCCAGGTCCTTCCCTACACTGCAACCTGACCATACCCTTTGGACTGACACCATTTTCTTTGCCATGTGTTAATTCCCTTTATCCTCAGCTTCCTTGCTGTGCTTATTCTAGATCCTGGAAGCACCTCCGAGAAAGTTACTGATCTTCCTGCCTCCCCACAAATCAGCCACAGCTCCTCAAATCTCCTCTGGACTACATCTACCATATTTTCCACCAAGTCATTTGTTCCTAAATGCAGAACTATGTAAGGTTTCTCCCTAATCCTGCTAGCATACTTCAGAACAGACTGACCCACCTTTTTTGCTGTCATGCCTGGCATGGCCTCCACCCATATGTAACTATGCCGCTCCCCGTTGCTTCCCCATCTGATCCCTTTCAGAACTGAGTCTCCCAGCACTAGGATCCCACCCCAGTTTTCATGTTCTACTTGACTTGTCCTTCCTTTATCCCATCCCCGTCCTCTCCACTCTTCCTTCAGCTCAGTTGTTCCCCCTTCCACTCCTGTTGTAATCTCCCCTGTCTCCATTTTGCCCTCCTTCTCCCCTTTCTCCTCTGACTTTACCTCCTCTCTCCACCGGGCTTCACCTGCCTCTTCCCCCTGATGCATCTCTACCCCCTTCTTCTCATACCTCCCCTCCCCACTTCCCCACAACCCCCCTTACTTGACCTATCCCTCATACCATATCCCTTCAACTCCTTGCCCCCCCATTCACCTCTTGCCTGCTCTGTCATCAGCTCCTCCGCCCAGCACTACCTCTAACACATCCCCCAATCCTGCCAGTACTGCAAACAGATTTTTCGATGTCCCTTCACTACCCCTTATTTCCTCTTCCTTTCTGCTCACCAGCCCAACACTGCTGGCTCTGCAACTGTTATATTCTCCTTCCTTCTCATCCTCCATTCCTCCCCTTTCCCACCCTTGTTTGTCCTCTAAACTGGGACCCCCGTCTCCTTCCCCATCTGCCACCTTTTCCCTCTCCTCACCCTCTCTCTTTGATCTGTCCTCCCCCTCAGTTACCCGCCTTCCCTCTCCAGCTGCTGAGTTGTCCACCATTGCAGCCCACACTCCCCTCCTAAGCTTTGTTTGTAAACAGCTGATCTCGTTCCTAAGCTGCCTTATTTGCCTGCACACCAAACACTCTCCCACTCTCCACACTATTTTCAGAAAGATTGCGGCTCTACAGTTGTTGCAGCCTACCACCCTTCCCATCTCACTTTTCGTCCACCAGATCCCACCTCATTTTAAGTAGAAGGATGCCCTTACCACCTCCGTGACCCCTCTCATCCATTTTTTCCAGTTCTGTCCATGGTTTCCCAGCTCTCCAATACCTTACCCTCATGTAAAAGTTAGCCAACCAACAAAGCTTGTCCCACCAAAAAGTGCAGTCTGTCCCCTAAGCACCACCAAAAGCAATCTGCCCTTTAAATCTTGGTTACACTTCAGTAGTACAGCAAATCTTTAACTATAATCACTGTGCCAAACATATCAATACTGGGGTTTCCAGAAATGCCCTGCTAAAACAAATAGTATAGGACATATTTGTAAGCAATAATCGAAGTACCAAACATTTCAACATTTGTGCTAACGTCACCTAGTAAGATACAATGCAATAATTGTATAACATCTATTGCTGTTCTATAACATTATCTTCTACCTGGTGTATCAGTCTTGTCCTGTATATTCTTCCTAGTTACTAGATGTGCTATGACTCATGTCCTGTGATGTAACAGGATATGATGTGGGGGTAAATAAACAGAAATAAAGAGGAAGTCAGCCTTGGCGTGGGACAGTGGGATTAAACACTGGCTTCCTCAAGAAACCATCAGACCAACAGTGCTCAGAGGACTAGAGCTCCATATGGCTCCCTGACAAGGCAGCAGTATCTAGATATTTGTACCTCAGTTGCTTACTGCTTCTGGGTGGAGGGGAGCTAGTTTGCTCAACAACCTCCCAAAAATCCCCTTAGCTGCCCTGAAGACAGACACAAACACTGCTGTTTTTAACTAATATCTGACTCTACAACTATGCTGTGTACCTGCAATAAAACAAAGCAATAAAGAAAGCAAGGTAAGTCTAGCAAGAAATCCTAAACTATGTTAACTTAGAGACATGGGTGTCAGCAGGCATACTCAGTGTACTCTGCTGAGTACAGCAAAATCTGGAAAATCCAGGGGCAACGTGACCCTCAGGCCAGGGCAACAAACACAAACAAAGCTTGAGATACCTGAAGAACTGTTTTTTTCCTCCTTGGATTCTTTAGAGTGAGTTTGTGAATCTTACTGGGTGCTAAACTTAGATGTCATGATCTTATGAGTGACTCGGTCGAGTACGTATGCATGAGTGCTGGTGTGAATGGACTTCTGTAAGGCTGGTTACTTTGATGTGATACTGAAGAGGCTGCCCAACACATTGCAGCAGCTGTCCCTTTGTCTGGGGGCCACTTCCCCTCTCATGGACAAATGGCCAGAGGCTGCTGGAAACCAGCCCAGGGGAGTGGTCAGCAGCCTCTGGACATGGGCTAGGATAGATCAGCTAGCCTCTCCGAGGGGGGGGGTCTGAGGGGAGGGGAGGGGAAGAATATATACAGTTGGCTGTCCAAGCTTCAGCCTTCTTGTTCTTCCTCCCCTCAGATCAACAGTTCCAGCTCCCAGACATAGGACTCAGGTAAGGTAGCTGGGGCCTGGGGGAAGGTTGGCCTCCTGGTACAGCAAGCTACTGCTTAGTTCATTGGGCCCAGTGGTCTACAGCCTGGGTTCCCCGGGGAATCAACCTGAAAAAAAAAATGTAATCAGAACCCAGGTGATTAGGCTTGGGTCAGTAGGCAGGGGCTAGCTCTCAGCACTGAGGGAGACGGGGAGATCTGGAGGCTCTGTGTTTAAGCCTGTCCAGGATGCCTAGTTTAATTGGACTCTGCTGTGATTGTAGCACAATAGGATTGTCATGCTGCCAAGGGCTTTCTTTCCCTTCCACAGCTCCCCCCAGCTTGGCTAGCTCCTTTAATGCATAGGGCATTTCGGTCAACCTGTGCTGGTGGAGTCCCCAAAGCTGCAGTGGCCAGGATCCTCTGCTGAGGTGGTTGACTTGTGGACGGTTTGGCTGGGACCCACCATGCTGTGGCAACTTTGCTCCGAGGCCGGCGTCCATGGCATGGGTGGTTCACGTGTCCCTCTTTCCCTCCATGCTACCGGATGATGTTGGAGTTTGGCACAATCAATCAACTGGGCATCTGGGAGCACAAATCGCTATGGCTGCATTTCTTTGTCCCCCCAAAGCTGCTCAGGGGTTGGTTGTGGATCCGCTTCCAAGTCGGGAGCAAGTTTGACCACACCACTGGGCCACGAGTAGCCCGGGTGGGGCGGAGGCTTTAGCGCTAGATTTTGCGGCCTACATCTTGGGACTACGGCTCCCAGCATCCCTCGGTGCATGCCACTGTAGGGGATTGGTCTCAGGACAATGTCATGTGGTTCAGGGCTTCCCACGAGACAGGGGCATTGCTGCATACAGCCCTTGTTGATCTCGTGGGAATGCTTGCGTGACTCGGCCATCTTGTCTGGGCCCCGTGGCACTTCATTCCAATTTGAGCAGGGATAAGCTCATAGTGGCAGGCCTTGGAAGGCCACTCATTGGTCTCCAGGCCACATGAGGTATAAAAAAAAACTTTATAAATTGGCTGTATGGACCCTCATAGTGCAGTTGCAAACATTTTGTTGCCTCTCAGTTTATCAGTTTGGGCCTCCAGATATGGCTTTCTCAACAGGCATTTGCAGCACATTATGGGAAGCAAGGGTAGTTGGAGTGTAATAATAGCCTGTGCTATGCGGACATCATAGCAGTTGAAAGTTAGTAGGGTCTCCCGGGTAGGGGATACAACCTGAGGAATGTGATAATCACACTGGGGGTTCTCTAAGAATATAAATATATGGATGGGGTGGGTCATACATGCCCAGATCCCGCACTTCGTACGGCAGTGGCATATGTAGTTAGTGGAAGCCATCCACCCAGCAGTCATTTTACCTGCCATCCAGATACCGCCTCCTTGTGGGGCAGGTTAGTAATAAGTTGGATTTGGTGCAGGTAGTTCCTCCCCAGCAGAGAGGGGGCAATTTTGAGTGGGACTCCACCAAAGGGCACAGCTACCCTGCCATTCAGGTAGTGCACCTTGATTGTAAGGCACTGGGTACCAGGGGAGATCCCTGACCCACAGGGAAAAAGGTGGCATGGTATGGGCATCCAAAGTGGCATTTGTCTTCGGGCAGTGACCAGCAAGGGTGCATGTACATGCCATTATGCTCCCCATTGCCAGGAGGAGCAGGGGCCCTGTTCTGGGGCCTGGTGGTGGGGGTTGGGGGGGCAATTGGATCAGAACAAAGTCTGCCCCAGCACTGGCCTCCTCCCCTCACCACCCCCCAATTAGGATATCTGGAATGGTGACGTATATCACCACTAACCATGTACTGTGGGGGTCTTTAGTTGTCTTTTCAGGTCATGTCGGCCAGGAAGTGAGTGCCCACATCAAAAGCCATGGCGGCCACAGAAGACAAGTTACGGTCTCTGTACAAGAAGAATGGTGCAGCCTGGGTACGAGCATGCCTGAAAGGCCTGGAGAGTGCCACCACACCCAACAGGAAGTAGAGAAGAGGGGGCCAGAAGTCACTGTTGCCTGCAAAGCTCTCTCGCCTGGCAGGTAAGATGGGATCAGAGGGCCCCCAGGTGGGGGCCAGCCAGGTAAGACAGGTTTGGGTGATGGTGAGGGGAGAGTCCTCGGTCGAGAACTCCTCCAATAGTAAGGCTAAGGTTGCATTTGGGGCACGTTCTCTGGATTCCGTCAGTGGGGAAGCTGGGCAGGCCCTGAGGAATTGGAAGAGGAGGAGTTAGAAGGTCCTCAGCCCGTACCAGATGACAGTTGGTGGGCAGCAACAGATGAGTGCTTGAAACAGTTGGTGGAGGTGGTAGCGGACCTAGTGTCAGAGATCAGAATCGTCGGTCGCTAGCATCCACTGGTGGGGCTGACGCAGGTGGGGAAGGTCAGGCACCGGACCAGCCAGTGCCACCTCCACCAGTGAATCCATATGCGGGGCTTGATTCCTCGGTGGGGACTCATCTGACTGACAAGGTCAGACAACAGATCAGGGGCCGGGAGTATGTAGATATATTTTCCCTGCTCAGTCCCCCGGTCATGTGACAATTGGGTTGTAGCCTTCTTGATCTATGCTATGGTATTGCTCGAAGGTGACGGAAAGCAAGGGGTGGAAATCCTTAATTACATGCATCACATCTCTTTGATGCACCATAAGAAGGGCGGGACAGCGTGGCTGGATTATGATGAAGAATTTCATTGGAAAAGACAGGTGGATCATGCCATCAGCTGGGGCAAACTAGACATGCCACTGCTGGTGGACGTGTTGCAGGGTGGGGGAGTGCAACACACGGACAGCGGCCTCCCTATCCATGCCCCGGCAGCATGAGTGGGGGACAGCAGCTCCCCCCAGCTGTGCTATGCATACAACCAGTCATCCTGCTCCCACCCCAGCTACCAGTTCAAGCATGCATGCTTGGTATGCGGCCGGCAGCATCCCTTTCTCCAGTGCTCCACCTTCAGTGGAGGAAGGAGCTTAGGCAGGGGGTGTAGGGGCAAGTATTGGAAGCCCACAGGTGGCCGGCCTTCCCACCCCGGTGCAGATAAGAAAGATTAAGCTGTGGCTGGACAAGTACCCAGACAAAGAAGCCAGGCAATTGTCAGAGGCAGGGTTTTCAGAAGGCTTCAGGATACCATACTCTGGTCCTCATCAGCAGTACGAGGCAGAGAACTTGAGGTCAGTCAAAGACTTGCCCCATGTGGTCTGGGGTAAACTGGAAAAAGAACTCTGGCTTGGGCATGTGAGTGGCCCCTTTTCCAAGCCACCACTGCCAAGCCTACAGGTTTCTCCAATTGGGCTGGTGCCCAAGAAGGTTCCAGGGGAATATAGACTGAGTAATCACCTGTCGTACCCAGAAGGGGATTTGGTGAAAGATCACATCGGCCAGCCATACATATTGATAAACTACCAGTCGTTCGACTTGGCGGTGGCGGTGGTGCAGGTGCCAGGGCCTGGTGCGCTGATGGTGAAGGCGGACATCGAGTCAGAATTCAGGCTACTGACGGTGCATCAGGAAGACAGGGTACTGCTGGGCATGAGGTTCAAGGGCATGTACTATGTGGACAACTGCATGCCCATGGGCTGCTCGGCGGCCTGTGTGTTGTTTGAAAGCTTTAGCACATTTTTACATTGGGTTACAGTGCAGACGTCGGGCACCGATGGCATAGTACACTACCTCGATGACTTCTTGTTTGCAGGCCCGGCAAGGTCCCCAGCTTGTGGGGACCTAATCAGGGCCAACAGGTGTGCAGGGATTTCAGAGTTCCTTTGGCAAAGGAAAATCCAAGGCCCCAGGAACTTCCCTCACCTTCTTGGGCACAGAAATTGATTCCGTTAGCAGACTGTGCCATCTACCACAGGACAAGCTGAGTGCTCTTCAGGCCCTGCTGAGCAAGATGACAGGGCTCAAGAAATTTCTCTGAGGGAATTGCAGCAGCTAGTCAGGCACCTTAATTTCGAGTGCAGGGTCATTCTCATGGGGCAGACCTTCATGCGGCAGTTGGCCAGGAGAGGGGCTGGCTGCTCTAGACCCCATCACAGGATTTGGGTCACCCAGCAGTTCCGAGAGGACTTACAAGTTTGGCAGCTGTTCTTAAACTATGTTAATGGGATGGCCTTGTGGCAGGCACCGCTGGACGGTACCCCCTTGGAGCTGTACATGGATGCAGTGGGGGATCTGGATTTCAGGGCTTATTTTCAAGGGCAGTGGTGTGCAGATCCATGGCCACCTGCCTGGCTGGAGGCCAAGCTGGGGAAGGATATCACCTGACTGGAATTCTTCCCAGTCATAGTGGCACTGTTCATCTGGGGTCCCAGGCTCTGTGACCAGGTCCTGCACTTCAGATCAGACAACATGGGGGTAGTCCACACCATCAAAAGGCATCTGGGGCATTTGGGGCCAATGGGGGATTTAATGCGGGTTTTCGGTTTTAAATGTATGCTGCTTAACCTGACATTTCAAACTATACATGTTCCAGGTATTGCCAACGGCATTGCTATTGCCTTATCTCATTCACAGTGGGACCAATTCTTCAGGCTGGTGCCAGAATCAGACAAACAGCCACAGGGTGGGCCATCCTTCCTATGGGAGGTGAACGACAAGCTTGGAAATGCATAGGTAACTCAATAGCACCCAGTACCAGAGAGGCATACTGCCAGGGGGTCAAAAACTACTTAGCCAAGCAAGAGGTCAAGGGGTGGCAGGACGTCTGGCCCATTCCAGTAGATCAGCTGTGCGATTATGTCATGGTAGTCAGGGCAGAAGGACTATCGATGGGGGTGATGGCTTGCTACCTACAGGGATGTCCTGGGTGATGAGAGCTATGGGTCTGACAGACACCACGCAAGCCTTTAAAGTGCAGAAGCTGTTGGAAGGCTGGTGCAAGAAGGTCACTTCTACCCCTGATACCAGATGGCCCATCATGCTGGTTAGGTTAGAGGCCATTTGGGGGGTCTTACCTAAAGTCTGTAGGGATGTCCATGACTCACGGCTGTTTGAGACTATGTTTCTGGTTGCCTTCTGTGGGGCCTTCAGGATTTCGGAGTTAACAAAACCCACCAGAGACCGCGGCAACCTGAGCTTGCTGTAGCAGGATGTGATGACAGTGGGGAGCAGGATCTTCCTGTTTCTTTGTAGGTCCAAGATGGATCAGAGGTGGGCAGGTCACTTGCATGAAATTGGGGCCTCTGCCAGGGAGTGGTGGCATGTTGCCCACAGGCTGGTGGAATACAGGATGTGCTGTCTCGTGGTAGGTGAGACCTTCTTCAGGCACCAAGATGGCAGCACAGTGACGACTTACCAATTTCAGTTTATCCTGCGGAGAGTTATCCAGGAACTGGGGCTGACAGCCAGGGAGTATGGGACACACTCGTTCCACATTGGGGCGGCAACAGCAGCTAGAGACAGGGGCCTATCAGACTCAAAGATTCAGGCCTTGGGATGCTGGAAGTCTCAGGCTTTCCTGTATTATGTGAGACCACACCTATAGTAATTGTTTATTGTCACTTACAGGCCCCGGGGAATCGTATTTGGATAATTGGTCATGCGTTCATCTGGTGGGCAGCTCAAAGGGCAGCTGGTCAGCTGGGGGAAAGTAACCTGTCTCTACCATGAGAGGTCACCCAGATTGTGTGGTTGGGGACCAAGGGCTTGTGCTGGGAGGAATTGCTTCCAAGCTTGCAAAGGAAGGCTGACCAGGGGTCCACACCGCTGATCTTGTTGATTCACTTGGTCAGAGAAGATCTGGGCCACAGGAAGATGATGAATCTGCTGTTGGCAGTGAAGGATGATTTGCTGATCATCAAGGTTTTGTTGCCTAATACCACTATTATCTGGCCGCAATTGTTGATAAGGGAGCATTGGGCTCAGGCGAATAGGGTGCACTCACTAAACTGGGCTTGTCTGTGCATCAACAAAGAAATGGGAGCATTTATGGAGTCCCTGTGGGGCTCAGTACTGAGACATGATGACATTTACCGCACCTCCTGGTGCCTGGATGTGGGCCCGGAGGGTCGGTTGCAAGGTGAGGTTTTAGGTAGTTTTCTAGGCAAGGTGCAGACAATATTGGAGGAAAGAGTTGAGCAGAGGGCTTGGGGGGTCGGACAGAGTCCAGCCTGTGGTGGCACAGGAGGGGCGCACAAGGGAAGTAGCAGCAAAATAGGGGATGATGCCATTTCTCCTGAAGGTATCGGGGCCCCTGGATGGTGTGAGGATGGTGGATCACAAGACCTGTACCCGTATGGGGGTCTAGGTTCAGCCTCAGAAGTAATGACTGCAATGGTCAACGATGCCAGAAGGGGGGCCGTCACCAATAACCTTGGCCATATCACCTGTCTCACTCCTATGCATAAACACCTTGGCCCACACTGAAAGGGCTCCTTGAATTGTGGCGGTGCGGTGGACTCCCAAGGTATGCATTTCCTCCCTGCAGCACCTGCTGCTCAGTATTAAGAGGCCAGGTATTATTCTAGAGTATAAAATTGGCAGCAATTGATGACATAATAAAGATTAATACCTAAAATTGTAAATAAATGAAACATGGCTGTGGCCATTTTCCTCCAAAAACTGTATTGTGTCTTTCTTTACCATGAAGAGGGGGAGCTATTGTGACCTACCAGATAATGAAGAGACTGCCCAACACATTGCAGCAGCCATTCCTTTGTCTGGGTGCCCCCTTCCCCCCCATGGCCAAATGGCCAGAGGCTGCTGGAAACCAGCCCCGGAGAGTCATCAGCAGCCTCTGGACATGGGCCAGAATCGGTCAGCTAGCCTCTTCGAGGGGAGGGGTCTGAGGGGAAGGGAAGAATATACACAGCCGGCTGTTCAAGCCTTCTTGTTCTTCTTCCCCTCAGATCTCCCACCCTCCTGTCCCCTGGCAACTCTGGAGGTGAGGCAGGCTCAACAGGATCCCCTTTTTGACCCTCTAGGTGTGACCACATTAGAGGTTGGGAGGGACTTTTCCCAGTTTTCCCCTACTGGGGTTTTTCCCTGGTTTTTTGCCTCCCCCAAAAAGGGATGTTAAAGAAATAGGTTTCAAGTACCCAAACAACATAAAACTCCAGTCAAAGTAATGGTAAAATAGCAAAAGTAAGCATTAGTACACTTAGAGAGTAGAAAGTTATTAGTTGTAGCAAAAGAAGGTATTCTGTCAGTCGCAGCCAGGTAATGGCATGGGAGGAGCGCATGAGGGATGTAGCAGGGAAATAAGGGATGATGCCAGTACTCCTAAAGGTATCGGGGTCCCTGGATGGTGTGAGGATGGTGGATCACAAGACCTGTACCTGTGCAGGGGGTCTAGGTCCAGCCTCAGCATTAGAGACTGTAAAGTCACAGATACCAGCCGCCAGAACCTTGGCCATATCACCTGTCTTGCTACTACACATGAATGCCTCAGCCCGCACCTACAAGGTTCCTTGAATTGTGGTGGTGTGGCAGGCCCGAGGTATGCGCTTCCTCCCTGAAGCTCCCGCTGCTCAATATTAACAGGCCAGGTATTAATCTAGAGTATAAAATTGGGAGCAATTGATGACACAATAAAGAATAATACCTAAAATTATAAATAAATAAAACATGTCTGCTGCCATTTTCCTCCAAGAACTGTGTTTTGTCTTTCTTGACCATGGGGGGTGAGGGGCTAAGTGGGCTATGTGAGCCTACCAGATAAAGAGGCTTATCATGGTGTATCCTTAACATTGTAAATAAAAGCCAGAACACTTCAGTCTGATTGGTTTTGTGTGTGTGTGTGCGCTAGATAAAATAAAATGTGACTCTATTAGGATCACTGGCTTACTACATATTGTTGATTAAAATGGGGTGGGGCAATGTTTGTGTAACAGGGAAGTACATCTGTTGGTCTGTGTTTATGGGGGGAGCAACAGTTCCATTAACTCTCGAGTACAAGTTTGAAATTCCTGTCTACACCCATGCTTAGAGCAGCATGTTCTGTTCCTTTATGCATCGAAAAAAGTGTCCCAACATACCACAAAATATTATAACAGAATACCTATGGAAAAAGGCTAATAATCCCAACACCTGCAAGAATAAAAAAACAAACAAAATATGTATGTGAGTGTGTGTGTGTGTATATATATATATATATATATATGTATATATTTCAGATAGATAAATAAATATAAAAGAACTGCAGTAACAAGGTACTTTCCAGTCCTTTTCAGCCAAAGTCCCTGACTGCCCCTGGCTTCCTCCCTTTCCTCCAGCCCAAGTCTCTGCTGCTGCTGTTATTAACTAATATCTTGACTCTACCAGCCTAGGACAGATCTCTCCCCTTCAGCTGAGCTTCAGGTGCTAACTGCTTCTTGGGGGGAAGGGAGCAAGTGTGCTCAACTGCCTCCAAAATGTCCTCTGAGTTGACCTGAAATCAGACACAAATGATGCAGTTTTTATGTTGGCGCACTTGCGCAGCCAATATCGTGGGACAATGCAGCTTTGGAGGAGCGGTCGCTGTTGGCGAATGCAGGGCACGCACCAGTAGGTGCGTCCCGCATTCCCCAATCAGCCTGCATGCTGGCACCACACCATGCATACATAATGTGGCGAGCACATCTAAGAAAATGTCCGCTGCAATCCGAGCAGTGCTCGTCAGATGCAACGGTCCTTTTCTTGCCATGCTCACCGCCATTATGTACATGGCGGCACACTGGCCGTCAAACTGCAGACTTTGGGGGTGCCCAATCCCCCTGTTAGCTGCCCCTGCCACCTATAAATGTGCAGACAGGGGAGCCCACTCCTCGTCAGCATAAAGCATCCCCCCCATTTGTGATATGCCGAGGGGGGTGCCAAATCCCCCTAGGCTCTGCACCCCCCACTCTTCTTTGTGTACAACAGGTGCCCAATTCCCATTGGCATAAATTCCCCGTGTTGTTTGCCTACCTAGGGTGCTCAACTCTCATCTGCTACAGACACCCCTCCAAATAGTTAAGTGGCACGCTGGGAGCCACCCTAGTGTGCCAAATGCCCTGCAAAAACCTGTTTCTTTTTAACCTGTAAAATGAAAACTGTCCCTCGTAGTCTCCATGCCCCCACCAAGACTCCACCCTCTGCATCCTGCCTCCCCTACACCCCTCTCACCCCATACTTGACTCCAGAGTCCGGTGCAATGGTCTTCGGTGGACCGGGAACATGTCTGCACTCTTTAAAGCCGACCACTAACTGAGGAAATGCCAGTAAGCAGTATAATGGGATAGATAGGGGTTTTTCCACTTTGCTGCATATCTCAGGCATTTTTGTGGATTTTGGCCCCAAATTTTCAACATGGGGTTTTTGGGACCCCTTCTCATGAGTTCTTGCACTGTCATGGTGTTATTCTGTCTCAAAAGGTGATTTCACAGTCACTGCTCGGAATAACCTTTCGGGACAGCGTAATGAAATGACAGCGCCACTGTTCATGAGGGAGGCTCTCAAAAATGCTATGCTGAAAATTTGGTGACAATACTCCATAAAATGACTGTTTTATGAGGTGCATAGCAACTATGCAATGCACGCTAGTAAATTAGCGCATTTGCAATATTTTCACGCCAGATTCTCAGCATTGTCATTTTACTACACCTTCTTGTGAACTGTACAGCTGTCATTTTTCACATCCTTGTCAAAATGTGTTTTTGCACTTTCGGTGCAGAATAGCATGTTCGCTGTGCAAAATCAGTGTTTGGGACACATTATGAAAATGACAGTGACACTGTTCATGAGCAGAGTTCCTAAAGTGCCTGTGTTGAAACTTTGGTGACAATACTCTATAAAATGACTGTGTTACGAGCGTGCATTGTGCAGTTTGCACACACGCTTGTGCGTTTGCAAACTTCTAATATTCTCACTACAGATTTTCTGCAGTGCCATTGTTCTGCACTTCCTAATGAACAGTACAGCTGTCATTTTTCACATCATGACCAAAATCTGTTTTTGCAGTTCTGGCGAAGAATAGCGTGATCACTGTGGAAAGTCCATGTTCGAGACACGTGATGAAAATGACAGTGACACTGTTCATTAGCAGTTGCCCTAAAATGCCTATGTTGAAAATTTGGGAACTAAAGTCAATAAAATGAGTGTTTTATGAGCATGCATTGCACAGTTTGCATGCATGCTCATGGCTTTGTGAATTTGTAATACTTTCACTCCAGCTGTTCATCATTGGCATTGTTCCATACCTCCTTATGAACACTTCAGCTGCCTGAAATGTGTTTTTGCACGTCCGGCACAGAATTGCACGCCCACTGTGCAAAATCAGTTTTTGGGACAGTTTTCGGTCATGATGGTGACGCTATTCATGAGCAGAGACCCTAAAATGCCTATGTTGAAAATTTGGGGCCAAAACTCCATACAATGACTGTGTTGCTAGCGTACATTGTGCAGTTTCCACGCACTTTTGTAACTTCGTCAATCTGCAATATTTTCATGCCACATTTTCACCACTGGCATTTGTGCACATCTCCTTATCAACAGTCCAGCTGCTATTTTTCACAGCCTGCCCAAAATGTGTTTCCACAGCTGTGGCACACAAAGGCGTGCTCGCTGTGCAAAATCACCTTTTGAGACACATTCACAAAATCACAGCACTAAGCGTCTCTAGCTCCGCAACACTCCCACTGCAATTGCCAGCGCGACAACATTCGGCATTGACAAATGCTTGTTAACTAATATCCTGAATCTATCAGCCTAGGACAAATCCCTCCACTTCAGCTGAGCCCCAGTTACTAACTGCTTCTGAGGGGAAGGGAGCAAGTTTGCTCAACAACCTCCCAAAATCCACTGAGCTGCCCTGAAGTCAGACACAAATGCTGTTTTTAACTAATATCTGACTCTACAACTATGCCGTGCACCTGTGATAAAAGAAAGCAGTAGAAAACAAGGCAAATCTAGCAAGAAATCTTAAACTCTGTTAACTTAGAGCAGCACATTCTGTTCTTCTATGCATCCAAAAAAGTGTCCCAACACAACTTAAAATACGGTAACAGAATACCTAGGGAAAAAAAGCTAATAATCCCAACACCTAGAAGAACAATATATATATTATATATATATATATATATATATATATATATATATATATATATATATGAACAGCAGCAACAAGGTACTTTGCTTTCCTTTTCAGCAGAAGTCTTCGGCTGCCCCAGGCTTCCTCCCATCCCTCTAGCCCAAGTCTCTGCACGAATGGTAACCCTAATGTTGTGCAAATGGGACAGCCACAACCCTAATGTTGTGCAAATGGGACAGCCGCAACCCTAATGTTGTGCAAATGGGACAGCCACACAGCCATGCTAATGTGCAAATGGGACAGCCACACAGCCATGCTAATGTTGTGCAAATGGGACAGCCACACAACCATGCCAATGTTATGTGAATGGGACAGCCACACAGCCATGCTAATGTTGTGCAAATGGGGCAGCTACACAGCCATACTAAAGTTGTGCAAATGGGACAGCCACACAGCCATGCTAATGTTATGTGACTGGGACAGCCACACAGCCATGCTAATGTTGTGCAAATGGGACAGCCACACAGCCATGCTAATGTTGTGTGAATGGGACAGCCACACAGCCATGCTAATGTTGTGCAAATGGGACAGCTACACAGCCTTGCTAAAGTTGTGCAAATGGGACAGCCACACAGCCATCCTAAATGTGCAGATGGGACAGCCACAAAGCCATGTTAATGTTGTGCAAATGGGACAGCCACACAGCCATGTTCGTGATATAGAATTGATGTGGACATTCCTTGCCATGATGCAACACCAAGCTATGGCATGTTGTAAAATTAAGTGCATGGCACTAAAATTATGAAGTCATACAGGGATGTCTCTTTAGTGCCAGTACCAGGGTTTTGCCTTCTCCCACACACAGCAAGCATCATGCTCCACTATAAGTACAATGACATTCAAAATCAGCACATTTTTGTTTTACAAAACCAATTTTTAGTATAGAAGACAGAAGAACAACCCTAATGGGAAACTGGATGGCTCAGTGGATTGGAAGCAGGTTAAGAAGCCTTTCATCTCCAGGTCACTGGGTCAAATCTAGCACAGTCCAGTACTGGCTGATAGTCATCATCACCTGAGGCTAAATTCAGAGGCCTAGGTGAAATGAGTTGTAGTGTCTCAGTCCACTTCCCAATAGGCTGATGTCCACATCACAAAATCACAAATACAATGGCACTTATTGGAACCATTATTGGCAGACTCTCATGAGAAGACAAGCATTGAATGGCCATAGAGTCTGAACTACCCTCTCACCTATGTTGCGGTCCCTCTATGGTAGGGTTGAGACACATTGGCAGGGCAGTGTGGGGAAGCTTAAAGTGTGGTTGGATTACCCAGGATGTATCAGTTCCCATGCTGTGCCTGTCACCTAGATACACAGAGGACTTTAGTTTCCAGTGCTGTCAGGCCAGCACATTTTAGGGGCACTAAAATCAGACACAAAAAAAAAAACCTTAAAAAGAGAACACTAATGAAAAGGAAACCAGCTACCGTATTTACAAGGAAAGAGAAGTTTCCATGAAGCAAACTGCTTCTCTCTTGGGGTCGGAGGTGCTGGTGATGTTACTCACAGGTGTCTGGAAATGTCCTGCAACTCTTTCTCAACTATCATAAGGGCAAGCTTAACAGATTTCAAATCAATCTGTACACTTCCAATGTGACAGTCTGTCATAAAGAAAACTCCTTTGCTGTGGACTGGTGTGCTTCATGAAGGGTATGGCTCTCACTGGAGCTGCTTTCTCCTAGTCTCCTCCTCCTAAGTTCGACTCATAGGCTGTTTTTTATTTGTGTCAGCTGCTTGGTCACTCATCTGCTAAGCTCCTTTGGAGCACGAGCAAGAGTCTCTGTAAAACAAGAGAAAAAACAATATTATACTCTACTGAATGAAAACATTGTTACAGTGGAGTCAGCTAGGATGCAGCGCAGTAAGACATGTCATAAATCACAACATGACAAAGGGGCTTAATTGCCGCTGAACTGCATTGTTCCTGGTACAATATTGCAGCACTCTGCAGAAGTACTCTAAGGTACACGGCATCCAGGCTGACTCTGCTGTATGTCTGCCTTTATTTATGTGTCTTCAACACTGTTCCACATAGCAGACTGGTAAATAAGTTGGGAAGCATGGGGGGTGGGAAATAAGGTGGTAACCTGGGTAGGAAACTGGTCAGGGGATGGGATGTAGAGGGTGGTGTTAAATGGAGTTCGCTCTGAGGAGGGGAGAGTTACCAGCAGCGTACCTCGGGTTCAGTCCTCGAGCTGGTCCTCTTTAATGTCTTTATTAGGGACACAGCAGATGAATTGGAAGGGAAGGTCTGCCTCTTTACAGATGACACAAAATCTGCAACAGAGTTAACACTCAGGGTGTGTGTGTGTGTGTGTGTGTGTGTGTGTGTGTGTGTGTGTGTGTGCAAATGATGGTAAGAGATTTAAAATTGCTGGAGGAGTGGTCAAAAGTTTGGGTAGCTAGGTTTTAATGCAAACAAGTGCAAAATAATACACTTGGATCACAGAAACATTTTTTTTTTCATTAACTAAGCATTATTGAAGTTAAAACAAGAGAAGAAAAACACAAGCAGGATCACATGATACCCCGATCCATACAGGCACAAGGATGATAAAGAACACCCACATAATCAGTACACATCTATTAAAATACAAGAAATGGCATTCACATGAGAAAAACAAAATCTTAATACAATAAAGCCAAACAAAAGCGGTTCCCAGATTTCTCAAAATTGTGTTCTGACATTTGTCATATTAGCTATAATGTGCTCGGCTTGCAGGGCAAAATGTATTTCTTGATACCATTCTCGGTATGAAGGGATAGATTGATCACACCAATGCCTGAGGATGATTTTCTTAGCACATGCTGCTACCAGTGCGATATGCTATATTTGATTACTGATCAGGCCCTTATCATACTCTCCCAGAATGCATATCTCTGGTGTAAATGCTTGATCTAACCCCAAGAGTGGGTCTAAGCATAGTCTTATGTCATCCCAGAAGGGCACTACCTTCTCACAGTACCAAAAGGTATGTGACAGTGTGCATGTATCCTTCTGGCAGTGAGTACATAAATTGGAGGCCAGCTTACCCATCCTATGTAATTTAGTCGGAGTTTAGTACATATTATGCAGGATTTGGAACTGCATAAATCTGTATCAGTCCCATTTAATAGATTTATATATGGACTTCCAAATACGAGACCAATTTTGGGGACCTTGTGGGGAAGGGAAGACCTGATCTCAGGAATAAAAATACTACAAGTCCCGCTCCATGAGGGCTTCTCATAATTTTGCATGATAAAAGGCTATAGCATGGGAATGAGGAGCCCCCAAGTCAAGATTGAGCAGCCCATATGACCTGGACCACCCACCAGTACCAAAATGATGGAGTAACATGTGTCTGACTTGAAAAAATGTGAAAGATATGCAGGGGGACCATGTAAATTTCAACTGAGCTTCAGGGAAAGCAAGGATCTTGCCAGCCTGTACCATAATTTCAACCATCAGGTTCTCCAAGAAGGGCCATGTTCGCTGGGTAAGAATTTTACTGGCAATTTTAAAATTAGGATTGCCTAGGATGAGTTGAGAAATATCTCTCCCGGATCCAAGTTTAACAAGTGGCAGAGTTGCTAATGGGCGTGAAGAGAATTACCAATGAGGTAGCCTTTAGAGCATCATGGATCACATTTAGGGGAAAATATAGCAAAGCTCAGATATCCAGACCCAGATGTGAACACACAAAAACCTCTATGTCCAACCAATGAGGAGTGTAGAGTAGGTCTTGTTGTGCCTGACTAGAATGAAACCAAAGAAAGTATTGGGAACAATGAATAGCTAAATAATAAAAATACATATTTGGAACTTTAAGGCCACCGGTTTCCCTTGACCTCATAAGCTTAAACAGGGCTCTCCTAGGGGTTCACTACACAAAAGAAAATTAGAAAAAAGCCTGTTAATAATGAGAAACCAGGATTTAGGCAGATTCGGGTTAAGCATGATCAGAGGATATAAAATCCTCAGGAGAACATTAATTTTAAGAACATTCAAATGGCCCCAGAGGGAAAGGGGCAACCCAGACCAGCGTTCCAGATCAGTTTGAACGTGGGCCACTACTTGATCCAGGTTATACTGCCTCATTTTGGCAGGATCTGTACTAACGAGTGTCCCCAAGTATTTAAGTTTGTCACTGACCCAGAGGAAACCCAGATGTTCAAGGTTCGCAGGCGTCGCGGTGACATTGAGGGGCATTACTTCAGTCTTGGACCTATTAAGTTTATAATTGAAAATGGCTTGAAAATGGGCAACTACATCCAACACAGCTGGTAGGGAGATAACTGGGGATGTCAAATGGAGAAGAATGTCATCTGTGTACACAGACAACTTGTATTGCTCAGGACCTAGGGGAATGCAATGAACAAGGGGTGATCGGTTAATTTTCCTAATTAACGACTCAAGTTATAAATTAGATAAAGAAGGGGAGATGGGACATCCCTGGTGGGTTCCTTGCTGTAATGGGAAGGAGTTTGAAAGAACACCGTTGCAAAGAATATGTGCTGAGGGACGAGTATATAGCACCCTGAGCCACTGAAGAAATTCAAAGGGAAAACCATATCTTGGGAGTAAGCGGAACAAATACTCCCAAGAAACCCAATCAAAGGCTTTTCTGTGTCCAGGGAAGCCAAGACCACAGAGGTAGAGGAGTCTCTGAATGTGGAAATGAGGTGCTGGAGCTTTCTAAGGTGGTCAGCGGAGACTCTCACAGAGACAAACTCCACCTGCTCCCTACTAAGGAGGCAGTCCCATACCGAGTTTAGTCTAGTGGCCAGGATCTGTGCTAAAATTTTAAGGGCTACATTAATTAAATATATAGATCTGTAATTGACTACAAGGGAGGGGTCTCTACCCAGTTTAGGGAGGACCACAATAATGGCAGCTGTAAGTGAAAAATCCGATAGGCCGTTGGAGAAAACACATTTATATAAATACAAAAGATACAGGGCAAGTAATTCTTTAAATTTATTATAAAAGTTAGAATAAAAACCATCAGGGCCAGGGGATTTATCAGGAGCTAGGGATTCTATTGCCTGATAAACCTTGAAAAGTATTAAGGGAGCCTTGAGTGAATCAGCCTGCAAATTCCCAGGATCACAGAAACCTGGAGGTGGAGTACAAAATGGGGGGAAAGATACTTGCAGTGACCAGGTAGGAAAGGGACTTGGGGCGGTGATCATAATGGATGACCTAAAGGTGGCTAGACAGAGGGACAAAGTGATTGGAGAGCTATCGGGATGCTGGTGTGTATAGCTAGGGGTATCACTAGCAGGAAGAGGAAAGTGGTGTTGCCCCTATAAACGTCATTGGTAAGACCTCACCTGGAGTACTTTTTCCAGTTTTGGAGACCAGGGGCTTGATTTTCAAAAGCCCAAGAATGCCACATGACCCAGGTGTGCCAATCATATGGTTCACAGGGCTTTTGGCATTCTCCCAGAGCTAATCAGGATTTTCACTCCCATGCACAAAGTACCACAAGTTAGACCAGCTGCCCCCTGGTCTAACTTATGCATCCTGCAGGCCTTTTTTGATGGGCCTTGTGCCAAATATTTGGCTAAAGACACCATAAAGAATGGAAAATGTATAAATGTCCACAATGTACTAAAATCAGGTGAAGTTATGCCGAAGGAGTTTGGTGTAGCTGTGCCAAAGAATGAGGATGATGCAGGCTTGATGCAAGCCCTCCATCAACTTTTGTAAATTGAACCCCACATCTCAGGAAAGACATAGAGTAGAGGTGGTCCAGAGGAGGGCTACCAAGACGGTGAACAGTCAGCATCTAAAGCCCTATGAGGAGAGGCTAAAGGAGCTCAGTAAGTACACCCTTGTGGATAAGAGGGAGAGGAAGGATATGATCGAGACCTTTAAATACCTCAAGTGAATAAAGTGTAGGTGAGAGATATTTTTCAGAGGAAAGGGTGCTCTACAACATGGGGCCATGATATGAAGCTGGAATGCGGTAGATTCGGGAGAGATGTGAGGAAATACTTCTTCATAGAAAGGGTGGTGAATGCCTTGAACTTTCTTCCAGTGGAGGTGTGGGGGTGAAAATAGTAGTGGGATTCAAAAAAGCTTGGGATAGGCACAATGGAAAGGAAGGCGGTGGAAGTGACAGTGCCGTGGACTAAGGAGGGTCTGCAGTGAAAGCAATCACAATGAAAATGCACAAACTGGATGGGCCAAGAGGCCCCTATCTGCTATTATCTCTATGTTTCTGTGTTTTTATGTCTGTCTAGATGTGGCGTCCCTCCGCTTTGGGATGATTGATTATGCACCTCAACATAGTTATATCACAAGGTGTGAGATCACTGTGAAAATAAAAATGGTCCTCTTTAGTTGACTATGGTGATGCAGTATACAACACAGTTGCTAAATCTACTCTAACCTGATTAGACCCCCTCTTTCATGCCTTTTGTCAATTCATCCTTGGCTGTTCTCCTTTCACCCATCACTGTACCCTCCATAATATTATCTTCTATTCCTACCCTCTATCAGTGGTTGGAATGCCTACCACAGCACCTTCCTCATGTCTAAATTCTGGTTTAGGGTTGCATCCTGAGCTGTTACCTCATCTCTCTTGTCTCCTGCCCATTCCCCTCCTCCTATCCCTATGTTCTTCTGCCCCTGTTCCGTCTTCCTTCTTTGTACTAAGTCCCTGACTGCTCAGTCAGCATTCTTCTTCAATTTTCTCTACCTCTGGTATAACCTCCCCAAGACATTCACTCAGCTCCTCCTTCCACCTCTTCCTCTGAACATTCACTTCATGCTCAAACCAATCATAATTGCTCCTATACTTCACCTGATCTTTGACACTTTAAAATGTATGTTTTCAGGTGTAACCACGGGATGGGGACATGGGAAGAGAAAACAGAAAGACTAAAACAAAAGATTTTGTGCAGAACAACTGACTGATACAGATTACTGTAGATAGCAGTAAAGTAACATGATAACTTCTGACTATGCTAGTTTTAGTGCACTGTAACTAATACAAGTCAGTAACGAGTGCTGCAGGACTGAAAACATGTACTAGAAAAAAGTAACATGATATATTCTGAATATTAAGTTCATAACAATGTATCATTTTATAATAACAATAAAAACAGTGGTGGGGAGGAAACTGTCATAGAGCCAGAAGCAATAGAAGAAACACGAGTAACAAAAACTTTTCTTCACTGTTAATGAAAGGGCCCCTTGTGGAGAAGGTACACGCAGACACACATAACATCAACATTAGTGGCTACAATCAAGTTATTACCAGACATCTCGCCAACACATAATCTCCCTGATAGCTGATTACCTGACAAAGATCCTTCATGACAGTTAAATAAGTGCAAAGAGGTTCACTCCACAGGAGCAGCAGCAATGTAATGAAAATGGGCTAAAATTTGACCCCACCTTTTTGCCTTCCTAATTGATGCCAGATGTCTTCCATTTTATTTGGCAGTGAAATTTTAAGTTTTCATTATCATTTAAAAATTGTATGAATGTTTTAAAATAATTATTTCTCAAGAAAAAAGATGGCTGCATCATTTTTGCATAGAAATAATACTGAGGACCAGAGGAGAGTAAGAATCTAGACAAAAATGCAAATCTGCAGTACACAGCAGAGGAAGCATCTAGAAACCCCCAGAGCAACAGTTCTGTGAATAGTTTTTATAACCATAGCAGAAAATGAGCTTTTTGAAATAACTTTTTTCATTGCACTGCTGCTTTAATACCATAGTAGATGGACATAAATAAGTAACTGGTTGTGCAACTTGGAGATACAGACTACCCAGCCTGATAGTGTTAGGAAAGATCTATGACTCAGTGCCATAAAGGACAAACCCATTCAGAGCAAATTCTTTGAACAATGACCATATTTCATCTATGAGTCTGAAGTGTGGCAGGGTCTGACTGGATGGCTCCACTGTCCCTTTTGTTCACATCTGAAATTAAATTAACATTTCTCTGTTATATACATTCCATACCAGTGGCTGAAGATAGGGCAGTGTGTTATACTTCAGACTGGCCACCATCATGGAATCCTGCTGCTCCACCTCCTGCTCCATGTGGGTTATCTATCTCCTCAGACTGCAGATGAGCAGCTGCTCACACAAAAGAGAAAGACTGGATCAACAGTATATGAGGGATGATTATGTCTCAGGGTGGGGTGAAATTTTTCTTCTGCCAGTAAAATTCTCTTGAAACTCTGATTTCGATTCCATAAAATGTTGTGAACATTCCACAAACATTTTGGGAAATATTGCCAATATTGTGATTTCAGTTATTTCCATCTTCTTCTAATTTAAACAGTAGCTTTCCAAACTGCACCATTTGTGGTATGAGGATGTTACCATGGTCCACACAGAAGTGTACACAATTGTAAATCTATATCTTTAAAGATGACTGATTAATAGACTTCCAAACTTTTGATCATTTTAAAATTACATTTTGTAATTATGTAAACTGCAGAATTGTAAGCCCCTATAACTTTAAAACTATAGAATGGAATATCACCAAGTTTGCTAGGTTCATTGACTCTACATATTAGGCTTTGAGGTCACCCCATGGCCAAGCAGCAGAGTGTTATGCTGCCATGCTGATAACCCAAGTTCAGAGGTCAGCCCAGGAAATCATGCCAGGAGGCAGGGCATGACCGAGACAGCTGCTGCTCAGTGGTGTATATCAGTCGGGGAGGGATGGCAGTGGATTCCACCAACACAGTGATCCCTGTGACTGGTTGAGGGAGCTTGCTCCTGCTGCATGGAACTTGTAGCTCTGTGAGGCTGAGAGAAGCACTGCCTCCACCTCAGTAATAGAGAGGGAAAAATATGGGAGGAAAACTCAGTATCCATATAAATGACAGACAGGTTCAGCCTGATTGGATTTTATCTCAAAGAGCAGAGTATGTCCCTGAGAGCAAACTCAAACACTCCTGGCGTTTTGAGAAAAGGCAGAGTGGTGTGACCACAAAAAACAAAACTAAGCAAACCAAAAAGTGGTGTGGAAATATGATAAAACACACCATATGAACATACAAAAATGTTTCAGAAACAGACCTTACGGTCTATCGAGTCTGCTCAGTTTTGTAGCTAGTCCCCATCTTGCAACTGCCCCACCCTCCCCTTCCCTACTCATATCACCCCCCTTCACTCTGTCCCATCCCTTCTTGAAACTGCCCACCATTCTACTGGATACCACCTTCTCGTGCAGAGCATTCCACTTGTCGACCACCTGTTCTGTGAAAAAATGTCTCCTGAGTTCTCTCCTGAATCCTTACCCCTCGAATCTTAGCTGATGTCTCCTTGTGTCCCTCCCCCTCCAAATCTTGAAAATTCCTTTTGTATCAGTCTTGTTTATCCACTTTAGGTATTTAAAGGTTTCAATGATATCCCCCCATCCCACCTCTCATACAGGGAAAACATGTTCAGTTCTCCCAGCCTATCCCCATAGGATTTTCCCTCCAATCCCTGAATCACCTTTGTCACCCAACACTGCACCCCCTCCAACAACTTGATGTCCTTCTTTAGGAATGGGCGCCAGTGCTGCATGCAGTATTCCAGATGCACCCTGACCAGTAACATTTATAGGGAATAGATCACCTCCCTATTCCTGGAGGAGATACCCCTCACTATACACCCCAGTATCTTGTTTGCTTTTGCTTCCACCCTCCTGTACTGTGCTGAGTTGTTCATACTCCAAGTTATAAGCACCCTGAGATCCTTTTCCTCCTTAGTGCTTTCCAACTGTACCCCTCCTAGCTGATAGCTCCTGCTCTGGTTCCTGGTTTCAAAGTGCAGTACTTTTCACTTCTTGGCATTGAACCCCAACTGCCATGTTTCTGACCACTCCTGTAGTTTGGTTAGGTCTTCCTGCAGTCCCTTGCACCCTTCAATGTCATCTAACATGGCTCACATCTTTATATCATCTGTGAGCAGACTAATCTTACTCTGAATCCCTTTTGACATATCAGCTATGAATATCCCAAACAGCACCGGTCCCAGTACCGATCCCTATGGCACCCTGCTGGCACATCCCTCGGTGCTGAGAGTTCCTCCCCCTTACCACCATCTACTGCCTTCCCTTCAGCAAGTTGTTGATCCATTTGACCATCTTTGTTCCCACCCCTATATATTCCAACATCCCACCCAGCCTCTCATGTGGTATGGAATCAAAGGCCTTGCTGAAATCTAAATACAGGACATTCATCGCATGGTTCTTGTCCATTTCTCTGGTCACCCAATCATAGTACTCAACTAGGTTTGCCTGGCAGGATCTTCTTGAGAAAAACCCATGCTGCTTACCATCCTGGAGTCCATTGTCCTCCAAAAATGTCACCAGCCACTCTTTCAGGATTGTCTCCATGAGCTTCCCCACAATTGATATGAGGATCACTGGTCTGTATTTGCCCAGTTCACCCTTAGGGCCACCTTTGTGAAAGTGCACCACATGGTCCATCCTCCAGTCTTGTGGGATGCATCCTGTGTCCAGGGAGGTATTGAACAGGTCATCCAGAGGTCCTGCCAGGATCTCCACCAGTTCCTTAAGTAACCTAGGATGAATGCCATCTGGTCCCAGTGCCTTGTCAACCCTCAGTGCCCTTAATCCCTCCAGAACATTGCATCTGCATCTGACTAAGGAGGGAGTCCATGCATTGGGGCAGAAGTTTGATGTATTTGCAGAATATTTAAACTAAAAAATGGAGAGGGTGTGCTGCACCCAATACATCAAAGGGGAAGAACACACCCCCAAGCTAGTGATGAAACAGAAGTTCAGCATGTTTGTAGTTAATTTGCATCACCAGATAAGGAAAAAGGTCTGGCTCCCCATACAATGCGCAGGGGAAATGCTGGACCTCGCCCAACAACTAACGCACCGAAATATGGGCAGTGGAAAATCATGTTCACAAATGCCTGCAGTCTGGGAAACAAAAACCCAGACCTGGAGGCAACAATGACAGAGGCTAAACTGGATATAGTAGCCATTAGCAAGACATGGTTCAACAGTAACCACACTTGGGAGACTTCAGTACCTGGCTATGTACTGTTCAGAACAGACTGAGGTGCATAAAGGGGGGGGGTAGTCCATTATGTCAATGAAAATTTCAAAACTACAGAAATTCAGAATACACATAAGGAGCCAGAAGAACTGTCGGTCACCCTGGAAACAGGAAATGGGACAGCTATACAAACTAGGGATGTCTATAGGCCTCTAGACCAGAGGAGGACATAGACACATTACTGTTAGAAGATATTCAAAACATGACAGCTAAAGGGGAGATTCTGATAATGGAAGACTTCAACATGCCAGATACAGATTGATCAATACCAGCAGGAACACCCACCAGAGCTAGACACATAGTGGATTCCCTATAGGGGGAAGGCCTCAAACAACTAGTACAACAAGCCACAAGAGACAGGGCTATCATGGATCTAGTACTGACTAACATGGAAAGGATCACAGATCTCCACCTGGGGGCCAGGGATCATCACATGGCATGGTTCAGTTTGGGCACTAGAAAAAAGTCATCATATTCCAAGGCAAAAATATGGGACTTCAGAGGAGTTGACTTTGATAAGATGGCCAACAGAGTTAAGCTTACCCTGGCATAAAGGAATATAGGTGAGGGGGTACAAGCAAAGTGGACAAGCATTAAGGATGCAATACTTGAAGCAAAATCCCATTGTATTAGGGAGAAAAGCAAAAGCAAAAGAAGGAAGAAACACTTTGACTTTCAAAAACAGTAGCAGAAAAGATCAGAACCAAAAGGCTGGCCTTCAGGAAATATGAGGGAACGCATTGGGATGAAGCTAGGGAGGCATACCAAACTTCCCTAATGGAAGCAGAGAATGCAGTAAGGCAGGCAAAGGCCCAAACTGAGGAAACACTAGCACAAATAGTAAAAGAAGGAGACAAGACTTTCTATAGATACATTAGTGAAAGGAGAAAGTCCAGAGAGGGCATTGCTAAGATCAAAGGGAATAAGAGGGAGTGTGTTGAAGAGGACCAAGGAAAAGCATCTATCCTAAATATATACTTCAGCTCAGTATTTACTGAGGAGAAGGTAGGGCAGGGCCCACAGGTCAGCACCATGGACACAGGGGGGAGGGAGGTGTGCACAAGTCCCTTCACAAAAGAAAGGGTCCTACAAGAGCTCGCTAAGCTCAGGGTGGACAAGGCAATGGGACCTGATGGCATACATCCCAGGGTACTAAAGGAGCTAAGGGTGGAACTAGCAGAGCCATTATCAAAACTGTTTAGTAAGTGTCTCAGCACAGCAGAGGTCCCAGAAGACTGGAGAAGGGCTCATGTGATTCTGGTCCACAAGAGTGACAGCAGGGAGGAGGAAGGGAACTACAGACCAGTCAGTCTTACCTCAGTAGTGGGCAAAATTATGGAGGCGCTCCTTAAGGAAAGGACAGTGCAACATCTGGAATCCATAGGAGCACAGGATCCAAGACAGCATGGGTTTACAACAGAAAGGTCCTGTCAAACTAATCTCATAGATTTCTTTGACTGGGTAACCAGAGTAGTGGATCAAAGTGGTGCAGTTGATGTTGCCTACCTTGACTTCAGCAAAGCTTTCAATACTGTTCCACATAGAAGATTGATTAATAAGTTGAGTAGGCTCGGGGTCAGTCAAAGGTTGGTCAACTGGGTGGCAAACTGGTTGTCAGACAGAAAGTGGTGGTAAATGGTATACAGTCAGAAGAGATGCAAGGCACAAGTGGGGTACCTCAGGGATCAGTCCTGGAGCCACTCTTCTTCAGTATCTTCATCAGTGACATTGTAGATGGACTGGAGGGTAAGGTTTGTCTGTTTACAGATGACACCTAGATCTGCAATAGAGAAGATGATCCAGATGGGGTGGGTAGAATGAGAAGAGATATGGATAAACTGGCAAAATGGTCAGAAGAGTGGCAACTGGGATTTAATGCAAAGAAGTGCAAGATCATGCACATAGGGAAGAGAAACCCTGAAGCTACGTATAGGTTGGGAGGGGAGTTGCTGGCAAGCACAATGGAAGAAAGAGACTTAGGCATCATCATCACAGATGACCTGAAATCATCCAAGCAGACCACTAAAGCAGTAGGTAAGGCTAGATGGATGTTGGGGTGTATTAGTATGGGTATCACAATTTGTAAGAGGGAGGTAATAATCATTCTTTACAAGACACTGGTTAGGCCCCATCTGGAGTACTGTGGTGCAGTACTGGAGGCCGCACCTGCACAAGGACATTAACAAAATGGAGGCAGTCCAGAGAAGGGCAGCCAAAATGATGCAGGGACTGCATCAGAAAACATATAAAGACAGATTAATGGAGCTCGATTTCCTGTAGACTACTGTAATGTTATCTTACCTGCTGTCTGCATTGTTTAAAATCCTGCCGTCTTCTTGTACTGACCTTGTTGCTTGATGCACTTTAAATGTAACCTTACCTGTTTTGCCTGTTTATGAATGTACCATTGTAATCTCCCGGGTCACAACTGAAAATAGGCACTTGGTTGTCTAGTGTGCTCACCCAGTTAACAAAAGCAAATAAATAAATAAAGGAGGGAGAGAGGTGTTATGATCAAAACATTTAAACATCTTAAGGGCATTAACAAGGTGAAAGAGTCTAACATGTTTCTATAGAAGAAAAATAGCAGGACAGGAGGACACAGCATGAGATTAGAGGAAGGCCAATTAAGGGGTAATGTGAGGAAGTTATTTTTCAGAGAAAGGGTGGTGGATGCATGGAACAGCCTACCTCAGGAAGTGGTGGATATGAATACAGTGCAGGACTTCAGACAGGCATCGGATAGGCATAAGGATGCAATAAAGATGAGTATGAATAGATAGGCCATTGACAGAGGAAAGGCCTATGGCATATTCATAAGGTAGAAAAAATGAGCAGACTGGAAGAGCCGTGTGGTCCTTATCTGCTGTCAACTTCTATGTTTCTATGTACTGTCCTCTGTGATATCTGAATCAGTCACCTCTTCTCCCTGCCCACCCCACCCCTCCACCGAGGTATCTGTCCCCCCTTTCATAAACACAGAACAGAGGTACTCATTAAGTGCCTCTGCCTGGTTCTTCCCCTTCTGTACTCACCTTCCATCCTTTCTAATCCTCACACTCTTGTCTTTGTTCTTTTCTCTCTCACTAATGTATCTGAAGAAGTCATTTTCTCTGTCATTAATGCCCAGTGCCAGCCTCAGCTCTCTGGAAGTGAACAATGGAGCAAGCTGCAAGTGCCATTTATTGGGAATCAAAAAATGTCAGACCATACACTAGCACCCCAGCACTTCAAATCACTCAGATTCTTTTTTTGGGAGGTGGTGTAACAGGTAACTAACCTGAATTATGAAGTCAAATCTTCACGGTACAATAACAGTTAGTTAACAAGGGACAAAAAATTAAACCTTCCCTAAAATACCCTACTTATACTATGCAGACACTTTAGATCATGATGAAACAATAACAATTTAAACAGATTAATGATGGTCCCAGTGACAAAAAATAAATAAATGGAAAAAAAGGGGATACGTAAGCCCTATCCTGAATAATATTCATTACCCAGCAAAAGAAGAATATTTTTGATAAAGTAAATTATAAATACAACCTACCAAAATTATTATTACTAATACGGAATTAGCACTAAGACTTTCGGATGCAAGAGCTCCCGAGACTAAACCTAGAAAAGGAGAGTAGAAAAAAACACATATGACAACACATAGCAAAATTCAACAAATTTGACAGTCAAAGTCTACAACAAATCTGAAAATCTAATGAATAGCATAGCAGGCATGCTTTATTATATCTGTGCCCCACATTTTGTTTTGCTTGGTATATACCTGAGAGACTAGCTGCTGGCCAGGTGAAAAAACAATATGGAAAACAGGCTGCGTGTGTCAACTCTCTAATCTCTTGCTCAAAGGCTGGCAAAGTAATATGCAGCCAATGATTCCAAAATAACATCAGCAATTGAAGTTGAATTTCCTGAGTTTTTTTGAAATTGTGAAATTTTGTGATAATTTTGTCAAAATCCTCTCCATACATTTTGCCCAGCCATGCACTTGAGCTGCCAGGTAACATCCAGCTAAAGTGGCAATAAGGTAGCATTCATAGGAGGCTCAACAGTAAAAGTACAGTGGTGCCAAGCATCAGGTCACTGTCTTGAATGATAAGCCATGAAAAAAGTATTGGACATCACTGTGCAGTAGCTAGTATTCTTGCAATACGCCAGCTAACTACTAGAGCTCATTGATTAATGACTTGTGGAAGCACATGCATGTGCAGCATTGCTTCTGCACAATGCCACCTGCTGACTCTTTAACCATCCTGTAGATAATGTATATTTTTGCCTTTTCAAAACAGTGGCATCAAGGGATGATAAGCTTACAACTAGTTATGACTTATGCTATTGTGACAGAAGTATCTTGATATCATTAGTCATGATAAGCATGACGCTGGGCATCACTGTCTCAGATGTTTTGGAAGATCATTGCAGGGCCATGGTGCTAGTGCAGGTAAGGTGATTTAGTGCTGATAAGTGTTTTGTGAAAGTTAAATTCCACAAGTGGAATTTTAGTGGCATTACCTATTATGCATCCATGAATTTTTGAGCACATTTTTCCAATTAGTAATTTCGAAAGTATACACAATAAATTTTAACGTACTATACCACATTAATTCAGCTTAATTAGATCCCAGGACATATTTACTTTGGTATGCTTGAGTATATGTCAGCAATACTGTAGCAGTGGAGCTACAGTATAAACATCCAAATATTATGTAGTGTTTTACACAATGTAACACATAATTAAATTATAACATTTTGAATTCCTGTAACTTATAAATTCACATTATCAACTACATCTCTATTTAGCAGATTCTAAGACTCTTCCAAGAATGTAAGCATATAGATTTTCAATTATCTGATTCCAAAGGTGGCCATGTTATAAGCATAGCAATAGCTTCAGATATGTTCACATGAAGAATAAATTGATGGGATTTGAGCCCTGATAACTTCCCTGACCCTCATTCAAATGCTGTTAAACTAAGCATCCCTTTAAGGTATCTTCCAACCAATAAGCAAGCAAAATTTCAGATTCTTAGCTATAAAACTGGCAAAGTTATGACTAATTAAAAGCTTTTTGAAAATTCCACAAAATTGCATGTCATTTCGTGAAATTCAGAGAATTTTACAAAAAAAATTCACAAAATCCGAATTTGCTCATTTCACCCAGCCCTCATCTCAATAACACAAGAGTTATAAAAAGAGAATGTTTTTTCATACACAGCCCTTTTGCTTAAGCTTACTGTGTCTCATAGGTATCCTAAGTATTTACAGAGCTCTGTAAAGACTTTCGTCCATTTGGCTCGCCTGATACAGTATGCCTAAACCTTAAAAATATTTCCTGATTCCCTAACATATTTATCCAGTTTCTCCTTAACCATTTTGTAGTTGTACTGGCCACTACCTCTAGTGGCAATCTATTCCTGGTATATACCACTCTTTGGCTGAACCACATCTGGCTTTTCTGCAGCTTAGGTTTCCTGTTTTTCAACTGCAATGGGTGGGCCTGAGTGTTGAGCACCAGTCCCCTTGATTCCAAGCCCAGGTATTTGGAAGTGCTTACCACTCCACTGAAACATGGGAGACCAAACAAGCACACAGTAAAAATGCCAGTTTTCAGTGAGAAAACTACATTGTTGGACCAGGGAGCAGTAGCTCCTTCACATGTTTTTATCTGTGTACATAAATGGTAGCCTGCAGTCATTAATGTTGGCTCCTAACAGATACCATGGGAGCGGGTTGTAGGAAAACTGACACAGAACACCCTGGCATGAAGAAGAAGAAGAAGAAGAATCAGCATTTATATAGCGCTTTTCATACATCTAAAGCGCTTTACTAGCAATGCTAGACTGGTAGTGAAGTGACTGAATGAAACCTTCAGCCAGGTCCTGCACTTTGGACCACCACTGTATTGACAGATTATGCTGTTAATGTTGAATGGGACAGGGGTAGCCATCACAGAGTACAGAGCCAGGACAATGTTCAGTACTGGGTGTATGGAAGATGGTAGAGATAAAGTTGGTGGACTGTAAAATAATACTGCTGAGCTCAGAATGTGGGAGTAGAATATGGTTTACAATTTATCTGGGGAAGCTCTGTTGGAACACAGTTAAAGATCATATTGGGACAAAATCAAAATGATCTGAACAGAGTTAAAGATCACAGGCTCGATTCTCAAAGCCTATAGATTGATGCAAGGTGCCTGCATCAAACATAAATTGCAGAAGTGGCACCTTGCATCAAAAAATGAGCCCTGAGCTAGTCACAAACGCAGCCTGCATCAAATGCAGGCTGCATGCGCGAAAGGGGACTTGCACTAGCCTTACGCCATAAAATGGGCAGCAGCATGGTGCTAGGGGGCTTGTGGCAGATGCAGGCTGCCATATCCCCAAAAGTGGGATTCACAAAACTCTTCTAGAGGGAGAATTTCTAAGTACCCATGGCACGTAGACGTATCCTTTTGAGAGAGTGTTGCACCTTGCGGCAATGTGCTATGGTCCCCCCTCCCAAGCCCCGACCTCCAATGTCACGGATTGTACAACTATATAAAAATAGCCCCTTTTCTGGTAGTCTGGTGGTCCCCCTCCCTGATCCCTGATATTGCCCATGGTAAAAATATATATAATTATCCTCTTTCTGTGGTGTTCTAGTGGTCCCCTTCCCGATCACCAAAGTCACCCATTGTACAAATATATAAAAATATTCCCTTTCCTAGTAGTCTAGTGATCCCTCCACCCCAGCAGGTTGTATACCACCCCACCCCCCCATCCTGAAACAGAGCAGGTGACTGGCACAGCACTCCTCACACCTCCGCAGCCACCCGCTGACTGAACTGTCACTGAGTGCCTACTGTAAAAGTAGGTGCTCAGTGACAGTTCAGTTGGCAGATGGCCATGGAGGTGAGACAAGGACTGTGACAGTTGTTGGCTCTGTTTTGGGATGGGGGGAACTGGGTGGTGGACACTGCCTTCTGGGGTGTGTGAGTGGGGGGCCACTAGACCACCAGGGAATGGGGATATTTTTATATACAGTATTTGTACAACAGGGGACATCATGGATCAGGGAGGGGAGTCACTAGACTAGCAGGGAAAGGGGATATTCTTATGCAGTATATGTTTATCATGGAGACATCGGGGATTGGGGGACCACTAGGCTACATGTTGGTCTTATGTAATTGCTTTTATTTCATCAAACATCATCAGACCTATCACAACATTTCTTTTCTTAAGAATAGTTCAGTTTTCATGACTGTCAGCACAACCGTTTATTAGGTAACCTGGGAGACACTCACTCCTATGAATTACAAGCACTGATGCCAGCTGCTAACTCCTGCAATAACTAGGAGCAAACAAGGAAAGTAAACCACATGAGAACATTCAGAAACTAAGAATTCTAAACCTGCTGATTAACTCACAATCTAGAGACTACAGAACATAGTACAACACTGAACGTCTGCAGAATACCATTCTCACTCCTTTATATAGCATCTTGAAAATGCACATGCAAAATATTAATCCACAGCTTTAATAATCTATGGAATGAAATTCAGCAGGTTTAGAAAAGGCACAATTTCAGTTAGTGGTAGGCGGAATGGCTGAAACTTGCTTTATGAATTAAGCTGCAAAATCCATTTACAAATTTGCCAGATTCACAAAGTTTTACCTGGTGAAGTTGCCATGTTTTTGATTGAGCTGACCAATATAAAAATAAATAAATAAAAACAGCCATTCTGCAGTAAAAATGTCACACTTTTAGTGAAGCTGAAGTTCCTAAAGTCCACAGAAACTTTGTAAAGTTTCTCAAAGCTGAATTTTGGCCAATTTGAAGCCACTTTGCTGGCAAAGTTTAAATTCTGACAGCTCTATTTACAATTGATTTTCAATGATGATTTCAAAGACAGTATTGGGAAATAACACAAAACTACAAAAAAGACAGAAAACTGAATTTCAGAGGTTGAATTTTCATTCTGCTTGGATCCTGTCACATTTCGCATCGTTCACATAGCTTATGACCTGCTTTATTGCTACCTCTGCTCCACCTTTAGGGGTGCTGCCAGGAGAACTGCAGATGTGTAACCCCCTACTGAGTATGACCTGTTGGACTCCAGAAGCAAGCAGTAGCCTGCAGCTGCTAGCACTGTTGAACCCCTCTGTCCCCAATGCATGAAGACTGCTCAGGGCCTGGAATGGGAGGAGGTGTGAGAGCAAGCAATCTTCTGTAGTCTGTGCTATTGCAGCAAGTGGTTATAGCTGCACCAGGACCTTTTGGCTCTGCTGCTGCTGACAGAGTGTGCATAATCATGTACTACTGGGGTATTCCCTTACCCCCAAGACAGCACCATGCTCCATGACTGCAACCGAACACATGTCTGAGTGGGCAGAATATAACTTGGGGCCAAAATATGTTGTTGACAAAAAAGCTTTTTAATAAATCCAACTTTGGTGGACAGTGCACCAGAGCAGAAAAGTCACAGACATAGCCATTTTGTTCACCTTGACCCTCCACCACCACAGCAATCGAGTAGGGGATTGTTACATCAGCCAATAAGGCTGGGAAAAACCTGGTACAGAGTCAAAAGGGCTCATGGGTTGCAGAACTTATTTAATTCATGTGTGACTTTTGTCACCAGTCATTTATCAAGTGACAGACCACTTGCACTCACCAGAGTGGCTGAGATCTCAATGAACCAACTGCTGAAAGACTTGGGCAGGTAAAATGTATGGTTTTAGATCTAGATACAGTTCATGAACTGCTTTGTTTGAAAAATATGTCCACAGCTGAACATTTCAATTATGTACTGTATGGTTCTTTACATTACAGAAATCCACATTTTCCACAAATGAGTATGGCACTATATCAGCCACAAGCAGTTGGGCTTTAACAACATTTAATTCCCTAGCCACTGTATAGTTACAGTGATATTAGCCTAATTTGAGCAGCCTTTGTGTAGTGGTGAGTTAACACACAAACAGAGAAACAATAACAGCGGAAAAAGACCAAAAGTCCATCCACTCTGCTCGTGGTGCCCTATCTGACCCTGGGATTTAAATTAATATCCATCCAGGAACCTACCCTTCAACATGCACCCCCCAAATCCTCTCCAAGTTTCTGTCCCTTTGAGTAACTGCTGTACCCTTTACTCTGTCCCAACTGTGCTTCAAACCATTAATAGTTTTAACACCCACCACCTCAGCTGGTAGACAGTACCACTATTCCACCACCTTTTCTGTAAAATAATACTTCACTATGTCCATCCTAAACCTCCCTCCTGTCAGTTTCCACAATGCCCTTATGGCTTCAAACTGGTAGTCATGATAAATAATTCATCACAGTTCACCTTGTTTAATCCTTTCAGGAACTTGAAGTTCTTTACCATATATCCCACCTCCCTTCTGGTCTCCAGTGAGTACATCTTCAATGCCTTGTGGCACTCCACAAATAATCTTCCTTGTTGCCCCGAATAATTTTTTCACCCTACATTGCACTGTCTCCAGCCTGTCCTTACCTTTCCTGAGGTGAGAACTCAAGAACTGGGCACAGTACTCTAGGTGTGCCCTCCCCAAAGATATATAACGGGACAGTATTACCTCTTTCATTGTGCTGTTAGCACCCTTCTCGATGCAACCCAGCATTATATTTTCCTTACCACAGGCCTTGCTGCACTGGTCTGATTGTTTGAGTGTGTCACTGATAATAACTTCTAGGTCCTGTTCCTCAGTTGTAGTGCTGAGTCTTTACCAACCCATCTAGTACCCTGCTCTGGAGTTCTTGTTCCCTAGATGCATCACCATGCATTTTTTTGCATTGAATTTCAGCTGCTAAACCTTAGACCACCTCTTTAGCCTTTGTAGGTCACCTTGAATTTCACTGATTCCCTCATGACAATCCATCCTTTCACAGAGCTTAGTGTCATCTGTGAGGAGACAAAACCTGCCCCGGATTCCTTCTCCAGTGTCACTGATGAAGATATTGAAGAGGACCAGGCCCAGGTCAGATTGCTGTGGTGCACACTTGTGACTTCCTTCTCTTCTGATTTGACCCCGTTAGCCCCACCCTCTGCTGCCTCTCCTTTAGTCAGTTACAGTACCAACTCATCTTACTATGTCCCTAGCTGCATCCAGATCTGCCATCTTCTTCAGCAAACATCTGGGAGGCACCAAGTTGAAAGCCTCGCTGAAATCAAAGTAGAATAAATCCATTGCATGGTGCCTATTGAATTCTCTCATCACCCAGTCAAAGAAAGTATCACGTTACTCTGACAAGACCTCCCTGCCATGAACGCATGCTGTTTACTATCCTGGATACTGTAACTCTCCAGGTATTCCACAAGGCCAGTGACTCCATCAGCTTCCCTACAAAAGAGGTAAGACTGACAGGTCTGCAGTTCCCCTCTCCCCTTATGGAGTGGAACTATATCTACCACCCTCCAGTCCTTTGGAATTACCACCATCTGTAATGAGCTACTGAATAGTCCTAACCGTGGTTAAGACAGTTCCACAGCCGATTTCCTGAGAACCCTCAGATGCATTCCATCCAGTCTTGGGGTCTTATCTACTTTTAGGGCTGTCAGCACTTTCCTGACTTTTTTGCCTGTAAATATGGACTGGCTCATCTCCAGAACCCCCTTTGTAGCTGTTTTGATGCCACTTTCTGGCAATGGCCCACCATCCTTCCTAATGAAGGCAGAGCAAATGTAATCAGTAAGGATGGCAATCCTTTACACATCTTCTTATAGCACCCTACCCCCATCAGATAGCCTAACTATTCATCCTTTTTTCTTTCTTTTTCCCTAATATTATGGAAAAAAAAATTTTCTCTGCCCCAACCCCCTCTGCAATATGTAGCTTTGTTCTGATTTAGCCTCCATAACTGCCCTCTATGCCTCCTTATTCCTCTTTAAGTGTTCAACCCATTCTTCCTCCCCTGCCTTTCACTGGGTGGGTTGCACTTGGGGTGGTCCCATAGCTAGGGATGATGCTTCTGACTGGGTATTGTAAGGATAACAGTTGATTTAATGCAGATGCTAATACATCATTATGTTTCACGTGCTATATAAATGCTTGAGTTGGTGGGTAATAGCCCATGCAGTATCTTGCTAGCTTATGTGTGTAGAGCTGTGCAGAGCTATTAAAGCTGTACTACAAAAGACTTACCAGTATCTGCTGAGCATTACATGGTATCAGAATGGAATAGTTATCACCACCCAGTGCCTTTAGTTTTCAAGGAAACTTGACAGAGAACTGGTGCAGCTTTAAGCAGCAAATCCTGATCTTCTTTGGAGCCAGTGGAGTTGCTGAGAAATCACAGAAAATCCAGGCCATGACTTTTCTTCACATTGTTGGCCCTTCTGCTCTGGAGGTATAAAACAAATTGAATGTGAGAATGAGGAGGATAAAGAAAAGTTGTCACTGATTATTGACATGTTTGAGAAATACAGTAATCCCAGAAAAAATGTGACACAGTATGACAGGCACCTGTTTAATACTAGAAGTCAACAAGCTGGTGACTCCACTGATGCTTATGTTACTGAACTAAGGCTGAGAGCTAAGTCATGTGCATTTGGAGGACTGCATGATTTACTTATTCATGACAGAATTGTCTGTGGCATACTAAATGACCAAATAAGGCACAGACTGCTCAGGGAATTGGATTTGACCCTGGTTAGAGCCATGGATATCTGCAGAGCAGCAGAGCTCAGTGAGGGAAAACTAAAGTGATTGTGAGACAATACCAGAGGAACAATATGTCCATACAGCAACCCTTAGAAAGGAATAAATCAAGGTGGCACAAGCAGAAAACAAAGAAAGCATGCCTGCACATGTGTCCAAAACAAACAGATGAGGCAAATGTGGTCGAGAGTATGAGTTGATGAAGTGTCCCACATTTGGAAAAAAGTGCAGACTTTGTAATCGAAATAATCATGTTGCTAAAATGTGCTGCACAAAAAAAAAAGGAGTATGAATATTCATGTTGTCAAAGAAGAGTCAAGTAGTGAGAGTGAGAGCACCTTTCATATAGAGACACTACCACCAATACATCAGAGACTCATTGGAAATTAGTCCTGAATATAAGTAATAAAACTGTAAACTTTAAGTTGGATATTGTTGCACAATGCAATGTAATTGCTTTAAAGATGTACAAGACTTTGTCAAGGGATGCAGTTCAGAGATCGACAGTATAGTAAGACTCATTTCATATTCTGGCCATCGGGTAAATGTACATGGTAGAGCAATTCTAACTGCGTGTTTCAAAAATCAGTACCATCTTATTATGTTTTAAGTGGTGGATATCAATATCACAAGAGCAATTGAACTGCCAACTTGCCTGTAACTGAAACTTGTGAAAAAAATATTTTCAGTAACCACTGACCTTGACAGATAAGGTAACACTATGGAGGAGATCCTTGCAAGCTATGCAGATGTTTTTCAAAACTTAGGCTGCTTAGGAAGAGAACATCACATTAAGATTTGACCAATCTGTGAGCCCTGTAATTCATCCACCCAGAAAAATTCCCTTTGCATTAAAGGACAAGGTTATGGCAAAGATTGAGAAAGTAGTGCAGTTGGGGTGATAGAGAAAGTTAAAAGGCCCACTAGCTGGGTCAACTTGATGGTAATCATCGAAAATCCAAATAAGGTGAGAATCTGTGTCAATCGATGGGATTTGAACAAAGCTGTTAAAAGGGAACATTATCCTATGAAGACAGTAGAAGAAGTAGCAGCCAGGCTCACAGGGGTTAATATATTTTCCATGTTGGATGCAGGTCATGCATTTTGACAAATTAAGCTCAATGAACCCAGTTCTCAATTAGCAACTTTTAATACTCCAATTGGAAGCAAGAAGTTCAAATGCATGCCATTTGGTATCTGTTCAACACCAGAGTATTTTCAAAGAAAGATTTTGAAGAGCTAGAAGGTACAGACGTTAGCAAGGACAACATCTTAATTTGGGGTTCTCATATGCAAGAACACAACAAGTGACTCAAGAAAGTGCTGCAAAGAGCTCAGGAATGCCATTTAATGCTGAATTTACAAAAATCCAAAATCGGACTGAGTAAAGTTCTATATATCAGGCACAAGTTAAGCAAAGATGGAATTATAGCAGATCCAGCTAAAATGAAGGCAATCATGGATATGTCTACCCCCACAATGTAAAACGGACTTGCAAAAATTCATGGAAATGGTGAATTACTTAGCAAAATTTAGTCTAAATCTATCCACCAGAAATAAGACATTAAGAGAACAACTGGTAAAAGAGAATGTTTGGTATTGGGAAGACTGACATAACAAAGAGTTCAAGGAACTGAGTTGATGCATTCTCAGAGGGGCTGGATGCTTGCCTACTGCAAGATGGGCAACCTATGGCATTCAGGTCACACTCACTTAACAGAGCAAAAAGAAAGTATGCTCAAATTGAGAAAGAAATGCTGGCTATTGTGTTTAGCTGTTCTAAGTTTCAGCAGTACATTTATGAGAGGCCATGAGTGCTTCTGGAAGTAGATCACAAGCTCTGAGAGAGCTTCTTTGGGAAACCGTTGTACACTGCTCCACCAAGAATTCAATGTATGATATTGAAGCTACAAAAACATGATTTGCAAGTAGAAAATAAAGCAGGGAAGAAGCTCTATATTTCTGACACAGTCAGCCAGGCTATCAGGAAAACACCAATGCCAGAATGTGATATGGATAAATATGAGGTCCACACCATTGAAAATATACTGATCAGTGATGAGAAACTGAGCTTTTGTCAACCTGAGACTGATAAAAACACTGTTCTCTTGAAACTAAAAGATGTTGTTTTGCAAGGGTGGCCTTCTAAGAGAGCAAAACTCTACCTGGACCTCAGACAGTACTGGCTGTTTAAAGAGAAACTCACTATAGAGAAAGGACTACTCCTAAAGGGAGACAGGCTAATTGTATATGAATCACTGAGGAAAGAAAACCTTGCAAAAATACTTAGTAGCCATTTAGGCATTGAAAAATGCTAAAGGAGAGTGAGAGACATTCTTTACTGGCCAGTTATGAATAGCCAAATTAGGGACTTGGTTGCCAAATATGACATTTGCAACTGCTACAGGAAAGTTCAATCAAGAGAGTCTATGCAACCTCATGAAATTGTAGACAGATCTTGGTAGAAGGTAGTGGCTGACCTATCTGAATTTAAAAAAGAAACCTTCAAGGTTTATTAAGATTTCACAATTGCAAAATACCACTCGTGAGACTGTTATTAATCACATCAAATTGCAGTATGCAAGCAATGGTATACCTAATGCACTCATTAGAGGTAATGGCCCCCAATTCTCTAGTGCCAAACTTGAACATTTTGCTAAGTGTTATGAGTTTCAGCATAGTACGTCATCGCCCAGGTATCCACAGAGCAATGGGATGGTGGAAAGAGCCATTCAGACTATAAAGAGATTGCTTAAGAAAGCCCAACAGGACAATAAAGATCCCTATCTTGCATTACTTGACTTAAGAAATACCCAAATAGATGAATTGGGATTGCCTGCCTAAGTGCTTAGGTATACTGTGACGATGGTGACTGAAGGAGCGCGACTGGTTGGAGCAGTGACTGAATTACAGTGCCGACATAGTTGCAGCGACTGGTAGTTCCCCCATCCCTGGTGTGTGCCCCCTGGAGTTAGAATCCTTAGAGGTAGGGGGTGTGGGTGGCACAGCACTCACGGGGGGGGGTGCGGGCTGCAAAGCCCCCTGCAAGAAACTTAGAAATCCAATGTCGGCGCCTAATGTTGGGTCAGTGCGGTCCATGCAGTCACCGTCCTGCAGTCACCATTCTCACATAGAACCACTGCTTATGGGCCACAGAACAAGAACTTTGATTTCTACTAGACCGGAGTTGCTGAGACCAAAATTAATAGAGACAGACAGTCAAGCTAAGTTGCTTGACAGCAAATGATACAACAATTCTATTACAATCAACTTGCCCACCCACTTTCCAGCCTGCATCCTGAACAACCAGTTTATCTGCACACTAGTGAAATGAGTGGACTGCTGCTGTTGTCCTTACACCTGCTAAGGAACCCTGATTCTATGCTGTAGACACTATTGGGAAAAGGTACAGTACCATCAGAATAGAAGAGACCTTCTGGAGACATCAGAGATACATTCCAGATCACTATTGATGGCACAGGAAACCTTGCCTGTCCATGAGACAGTGAGAGAGAGAAAGAGAGCCAGAGGAAGTGGGGAACAACACACAGTTGTAGAGTGATGCATTTTCGGAGGAGCAGCAGTCAGAGGAATCACCACCAATGACGTTGACTGCCACACAAGGCACGTGTAGTTAGTCTACAGCAAATGAAAATCCTCCTGTGGTGAGCTGGGACAGTGGTAGGAAGATCCAAAAGTTTGCCAGATACCGGGAAGATTGGGACTGACATTTGCACTGCCAGTTATGAAGTAGTAAGTAAAATATGTGTTCTCTAAAAAAAAAAGATAATTTTTTTTGTTTTGTTAAATGGGGTTTGTAAGTAGCTTACAGGGAGAGAAGGATAAAAGTTGATGTAATACAGATGCCACGTATGTCATTACATAATTTATACATGCTATATAAATGCATGAGTTGGTGGGTAATAGCCCTAGCAGTATCATTCTAGCTTATGTGTATAGAGCTTTGTAGAGCTATTAAAGCTGTACTACAAAAGACTTACTGATCTCCGCTAATCATTACAGGTATGGAGCACATTCTTGGTGGCAGTTGAGTAGGATTACATGGATGACTGTGGCATTCCTTGCTTTGAAAAATAGTTGCAGACATTCTAGTTTTACTGACTGAAGAGTTAGTTGGCACTAGCTTTGTTCTTGCAGAGGTGGTGCCAGTGCTGATATCTTGTACCAGCTCACCACTCCTTCCTCCTTCTACAGAACAATTTAGGTGATTGAGTCAAGTCACAGGTCTCATATAGCGACAAAAGAAAAATATGTCTCTGGCTATAATGCACTCACTACTGAGTTTGCGGTGAGGTGGATGTTGCTGCTTCTCCTAGATGCTTGTCATTCTCATAGAGTTGTTGCTTTGAACTTGTCAGTCATCCCTATTTTTTTACGGGGGGTGGGTAAGAACATGTTTCAGCTGTTTTTCATGTCCTAGATGCCTCTCTATTCTACTAAGGTTGTATTTTAGAAAGTAGGAGATGGTGGGCTACAAGTTCTAGAGACATGCTAAGTTGGCAAACTTTGCTTCATGAAATAATTTGTGATGCTTGTCAAATTTGCAAAGTGCCAACTTCATGAGGTTTTTGGTAGGCGAAGTTGCACTTTTTCAGCAGAAGTTATGCACATTTGCATGCGAAGTTGCAGCTTCACCATACCTTCACTATAACTTTGCCTGACGCTGCCTAAAAAAGTGCCATTTCTTCGGGAAAACTCACTGCGATGCAAGCAATCCATGAAGTTATTCACAAAAGCGAATTTTGCAACTTTACCGGAACTTCACCAGCAAAGTAAAACTTTGCAGCATCTCTAGATGCAACTGGTCCACCAGTGTCTTTCTCCAGTCTATCCTTCTGAATGTTCATGCCAGGTCATATGCCAAATACAAATACTACTTGAATCACCCATGAGTCTTCCCCCAGCCTCCAGCTGCAACACTTCTACTGGTGGTGGTGTTAGCATCTGAAGCACCGAAGGATGTGCAGCATGTACAGCTGCTGACTGAGGGATGTTCCTCCCTTTCTCCACATTCAGTAACTACATATTACTATTTACATACCCACATCTATGGCCTGAACTGCTTTCCTTCATTGTAGCATTCTGATATGTTTGTTACACATACAATCATAGAATTTGCCAACAGAAACAGACCGCTTGTTCCACCCAGTCTCCCCAGATCTTTCCTGCCAATTCTGTCTACACACACCATAACTGATCTCCAGTGACCCCTCCTTCCTGCCTGCCTATTTGCCAGTATTCCCCTATGCCTAACTCATGCATGCTTGAAGCCATCCACTGTTTTTGCCCCCACTGCATCAGCTGTCAGACTGTTCCAGGCGTCCACCACTATTTCAGTGAGATTGTTCCTAAAACATACCCTATTCCAGCTTCATTGAATGTCTTCATTTCCTGGTGCACTTTCCCATTTGAAACAAAGTCCACCTGTATCTTGTTCACCCCATAATGTACTTGTAGATCTGTATCATGTCCCCCCCCCCCGCTGTCTTCTCTAGGGTGTACATATTGAGATCCCTCAGTCTTTCCTCAGAAATTTTCTAGTGCAACCCCTGTACCATCTGCACAGGGTCATAGCCTCAGGACTCCTTCCAGATGCCCTTAGTGACCACCACAGAATCTACTCCATACACAAAATTCACAAACCTAAAGCTCCCCCACCCAGAATCTTACCATCTAGATCCTACAAATCTCTGGACCTCCCCTCATTATTAAATGATTTGGTCAACTATGACTGGTTGTGCATTAATCAATTCACCTCGACAGATGAGACACTGTCATTCTTTAAGTCCAAGTTCATCGCCATCTGGGACCAATACACCCCCCCCCTCAGACGTTCCAGAGTCCGAGGTGCTCATCTCTCATGGATCTCTCCTGAAATCCTAGCCCACCTCCGAATCCAAGACAAGGCCTGGAAAACCTTTAAGATTTCCAATCTAGGCCGACCCTCCAGGATTTCACTGTGCGCTCCGCAATTCTAGTACCAAAAGAATCCACCAAGCAAAGACCAACTATTTCTTATGCGCATTCAATTCCTCCTTCCATCTCCCATCTCGATTCTGGAAGGTGGTCAAATCACTTTACTGCCCACCATCACAGCCACCCACCCCTTCCCTGCAGGTTGGGGGTCTCTCCATCACTGTCCCTTCAGCAGTTGCCGCCTTGTTTAACACTGTCTTCACAACCAGCCATTCTACTCCCTTGTCCACCCCTCACCCTGCTCAGCATGCTCCCACCATCACCCCATCTTGTGGCACACCTGCAGCTCACCCATTCTCCTTCCTGCAAGTCACTCCTGATGAGGAATGCAATGCTCTGGTTGCCCTTAACCCAGAAAAGGGCAAATGTCCCACCGGGTTGGACTCCAAAATGCTCCACCTGTCGGCCCCTGCCATAGCTCCACCTCTTGCTTCCCTTTTTAACTTATCATTCTTCATAGCAGAAGTCCCCAATGAGTGGAAACATGCCACTGTAATCCCACTTCCCAAGTGTGGTGATGCCTCTAACCCAAGCATCTACCGACCCATCTTCCTCCTACCGACCCTTGTTAAAGTACAAGAATGCCTGGTTCTCTCTCGCCTATCCACCTTAAATCAGCTGTTGAACTTTGTGGTGTATAGTGTGCTATTCTCCCTCAGTCATACACAGGTAATACCTCATGGAATGCCACAATTCATGCTACTTGTTAAGGCTCCATTCCAGTTCCCTGAACTGCCCCATGCAATACCCCTACTCCACGCCTTGCCAGGTAATTAGTCCCTAGGTGGACAATGACTTCCAGCTCCCTCCCATTGTCTGTCACCTTATTGATCCTTTGGATCACTCAGGATACCGGAGAACATAAACTGTTTTTGCAACAGTGATGACAGCACACTAGAAATATTTATCACACTCACCAATCTACAAAAGAAAACATTTTATTACCCTCACAGCCTTAGACTGGACTTCAGTTCTACTATTTCTCATGCCAGTCATTGCTGGCTAAGTCTAAAATGTGCTAACACACACACACACCACTGCACAAATGCAGAGCAGCTGACGAGCACTACTAAAAATTATTAACCATTAAGACTGCAAACAAAAAGGAGCTAAAAAATGTGCTTTGGAGGGATTAACCCATGATGGGCTTACTGAGCATTAATCCATGCCTGGGAGGGGGGGGGTTGGAGTTATGAGGTGAAGCTGAGTGACTTCAATCACCCAGGAGTGGATTAATGTTCAGTAAACCCATACCCTGGAATTGGTTAATCCTCTTATAACATGGGCAATGTTTTGTTAGAGTTTTACCTAAAGAAATAATGAAATAAAGCCCTGTGAACATGCAACTGTGGGTATATCAGAGATTAATCAATGGTCAGTGATCTGTTTGGACGAATCAGAAGACAGTATTTTAGGCCTGCCAGGTCATAATGTCATATGCTTAATAGCATACGACATTATAGCTAACCCAAAACTGCGCTGTCCATAACAGTGAATGGTGAGGTACTGCGTATACTGCTGTATGCAGTATTGCACCATTCACACACTCCTAGGCAGAGGATAAGACCTCTGCTGGGAGTGAGTTTCACCAAGCAGCTGCCATGGCTGACTGGACTGAGCCACAGCAGCAGGAACCCAGGCACTGCATCTGGGACTAGGTTTGATTCCCAGTCCCAGACATTTTATTTTCCATGGATTGTGCATGCTCTGGGTTGGACCCCCAGGTTGAGAATCTTTAGTGGGGAGTAGTCTGGGGCACAACCCCCCCTATGAGGGGTGTTGAAGTGCCCCCACAGAAAAGATATGCTGTATGGCAATATCGCGCTTGTATTGGCATCGCAATTTTGCCATGCGGCATAATGTTGTGTGACATTGTGACCCTGTGCCTACTTTAGGAACCCATGTTATAAAGTCTGTAACAACATGAAGTTGTTTTTCACTATAACTCACTTACTTGCTGATACTGTAGACTGTGCACTGTGCACTGCAGCAGTGCCCCTGCACACTCTCTTCTCCCAACCACACTGTTAAATCTAGGAGGCAGTATAGTGCAGTGGTCTAAGGCTCTGAGCTGCAAATTTGGTGACATCCAGTAAACCAGACTTGGGTTTGAATCCCACAGCTTCCACTTGCATACTGTGTGACCCTAAGCAAGTCACTTTACCTTCTTGTGCTCCTGTAAAAAAGCTTTTAGCTTAGTGTGCTATACCTGGTTAAACAACTAAAAAAAAAATCTAGAGCCTGATAGCTTGGAGTAAAAAGATAAAGTATTTCCCAAAAGCAAAAGATTGCAAAGGCACTTTAACTGCAAGCAACTAATAGTGATGAGCAAGATCTAGCATTATTTGGGATCCTTTTTCTCCAACAATGTACTGCAGCAGCTCCACAGAGCAGCAGAATCCATCTTTTGAGTGCCTCATGTTCTAAAAAACTGTGACTTCCTTTTGAAAGTCTGTTTTGAAGCACACATTTTGAGTAATTGACACCATTTTAGGAATTTTTGGGAATTGAGCAAAGTACACTCTAGTTAAAAGCACATTTTCTGCAAATAGGACTAAATTTGGGTAAAAAAATGCATATTCTTAATTTGCACAAGGTAAATGTGATAAAGAGGGCAAAGATGCAATCTTGTAATACGGAAAATATTTTGTGAGCAGCATGGGGCCTTCGTATGCTGAGATTTCATAATTTTACAAATTCTGGTTTTCAAAAATGTGCACTTTTGAAACTGTGCAACATGCACATAGGAAAAACTAATGCAATGTTACTAAAGTCTTTTTTTTTTCCTTTTTGTAGGGGTGAGAGAAGTCTTTCCATTGAGTTTTTCCTAAAAAGGACAGTTTGGGCAAAATTCTGGAGCGGGTGGAATGCATTTGCCAGGTCCATGCCAAGGACATCGGCTTGAGCTCCAAGCCCAAAGGCACTGCTCTAGAAAAAGGCACAGAGCCATCTCTGCAGTATGAAGTGGAGGGGAAACCCAAAGACCCTCAACAAAACAAATTCTCTTATTCATACAAAAAGGAAAATCAATGAAGGTTGAGCCAACAATATATGAAAGGAAATAAAGGATAGAAACAACAGTCTGGACCTTCATACAAGGATTTGTTAACTGAGGTAGATCAACTTCAGACATGGTAGGCCATAGTCGAATCAGCAAAGGCATTGGCCAAGGTTGTAGCAGCCATCCCCCAATCAAACACTGAAGTCCCCATATTCTGAGGTGAGACAAATGCTCTGTGAAATAGATTTGACACTTTACAATGCCTTGCAAAACAAGACAACTGGGCATGACAATGTCAAGCCCAGTCTGCATACCTACCTCTCTGGTAACTGATGGCTCTGGTCACCCATGTGTGGAAGCACTGGTTGGGGGCTGCCAGATTGAAATGCTTCTAGATACAGGAGTGGCCATCTCAGTCTTACATCAGACCAATCTCCAATACTCTCCATTGTCTACTGGGAAGTCTACTTACACACAGACCTCCGAGAGGACTGTAGTGAAAACCTATCGGTCAATCCCTATACCACTCATCATCTGAACCTTGGAGGCGGAACACCATTTTGATCTGATGAACCTTCCCCATCACCAGAGCATCTTGGGAATAGATTTTTTCTTTCATTATGGGAGCATGGTGGATTTAGCCAACTGGCTGCTCCTACGGGCACCAGGTTTCCATTGTGTGCTGCTCATTTCTGATTCACATGTTGTGACAGCCATACAGGTGAATGACACTAAATATGATGTCATAGTCATGTTCCAGTACTATCCCCTTTTTGATAGGTTGAAACCTATCTTGGAGTAATACAGGGAAGCCTTTTCTAAACACAAGCATGACTGCAGAAGGATGGACACCATCATACGGGTTACTAGCAGGTACCCACCACATCAAAAGCAATATTTCTTCCTAACAGAGGTGATCCCATCCCTCAGGTCTACTACTGATTTGCCTTTAAAGCAAGAGGTCATTAGACCTTTTGTCTCCACAGTCAATTCTCTGATTTGGCCTGTGAGAAAACCTAATAATACCTGAAGACTAACAATTGATTACAGGAAACATAAGCAGGTGACACCCAGCTGAGTACCAACCATGGCTTCGCCCTGGATATGCTCAGGCTTTTAAAATCTGAACATAAGTGGTTCAGTTCTTTGGACATTTCCAATGGGTTTTGGTCAATGCCATTGGCCCCAGAGAGCCAATACAAGTTTGCCTTCACCTTTGAGGGTCATCAGTTCACATGGACATGCCTCCTTCAGGGTTTTGATAATAGTTCTCCCTCTTTCACATCCACATGTGGGATGCCCTTCAGGGCATTTCTATGCCTGAATGATTCCTACAATATATGGATGATCTTCTCTTGGCCACCGTAGACCAAGAGCAACATCTGCAGTTGCTTGGAGAATTCCTCGTACTCTTGCAGTGTGCTGGTTTAAAATGTAACCCTGGCAAGGTTCAAATTTGCCACTTTGAAATATCCTTTACTGCAGAAGGCAGGAGCCACACCTTAGAAAAAGTACAAGGTATTTAGCACTTACTGCTGCTCACCAGCATGTCTACTCTCAGATGCTTCTTAGGCATTGTAAACTATTCAAGGGATTTTATCCAAGATTTTGCCTGGAAAACTGTACCACTGTATGATTTGCTGAAAAAGAATGCCCCATGGTGTTGGGGACCGTAACACACCATTATTGCACACTGTTATTGCCTTAAAACAGTCTTTAGCTGCAGCCACTGCTTTGGTTAACGCAAACCCAGATTTGTCCATTCATTTGGAGACTGCCACCTCTGATACGGCTATGCCTGCCATCTTGGCACAGAAGGTGCATGGATGCCTTAGGCCTATCACCTATGCACTCCAAATCCTTTCACCAGTAGAACAGAAATACTCTCTTTGGGAGAGAAATTTGTTAGTTACAGCCTGGGCTGTAAGGCACTTTACTTACATTATTGGTCTTAGTTCCATTGTATTGCACACCAACCACACCCCTACTAACTTCTGTTATCAGATCGAGTGAAGAATGGGAATGTTTCCAATGCAAGATTTGCCCATTGGTCACTCCTCCTACAGGATCAGGATATCACTGTGCACCATACCAAAACTTCTTCCTTCTTTATAACACAGACCCACATGAGTGTGGATTGGAACCTCCTTCCTTACAGGAACTTAGTCTAGTTCTGCCTGCCACTGACATCATCTTGGTGGAATCCCAGGTGTACCATGTTTTTGTGAATGGTTCCTTGTTTTACTATGAGGAACACCAGGTAGCAGGATTCAGAATCTTGGTCCTCTGCTGGGGGCACAATTGCAGTAGCTAGGCAGTGTATCATCAGATCCTTAAAATATGCAGAATTGGCAGCCATTGGACATGTGGTGGTTTTGATTCAGGAGGAACAAGAGGGAGATGCTGTCATTTTTTCTGATTCTTCATAGGTGTGCTACTCCCTTACAGAGTTTCTGCCCTTTTGGAAGACCCAGGGGTATGCTTCCTTGGCAGGTACCCCGGTGATGCACCTGTTCCAATACATCAACAATATAGCAGAAAAAGTACCCTTCAAGCTGTATGTCCACAAGGTAAAGGCCCACTCTAAGACAGCCCCTTTTCATGAGCAGAATGACTGAGCAGATACTCTGGCCAAACAAGGCGCATTGCAGGGAGAAGTATGGATGATGCCCATACCTGAAGAGGCACAGCCAGTAGCTGCACAGAGGATAAAACAAGCCATCCCATTGGATTTAGCTGCAGTGCAAATGAGAGACCTGGAAATAAGAGGTATACAATCATATCTTGGACCAGAAGAAGATGTCTAGTGACAACTCCCTTAAAAGGCACATCTACTATCTCTTCCTCTCCCCAGATCAAAAGCTGGTTTTGTATAACTGGGGGACATCACACTGTGATCTTCAGTCAGAATTCATCCACCAAATCCATGACATACCTAAAGGTGGACATCAGGGTGTAGACAAGACCCTGCAGAGACTGAGAACAATAGGGTGATGGTCTGGTCAAACAGTAGATGCCCCATGTTACCTGGACAACTGCATCACCTGTGTTCAAAACAACCTAATTCCTGGCAAGAAAAACACCAAATTGCTTCTGCAGAGACAATCCAGTACTTGGAATGCAGTCCAGATGGATTTAATTGGACCTTTGCCTACCACTAACAGAAACAATAAGTATGCATTGGTCATCACATACCTAATCTCCAAATGGATTGAGGCCTTCCCCTATAATGCTAATTCTGCCAAAGCTACTGCAAAAATTCTGGTGAACAAGTGTTCACCAGATGGGGCATACCTCTCAAGATAGACTCTACTAAGAGGATGAGCTTTACTGGCCAGGTTGTGCAAGAAGTTCTTAAAATGTTAGGGGTAAGGTGGAAGTTCCACATAGCTTACCATCCTCAGTCCTCAGATGCTGTAGAAATAACCAGCAGGCAGATCAAAGCAATGTTGTCAAAGTTTGTCAATGAAAATGCAAAGAATTGGGATACTTTTCTGCCCTTACTCCTAATGGTGGTCAGGGCTACCCCTTCAACAGCTACACAGTACACACCCTTTGAGGTGATGAAGGGCCAGCAAATGAGATTGTCAGAACATGAATGGGTGGATATTCACACACCTACAGTACCATGGATACTGTGCTGGCTGACACCTATGTGAAACAGTTACAGAAGAATTTAGTCAAAATTTACCACTTTACCACTCAAGGTTTGGGCAGTGGCCAACAAAAGTCCAAAATATACTTTGACAAAGATGTCAAAGAGGTCAATTGACAAGTGGGTGACAGAGTCATGGTATTGCAATACTCAACATCCGCCCACTTCCTATCCAGCAAATGGGCTGGTCCATTTGAAATAGTAAACAAACCCTGTCTACAAGAAATGATTATTGAACAGCATGAGATCCATTGACAAGTGGTCTCATGCCAATGAGCTGAAAGTATTCAAGGGCTCTGATGGCCCTGAGTAAGTAAAGCACTTGAGCTGGGGAAAAAAGGAAGTGATGGCGGTTTGAACTCCAACTATTTCTTTTCTTTTGTTTCAGAATGATGACAGTCATTATCTATGCCCTTGGGCTGTTTACAAGGACAGATGGCAAGTCATGTGAGTATAAAGGCCCTACCAGCTATGGCTGTGTTATGTGTACTAAAGGTGATACTTGTGCAGCCACCCTAAACCTACAAGGCGGTGGTCTAGTCTTCAACACTGTAGTCATACAAGGACCACAGGAGATTGCCTGGACAGATGGTGGACCTACTCACTGTTTCTATAAAGAGAGATTAACAGCATTCTGGGATGGGTCCTATGTCTTAAAGGATACCCAGGTAGTATATGACCAAGAAACATTGAAAATTCATTTTGTAGCATGTCATGGATCCCTAAAGAGAGGCTATGACAACTGGACTGCTGTCACAGTTTTACCAAAGACAACTGCACCTAGTTCTACTATCGTGACTTCCTCACCAAACTTTTTATCTTCTGTTACAACTGAAAGTACCATTTCTCCACCACAGCCCTTACAGTGCCCTACCCTGGAGCCAGGTCCACATTGTGGCCTGACTGCAAACTCCATTCCTGGGACACTTATTAACAATGTTCGATTTATGCATGTTCCTGTCATTTTAAATATATCACACTGGAACATGGCTGAAAATGGTCACTGTTCAACTACCAATGTTCCAAGGTTTCATGCTGCTATGTTGTTAGACATTGTTGCAACTTATGAAGTATGAGCTCAAGATACTGTAGCTAGGCAAGAAACTGTTGCACATCAAGGAATGTTCTGCTCTAGGCACTCTAAAAGGGACCTGCATGTAACAGGCTTAGTGAAGAATATGCCAGGTTTATTTGAATTGGGTATATCAATCTGGAATAGGGGAGACACTGAACAAATCAAGAGACACATTAGTTATTTTTAAAATCAGCAAGTTGTACACCCTGCCAGAGGAAGTGGTGGGGGCTGAAACAATCACGGGATTTAAGAATGCATGGGATAGACATAAAGGAATTCTGGAGGTCAGGGGTAAGGGGCAACAGACTTCTAGGAAAACATAAAATGAACTTACAAGCTCAAATGGGCAGACTGGGTGGGCCATAGGCCCTTATCTGCCGACACTGTCTATGTATCTATGTATCTATGAGAATGTGCTCTGGACCATGCTACATGATATTGATGGTTTAGCAAAGGAGGAAAGCATCACAGTGTACAACATACACATTATTGAATACTTAATCACCGCCAATAATGAGGAGGCCAAATAGCGACACATAGGCAGAGAAATAATTTGTACCACCTATGGTGGCTATGTTTTAACCACTGTCAGTAACCTCTTCCAAGACTTGAAAGCAGCGTGTATCCCTGATATCATCAAAGATTCCAGATTCATGGATGGCCACATGATATTGTCTTCATTGACTGACTTTGGCCTGATCTCCAAATGTATGGCCGAGTACTTCACTTTTTCCCTCACAACAGCTAGAAACTTAGGTTATGTCACACCACATCCCAATCAAGGACCTTGCTGCTCTACATGCTGCTGCTCAATCACAGATACCATGTATGTCTCCTTTATGGTATAATTGCCAGTGTTTAATAAGGACTCGTCTGTCTTCAACAGAATGACACATGTTCACTCTGTGGGATACCTGGAAGGAGATGTCTGCAAGGAATGGGATCCGTCTTCTGCTGCTGCTGGTGTTCCACCCATGACTGCAAGCCTGGCTGGTGCCTCATTCAGACTGTTGTTCAGTAAAGGGCTATCGATACTTGTGCAGATGTAATGCTTTCAATGTGGCTACTCCATTGATGGACTCAATAAGCAAAATGATCAAACTGTTACTGCATCTACTGCCCATGCAACAGATGCGACAAATGCAATGGAACAAATCCAGCAACCAGTGACCCGGATACTTCCAGATTAACGCCTCTATTATATGCACCGTACAACTTACCAAGTGGCATCTTCCACAAGTCAAGTTCACATATAATATGGATGGACAATACTACATCATGACAAACCTCAAGAACTTCTCTTATGGACACATCATTTGTGGTGTTGACATTCCTAGTTTCTGCTTTGTGCCTCATGAAGGCACCATTATTGGTCAATCCTTGATACCCCCTGTACCTATCCGAGAATAAGATTATGTTGATAGTGACCCTAACTATTTTGATGCTATAGACCAGTATACACCAGTTTTCCTTGTGCATATCAACCCACTCACCCTGAATCTCAAACCCCTACTAGATGGAAAAGATACTCATTTGATACATATCAGTTATACTAATCAGAAAGCTGAACATGACTTAACTGACTTGATACATGATGGTGATTTACATCTTGTTTCAACTAATACGTTGTTAGACATTTATTTTAAGGCCTTTGTCATTTTGCAGGCTATTTTGGTTTTTATTCTTATTGTTATCATTTGCTGCTTGGGCTCTACCCTCAGGTATCATAGAAGACAGCTACACTTCCTTTATGTTGCCCATTCCACAAATGTTTTTTCCTAACTCACTATCTTGTGTTTTCAGTTGAGCAGGAAACAAGGGTGGGGGGAGGATATGTAAAGCGTCCCACTTCCAACCTATATGTAATGTATCAGATGGTATACATATATTTATTCATGATGTACTTAGTAGGGTAGGATATAATGTAGTACTACAGTATCTGATATAGTAAGAAGACATGTGCATATGATTGTAGCATGGACTGGTGGTAAAGACCAAATCCCAACAAGGCTATGTGCTAGAAACCTTTGGCCTTAACAGTATTAGCATGGCTTATGCAGGCCTAATGGTGCAGTTGTTTTCCTTTGCTACGCAGTTTCTATTATTTTGCTAACTAACCACCTTTTGTCTTGTAACCCATTCAAGTTTTAACTAGTTTTACTCTTATCAGAGGCTGTACGATGCTGGTTCAACAACCATTTTGTCGACTGGCATCTGGCCAACTGGAATCATGTTGACAGCAAGTTGCAGTTTACATGATTCCAGTGTGTCTCCCCATGCAGCGGCTCTACCCCCATCTATAAGATTCTCAACTCCAGTCAGAGTTGATTCAGGTGAGGGTGCAGGACTGGAAACAATGTGCACCTGTCTCGGCCACACCAGCACAGCAACCTTTCAGCAAAGTGTCGATTTTGCTGACTGGGATATAGTTCACTGTGTTGGTGTCAGCATACATAAGGCATACCCTTATCAGAGAGTACATGCAGAGATAATGATGAGCTATCCATCCTCTGTGCTGACCTTCTATCAATGAGGATTCCTTATTTTGTGATTTTACCTTATTTGACAGACCACTATCTAGTAACATGCATTTCTTATCTTAGAGTATAAGAATGATTGTTGCAAAAGAGTTTGGCATCACAGAACTGACAGCAGACTTGAGATAAGTTATGTTAAAAATACAGTTATTAAAAGGCAGATAAAAAATAGAGAGATATACCCACCTGCATGACCCATCATTTCCAGAATTGCCTCTTTAACTGAACCAATTGCAAAATTCGTAGATCAGCATATAAAAGATCTGATGCCGATGGGTCCTGCTTACATCAAAGATGCTACACATTTCTTAAATGTCTTAACTGATTTTCAAATGGAGAGTGAGGATATATTAGTAACATTGGATATTACCTTATTATACATGAATATTCCCAATAGTGGAGGAATTCAATCTGGTGATACTAACAACTTTATTCAGTGTCTATTAACGTTAACAGAAAAAGTCTTAAAATATAACACTTTTGTATCTGATGGTGAGTACTACTTGCAAATCAAGGGTACAGTGTACACCACTTATACCGCCCACACATAATGTGGGCAGTCGGATACTATGGGCAAAACACCCAAACCATTTGCCATTTCATGCAGCCACAATGTTAATTACTGCCTCAACATGCCAGCAACAGACTGGGGAACTATGACTTCACCAGTGGCCAAAGAGCAGATGCTGCTGGATGTCTTCCAGGATGCGTTTCTCACACAACAGGTGGGTGAACCAACTAGGGAGGCCAGGACATTGGATGTAGTCCTGGCGGACAGTGATCAGATTAGAGGCCTAGAGGTGAGGGACCCTTTGGTGGGGAGTGATCATGCCACAGTTTGGTTCTTCCTGGACCGGTGGGGGAGGAAAGCTGAATAAGGACGGTAGTAACCAACTTTAGGGGAGCAGACTTCAGGGAGATGGGAAGGATCCTTAAAGATCATCTGGACAGGATAAGGCCAGATATGGATCCTGACAACAGCTGGGAGATCATTAGGTGGGGAATACAGGAGGTTACCAGAACCTGTGCAAGGGAAAGGTGTAAGTTCGGTAAGGCCAGAAAATCCTGCAGATGGACCCGGGAGGTACAGGAGGTGGTGCTGGAAAAGAAGGTGGCCTATAGGAGCTTCAAGTGCTCAAGAAGTGAAAGGTATCAGAAGGAATATTAGCTGACAGCCAAGAGAATCACCAGGGTGGTGAGAGCAGCTAAGGTAAAAAAAGAGCAGTCCTTGGCCAGTGGGATCGGGGGGGGCAAGGGGTACTTTAGTTACACAGAGGAAAAAAGGAAAGTAAGGGGGAAGATCAGTAAGATAAGGGTAGGGGATGGTTGGGCACAGGAGGCGGGGGAACAGGCAGAAGTCCTAAATGAGTACTTTGCCTCAATGTTTACCAGGAGGGATGGAGGAGCTATGACTTGCGAGGGGAGCGGGGGCAAACCGGAGGAAGAGGTGGGACCGGTAGAGACCAGGGGCCCTGATGGGTCTGGGGAAAGGGAGTGGCCACCACAAACAGGTGGGGGGCCAGCAGTGCAGGATGAAAAGGGGGAAGACATGGAGGCTGAAATCCCAGTAAAGAGAGTAAAGGAATCCCTCAGGTCCCTTCAGATGGAGAAATCACCTGGGCCAGATAAGATACATCCCAGGGTGCTGAGGGAACTGGCAGATGTCCTGGCAGTTCCTCTAGTGGAGCTTTTCAAAATCTCTCTGAGGACTGGGTGGGTGCCCCAAGTCTGGAAGGTGGCCCATGTTGTGCCAATCCACAAGGGGGGGGGATTAAGAGAGGAGGCAGAAAATTACAGGCCCGTTAGCCTGACATCGGTGGTCAGCAAGGTAATGGAGGGTATTGTCAAGGAAAGTCTAGGGGGGTTACTGGAGCAAACTGGGTATTTGGACAATAGGCAGCATGGCTTTGTCAAGGGAAGATCCTGCCAGACAAACCTTGCTGAGTTCTATGACTGGGTGATGAGGGCCTTGGACCACGGTAGGCCAGTGGATGTCCTCTTTCTGGACTTTAGCAAGGCATTTGATTCAGTACACCTCAGTGGCTGGCTGGCTAAGCTGAAGGAAATGGGGGTTGGGAGACAGTTGTTAAGATGAATAGGAAATTGGCTGTCTGAGCGTACTCAGAAGGTGGTGGTTGGAGGATTAGCCTCATTCCCAAGGTGGGTTACTACAGGGGTTCCCCAGTGGCCCCAGTGCTGGGGCCACTCCTGTTCAATGCCAATGTCTCGGACAGCAGGAGGGGGATAAGGAGTGAAATGAGTCTCTTTGCAGATGACTCAAAGCTGGGTGCAGTGGTGGATGAGGAGGAGGGCAGGGTGGTCTTGCAGGAGGACCTGGAGGCTTTGGAAAGGTGTTTGGGAAAATGGAAACTAAAATTCAACGTGGGGAAGTACAAGGTTCTGCACCTGGGAGTCAGAAATCCAGGCCAGGCGTATACCCTAGGAGGAAACATGATTCAAGTCACTGAAGGTGAGAGGGAACTGGGAGTAGTGGTAGATGTCAAAATAAACAACTCAGAGACCTGTAGGAGGGCAGTGGCAAGGGCAAATAGGATGCTGGGATGCATCACCAGGGGGATTATCTCCAGAAAGGCAGAAGTGATCCTTCCATTGTGCAACTGCTTGGTTAGGCCACACCTCGAGTATTGTGTGCAGTTTTGGAGACCACATTTAAAAAGGGACATTACACTCCTAGAGAGGGTTCAAAGGAGGGCAACCAAAATGATCTGGGGCCTGGGGGAGAGGACCTATGAGGAGAGGCTCAGGGAGCTCGACAAGTACACCCTGGAGGAGAGGAGGGATGGGGGGACATGATAGAGGTCTTTAAGTACATGAAAGGGATCAATAAAGGAGGCTCAGTCAGGGTGCTCCAAAGGAAGGAGGGTGGGGCAATGAGAGGTCACGGGTGTAAGTTGGACGGGGGCAGGCTCAGAGGGGAAGGGAGAGGAGGAGATGTTATTTCACTGAAAGGGTGGTGGAGCCATGGAATGCACTGCCCAGGGAGCTGGTAGAGATGGAGACTGTGGATGGGTTTAAATAGGGATGGGACAGGTACAGGGGGACAGTAAATTTGACCAGGCCCAGTACAGGTGGAACATCTGGGACTGGGACTGGGACTGGAGACAGTATTACCCAAGGGGAAGGGGGGGACACCAAAATTGACCCTCAGTGCAGGTGCTGAAAATCGAGCAGACTCGAGAGACCATTAGGCCTATTCTGCTGGCATTTTAGTATGTTAATATATACCGATCGCTGCCCTGTCTAATTTTTCTGGCAGTTCAGGCTGCTCAAAGCTGCACAGTTTGCAGCCGAACACTTAACGATCACCACTTAGCACCTCATTAAATGCGATTAGCAAGTCTAGTTAATGGCAGAGAATGGCAGTGAGTTTCAAAGAGCTTAACTACTGTACCTAGAACATATTACAGTTTTCACTGTCACTAACTGCAGTCATGGCAAAATGCAAGGCTCTGAGCCTCAGTGAGAGAGCTGAACTTCTAAAAAAATGGATTACCTAGTAAAACTGAGTAAGGGGAACATGGCTGTTCAGCTCAATCTCCCAAAGTCAACAATTGCAGACCTGCAAAAGCAGCGAGAGTAACTTCTTGCCGAATGGCATTAAAATGAAAATCCTCAGTGCAAACAAAAGCATGAGGGAAAAGATGTGGAGGTAGAGGAGGCTTTACTCTGCTGGTTTCACAATGTGAGAGGTTGTGATGTTCTAATCAGTGGACCTCTGTTGGCACAAAAAGTTAAGCAAATTGCTAATGCTTTAGGCCGCCCTGATTTCAATCCTTCTGAGGGCTGGCTTCAGCGATGGAAAAAGATACATGACATTGATTTCAGGTGAGCACATGGGGAGAAGGGCAATGCTGATGGCAAGTGCTGACCAGTACCAACACTTCTGCAGTATAGACTAAATTTTACTCACAAATATGTAGGACAGAGTAAAATGCAGTGGCGCCATGCAAGGTGACAACAACTCGCAAACACACAAACTGTCTGACCGGTTTCGCTCTGAAGCGCCTCCTCAGTTCTGCATATTTGTGAATAAAATTTAGTGTATACTGCAGAAGTGTTGATGCTGTGCTTTTTCTGCTTTCTTGTTGTCTCTAACACTGGCACAACAGGAGCTGGAGCTGCTTTCTTTTTAGATTTAGTAAGTGCTGACCAGTGGCTTACAAAAGTTCTTTCTTGTCTGTTGGAAGGGTACCCCCCCAAAAAAAACATATCTTTAACTGTGATGAGACTGGTCTTTTTTTCAGGTGTGTGGGATATGGGACTTTTGATTTTAAGACCGAAGTCATTCTGGGTTACAAAACTTCTAAGGAGCGGCTCTCCATCCTGGCTTGCTGTAACATGGATGAGTCCAAAAAATAAGAGCTCCTTGTTGGCAAATCAGTTGCACTGAGGAGCTTTTGAGGTGCAAACCATCTGTCCATCATCTACAGGGCTAACAGATCCACCTGGATGATGGGTACGATTTTCACAGAGTGGGCACAAACCTGGGACCGGAGATTGCACAGTCATAAGCTTGCTTTGCTGCTTGACAATTTTTATGGTCACCTTCAGATCCAGGGGTCGAAAAACATAACGCTCATTTTTTTAACACCAAATACCACTTGCATCATTCAACCCCTGAATCAAGGCACAATATATGCCAACAAGCAGCATTATGTTAGAGCTATGAGGCAGCTTCTCATTGATGAGCTTGATTCAGATGCAGACCTTACCACCACACTCTGTACAAAGAGGATCTCCTTGCTTGACACTGTAAAGATGTTAAAACAGGTTTGGGATTCTGTGGCAACAAACTCCATCTCAAGGTGTTTCATGAAAGTGTGGTTTATGCTGCACAGTGACCCCGGTGAGGGAACATCAAGTTCAAATTCGCCACCTTTGTTTGATAAGGATGCAGTGTTTTCTGATGTTTTGGAAGAGGAGATCAAAATTCCACCAGGCTTAACAAAGAAGAAGTTCAGAGAACTGTTTCACTTTGGTGATGAGGATGAAGTCAAGCCTCAATTAGACAACATGGAGCAGGTGGTGCAGGAAGTCCGAAACCTTGAAGAAGGAAGAAGAGGACGGTGGAGAAAGTGCTGACAGGGAGGAAGAGATAGTTTCACTTAATGATGTGAGGGCTGCTATGCTAACTCTCTGACGTGCCATGGAACAGCACCCGACAATTCATCTAAATTGGGATGTGCTAAGGGCAGCTGAAAAGGTCTGGGAGCCGTACTCCAAGAAGCAAGTCATTCAGGAGAAAATCACAGACTTCATGAAGTAACATTAGGTACTGTACTGTGCAGAAAGTAAACTACAGTATTTAAAACTGAATACAGTTGTTTCTTTTGTTTGTGTTTGGTTATAGTTTGCACTACTGTAATGGATTGTAGTGAATTTTCTCATTTTGAATATGTGACACTGCTCTGGTAAAATACAGTACACGATTGCATCGCAGACCCATTTCTGCATTTTTTTTCACCGATATACTGACCACATCTTATAACAGGCATACCATGCTAGCACAGATGTGTCTCTTATAAGCAGTAGGGACTGTACTGCAATGGGGACAGCTTTTGACCCCAATTACGTTAACATTTATTTGTCCAAGTGGGAAACTGAGAATGACTTGTGTGAAAAACAACTGTGTTTTGGCTGTATTAAATTTTACAGACATAATATTGACGATTTGTTGTTCATTTGGAAGGGGCCAGTAGTGGATTTATCAGCTTTTGTTGCATACCTAGAATCAACCCTAACATGAACTTGAAATTTACCATGTTGCATGATTTATTAAAGATTCATTTCCTGGACTTATGAATTATGAAGGGAAACACAGGTATCATTGAAACAGCTCTGTTTCTCAAAAGCACAGATAGAAATGCTCTCTTAAGGTTTGACAGCTGCCATCCCAGATCATCTCAGATCATTAATAAACACCATCCCAAAGGGGCAGTTTATGAGGTTGAAAATAAATACTAGTAACAACCAATGTTTTGAAGACAATATGAAAGTAATGAAAAAATACTTTCAAGATAAAGATTATGACAAGACACGCATAGAAAATGCACAGAAGCAGGTAGAAGCAATGCCTAGGGAAGGTTTATTGAAACAGGAAAAGGAATTGGGAGCAGAAGTTAATTTGATCTGTGATGTTACCCTGCAGAGCTACAAAATAAGGGAGATTCTCCCCCAAAATTGGCATGTTCTGGATACAGACCTAAAATTAAAACAAGTTGCCAGTGTAACCCTTCCCCAAGATGGGACACAGATGTAGAAGACATAAACAGGATGGAGGCAGTCCAGAGGAGGTCAACTAAAATGGTGCAGGGTCTGCAACGGAAGACATATGAAGAGAGACTTAAGGAGCTTAATATGTATAGCCTCGAGGAAAGGAGGGAGAGGGGGGACATGATAGAAATTTTCAAGTACCTCAAGGGAATCAACAAAGTCCAAGAGGGTAGCATCTTTCAGAAAAAGAGGTGTGCAAGAACAAGGGGGCACAATTTGAAGATAGAGGGGGGATGGCTCAGAGGTAATGTAAGGGAAGAATTTTTTCACAGAGAGGGTTGTGGATGCATGGAATGGCAACTTATCTCAAGTCTTCTGTCAGCCCTGTGATGCCCAATTCTTTTGAAACATTTGTACCTTTACCACGTCTGGGATCCAGTATAATTTTTAGGGCTGCAGTGGGTGGCGCTCAGCAATCCTTTTACAATTACTGGGAAAAAGGACTCCTTCTGAATGAACAACATGTTGGATTGTGTCACTGTCACCTCCCATCTGTGAAGCAGTCCACCAGTGTTGTCCCTACCGAACACATTTCACAGTGCTGCACATGTTTGATATTCGTTCTGTTAAAAGGATATTGCTAGATAATTTTTTATATATGCACTATGCCCTTTGTGACTTAACTCAGGTGTTCCATCTGCAGATATTTTCACTACATCTTCACTTGCAACTTATTTTGATTGCATCCTCACATGTCACTCTTTCCAGACATACTTAGCTTTGTTTTCTTGTCCTATGGAGGGGCCACTCATATACTCACTTTACAGTAAACTGTCCTCTAATCAGTAAAACATCATCATCCCCAAGCTGAGAAAGGGACATTGGCAAAAATCAACAAATTCTCCTACCTGGCTTTCTTGAGGTTGCCTTCTTGACAGATACGGTCTCTAAAATGCAAAGAGCAAGAGAAAGGAGCATCCAGCCCCAACTTTTCCATTTCAGATCCATCCCAAAGTTAGACAGAAGGTCACTGGCTCTGCTTTGATTTGATACAGAGACGCAGAAGAACTGAACCCAATACACTAATTAACAGAGCAAACAGAAACCTTGTGTTCACACACACACACACACACACACACACACACACACACACACACACACACACACACATATCAGACCAGTAAACCAAACAGGAAGAAACAGGGATATTTTTTGGAGTTGGGGGACTGCTGAGACTGACCGTTTGAGGCAATTTAAATCTACAACAGTTTAGACACATACAATGCTCACACTTAAAAGCACACCTCCCAGCCCAGCCAGTTCCCCTGCCTGCCCTGGCACACAGATGAACACCAACCACAACCCCTCCCACTTCCTTTGCAAGCAGTGAGGATCCCTCTCTCTCTTTCTCTGGCAGTCGGTCTTATACAACTGGTAGAGTTGGGTGTCCAGGGCTCCAGCCTGACCTGTTGCAATAATGGAGCTCAAGCCTGCCTGAATACAACCAGACAGGGGGTGCGCTGGTGAATTAAGCAGCTCAGTTCACTCCCCTTAATCCCTACAGAATTAGGGCTGCTGCATAGATAATTGCTACAGCCACTCAGGCTAAGATAGCATCAGCATGCACCGGGATTTAAACCAAGAGCTGGACTATGGCAGCCTACCATCTGCTTCATCCTCCTCCTACTACTACACTGACTGCTTGCAGCACTTGCCCAGCTCCTGCTCCACTATCTGTGCCCACCGCCAGTCAGTAGTGTTGGCTACTGCTAAAATGGAGCTCAAACTTGCCTGAATACAACAGGACAGGAGGTGTGCTGGTGAGTAAGACGCTCAGCTCAGACCCCTTAATCCATACAGGTAAAGGGCTGCTGCACAGATGATTGCTACAGCCACTCTGGCTAATATAGCAACGGCATGCCCTAGGGATTTAAACCAAGAGCTGGACTACTGCAGCCAGTCATCTGCCTCCTCCTCTTCCTACATTGACTGCTTGCAGCACTTGCCCAGCTCCTTCTCTGCTACAGTCAGTAGTGTCGGTGGGTGGCCACCACTGGCACAGTTGAGAAAGCTCCTTGACTTGCTACTAGCCCGTGCAACCGATACTCTCTTTTGACTTCCTTCTGGTTCTGTTTGCATTTGCCTGTTTCCAAACACCCAATAAACTTTTTCTAGTTTCTGCTTAGATACAGAATATTAAATATATCAAAATAAAATATAATTGTTTTGAAGAAGATAGAAGCTTTTATTATGGATCTGCTTCAATGTGTGGTTGGAGAGTGCAGAAAGCATTTCTTGATTGTTTTACTTCCTTGTAGCTATTTTGTATTGTCAGGTTAAAGCAAATATAATAAAATACTATATAATTGTTTTCAAGAAGATAGAAGCCTTTATAGCATATGGGTAGGCTCGATTGTACACTGATTTCAATAGCAACTTAAAAGTTGTTGTAGTACAGTTCAAAGGTCAAAAATGTTGTTCTACTGTCATTCTGATGTTGCATCAATAGTACAACAACATTTCAGACATTTGAACTGGCACATGCTGTCACTGTCACTTCAGTGGTCAAAAAAAAAAAAGAAACCCCTCACTCAGCTGACTTTCTGCCACTAAAGCAAGGTACAATGGCTGCAGCAATATTTTCAAAACCATCAACAGAAAGAGAATTGTTCATAGAGCAGCAAGAAAACGCTCGCACTGTCCAAAAAACATTGGCTGACATGAAAATCTTTAGAAGTTACCTGGAAAGAGAAGGTGAGCACCTCCCCACACACAGCATCCCTGTTGAAGAAGTGGACATCCTCATCGCAGAGTTCATGTATGCTGTCAAAAGAATAGATGGGTATGACTATGAACAGGGCACTTTCAGAGGAATATTAGAAAGCGTAGACAGATACCTAATAAAGCACAACTACGGGTATTCAATTTACCACAGGAAAAACAGTCCTTTTGTTCAAACACTAAGAACCATGACTGCCAAGTTTAAATATTTAAAGAAACGGGAAAGGGAATAAGCTGAACAGAGCAGAGGCTCTCACAGAAACTGACATAACTCAGCTGCACACTTCTGGCACCCTTGGTATAGCAAACACGACTAGCCTGCTCAACATGATTTTCTTCAACAGAGGACTGTACTTCGCCCTTCACACAATGGAGCAATACAGACTAAAGTGAGGAGACATCATATTGCTGACAGACACCACCGACAAAAAATACCTAGGGTACAACACAATGCAGACTAAAACCCGTAGCGGCGAAACTCCAAGGGATATCAGGCCAGTCAAACCTCGTATGTATGAACACACAAATCTGGACAAAGATCCAATAACTGCCTACTCAAAATATACGTCTCAGCAACCGCAAACCATGAACACCCCTGATTCATCTTTCTACCTGGTGCCAAATCTTAAGTACAAGCCTGGGGTTTCCCTATGGTACAGATCAATGCCAATAGGTGAGAATAAAATCAGAAATATGTTAACATCAATGAAAATAACATCTGGCTTGCCAGATACTAAAAAAATAACCAACCACTCCACTCGAAAGACATCGATCCAAGCACTGGTGGATCACAACGTCCCTCCAACTGAAGTGGCACAAGTTTCAGGACATCGTAATATCCAAAGCATAAATGCTTACAGTGTCATCTCCAAGGTGAAACAGCAGAGAAACTCATGCATCTTTTCCAGTCTAACTGCCAAAAATGAAGAAAGAAACACTTCCTCTACTGAACTGGAACAGGATTGGCTACAGCAGCTCCTACCTCAGTTCCCGTGCACCACAGAAATAACAGCCCATCAACAACTCCATCTCTTCAAATTTGTGGGGCTCACTGTGTTTTTCAGCAAGGAGTACACATTTGCTTCTCGAACCATGCACACCCAGTGAAGCGCAGACGTATAGCCGTTATTACTGACTCCAGTGATTCCGAATAGGTAAGTGTACATATTTTTAAAATTACGTCACCGAGAGCAAGTTTAAAAGAGGGAATAGGGGAAGAATACATGCCACAGTAAACCACCAACACTCCTCTTTTGTGTCTTTCTCTCAATAGGAACTGTGCAGAACTGAGAAGGACCCTTGTATCCTTTTGAAAAAAAAATATTATATTTATACATACTCTGTTTCTCTGTCCAAAATAAAAATTGTTAACTGTTCTCTGAATACAATTTTTTTAAACATTTTACTTCTGTCAGCATCTTCTTAAATGTACTAAACTGCAATTTAATCAGTGTACAATCGAGCCTACCCATATACTATACAAAACAGTGTATGGGCATGCATGCTCAACAAGGCCTTGTTTCCATCTCGGGTTTGTGATGACATCATGGGACCTCGTGAGCTTTGCTCTTGAGGTCCATATGTCATCACAAACCCTCGATGGAAACACGGCCTTGTTGTGTATGCTTCCCTATACACTATTCTATATATTATGGCTCTGCATCAATGTATTGTTAGAGATTGCAGAAAGCAATTCTTGATTGTTGCACTTCCTAATAGCTCTTTTGTATTGTCAGGTTAAGAGCCCTCCTGAACTTTTCATTACCAGTGTCAAGTGGTAATGTAGGCTGAATGGTAATCTCAGTCTTTATCCTAGCTAACCATTTCTGACTCTGACTGTTAGGTACCGTTTACAATATATTAAAATTGGCTATTATATGGCTGCAAATTGTAAAAAAAATTGTACAAAAATCATACAAAATTGTAAAAAAGTGCAATAAACCTAATATCGCCACTTGACATCTACACCTGTAATATTTGCCCCCCTCCCACACTTTTTTAGAACAAGGCAGTTTATTGTAATTGTGACAGGGTGAGCCCTGTCTTGGGTGGATGCCCATGTGGGGGGTGTCTGTGGTCCCCCCATTCCTTTCTCTCTTTGTTTCTGTAGGACAGATGCTTACACAGGGAATTAAAATGAATTACAGTACGTTTGCTGTATGTTTGTCTATTTTAGGGTGTTACATTTATTGCTTTAATGGAATTAAAAAGAAAAAGATGTGATGAGTTCCAAGGGTTTGCAGGAGAAGGAAGAAGAGGAGTATACCCACATTCCCCCGTTCCCCTTGCAAACCAAGTGGAACCCTCGTGGACTTACTGTCTTATTAAAACTATCTTTTGAGATGAAACAAAATGGAAACATAAAACTCACTTAAAGAGCTAGTGTACTACTTGGAATTAATAGTAATTTTCAGCTGTAGCCAGCTATCGCGTCTTATATCTGAAGTATTTTTTTATTTTCTGTTTGCTAATTAAAAGATTTTCCACCTCACAGTACTGGGGTGATGTGTGGAGTAGCACTCTATCTGGAGGGGAAAAAAGTCAGTTCTGTTCCTCCCACTACATCGTCAGAAACTAGACAAAACACCTTGAGACACCACAATCTTTGCAGTCTGAGCAGTGACTTTCACAAACTACCAATCAAAATGCAGGAAACTGTGACATCACTAGTAACCAGGGAGAGCCAGTCCCTGCTGCTTCATGTGAAAGTGAAACCTGGCAGTGAAAAATGGTTTTCATTGGTTACTAATGTTATCACAGTCAGTGTGGTCTCAGTGTTGAAGTAGTGGGAGGAACATAACTGACTTTTCTTTTCCTCCAGAGAGAGTGCTGCTCCACACATCACCCCAGTACTACCAGGTGGAAAATCTCTTAATTAGCAAACAGAAAAGAAAAAATACTTAAGATATAAGAAGTGATGCTGAGTACATCTGAAAGTTATAATTAATTTCAGGCAGTTTCCTGGCAGTACACTAGCTCTTTAACATAAAACTCCCTTAATATAAAACCCCTTAACCAAGAAAAGAGGTGTTGAGTCTAGGCTAGAAAAATTAACATGTAAGAACATGTATGTCTTTACTGTTTGATGGGGAACTCTTGAGAATAAGAGGTTTATACTGGTTGTGGATCACCTGATGGTGATGTCATCCATGAAAGGTATAAAAAAATATAAAACCCACCACTTGGAGTAAAGATCTAGATCAGGGAATCAGTTGAATACTGACTACCAAGTAAGGAGGACCTCAGAAGTGTGTGTTTGTTTCCACACTGTTCTACTTGAAAAGGCTGAAGCTAAGCCTCAGCAATTTTTGAAATTAGAAAGTTTGCTGGATATTGGACATTGAATAACCTTTTGCTTTCTACATGTTTATTATTTTTATTTTTTAATTTTCTAAGTTGAATAAAATAACAACGCAGATTTGCATTTTTATGCACCTAACTTCTGGTTTGCTGTATATGTTTTATCCCACACCTTCACAGTAATGTCTGCATTTCAGCAAAAATAACTTTTCTAGTTTTATACATAAAATGGACTTCATTTTGGGCATGTAGGAAAGGGGAATATAACTGATAGTTGCGATATGTGAAAACAAGACGTTTGGTGAATAACTTCTTTGGAACAGCGTGCCCATGAATTATTTGACACATTTGTTGGCAATTTTGGGGTCCATGGAAGCATGAATATTTGCACTATATTATTTAAAATATGTTTAATAACATTTTGAGGCCAGACCCCAAGGACCCGCCTTCTGACATCTTTGGACTAGGGCAGTGCAGCACCAGCAGGGAACCTAGATCCCATGCCACCTCCAGCACCATCTGCCCTCGCTTCAGGCTGCTTTCTAAGCTGCTGATCAATCCAGATGAGGAGGAAGAAAGGTCCATAAATTATCCCTGAATGTGCCATCATGAACCAGGATAATATGCCAATGAAGGAGAGACTTCTGCAGTTGAGAAGATCTAGGGAAACAATCTCTAAAGCAACTGTTAAATTTCCAGCAAAGCTTTCAAAGCAAAGTTAACTCTTTGCAAGATGTCAGTATTTGCTGTGATGCAGTTTGCACCTTCTTTGAAAGTCCTGCTGCTCAAAATGATACAGCATCACCTGTTTGTGGTTCTACCTCAGGAAGTTCATGAGATCAGAAAGTTTTCTGAGCTGTGTTTTGCAGGAGATCATTAAAAGGTCTATTGAAAAGACAGCTCATGGTCTGTTACTATTGTTATGTTGAGGACCCACTGGAATTTTTCATCATGCTAAGTTTTTATTGAAACTGAACATATCAAGGGTGATGCCTTTGTTTACTACTTGTAAACAGAATATTAAATACATCAAAATAAAATTTGATTGTTTTAAAGAAGATAGACACCTTTATTATGGATCATCTTCAATGTATGGTTAGAAAGTGCAGAAAGTTCATCTTGATTGTTTTACTTCTGCGTAGCTATTTTGTATTGTCAGGTTTTCCGGTAAAGTCTGTTAGATGACCAGTGTAACTACAGGCACTGTTGTGCCAAATATTGTCTCTTAAATATCCCAGTGACACTGGTATTGAATTTACATTTTATGGCCTTTAGGTGATGGCCAGTTATTAAAAAAATATTAGGAACATTACTACAATTTGGTTTTACCAAACAAGCAAGGTTTCTGGAGTAGAGACTGAATAAAATCAAATGCTTCCAGCTTCCAGTTTCAGATTATATCTCCAGCTGTGCTGCATTGAATGCCTTCTTATAGAAGACTGTTTGCAGTGCTTCGCTGACTCTAGTAACTTGGCTACTTGTAAGTTGAAAAGTTTTTATTGAAACTTTACAGGATTTGTATATGCTCTCTGTGCTCAATCCAACTGTTTACTGCAGTAGGTTATGTATCAATGACTGACTCCATCTGAAGCTGTGCATCTGGGGCCTGCTCAAGTACTTAATGTGCAGTACATAACTGGTCGCTATCGGAATCAGTTATGTTGCGGTCTAGGTTTCCTTTTCTGAAAAATATAAACTTAGAAAGCAAAAGAGTTTTGAACAGTCTCAAAACAGTTTCAAAACAGGTAAAAGAAGTAATAAAATAATTGAATTTAACTTTATGCCTTTGCTACTTCTCTTTTATGTATGTATATTGTCTGTATTGTAATAAATCTATTATAAAATGTTTAAATAATAACAGTAGCCACAGATTTTAGCCCTTGATAAAAAGCTGAGTGTGACAGCAAAACACCATTGGGCTAGCTGTCTGCAGTGGTGGCATCTATTCAGTTCTTTTTAATATATCTAGTGTGATAAATGTATGCTGCACATGCAGAACTAGGAAAACCTGCCCAACATTTGGGGGACAATTGTATCAATGTATTTATTTAATATACCTACTCACCACAGATGCCACCTTCACAGACAGTTAGCCCTGTGGTGTTTTGCTCCCACACTCACAGCTTTATCAATAGCTAAAATGCCCACACCAAAAAGCATTTAACTAGGGATGATGTTTTGACATCATATTGACATGCCCTCCCCAATATAAAACACAAATTCAATAAATTAATCGAATATGAACTAATACATAGATAAGCTATCTAAAATATTGCCTCACAGCACCACCCCAATGTACTAAGAAACCCCCATCCATACTTCATACCACAAGAACTCATTCACTCTAGGGTCCCGTATCATAAAGGACTTAACTATAGCTAGCATAATATTTGATTAATTTTAGGTCCAAATTCCCACCAGAGGGACATCCCCCCATGAAACATCAGTTCACTCACCAAGTATAATTTTCTAATTACACCATGTAATCTTGGTACCTCCAGGGTCACAGCAAGACAATGTGTATGCTTTATCTCACATGATCCTTGGAATTCCTTTATATGGACTCATAGTGCAAAGTGTTTGTACATTAGGGAAAAGTCAATAAAATGTGGCATGATAATTAGGGTAATACAAGGAACTAAGAAAACCAACACTGTCACAATCAAATAACCATAACCAGTTAGCCTGTACAAATAGTAAACCAGCTACAGACAGTTTAAAGGATTACTAAAAGGTATATGCAGAAATGTCATATTCAGTAAGTACAACCACTTATTCAAAACTTTGAATGTTTGGCTATTTTGCTTAGAATTAATTTCTAGTCATTAATTAATTGAACCAGTGTGTTCCAGCAAATTCAGCTAGCTTTGTAAGATATAGAACAACAGTGGCACTCAGCAAAGAATTAAAGAAATCCACAAAAAACATAAATCCAACTTTATTTGAAGTTAGGGAGCATGACATTAAGCCCAAAAACTTTGCTTGTTATGTGTGAGGCTTCATCGGTGGTGTAACTTAGTGCCATGCTCTCTAACTTCAAATAAAGTAGAATTTATCATATTTTTTGTGTATTTAATTCTATGCTGAGTGCCATCATTGTTCTGCTTCACTCCCACTATTTTGTTTCTCCTCGTTCTGGTGTTGGAACATATGGGTGTGGGGTGGTGAGTACCTCACCCCTTCCTTGTGCATCTCAGAACTACACTTTAGCTCTACTCCTCTCCTCCACTGCAGGCAGGACATCTGTCAGGCAGGCTTCTGAAGCTCCTGATTGTGTCTGCTCCATCTATCAATTTGCAACAGTTTAACAAACCTCCCCCTCCCAAAACTCAGGAAGTGTTTGACTTTAAAAAGTTGTATTAAATTAAAATCCAGCAGAAATAGCAAAACAGGATTTTAAAGCAGCCTGTTTAATGTCAGGCAGCAGGGTCTGAAAAGTGAAAGGAACAATCCATGAATTATATCCCTTAATAATGACTTAGTTGAAGTCTCCATTTATACAAATCAAAAGCTTGGGCTTTCATTGGAGGCCAACAGAAGAAAGATTAACAGCTCCTATAAAGCAACATTTAAAAATAAATAAATCGGATAGAAAGAGAGAAATGTTGCTGAAAATGTAATCTTTAAAATGTGGCGTGCTTAGATGAAACCATAAATAACTTATTTGTCACGTGCATGTGCTTGCTGAAGTCATTTAAAATTGCAAGAGCATAATGGCTGAGAGAACCAGGCATATGTGTGTGAACAAATATTGCTATCTGTTTCACAATCCAGATTTCAGTACACATTTAGCCAAGTTCCACCCCCATCACAGTCCCTTTAACAGACAGAAGTCAAGGCAAGCAGATAGAAACATAGAAACATAGAAACATAGAAGTTGACGGCAGATAAGGACCGTAAGGCCCATCCAGTCTGCCCATTTCTTTTTCTACCTCATAAATGTGCCATCGGCCTTTGCTCTGTCAGTGACCTATCTATTCATAGTCATTTGTATTGCTCCCTTATGCCTATCCCATCCCTGTTTGAAGCCCTGCACTGTATTCATAGCCACCACTTCTTGTGGTAAGCCATTCCATCCATCCACCACCCTTTCTGTGAAAAAGAATTTCCTCATATTCCCCTTAATCGGCCTCCCTCTAATCTCATGCTGTGTCCTCTTGTCCTGCTATTTTCTTATATTTAAACATGTTAGACTCTTTCACCTTGTTTATGCCCTTAAGATGTTTAAATGTCTCGATCATATCACCTCTCTCCTCCTTTGCTCAAGGGTATACATATTGAGCTCCAGATTAATCTGTCCTCATATGTCTTCTGATGCAGTCCCTGCACCATTTTAGTTGCCCTTCTGGACTGCCTCAATTTGATTAATGTCCTTGTGAAGGTGTGGCCTCCATACTGCACGAGTACTCAGATGGGGCCTAACCAATGTCTTGTACAGAGGATTATTACCTCTCTCACGACTTGTGATACCCCTACTAATACACCCTAACACCCCCCTAGCCTTACCTACTGCTTTAGAGGTCTGCTTGGATGATTTTAGGTCATCAGTGATGATGATGCCCAAGTCTCTTTCTTCCTTTGTGACTGCTAGCAACTCCCTCCCAGCCTATAAGTGGCTTCGGGTTTCTCTTCCCTATGTGCATGATTTTGCACTTCTTTGCATTAAATCCCAGTTGCCACTCTTCTGACCATTCTGCTAGTTTATCCAGATCTCTTCTCATTCTGCCCACCCCATCTGGATCATCTACTCTGTTGCAGATCTTGGTGTCATCTGCAAACAGACAAGCCTTACCTCTAGTCCATCTGCGAGGTCACTAATGAAGATGTTGAATAGGACTGGCCCCAGGACTGATCCCTGAGGTACCCCACTTGTGACTTGCATCTCTTCTGACTGTATACCATTTACCACCACTCTGTTTTCTGCCAGTCAACCAGTTTGCCACCCAGTTGACCAACTTCTGACCCACCCCCGAGCCTACCTAAGCTTATTTATCAATCTTCTATGTTGGAACAGTGTCAAAAGCTTTGCTGAAGTCAAGGTAGGCGACATCAACTGCTCCCCCCTTGGTCCACCACTCTGGTTACCCAATCAAAGAAATCTATGAGATTAGTTTGACAGGACCTTCCTTTTGTAAACCCATGCTGTCTTGGATCCTGTGCCCCTATGGATTCCAGGTGTTGCACTATCCTTTCCTAAGGAGTGCCTCCATAATCTTGCCCACTACTGAGGTAAGACTGACCGGTCTGTAGTTCCCTCGCCTCCTCCTGACCACTCTTGTGGAGTGGGATCACATGAGCCCTTCTCCAGTCTTCTGGGACCTCTCCTGTGCTCAGAGACTCACTAAACACCTGCTAATGGCTCTGCTAGTTCCTTCCTTAGCTCCTGGCACCCTGGGATGTATGCCATCAGGTCCCATTGCCTTTATCCACCCTGGAGCTTAGCAAGCCTTGTAGGACCTTCTTTGTGAAGGAGTAGTGCCTACCTCCTCCCTGTGTCCATGATGCTGGAGCTGTGGGCCCTGCCCTACCTTCTCTTCAGTAAATACTGAGCAAAAGTATCTATTTAGGATAGATGCCTTACAGGGTCCTCCTCCTCACATGCTCCCTTTTCTCCATTAAGCTTAGCAAGACCCCTCCTGGGACTCTCCTTTCACTAATGTATCTATAGAAAGTCTTGTCACCTTCTTTTACTGTTAGTGCTAGTGTTTCCTCAGTTTGGGACTTTGCCTGCCTTACTGCCTTACCTGCTTCCCTTAGAGCAGTTTGGTATGCCTCCTATCTTCATCCCGCTGTGTTCCCTTATATTTTCTGAAGGCCAGCCTTTTGGCTCTGACCTTTTCTGCTACTGTATTTGAGAACCAAAGTGGTTTCCTTCTTCTTTGCACTTCCTTTTCTGTCTAACACAATGGGATGTTGCTTCAAGTATTGTATCCTTAATGCTTGCCCACTTTGCCTGTACCTCCTCACCTGTGTTTCTTTTGCCAGGGCTAGCTTAACTCTGTTGGCCATCTTATCAAAGTCAGCTCCTCTGAAGTCCCATATTTTGCTTTGGAATGGGATGGATTTAGATGTAGTAGCCAAATTGAACCATACACATGATGGTCACTGGCTCCCAGGTGACCTTCTACCTGGAGATCTGTGATCCCTTCTTTGTTAGTCAGTACTAGATCTAGGATAGCCCTGTCTCTTGTGGGTTGCTGTACCAGTTGTTTGAGGCCCTCCCTGCAGGGAATCCACTATGAGTCTAGTTCTGGCAGATGTTCCTGCTGGTATTGACCAATCTGTATCTGGCATGTTGAAGTCTCCCATTATCAGAACCTCCCCTTTAGCTGTCATGTTTTGTATATCTTCTAACAGTAATGTGTCTATGTCCTCCCTCTGGTCATCTCCTGCCCAAAATGTGTTTTTGCAACCCAAAGTTGATTGAACAGTCCTTGCTCAAAATCACCTTTAAGCCAGGAGTTAACATTTTTTTCTTCACATCTGATCATCTGATTTCCTACTGTGTCAGTGCGATGTCTTTTAAACTGCATTTTTTAATTATTAATACACTTCCTATACAAGGTACCATCAAGGTAACAAAGTTCCTGTTGGAAGGCAAAGTATCCCATCAAACATGGGAATTTTCAATATTTTTAGCACAAATTTACAACATAGCCATATCTTCCCAGCACTTCATGAATGTGGCAGCTGTCATTTTTCAAATCCTGGCCAAAATGATTTTTTATATTCCAAAAAATAATTTCATGGTCCATGGGCAAAATGACCTTTTGGGTAGGAGTTGAAAATGTTCTCTGCACTTGTTCATGAGGTGGGGTCTAAGAAAGCTATGTTGAAAACTTGGTGTAAAACTATTAAAACTCGACAAAGTTATGAACCTACATTGAATTTTGTGAATGCAGGCTCGTGTGTTTGGTAGTATTCAATATTTTTACCCCATATTTTCAATGTAACCATTTCTTTACAGCAGCATATGAATGTGACATTTTTCATCTTTTTCATTTTTCATCTCCTGCCCAAAATGTGTTTTTGCAACCCAAAGTTGATTGAACAGTCCTTGCTCAAAATCACCTTTAAGCCAGGAGTTAACATTTTTTTCTTCACATCTTTATGAGGCCGAGTCATAACAAGGCTATACTGAAAATGAGGTGTAAAAATATTAAGGAACAAATTCACAGTATTTTTACCCCAAATTCCGCAGCTGCAGCCCTATCGGTTCTGGCCAGAGTTTGTTTAAGTCGCCCCTGTTGGTGTGGTATATAAGTGTAAGAATGATACCCATGCTGTATTTTGTTGAGTTTGAATCCAGTTTGGAGTGATATCATGTTACCTGGGGTCTTGTTCCTGACTCCAGGCAGGTATTTGCTTGTTTTATGTTTTCTGGTAATAAATGAGTTATCCATGCTGTGTCTTTGGCTCTGTGCAATGTTTCACCATCAGATCCAGACTATTCTGCTAACAGATTTAGTATTGAACCTTTGGATTGCTTTTGGAATTCTGCAGATGCCCCCTGCCTTCCAAAATGCATTTCAGTGGAGGAATTGTTGTTCCAAATTAATTCCACCAACAGAATTCTGCATGCTACACAACTGTAATGGAAAAGCATGCACAACAAGGCCATGTTTCCATTGAGGGTTTGAGATGACACCACATGGACCTGGAGAGCAAAGTGAGAGGCTCCTTATGTCATCTCAACACAGAGATAGAAACACATGCCAAATCAGGAATGCTGCCCAAAAATTATTTGGTAAAGTATGTTTTTTTCAGAAAAATCTGCACCCCCCCCCAAAGTTTTCAATTTATTTATTTAAAAAAAATAAACTGACAAACACCCAGCTGCTTAATATGCACTCACTCACAGTAACAAATTGAAAGCTTATCTTGTAATAAAATAAAAACAATTGCCTGTAGCTATATTGGTCCTAGTACACTAAGATTGACCCTAGTGCACAAAATAGATCATTTGATACATTTTATTGGACCAACATAGATTTCCAAAATTTTTTTAAAAATTTATGTTGGTCAAATAAAAGGAATCAAATCAACTATTTTGTGCTTTTAATAAAATGTAATTGTATTTTCTTTGATAAGACTGTCTTGTGCTGGGTGATGATCCTCACAAAAGGTTTCTTTTTGAATGAATGCTGATTCAAGGTGAAAGTGCTTAGTGAGAACTGTTGCTATGTGAGAGATGTTCTTATCAAACAAAACACAATTACAGTTTGTTAAATGAGATATGAAGTAATTTTTACATATTTAACTGCCCTTCCACCTTCCTTTCAATGCCAGTTATATATTCTGATATGCTTTCCGTAATGTCTGATAAACAAATAATAAGCTTCGGGTGCCTTCAGATCTACATAGAGTTCCACTCTCCTCACCAACTACTGCTCTTTCTTTTAATATTTCTAAAACATTTTATGCCATCAGTAATGCCATTCCATGCTATTCACCTAAATGGTCTGGAATGGTGTTATTGATGTCATAGAATGTTCAAGCAATGCAAAAAGAGACAGGAGCAACTGCTGAGGATTGAGGTATTCAGGGTAGTTAAAGAGGAAATCATTTTAACTGGCAGCTGTTTATAAAGTTCTTATTCTTAGAAATAATATGCATCTCCTAAATTATCCATATTTAACTGTACCTGAATAACAGGTGATGTGGAAAAATTGAATTTTGCATTATTCTGATTTTATGGGCAGTATTCTGTTACAGCTTTCTTACTGGAACCAATAAGTTGGAGGCTTAACTATGTCATGGTTTGTGAACAGAACTGTAAGCATAATTCCGTACAAAAACCATGACATGGTAAAAGCTCTAAATTACTGGTTCCATGATAAGAACTGTAATAGAACGCTGTCCATAAAAAGAAAACAATGTAAAATACAGGGTTTTTTTATCACTTTTTATTCAGGTAAAGTTAACTATGAATACTTTAGGTGGATGCATATCATTTCTGAGATTAAGAACTTTATAAACAGCTGCCAATTAGCACAAATTGCATGTCCCCTTTAAAAAGGCAGCAGCATTAGATTATTAGTCTAACAAAAAAGGTCAAAAATATATCAGAATAATGGGTAGGCAGTAAAAGGACAACTGGATGGCATCTAGAAGTGTAAAAACTGTTTCCTCTCACCTTTAAAAGATAAATGTTTAATTGTTGACTTGACTGATGTTTAATTTTTGACTGGGATGGGTGGTAGGGGTTGATTCAGTGGGCACATTTAAAATAGCTTGGGATACATACATGGGCCTCACCAACAGGGGGCAGACAGAAAATGGGTGGCAGAGGACTTCCAGGCAGGGCGGGGGATGCGGGCAGACTACATGGGCCATGGGATCTTTTTCTGCTGACAAATTTCTATGTTTATATTTTTCTATGAGAATAGGTGGACATTAAGCAACTGGTGCATGGTGGGTCTATAGTTTTACAAACAGTAAAAACAGGAACATTTTTTTATGGATGCATGGGTTGAGCTCCACAGATGTTAAGCCATCATCATCATCTAAGATTAGCACTGTGGAAGCAAGTGACTGGACTGCTGTCCAGTGTGCTTCCACAGTACTGCGGCATAGTTTCCAGTGATTGTGATTACGCAGTGCTTCCCCTCCTCTAGCTGCATTAACACACCCACTTTGGGGGGCATTTATTTTTCTTCCACAATTGTGGAAATGACTGGTGCCATGCCCAAGATGGCCACTGACTCAGACTGCTCATTTATGCATACTACATGTGCGCACTTCTGCAATCTGTGCCATCTTGTCAATGGCATACTCTTGAGTCAGAAAAAGCCAGCCAGAAAGCAGACAGCTGTAGGAAGCAGAAGGTACAATTTTTATTTCTTTACTATTCATATATGTGCCCCTCTCACTGCTGCCTCCTTAACCCGCTCTCTTCATTCTCTTTAACACCCCCCCTACTTTGCTTTAGCAGCCATGTGACTTTACAAAAGAGCAGCTCCAGCTGCTTCCTGACTCCTCTCTGCTCATTTAACAACCCACCAAGGCTTTTCATATGCCGTGGAGTGGATTCACTAAATAGCAACTCCTGCTGCCTGATACACTCTCCCTCCACGCCTTGTGCTACTGCTGGAGTGGCTACACTTGGCTACACATGACTCCATGCTGCACTTGCTGCTCCTTTACACTTTCTGCCTTCTCAAAGAGAGCCCTGCAGGGCATAAACTGCTCCATAAACTCCACGCAGTCATGTTGGCTCTGACCAGAGTTTGTTTTTGGGAGTAGTGAATAAGTGATCATGTGTGATGTAGCTAATATAGTACAATAAGTTATTGTATCATAATTGCTAAGTTAGTACTGTGGTACAACAGCAATTGGGGATGTATGAATTTCCGTAGACAACACCACTTAATAATGTACTATAGTGCTACTGCTGGAGACCTTATTAAAAATTATTTTAACTGCCATTTATGATCTGTGATGATTGAGTTTAAAAAGTCTTTTCTGCTCAAATTGGACATTGCAGTACTGTATATCTAACACAGATGGACTATTAATGTTAAAGTACCCTTAATGCATTCATCTTTGCACTATGTTACATATTCTTAATTGGTCATTTCTGAAAAGTGCAGAGAATAAAACTAGATAAAAATATTGTTATAAAATATTACTGATCTCACATCCCCATTGAGACTCAGCTATTACAGTAGTACTGTGCATTAAGCGAGCATTCCTGTCTTGGTGTTCCTCTAGATCAGTGGCATTACTGATCATAAAATATAAGCATGGTAAAACTACATGTACAGCATGTTGGTTTCTTGCACAGCTTGAAACATTCTGCCCTTGCTCCATGGAATGCCAACTTGTTTACTGCATTTATAGACCATCTCATTCAAAGGGCTTTTTAAAAGTAGGACATGTTTGCCAAATTAGTCAAAATTCAGTCCTGGTATTCTCCATAAATAGCAGTCACTGTTTATAGCATACCAGTTAGAACGGGGTGCTATACCTCAATTGAACTATTTTACTGTGGATTAATAATTTAGAATAAAATTAACGTCCCCCATTTACCCTATCTCTAAATATCAGAATCATCACTCCAGTCATTTCTTGCCTCCTAGAGTTTTTACTATTTACTGGAGCTCCTAACAATCAGTCTATTTAGAGTGGGTGGTTTAATTTATACATAAGTGGATTATCTCTTCCGGGGACTTGTATACTTTTGTTTGACAAAAGGCAGTGCAAGAATGGTTTTGAAATTGTGTAAAATTAACAAAATGTTAGAAAGGAAATCCTGATGCATGTTGCAGCTTTGAACTTAGAGTCAAGAATGGAGAGACTGTAATTGTACATCTGGACATAAGGTATGCAGATATGAAAGAAAACCAAAGATCCATAAATTCTTCTCTCAACAACTCAGTGGACAAGGCCATATGTTTCTTTCCCTCTAGGTACTTACATGTAGCCTTAAAATGGATGGTGTGAGCTGATACTGAGATGAAAGTCAGTTTGACAATTAGGAACAAAGTGGCACCAAACACTACATGTCCATGCTTGATGCCAGCTGACTTGCAATTTATAAAATGCCACTCTAACAAGGCTGTTTGTTTAGGCTCTTGGGACAGGAGGGACAGCCATTTTAAAGAACAATTTAGAACACAGGATAAGGAGATCACAGTTCTTTACTGATCATTCCACAGAAAACATGTGGTATTTGGTTGCTGTAGTGGTCAGCTCTACTAAATGTTCCAGTCAAAAACTATTCATAAATAAAATACATATCAAAGGAATTTAAAACTACTGGTTCAAAAAGCAATGTTTTAGCTGACATCATTTTTATTGAAAATAAGTCTCTAGAGCTTTAGAAGTACTATGGATTTGTAACTTGTCGAAAGGTTTTCAAGAAAGTGTTTTTTTTTCTATAGAATAAGTAACAAAAATGTCACTTACATAAGTATTATCCTGAGACGTTTTTATTTTGCCTTCCTTGTGATATGCTGAATACCATATTAGCTATACTTATTTTATTTAACTGATAGGGGCATAAAGTGCAACTGAGACTCTAAGGAACAGGAAAAGCTTAGCTCTGTCTTGAAAGCAGCTACATTAATTGAAAAGACAATGTATTGTACCATGGAAGTCCTTAGAGAGTTATATAGTGGTCAGGGACATCCATTAGTATGCATATTAATGTGAGTTGATTCACTTCCATGACTGCCCCAGAAGACGCTAATTAGAGCACATTCATGCTTTTAAAGTATTAATGAAGGCCCACAAGAAGCATTCTTTAATCTAAAAGTGGTAGCAATAAAACATGTGGTTCCCTTAAAATAATTTCAGATACAAAGGAGTTTCATATATCTCAGTTAAATTCATGTAGAAATAGACAAAGAATGGCATTTTGCAATAAATCATGTAGGAAGTAAAAAGACAAAGTGGCCCATTTGTTAGTACACAGGACAGTGGACTAGAAGGTGTCTCCTGGATTCAAGGCTCACCAAATCTTCTGACTCAATGAGTGACCTTGTACAAGCCACTTGACTTCCCTGTGCTTAAGTCTATCTAGTCTGCTTTAAAGTTAACTCAGGAACAGATCTTTCATATTTCAGCAATCATGTTCAGATCAGTCCTAATCTATGCAAGTGTTGTACGACTCAAATACTATATGAGTATTCCTTCTTGGGGTCCTAAATACTGTATCTGGGAATTCATTTAACTGAAAAATTAAAAAGAAAGTGTAACCAAAAAAGCCCTCTAGCCCTTCACAGGTAGGTAGGGTTAATCTTGTGGCCACACCAACCCAAGTCACCTTCTGTCCTCTAGCCCCCTCCCCCCCCCACCTACCATTCAATGATGTAGGAAATTTGATAAAAAAAATTGTTGATGCATCTATATGAGGATCTGATATGATTTCTCTCTTTCCCTCTTTCTCTCCCCCTTTCTTTCTTTCTTGACTTTTTCATTTGTAACCAGAAAAGGCACACTGATCTGAGGCAAATTTACAACTGTGACCCAAGAAAATGATACATGATACATGATACAGAGAGCAGAAACTAGTGCAGACAAAATAATGCAATTAAAAACTATTGTCCACATGAAGAATGGAAGACTGTTCAAACTAAACTGTAATAGAATACAGTTGTTAACAACAGATTAAAATAATTAGCATAAATAAGGAGACAAAACTAGGCGGTACAAATGAAAAGGGTGCAATGAAACATTGACTTGGATTGCTATAAGGACAAAGCAAGGTCCCTGGAGAAAAAAGTGGGTGCACCTTAATTGAGACAGAAATGGAAAAATATTTAACTAGACTTGGAGAAGGAACATGAGGGAGCAAAATGAATGGTTTTTATAACTGTTCCCCTCCCACCTCAATATTCCCCCTCATGACCACTAATTTGGAATTCCTTATGACTTGTGGGACAATAGTAAGTACTGTAAAAAGTGTAACTGCTCAGTGACATCGCCTTCTTAACCCATAGCACACTGCTAGGAAACTTACAGAAACTTCAGCTGAAGATGCAGCATGTCTGGGAGAGTGAAGAAGAGTGGCCTGTATTATTGATAGTGCAAGACATACTGATGAACCTGTAAGGCTATTACTAGTCTTATCAAATTAGTAGCAGAACAACAGTCAAGAGGAGATGTGGTTATATTTTCACTGTTTACGGATGTTTCTTTGTTTTTTAATGTTGTTACTTCTTCTCTTCTCCCCAAATGCCATGCTCCCTGCATATAACAAGCACTTGACAATGCTGAATGTTTCCTGCTTACACTGCTGTTGTACTCTGTCTAGCTTCTACACATTTTGACTATATATTTACCCAGGATAGACCAGATGAGCTGTAGTATCTCATTTTCAGTGATGTCCTGCTTTTACACATTTTTAGATTGTATTTACCCAGGATACACTAGCTGAGAGGCAATAATCTAATTTTCCGTGGGTTCACACATTTTGACCACAAATTTCCAACAGTGTCTTTATGACTTGACATTATGATCAAGGCAGGCAGAATTGTTTAAATCCCATCCAAAAGGTGACTTTGGCAGTGCAACTGTGAAAACAAGTTTCAGAGGGGAATTGAAAAATGACACCTGTCATATTCAGCAGGTGAGGTAATATACATTAAGGGCTGGATATTCAGACTGCACCGCGTGGTGGCACAAGCCTAGGCACAGTGCAACTGGGCTGTGCCGGGGCCAGGACCAGGCGATATTCAACGGTGATGCTCCATGGCTCAGCACCGTTGAATATGGCACAGAGAGTGCACATACTACGCATGGGGCAGTGGCACTGTTCCAGCGCAAGACACAGAGAAGGAGCACGGGGATGTGCCAGCACCAGTGCAGTTGCGCTAGGTGTATCACCAGTGATATTCAGCAGGGGGCATGCAAATGAGGCCATAATATGTGCAAGGCACAAATGGGACATTTTGCATGTCATTATGGCCCCATTTGCATTTGATGTGCTGGGTCCCGGCGAATTGCGCCTGGTGCCCTACCAAGCTGCTGACATCAGGGATCGGCACCCTGTTGGGCTTTTTCAGCCCCCCACTCCTGTACACCTGATCACTGGCATCAGCATAATGTACGTAAACCTGGTGGTCTAGCGGTGCCCCCCTATGCCCAATGGTGGGCAGTTGAAATAATAAAATAAGCCTGGTGATCTAGCGGTCCCCTCTATGCCCGATCATGGGCAGTTGAAATTATAAGATAAGCCTGGTGGTCTAGCAGTACCCTTCCTACACCAAATTGTGTGCTGTCGTATAGCCAAGATGTACCTGGTGGTCCAGTGGTACCCCCCTCCCCACCGACCCACACAGGGCCCCTGGCCACACAGCACCCCTCCCCATTGGCGGGTGGCAGCACCCAGCCCGCATACTGTCTGGCCACCTGCCAAATGACAGCGTACAGTATGCTCTGTACGCCTATTGGTCCATAGTGTGGACCAATGGGCTTGCAGACCATACTGTACTACATAGGACCAGATATGCATCTGAGCTGCATACATTAACAATGCACCCTGGTGCATCGGAGGCTGCGCTGTGCACCATTCCCCCTTTGAATATCATGCCGGGGGACTTATTTGGGGGGTTGCACCTGGTGCAACCCCTTTAAATATCCTGGCCTATATGTTTAACATTAGGGACCAACATTTGCAAAAATAAAGTTTTGAGTAATCATTGGAACAATTCAATGTTTCTTCATAATTCAGTTGATTTTTCATATTTTGCCCCAAATTTTTAACAGTTTTTTTATGATCACTCCTTCCAAACGTGACAAGTGTCCTTCGTAAAACAATGGCTGGAATGTCATTTTATGCCACAAATGTGAAAACACATTTTGGCCAGGATTTGAAAAGTGGCAGCTGTCACATTTATAAGGTGGTGTGAAAAAATGGTTACGCTGTAAATTTGATGTCAAAATACTGAAAATTATCAAAGTTACAAGGGTGCATTAAAACATTTCAAAATATGCTCATAACTTTAATGTTTTTTACTATTTTTCCCCAAATTTTCACATAACGTTATTATGACCCTACCTCATGAACAAGGGCAGCAAAAATATCCTACCAGAAAGGTGATTTCAAGCCAAGACCAAAAAATCACCTTTTGGGATGGATTTGCATACTTTCACCATCCTTGTTCATGAGGTGGGGTCCCAAAATACCATGTTGAAAATTTGGGGAAAAAATATTAAAAAATGACCAAGTTATGAGGACATGTTTAAAACCCATTGAAATATACTGATCTGCCTACTTGATTTCCTCAGTTCCCAGTCAGTCATTGAAGAGTGAAAACATGTCTCCAGTCCAGAGAGGATTATGGAGGTGCACCCCAGGTAGGTAAGCAAGGGGTGGGGGATGTACAGTCAGACTATTGGGATAGTGACAGTGCATCCAGGTGTGGGTTGGTTTGCCCCCTTCCTTTCAAGCACTATAGACCTGACAGAGCAGAAGTGTGGGATCCTGTAGTAAAGCATCTGTGAGAGTAAAAGAAGGGGTTTTCAGTAAAACAAATTTCAATCAGCAAAATGGAACTGTGTTTTCCTGACCCATCCCAGACTTTTCGCCTCTCAAGGAGCAGCTCCTATTGAGTCTCCCATCCAGAAAAGCACCCACCCGCCTCCAGGTCCCGAGCCTCAGTGAGACAAGCCAAGACAGAAGAGCAGTCAAGAAAATCCTCCAGCAATCCTTGGAAAACAGCATCCTGGCTGGGAGCACCATATCCAGATAGCCTGCTGTACAAGAGGTATCATGAGAGGCATCAACACCGTGAGTAAAATCCAGGGTTCAATCCTGCAGCTGTGAAAAAAAGGGTTCTTGTGTCAGGAGTTAGGAGAAAAGTGTTGGACCGTACCTTTGAGAGAAGCCCAGGCAAAAGACAGATTGTGGCTAATTTGCCACAGAGTCCAACTGGTTTACAAATAGGGGTCTCTTTTTTCCAAGTGTTGTACCAGTTTAAAGTCTGTGTTCAGCAAGAGTGTGTTTCAAAGTAATTTTCCAGCAACTGCTTAAGCATGCCATCGAGCTCCACCCTGCCTGAAGCATTTGCATCCCCAGTGTGGTACCCGCTGCAACATTTGAGAAAGCTCTCACCTATGGCCTTTGGGGAAATCAAGATGTGTGCACCTGCATTTAGGGTTTTAAGACTTATGGGGGGTTGTAGAAGTTGTAAGGCAAAATCTTGAAATATTGTTGCGCTGGAATACCTGGTGTTACATTTAGAGTATATGGATAGTACTATCCCCTAGCTTTCATTTTTCCCTTGCTACCCCCTGTTGTCTCCCTATTTTTCCTTTCAAATAAATTGTTTTAACATTGCATTTTATGGCTTGGGGACTATCAATGCTTGCCGTGTCATTTGTTGTGAGGGAGAGACTGTGTGGGCAGTTTATGTATTGTTCCTTCGGGCATGGTAAACTTGTGTTTCAGCCACAAGGTACCCAGTATCACTACCCAGATAGAGGCATTGTGCCACTTTACTCCAGTGTAACACACCCTTACTGAACCCAGACCAGCCTCCTCATGAGGGGTGGAGAGGTGAATTCACAGGGTCCCAATACAGCATCCACTTACATTCACTGTACGCAAGCACATGGGTGAACATAAAAAGAGAGCCAATTTCTGGAACAGCCTGCTTCAGGAAATCTCTCTCTAAGTTGAAGTTTAAAGCTGCTTGTTCTCAGTGACCATGTGTATTGAGATATTACCCTGGAGAATAATAGTAATAGTATTGTATCATAATGACAGAAGAAACTTAAGGTCCAGTTCAGAAAAAAGGCCTTGATAGGCACCAAAGGTACTATGCCTTAGTATTCACTAAATATGGATGACTCCATAGCCTCCAGCCTCCACACATTGCATGCACTGCAGAGCTGCAACTCATCCAGACATCCAATGCGACGCCTAGGAGGTATTTGAGTGGATCTCCTGTGCCATACAGAGCAAGGAGTTTTGGGATATTTTAGTCCTCGACAGTCACCTAAAGGCTCGGGGAGGCCTATGATGTCATACCCTGACATCTTTGCAAGATATCAACCTATATCCAACCTCCAATTTCTGTGTAAGGTTGTTGAGAAAGTGGTGGCTCTGCAGCTTAAGGCACAGCTTGTGGCCTATGACATCTATGACCCACTCCAGTCTGGATATAGATCTAGGCACAGCACTGAAACAGTGTTAGTCAGGGTGCTAAATGATCACTTCAGGGTGAGAGATGGAGAAGACTGGTCAGTACTGATCCTCCTTGATCTCGCCTCAGCTTTTGACACTGTGGACCATGCAGTACTGCTGGATCACCTCAGGGAATTCCGTTGGCTCATGGGTACTGTCATCAGCTGGTTTGAGTCCTTTCTCACAGGCAGGACCCAGAGGGCAGTAATGGGGAATTTCTCCTCCTACCTGACGCTCCAGTCATGTTAAGTTCCCCAGGGTTCGATCCTGTCACCTATCTTTTTCACAGTGTATATGCTTCCCCTGGCTGAGATCAAAGATGACACAGTCTGGGTTTTCACTGTTATGCAGATGACACCCAGCAGTATGAGTCGTTTGCTCCCAGGACCTGTGACACTGTGGAAGTGTTAAATAAATGTATTGCTGAGATACAAGACTGGATGTCCTCTAACTGGCTGAGACTCAGCCCTGACAAAATGGAGGTATTAATGATGGAGCTTGATTGTGTGATGTAGATGCTGCTGCAATCAGAACAGGTCCATCTCTCTTCTCCCTGTTTTGGGTAAAATGCTTAAACAAATTGAAAATCGTCAAATGGTGGTGTTCCTTGACTCTGGGGGCCTCTGATCCCCAGTGCAGCATGGCTTTCGCAAACATCATGGTGCAGGTATGGCCTTGGCCAGGTTCACGGATTACATAGGTAGAGCATTGGATAGTGGTAAGCTTGCTGGTGCTGTGTTCGTGGACCTGTCCAGGGCCTTTGACTTAGTAGACCATTGCTTGCTGCTCTGGGGGTTGGAGAGCCTCGGAGTTAGGAACTCCCCATTGAGATGGTTTGGTAATTATATACATATTATTGGTAAAGATTTTTTAAAGCATCAGTGAGACAATACTTTTTAAGTATGATGGCTTGTGATTGTTATTAATGTATTATTGTTTGTATGTTTGCTGTGTTTTACTATTTGCTTTGTATTATTGTGTATTTGTATAATGTGTTTGTACATCATGACTGTAATATAATTATGGTCCCGGGTCACATTTGAAAAAGGGCCTTGACTCATATTCTTTACCCGGTAAACAAAAGTTTAAATTAAATAAAAATTAAAAATACATTTTCCTGGGCTCTACCCCATTGGTAGCTTCCACTAAGGTGAAAAATCTAGGCATTATCCTTGACAGCAGGTTGACACTAGAGGCTCAGGTCTCACCTGTCATCCAGAGTGGTTTTTAACACTTAAAGAATGTCACCTGGATTAAAGCCTTAATTCCACCTGGCAACCGGCCCTTGTTAGTGCATGCTTTTGTTATGTTGAGGTTTGATTACTGTAATGCCTCATGATTCATGTTAACTGGAGGAGAGGTCTATCACCTGCAGTTGGTGCGGATTGCAGAGGCCAGGCTGATGATGGGGCTCCCGAGGTCCTGCCATGTGATCCTGGTCCTGCATGACCTACACTGGCTGCCAGTGAGGTGGACAATTGCCTTCAAGGTGGGCTTGCTCACTTATAAGGCCCTATGCAGTTTGGACCCTGACTATCTGAGTGACCTCCTGTCTCCTGTCTGCCTTGTGTGCTACCTCCACTCCTCCACTGAGGGCCTCATTGCAGTTACAAGGGCCAGGCAGAAAACCTCAGGTGATCGTGCATTTGAGGTAGCCGGCTCTGCCCTTTGGAACTCACTCCTAAAATCTTTGAGAGAGGCTCCATCTGTAGAGGGATTCAAGCGGGGTCGGAAGACACATCTTTTCAAGGAAGCCTTTGGAACCCACCTATAGTTTAAAACTGTACTGCTAAATTGTTTCCCTTTTGATTTATTTTATAGAGCTCAGTTATGACCCATTTGATTGTGCTTTAAAATGGTTGTGTTGTATTGTTCATTGCACCTACCTTATGTGAAGCACCCAGATTCTCCGGGCTTGGGCGCTAAAGAAATAAAATGTTACATACTTACTGTGTCATCCATAGATAGAAACAACAGATTGAATACTTAAAACAAAACTAGAGGAGACATCACATGATTTTGGTATTTCCTGTTTTCACTTTCCTGTTAGTGGTTCAGAATAACTTGCATATGATGACTGAGAGCCCCAGCAAGACCACATGATGGTCCTTCAGTATCTCTCAACTGCTCCACATTTTCCATGATGTTCCAAATTTGAACCTACAAAGTGAGCCTGTACCACCTCTCCACATTGCTGCTTTAATTTCCATGCCATGACCACCTGAATGCCAAAAGCACGTGCTGCTTTGTCTTGGTCTTTGCTCAGCAAACTCCCATCTTCCCCTTCTAAACCCCATCTATAGCTGATGTCAGGGATTTATGCTCACCTGTAGAGGAATTAATCTCTGATATCTACTGCCATTGTGCATCTAGTTCTCAAAGACAACAGAACCTTAAGGAATTGGTTTGTTTAACAATGTAGATCCACTTGAGATTGTTATTCATGCCCTTACTAGGAGGCTAAGCCTTGGGAAAGTTACAAAACAGAATCTTAGACATATGAGCAGCTCTCCTTTTGTATTTTATAATACTGGAAGCAAGATCAACAAAAATCAATATAATATGTGACCTCCTTTAGAACCATGAACTACTTGTGGTTTTTATGATCCTTAAATATGCTCTGAAACCCCTGCTGCAGTTCAACACCCAGCTACTAAGCCAATAAAGACAACTTATGACTCTGCATGGGAATGTGTACAAGCTGATGCAGCAGTATGCAGGAAGAGTGCTAAAACCTGTAGCTGCTAGAAACATAGAAACATAGAAATTGTTGGCAGATAAGGACTGCAAGGCCCATCCAGTCTCCCCGTAAGCCCCATACTTGATGATGGCCTCTGAATCTCCCTGTGCATTACCTCTAAAGTTCCCCTATGCCTGTCCCATGAATGTTTAAATCCAACTATTGCGCTTGCTCCCACCACCTTTTGCAGCAGACCATTCCATGCATCCACCACCCTCTCTGTGAAGAAAAACTTCCTTACATTCCTTCTTAAGCTGCCATCTTCAAATTTCATGTCATGCCCCCTCGTTCTTGTACTCCTCCTGTACTGGAAGATGTCTCCCCTCCACACACCTTGTTTATGCCCCTGAGGTACTTGAATATTTCTATCATGTCTCTTCTCTCCCTCCTTTCCTCCAGCAAGTACATATTGAGGTCCCTTAATCTCTCCTTGTAAGTTTTGTTGTGCTAGCCCTGCACTATCTTAGTTGCCCTTCTCTGGACTTTCTCCAGCTTGTTAATGTAATTTTGAAGGTGCAGCCCCCAGAACTGCACACAGTACTCCATGTGAGGCCTGACCAAGGTTTTTTACAATGGCATCACTACCTCCGCCTTCTGCTGGTGGTCCCCCTACCTATGCACCCTTGCATGCCACTAGCATCCCTGCAACCCTTGTGCTCTACTTTGATATTTTCAGGTCATCTGAAATAATAACCCCCAGGTCCCTTTCTTCCTTGGTGAGTGTCAGCAAGTCATCCCCCCCATCCTGTAGCTCTCTCTAGTGTTTCTATGCCTCAGATGTATAATTTTACATTTCTTGGAATTAAACCTCAGTTGACAATCCTTGGGCCATTTATCAAGCTTCCCCATGTCCTTCCTCATTTTCTCCACCCCTTCTGGAGTATCCACCCTGTTACAGATCTTGATGTCATCTGAAAATAGGTAGACCTTTCCTTCTAGCCCCTCTGCAATGTCACTGATGAAGACATTGAACAGGACTGGCTCTAGGACTGATCCCTGAGGTACCCCGCTGGTCACCCCCTCTCCCCAGATTGTACCCCATTTACCACCACCCTCTGCCTCCTGTCTGTTAGCCAATTCCTAACCCAGTTTACCACCTTGTCACCCATTCCCAAACTGCCCATCTTGTTTACCGGCTTCTTATGTGGGACGGTGTTGAAGGCTTTGCTGAAATCCAGGTAGGCGATGTCCACCGCCCCCCCAATTTACTTCCTTCATCACCCAGTCAAACAAATCTATCAGATTTATCTGACACAACTTGCCCACTGTGAAACCACACTGCCTAGAGTCCTGGGCACCGATGGCTTCTAGATGTCCCACTATCCTTTCTTTAAGCAGTGCCTCCATGTTCTTACTCACTACTGAGGTGAGGCTGACCAGCCCATAGTTCCCTTCCTCCTTCCTATTGCTGGATTTGTGTAGAGGGACCACATGTGCCCTCCTCCAATCCTCTGGTATCACTCCTGTGTTGAGTGATTCTGTGAACAAGGCTTCCAGAGGTTCTGCTAGCTCTTTTCACAGCTCCCTTAATATCCTTGGGTGTATGCCATCTGGCCCCATCACTTTTTTACGACTTCAATTTAGTGACCTCCTGCAGGACTGTCTGTACTGTGAATTGACTGTTGTCCACCTCCCCCCCCCCGGCATCTTTTTCTTGACTGTGGGCTCTGTCCCTCCCCATCTTCCATGAATACTGAACAAAAGTATTTATTCAGTATTTCTGCCTTATCCATGTTTCCCTCCTTGCACTCCCCTTCCTCCCCTTTGAGCATAAAAATCCCCCCTCTGGTTTTCCTTCTTTCACTGATGTACCTGTAGAATGTCTTGTCCCCTTTCTTTAATGTCTGCACTGATCTTTCCTCAGTCCGCTCCTTTGTTCTCCTTACCTCCCTCCCTGCTTCTCTTAGACACTCTTGGTACACCTCCCTGTCCTCCTCTCTTTGGGTCTCCTTATATTATCTGAACCCTGCCTTTCTAGCCCTTACTTTGTCGGCCATCTCATTCAAGAACCATAGTGGCTTTCTCCTTCTGTTGCCTTTGGATACCAATCTGATGCATCCAGTTAAGAATCATCTGTTTCTTAATCCAGCTACTAAGCTATACATATCAGTAAAGCTTGTGGTTGATGTTTCCTTCCTCCTGGGAGTCTATGTCACTGATGCAGACACTGAGCAATTATTAGACAAGTTCACAATATACTATACTGAAGATACAGGTAAATTGAAAGGACCAGTAAATGGACCACATTCCTGCATTTTAAAACACTGTGTGCATGGTCTGCAACAGTTATGAGAGTCTGAAAGACTTCCACTTTTCAGGCAATTACTGATGCTGCTGCTTTGCTTGCTGCTGTGACAGGGTCGGTAAGATCCTCTACCATTTTGTTCTACAGAGAGAGTTAGAAGCAAGGATCTATTCTGCCCTCTCCTGTTCTGTCACTTGTCTATCACATGCCCGTGTGATTGTGCAATCAAATTTTCCTTGTGTCACCTAGGAATTGGTCACTTTGATGGTCTCACAAGCTTGTTTGCAGAGCTGTTAGCAGGAAACCAGATCTGGCCAGAATGTCTTATTTGGCTGCACCTGTTAAAGACTGGATGTACTGGTCTCAGGAAAGAAATTGACAAAGTTTGGTACATTATGTGAAAACAGGCTATACAGCTTAATGAGAACAGGATACAGAATTTAATTGCCAGGTGAAAACATCTTATAAAAGCAAGCAATGTTTGTTTAGAAAGAGACAGATATATTGAGATTTAGATTTAGAGATACCCTCAGAGGAAGGCTTTTGTTTTGTTTTAACTGTCTGTATAAGAGCTATCCTGCACACTATTAATTTTTTTTATTTAATCATTAGTGAAAATAATAAAATGCTACTTGCAAATGTTATGGCTTCTCCTGGTCTGTCTATGTTTCCTGACCTCTGCCTCAATGACAGTTGGTGTAGACGTGGGATTCATGCTGTGCATACTCTATGCCAGGGGGTTTGTGTGTGAGTGCTAGAGTTGGTACCATGGAAGCACAGAAGAAAGATATGGATCCTGCAACAGCAAGCCCAGGAGTGATTACCAGAATGGCATCCAAACTAGAAGCAGAAATAATAGTCCAAACTAAGACTGTACAGGCAGAACCAGTGATAGAAGAAGAACAAGCAGAGACACAACTTGAAAGCATATATGCATTCTTCAAATGGTGAGCTATACAAAAAAGAGAGATGGAGAAGCAGAGAAATGGAGAGATGCAGCAACAGGTGCAGCAGATAAAAGAAGAGATGCAGCTATAGCTGGATGCCTTGCAAGCTATTAAGGCTAGAGGATATGGCATAGGTCCTGCAGATCAACAAAACACAAATAACTTAAAATACATTAAACTTACAAAGTTGTGTCCCTCAAATGATATTGAAGCATACCTGACAACTTTTGAAAGGGTCACCAGAGCCTGCCAATGGCTAAAACAGCAATGGACAATCAGGCTGGTACCTTTTCTGACAGGCAAATTGCAACTTGCCTACAGCAGTATGGACACTGTACAGTCATAAAACTATGTCCTAGTGAAAAGAGAAATCCTTAAAAGACAAGACATCTCATGAGAGACCTACAGGCAGAATTCAGGTCCCTGAAGTACCACTCAGTCAACAATCTTCAAGAAGCCTTCATCTGAATTAGAAGAGAGCTCATCATTAAATGGCTCCAACCATAAGGCAAAACAGTCTCACACATCATTGATGTATTTGCAGTGGAGCATTTCATCAGCATCCCTCCCACATATGTGCAGCTCTGGGTAAATGAGCATCAACTGGAAAAGGGGAAAAGGCTGTATCTTTATCTGAAAACTATCAAATGGACAGACAGATACCACAGCAGTGAATTAACAGTTAAGCAATGGTTAGACCTTCTTTTTCCTGATTTAACGCCAGGTCAGATAAGAACTCTGGTGGGGGTCAGGTCAGATAAGAACTCTAGTGGGGGTAACAAATCTGTGCCCAAATACTTTATTTGCTATAACTGCAATAAGCCTGTCCATATTGCAAGAAACTGCCATAAAAACAAGGAGGGTAACACTGGAGCAAATTTGGCCTTAGCAAATTTGGGCAAGTCTTTAACAGATGTCAAGGTTGGGGTAAGACTGTGAAGGGATTTCTAGATTTTGGAAGCTGACAGACCCTGGTGCATGCTGAAGTTCTGAGAAAAGACTCTGCAAAGGAACCAGGTACTGGGGTTATCTGCATCCACTGGGACACTCAATATTATCTCACCACCCAAGTGACTCTGAGCATTAAGGGGGTGTTACACCAAATGAAAGAGGGGTAGCACCTAAGTTACCTGTACCCGTGATTATTAGAAATGACTTTCCAGGATTTGTGAAGTTAATCACAGAGGCAGTAAATCCTGCTGCATCAGTAGCTATGGTAACAAGAGCACAAAGAAAATTTCAGATGATGGGGGTTGTTTTCCTATTGGTGCCTTTGATTCAGATTTGTTTTAGCCTAGCTCCAAGATCTGAAAATTCAGGAAAGAAAGAAAGAAGATGCCTGAAAAAAACAGTGGCAAAAATGGCTGATGGACATAAGGGGATGATATATGACAATGCTGAAACTAAACTGATAACTGATTGTTATTTTGTTTTTTGAGCAAATGAATAACGCTTCTGTCCAAGGCTATGCTAAGCAGCTGGTGGTGAAACAAAAACATGGTGAACCATGGTTTAAAAAATGTAATGGGCTACTGTAAAAAGTTTGGGTTAATCCTCAGATTTAGAACAGATAGAACAAGTGGTCATACCAAAGAAGTATAGAACTGAGTTGTTACAGATAGCACATGAAAGTCCTATGTCTGGTTACTTGGGGGAGGGATCACACCCTTTCCAGATTGCTGTATAGGTTTTACTGGCCTGGGATTCATGAGAATGTTGCTACCTGTTGCAGTTCTTGTGTTGCATGTCAGAAAGTAGCCCCCAGTGACTAAAAAAGACAAGGTACCCCTGGTGCTGCAAACCTTAATAGATGTGCTTTTTGAAAGAAATGCAATGAATGTGGTTGGCCCCTTAGACAAAAGTAAAAAGGGTAACAATTCATTTTGGTAGTATGTGACTATGCTGCTTCATACCAACAGGCAATTTCAATGCTTACTGTTACAGCCCCAAAAGTGGCAGCAGAGTATGCCAAAAATTTCAGCAGGATGGGCATACCTTAAGATATTATTACTGATCAGCGTAGTAATTTTGGTGTTGTATTACTGAAGGAGCTGTAATGACTACTAGGCATCAATGCCATTAGAATCTTCCCTTATCACCCTCAGACAGCCAGTCTTGTTGAGCATTTTTAATCAAGCCATAAAATGCATATTAAAATGGTTTGTGAAAGGTGAAGGGAAAGACTGGAACCAATATCTGCCTTGCCTTCTTTTTACTTACAGAGAAGTACCACAAGTATTAACAGGTTTTTCATCCTTTGAAATGTTGTATGGTTCACAACCTAGAGGGCCGTTAGATATAATAAAAGAATCATGGGAAGATAGCCCCACTCAGGAAGACTCTATTACATCTTATATGAGTGCACTGAGAATGGAACTGGCAAAATATGTGGATATTTCCCACTGTAACCAGGAAGAAGCTCCAAAACATCAGAAGGTGTATTATGACCATGGGGTAAAAGAAATAGCTTTCAAGCCAGGTGAAAAGGTCTTGTTACCATTACCCACTACAGAAAACAAACTGGTAATGAAGTGGCAAGAACCTTATAAAGTGCTTTGATGTACTGGTAAAGTTAATTGTGAGATTGAGATCCCAATAGGAAAAGCCATACTAAGGTATACCATGCTAACCTTCTGAAGAAATTGGATGAAAAAAACACCAATAACTGCTTTATTAGTCTTACCAGAAAGTGGTAAAGAAGATATTGCTATAGCTTTTGACTGACTGGAACAAACTGTAATTGATGATGCTGTAACTGTGAATGTTTCCTTACCCACAGAACAAACCACAGAAATTCATAACTTGGTAAAGACATTTGAAAGTACTTTTACCACCGTGTCAGGACAAGCAAAAGAGGTCTAGCATGTACTCATGACAGAGAATGCTTGCCAAATCAGATAAAAGACAATCAGATTACAAGAGCTGTTAAGAACAGACGTGGTTAAGGAAATACACAAAATTAAGAGTTGGGTATCATAGAAGAATCGAGAAGTGTTTGGTCATCACCAATGGTGACTGTAAATAAAAAAGAAGGGAGTGTAAGAATCTGCCTTAATTTTAGGACACTTAATCAAGTATCCATATTTGACAGCTGATCTATGTCCAGGATAGATGATTTGGTGGAGAGACTTGGAAGTGTCAAGTACATTAACAGCTTCGATCTCACCAAGAGTTACTTTCAAATTCCCCTAAAGAATCCAGAAACAAAACTGCATTTTCCACTCCAGCTGGCAGCTTGGCTTCTATCAGTTCACTATCATGCCGTTTAGTTTACATAACACACCAGATACTATTCAGTGGTACATGGATGTAATTCTAGCATCTAACACTGGTTATTGTGCTCCTTGCTTAGATGATGTGGTGTACAGTCTAGACTGGAAAAGCCACATGTAACACCTATGAGCAGTTATCCAATTTGTCAAAAATGCAGGTCTGACCATTAATCCTACCAAGTGTGCACTGAGCATACAAGAATACAGATATTTGAGTTGTGTTTTAGGAAATGGTGAAATAAAGGCAGAGAATTCCAAGACAGAAGCTGTAGCTAACAGTTCTGTCCCTAAAACAAAGAAATATGTTAGGTCACTTTTAGGTCTGGTGGGTTACTACCTGCTATTTGTTCCCAACTTTGCTCAGCTAGCTACTCCCCTCACTGAACTCATGAAGAAACAGTACACGACTAATATGAAATGGTCCCCAAAGTGTGATGAGCCTGTTTGGGCCATCAAGGCTGCATTATGTTCAGACACAATTTTATGAAGTCCAGACTTTGAGAAACAATTTCTGTTACAGACAGATGTATCAGAGGTAGGCCTAGGTGCAGTCCTGACATAGAATATAGATGGAAAGGAACATCCTATTCTGTATATCAGTAGGAAGTTGCACAACAGGCAGAGAAAGTATTCCTTTACTGAAAGGAATGCCTTGCCACAAAATGGGCAGTGGAGTCCCTTAACTTGTATTTGCTAGGAGTTGGCTTTGTACTTATAACAGGTCACAATCTTCTCTGATGGTCTAACCAAATGAAGGATAAAAATCCCAGAATCACAAGGTGGTACCTGGCACTGCAGCCATTTAAATTCAAAGTGATGCACAAATCCAGAAAAGGGAATTTCAGTGTTGATTTTCTGACATGGTATAGTTCAGAAATTAAGAATTCAGAAGGTTAAAAAAAATGTGTGTGCATAACTGAAATGTTTGCTGTAAAAGTGTTAGGAAAAAGTGATACCTGTGTGCAAAGAACTGTAAATGTTGTAAGGTAATGTTAAAAGAGAAATACAGGAAGGTTTTGGTAATGTTTTGAAAAGAGAAAAAAAAAACAGGTTCCCTCTTGGGGGGTATGTGACAGGGTTAGGTAAGACCCTCTCCCATTTGTTATGCAGAGAGTGTTGGAAGCAAAGATCTATTCTGCCCATTCCTGTTATACCATTTTTCTATCTGTTGCCTACAGTATCTGATTTCACAATCAAATTTTCTTTGCTGCACCTAGGAAATGGCCACACTGATGGTCTCACAATTTCCCCATTATATTCCTCCCTTCAATTGTTATTTATATTCTTTCTTTCTCCCCTTGCTTCTCTGTGGTTAAAAAAAGTACATGTGAATCTGTATGTGAAACTGGGATCCCTTGGTTTGCAAATGTAAATAGATATATTTTTGAAAAGAACTGCAAAAAGGTGTTTGGGGTTTGTTAGAAAAGATAACAAGTTAGAACACAGGGGTTGACCTTGAGAAACCTTTTGACTTTTCACAAGCTTGTTTGCAGAGCTGTCAGCAGAAAAAAACAGCTCTGGCCAGAATTTTATAATTGGCTGTACCTGTTAAAGACTGGACATACTGGTCATTGGAAATATATTGACAATACTTGGTACACTATGTGAAAACAGGTGCTATAACTTAACAAGAAAAGGATGCAGAATTTAATTGCCAGGTGAAAACAACTTATAAAAGAAAGCAATGTTTGTTTAGAGAGATTGAGAGACAGAGAGAAAGACTGAGATTGAGGTTTAAATTTAGAGATACCCTCAGATGAAAGACTTTGCTTAGTTTGACTGCCTGCATAAGAGCATTCTTGCACAACACTGTTTTATCAATAATGATAATAATAAAATGCTACTTGTGAATGTTATGACTTCTCCTAGTTTTCCTATGCTTCTTGATCTGTGCCTTGCAACAGCCACACTCTAATGTTGAAGCAGAAAGGGCCTTCAGTATGGTGCAGAAGGTTAAAACTAAATTGTGCCAGTCACTAAGTCTAAAGCCATGGAACGCGTTGCTAGCCATTAAGATGAATTAAGAGAGGGATTGTTTTGCGGTCAAGCAGCCAAAGGATGATCACAGATCTTCTCAGTAATGTATGGCAGTCTACACTACAGACTCAATGCAACTTTTTTTGCACTCCACTTATTGCCCCCAAATGCAGTCTTTTTAAGATATTCATTCTGTGTTTGCATTTTTGCACTGTGTTTACAAGAGCACTGTGATTGCATAATTTTATATTTTTTTACCTTGTTATCTGGTGTATTGTGTTTGAACATTTCTATTACTTTGTGCAAAATAAAGTGTATTTCCCTGTCTTGAAATGTTTGTTTGTGTTTTGAGTGTTGAGAACTAAAAATTCAGACAACAGCATAACAAGTTTATTTTATTAGAAAAACACATAGCTTATTAAAAATAACTATATTGATGCACCATCAAATGAACATGCTACTATCACACTACAAATAATAATAATCTTTATTTATAACAAGTGCAATTCACGTCTCAAAGCACGTTTACAAACTTTAAAAACCTTAAAACTATAAATGTTTAAAATACAATAATAAACAACTGACATCCAATAGATGAGTTCTCAGAAAAGGCAAACATAAACAGATACGTTTTCAGTGCTGATTTAAAGCTCTCCGCAGTCACGCACCCCTGTACCCGATGAGGTAGAGAATTCCACAGGGTAGGGGCCACAAAAGCTCAGGCCCCAGAGGTTCTCAAATGAACCCTGGGAATCTCAAACAATACCTCATTGGCAGAGCAGAGTGGTTGGAGGGGGCAGCAGGGATGCAGAAGCTTTTGCAAGTAACTCAGTTCCTGTCCGTGTAGAGCTTTATAGGTCAGCAGGCCAACCTTGAAGGTGATCCACCACTGCACTGGCCAGTGCCCGTGCAGCACAGGCACATATGGCTAGATCAAGAAAGCCCTGTCAACAGCCTTGCTGCAGCATTCTGCACCAGCTGCAAGCAGTGGGTATTAACCTCCAGTAGCTCTAGGTAAAGGGCGTTGCAGTAATCAAGGCGGGAGGTCACAAAGGCATGGACTAGTATCGGAAGGTCACTGGGTAGAATCAGGTGCTTAATCTTGGTGATTTTCCTCAGATGGTAAAATAAGTTCTTGATGACGGATAACTCCTGAGATTTCAGAGTCAACCTCTCATCAAAAATAATGCCCAGACTCAAAGATTGGGTGTTCCACATTTGTGCCATTTGTTGCACATTGATATTGTCTTTGTTCCACATTGCCAGGTTTATAGGTTGAGAGATATGGGTCCATCTGGTTTTAAATATATTTGATCTCAGTGATGGAAAAAACAGATCTGTTGTTTATGACAACTCTTACATTATGCTATGTATGTTGCTTTACCTTTGTTACCTTAGTTCTAATTATGAAACAATGGCTGGAAGTGAAGCATTCTTATATACTCATAACATTCTATAAAGTTCATGTTAACAGCTAAAAACCCTAACATAAAATAGAACTATTTATATTTTAGCAATAAAGCATTAATTTTACAACCATAACAGCAGATTAATGTAATAATAGCATTAAGGCACTTCAGGGATTGGGTTACCTTTTTTAATCTAACCCTAGATGCATAAGGTACTCAACTTCAACTTGTACCTCACAATTCCCCTAGGGTTAGTCTGGCAGATGGTAACCCAACCCTGTCATATTCTAATGCTTAATTGATGGTATTATTGTTTTGAAATGCCCGCCCTTCTCCTCCTCTAGGATGCATCTGGAAACAAGATGTTCCCAGCTCAGTCTTCCTTTTCCAGTAAAACCTTTGTAATAAATAAATAACAATATCTGTTTTTTTGTAATTAAAGATCATTAATCAGTTGAGTATGCCATGAATAAGTATATGTATGGGCCACACAATTGCACAGTGGGTAGTGCTCCGTGATCCCATGTCAGTGACCCAAGTCTGGAAGTCAATTTGGGAAGCTGCCTAGGTGAACCAGAGGGCTGGTGAGGCACTTCCAGCCCAGAGAGGGATGTTGTTTGGTTCCACCACTCTGGAGACTCCCTGCAGTAGGCTTCAAGACTTCAGGGAACCAGAGTGTGATGTGACCTGCAGGGGCATTGCCAGATGTCAGGGGAGGTGGGCAAGACTGAAAAAAGGGGTATAAAATGTTTGATAAGAGAGAGGCTTTGCGAAGCCCTACTTGCTTGTCCTCTGCCCACACTATCACCAAGAGCCTGTTGAGGCAATCTGGATTATTCTCCTGGGCAGGGGGATGGCCCTCCCCCTCCTGGTTCCACCATAGGGGTGAAGTCATGGGGGACTCTATCAGTAGGTTAGCTTGGCGAAGATGGGGGCCAGTGGAAAGACAGCAAGGACAGGGCTGAGTAGCTGTCTGCTCTCATGAGATGGGCAGAAAAACCAATTTGGAAAAAATAAACATAGTTGTATGTACAGACTTTAGGCTGCAGCACCTCATGGTATCATGCATTCACTTTTTGGGATTTTAATAATAGGTGCTACATTTAATGTGAGTGAGCTAGCTTTGGTGAAGGTCTCAGTAGTGACATGCACAGCAGTTTATGAACATACGAACATACGATGATGCCAGCAGATACAGGCCATATAGTCTATCCAGTCTGCTTGAGTGTGCAGCCTTCAGTGTTGAGTACTGATGCTACACCAACCCTTCTTCACCTTCCTTACTGTTAGAACTGACTGAGTTACCCCATCCTCCCCTGTCCCCATCCTGATCCTGCCCCAACCCTGTTCTACCCCTTCTTAAATCCCCCAACTTATATTTGTGAAACCAGCTCCTCAGGCAAAGCATTCCATGCCATCACCACCCTTTCTGTGAGAAAGTGCCTCCTCATCTCTTTTCTGAACCTCCGCCTTCCAATTTCAGATTATGCTGTCTTGTGATCCCTTTTTTTCTATGTTTAAAAAGGCCCTCATGACTAACCCTATAAATGCTCTTCAAGTATTTAAAGGGCTGAATCATATCACCCCAAACTCTTCTGTCCTCCAGGGTGTACATATGGATCTTCCTTAACCTTTCTTCATAGGGCTTTTCCCTCATCCCGATTAACATCTTGGTCACCCTTCTCTGTGCCCCCTCCAACAATCTGATGTCCTTTTTTAAGAAGGGGGAGTCATAACTGTACACCGTACTCCAAGTGAGACCTCACCAGTGCCCTGTACAGTGGAAGAGTCACCTTCTCACTCCTTGAGGTGATTCCCCTTGCTATGCACCCCCAGCATCCTATTGGCCTTCTCTACCACCTTTCTACAATATGCACAGTGATTCATATGTGTGTAGTTTCAGTTGTGATTTGCTATATAGTTTACCCACACACAGAAGGATTTGTGAAACCGTGATGCCTTGCACATGGTTTTATGCTTTAGAATGTATGCATATGCATATCTCTCTAAGGCATATGCATGTATATGCCTTGGAACAATATGCAAAAAACGAACAAACTGGAAACTGTCAGTCTCCCTTTATTGATTATGCAGGCCACATAGAAACATAGACTTTGACAGCAGATAAGGACCGCTAGGCCCATCTAGTCTGCCCATTTCCCTACCTACAGGATAGGCCGCAGATCTTAGTTAACCAACAGTCTATTTCTTCCTACCCCCCACAAGAATTGCCTTATGTCTATCCCATGCATTATTGAAATCTCCCCCAGTTTTAGACCCCACAACCTCCTCAGGAAGGCTGTACCATGCATCCACTACCCTCTCTGTGAAATAATACTTCCTCACATAGCCCCTGAACTGCCCTCCTTCTATCTTTAAATTGTGTCCCCTTGTTCTTGTAAGTCTCTTTTTCTGAAAGATGCTACCCTCTTGGACTTTGTTGATTCCACTGAGGTACTTAAAAGTTTCTATCATGTCCCCCCTCTCCCTTCTTTCCTCAAGGGTATACATATTAAGCTACTTTAGTCTCTCCTCATACGGCTTCTCTTGCAGACCCTGCACCATTTTAGTTGCCCTCCTCTGGACTACCTCTATCCTGTCTATGTCCTTGTGGAGATGATGTCTCCAGAACTGGACACAGTACTCCAGATGGGGTCTCACCAACTGTCTGTACAGAGGGATAACAACTTCCTGTTTTCTGCTGCTGATGCCTCTCCCTATACATCCCAGTATACCCCCGGCCCTCCCTACTGCCTTCTCACATTGATTGCTAACCTTAAGGTCATCTGATGTGATTACCCCCAGGTCCCTTTCCTTTTTTGTTGTTGTTACTACCTCCCCACCCATTGTGTATTCTTCCCCTGGGTTCTTGTTTCCCAGGTGCATTATTTTGCACTTCTTTGCACTGAATCCTAGCTGCCATACTTCTGACCATTTATCCCACCTTGCCAAGTCCCTTTTCATCCTTTCCATGCCTCCTTGTGTATCAACCCTGTTGCAGATCTTTATGTCATCTGCAAAAAGGCATACTTTTCCTTCCAGTCCCTCTGCAATGTCACTGATGAAGACATTAAAAAGGACTGGACCCAATACTGAACCCTACGGTACCCCACTAGTAACCCTCTTTCTTCAGAGTGGACTCCATTTACAATTACCTTCTGTGTCCTGTTGTGCAGCCAATGTTTTACCCAGGCTACCACCCTGGGACCCACTCCCAGGCTGGTTAATTTGACTATTAATATTTTGTGTGGGACTGTGTCAAATGCCTTGCTAAAGTCTAGGTAGGCCATGTCCACAGCCCCTCCCTGGTCTACTACTTTGGTCACCCAGTCAAAGAAATCTATTAGATTCGTCTGACATAACCTTCCCGCTGTGAACCCATGCTGCCTTGGGTCCTGTGCCCCACTGTCCTCTAGGTACTCAACTATTCTTTCCTTCAGCAGTGACTCCATCACTTTCCCTACCACAGAGGTCAGACTGACAGGTCTGTAGTTTCCTGCCTCTGTCTTGATCCCACTTTTGTGAAGGGGAATCACATCCGCCTTCCTCCAGTCCTGAGGTACCACACCATCCTCTCATGATTTATTAAAAAGAGTAGCCAGTGGTTTCACTAGTTCCTCCCTTAATTCTTTTAGAATTCTGGGGTGAATTCCATCAGGGCCCATTGCTTTGTCCACCTTCAGTGTTAGGAGTTCTTGCAGAACCCTTTCTTCTGTGAAAGGACTGGGATCGACCCCCCTATCAAGAGTGCTTCTATTAATTGGATTAGGCACTTCCCCCTCCTCTTTTGTGAATACTGAGCAGAAATATTCGTTCAGTATCCCTGCTTTTCACTGTCCCCCTCTGCCCTCCACAGTTCATTCTATTCAGCCTCACTATCCCTCCTTTGTCTTTCTACAGCTTGCTGATGTACTTATAAAGGTTTTATCCCCATCTTAACTGAGTTGGGATCTTTTCCTCAGTTTGGGCCTTTGCTATTCTGACTTCCCTCCTGCTTCCTCTTCTGCTTAACTGGTACAGCTCTCTGTCCTGCTCCTTCTGTGTTTCCTTATACTTCCGGAATGCTATCTTTTTCTTCCTGACTTTCACAGCCACCTCTTTTGAGAACCATAGTGGCTTTTCTTTCATTTTGATTTGTTTATTTGCTTCACACAAAGGCTTGTTGCCTCTGTGATGGCAGTTTGATGATTCCCATTGTTGCTCACCTCCTTCTAGCCTGTTTGCTAGGTGCTTTTCTGAGGCACTATCCCATCTTGCCAAAGTCAGCCCTCCTAAAGTCCAGTACCCTCACTTTTTATGGCTTGACTCTGTAGCTGAGTTTAATGTGAACCACACTGTTTGATGGTCACTTGTCCCCAGATGGCAACCCACTTCTAGATCAGAGATCCTCTCACTGCCCCCGTTTGAGAGTACGAGGTCTAAGATTGCTCCCTCATGAGTGGGTTCTGAAACTAGCTGTCTAATGCCTGCCACTGTAGGGCATCAAGAATGGCCCTTCTGTTGGATGTGGCTGCAGCAAATGTGCTCCAGTTAACATCTGGCATATTCAGGTCTCCCATCAACAGTATCTTCCCTTTCTCTGCCATTCTAAGAATGCCTTCTATCATATCCTTGTCCATTCCCTCCCCCTGACATGGGGGTCTGTACACAACCCCTGTGCAGATTGTGGTGCCCTTTCCAGTCTCCAAGGTGACCCACAGTGCCTTCTCTCCTCCTGTTTACTCTTTTGTTCAGTTGCTTTTATCCCTTCCTTTACATGAGAGCTACTCCTCCCCTCTTCTCCTGCCTGTGTCTCTCCTGTGGGTTATGTACCCTGGTATGTTAACATCCCAGTCATGGTTCTCTGTGTACCATGTTTCTGTGACTGCTACGATATCCAGGCATCCCTCTTCCATCAAGGCCACCAGCTCAGGGAGCTTGTTGCCCAGACTACAGGCATTGGTACTCATTACCCTCCACTTCCTGATGGCCTTACTCCCTTTTGCCCCATCCCTGTCCTTCTTGCCTTTGTCACTTTCTCCATTTACCCCTGCCCTTCTCCCTATCGACACCTCTGTGTTGGTGTTTGCTGCACTTACTACTGTGATTATTTGGGGGCTAGGATTTCCCTGCTCCTTTCCAGTGCCTCCCCCCTTGGCTAGTTTAAAAGCTTGCCAATGAAGCATTTAAACCTATCACCTAGGATCCTGGTTCCCCTCCCGGACAGATGCAGCCCATCATGCCAATATAGGCTTGCATCACTCCAGGTGGACCCCCAGTTCCCAATGAAGCCAAATCCCTGAGCTCCACACCAGTTTTTCAACCACTGATTGAATCCCATGGTGCGGAACACCCTAGCCTCTCCTATGCCATAGATGGGCAGCACCTCCGAGAAGGTTACCGTGCATGCTACTTGACTAAGGCCTCTCCCCAATTCCATAAACTCTTCCTGCACTTCTCTAATCCCTCTCTTAGCCAGGTCATTTGTCCCTAGGTGGACAATGACATCTAGCTCCCTCCCCTGTGCTGCTACTCCGGCAATCCTGAGGATTCGCTCCCTGTCCCTCCAAGCCATGGCGCCAGGCAGGCACCTCACCTCCCCTCCCTCTCCCCTTCCTCCCCCAGTTCTACCTTCCTAACAATGGAGTCCCCCACCAGGAGTTGTTTCCTTCCCCTGTAAGCTCCCTTGCCACCCTCCTGTGGGTCTCCTTTGTGGAGGTTCCCAGCATCCTCCTTGGTCTCCACTGCGGGTGCCTCCATAGAGGAACCACACTTTGCCAGAATGGCATAGGAATTGTGGTGAGGTACAACTGGAGGGATGCACCTCTGTTCCACCACCCTCACCCTTCCTGAGCCCACTGTGGTCCAACCGCTCCTCTTTCTTGGCAACCTCTGAGGCAATGGCAGAGGCACTGGTGGTCCCTGGATGGAAGAGGAGGTCCCACAAATCCTGGCCAACTCAGCCTGTAGATGAGCAACGTCCTCCCTCAGCCCAGAGAGGTGCCTGCAGATGGGACAACACCGCATTCTCCAGAACATCTCCTGGAAGACTGCTGCTCCACAGCCACTGCACTGCACCACTCCAATCATGTCTTATTTCTGGCCCCTTAACTGTTTGCAATCCTTACTCTTTCCTTTGTTTTTTTTTTCTCTCTCCTTACTTTCTGCCTGTGTGCCCTTTAAGCTCCTGATTGTCCTGTTCTGAGACAAGAATATCCTATATTTCTCAGTAGACCAGTTACTTGCTCAGAGGCAGACCTCCAGCAGGTAGAAGGGGCCGGAGAGCTACTCTTTCCCTTCTAGGATGGTGGGTCTTTGGTGGTTCTGTGATCACTCACTTCCTGCTCCCAAACAGGAAGTTCCTGTTGTCAGTCAAATCCTGTGCCTATAAAAATAGAACTAGCTTTGGCTGGGGGGTGGAGGGGAGGGAAGGAGGGCAATATAGTCCCAGCAGAGAAGTTCAGTCACACAGCAGTCCTTTCTCCTGGTGTCTTCTGCCAAGCTATTCACATGCTGCTCATTTTCAAATTGCCTCTGATTTATGTTTTTTTTTTCTCATGTAGGTTACTTCTGACTTTAATGGGTGTCTCATCCATTGGCCTGTAGTGTACAACTGACTATTTTACTGTAGGAATAAGAGCATTGTGTGTGCAATTGCCTCGACTCTCTGGGGACTGGCCGTGATCAAACAAAGGTTTTTCTCTATATGTTACTTTACTATGCTGTTGCTGAGGAAACAATCTGGCACTCCCTATGGTCCTCCAATCCAAGAGATCTAGTGGAGGAAAAGTAAGAGCTGAAGTCATCATTATGACATAGAAGGCAAAATGAGAAATATTTATGTGTCAGTGTGGCTAAATTGGTAGCACATCTGCCTCCAGTACACAAGTTTATGGAGTCTATGTGGTAGGTATAACAGAAACATGGTGGTCAAAGGATGACACATGATCCAAGAAAATAGATGGATACAAGTTATTTAGAAGGGACAGAAGAAGATGAAAAGGGGGAGGAGCAGCTCTATACATGAACAAATAACAATGGACAAAGGAAATTAATCAAGTAGCGGATGGCAGCACTGAGTCAATCTGGCTAAAATTAGGAAAAAACTGTTCAAGTTATATCATATTGGGATTAAATTACAGACCACAGAATCAAATAGCTAGTGCAGAAAAAGTGTTCGTTGATATGCTCAGGGAACAGATGGGAAAGAATAACATTGCATTGATGGGAGACTTAAACATCCCTGGGGTAGACTGGATGATGGCACAAGGAGGTAATAGCCAAAATAGACATTTGACAAATTGTGTTTTACAGATAAATCTGGACAATGTGTACAGCAACCAACAAGAGGTAGTAATACCTTAGATGTGGTACTAAGAGACCTAAGGGAAGATTTGCATAATTGCAATGTTAGGGAACCACTGTGTGATAGCGACGCTTCAATGGTACTGTTTACCATAAAAAGGGAAAAGATAAGAAATATGGGACTATCAAAAATAAAATGCTATAACAGGGCAAACTACGTGGCCATGAGGAAGGAGTTACAACATTGGGACTGAAGTAGGGAGATGGAAGGGAAATATATAAATAATATTTGGTCAGTCATTATAAATAAAATGAAAATCACTCGAGGAGAGGTTTGTACTAGTTGTAGCAAAATACAATAAGAAAGGGAGAATACCAATATGGTTATTGAAAGAACTGACAGCACAAATAAATAGGCAGAGGAAACTATTTAAAAGCACAAAAACAAGAAATGAGCCAAGATTATGGAAAAATATAGGAAAATGACTAAGATCTGTAAAAAAAAAAAAGAAATTAGAAATGCTAAAAGAACGAAGGAATTAAATAAAGTACAGACTTCTAAACACTCTGGAACTACATGAAATCTTAAAGAGGTGGGGACAGAATAGTCGGCCCACTAGTGGAGAATGGGAGGAACTTTAAGGAAGAGAGAAATATAGCATGAATCCAAAATACACTTTTTGGGTCTGTATTTTATGTCACAGAGTTATCCAATGTAGACATTCCTGGTAATGGTAATACTATTAGATTAGAGTATGATAAAGTTTTGACCCTGTTACAAAACTTTAACATGAATAAGGCTCAGGGTCCTGATGGCTTGAACCCCAGGGTACTAAAGGAACTGGGAGTAGTATTGGCTGACCCATTGATTAGATTATTAAATGCATCCTTGCAGGAGAGGGAAGCCCCAATAGATTGGAAGAGAGTAACTGTTACACTGATTTTTAAAAAGGGTGAAAAAATTGATAAACTACAGACCAGTGAGCTTGACATTGATGGTAGGGAAACTCTTTGAAAATAGTTTGAGAGACAGAAGCAATAAATGTATTGTCGATAAAAATATTTGGAATACTATACAGCATAGGTTTAGGCAGTGCAGATTGTGTCAAGCGAACATGATAAGAGTTCTTTGGAAAAATCAGCGAAGCACTTGATTGGGGTAAGCCAGTGGATGTGTTCCAGGAATTCAGTAAGGCTTTTGATACAGTTGCACATGCTGAGTTGATACAAAAAATGATGAGTTATGAATTTAACCCAAGGCTAGTAAGGTGGATTAAATCATGGCTTGAGAACAGGGTACCAAATAGTTAAAATGATATGTAACCATAAATAGTTACAAATCATCTGAAATAAGAGTGGCCAGTGAAGTTCCTCATGAGTCTGTTTTGGGGCCAACACTATTCTAATTATATATACAGGACATGCAAACCGATAAAGAGACATGGCTAGCCAAATTTGCAGACCATGCCAAAGTGTGTTGCATCGTGGACACAGAGCATGGTAATGAAAAGCTACAGGATGATAGTAATGATTTACACCCATGGTCACTAACAAATGAGCTTTAATCTTGAAAAGTGTGTGGTGATGCATTTTTGTTCAAGTAATAGACAGGCAAAATATTACATGGGTGGCACAGAACTGAGAACTTTGTATTATGAGAAGGATCTGGGTATTTTTATAGATAGCAAGTTGAAGTTCTCAAAACACTGTAATGAGGTTGTCTCAAAATGTAACAGGATCATGGGTTGTATAAGAAAGAATCTAAAATAAAGGGAGAGGGTGGAGGTCATGCCACTGTATAGGTCATGTGTTTGTCCACATCTGAAGTACTGTGTACAGTTGCAGAACCCATCAAACACAGCAAACATACACAAGTTAAAATGGATACAGAGAAAAACTACAAAGATCATAAAATGAATGAACAGATTTTGTTATGAATTGGGCCTCTATAAGCTGGAAATTAGGAGAATAAGATGTGACATGATATTAGTTTTTAAAGCCATTACTAACAGTCATTTGAGCTAAAGTCACTGAATTTTTAGACAGTAAAAAAGTAACAGGAAGTCTTAAATTACAGGTAAGGTGTAGGCAGTTTAAAACTGAAAGGAAGAGAGCATGGTTCTCACAGAGGGTGTTGGGAATATTCAATAAATTGCTCACCAAAGTGGTGGAATGTAAACCTATCAATAGTTTTAAGTCAGAACTAGACAGATATTTACTAAAAATGGGCATAAGTGGTTACTCTTGTTGATATATGGTGAACAAGCTAGAAGGACTTTTGCCTCATCATGATTGATCATTCCTATGTTCCTATGTTGCTATTCTAATCACACACTGGGCTTGAGCTCATACCATCAGTGCTGGCCTCTGAGTGCAGTACTTAGGGAATGCTGTACTGCTGTAGTATGCTGTCCTTCAGATGAGACATTAAACCATAGTCTTGTCCACCTTTTCTGGTGGTTAGTTAGATGGATTTTAAGCATCCCATAGCACGTGTAAGAAAAATGTATGGGAAAATATATATGAGGGATATGTGATGGCCAGCAAATGAATACACTATTTATCTGAACAAGTGGAGAGTGACCTCGGGCAACCTCATGACTGGCAGAGCATAGTAGAGCCATGAGTGATGGTTCCTGAGGTCATTCTCCACAAGTTCAGATAAATAGTGTATTCAACTGCCGGCCATCACATATTCCATTTATATAATAGGGCTGCCTACCATTAAATAAATCATCACAACCATTATGTAAATCCTCACAGCCATTATGTAAATCCATTTATGTAATGGCTGTGAAGATTTATGAAATGCCTGTGAAGATGCTTGAATTTATACAATAGTTCATAAGCTCACACCAGTGTATAAATATATATATATATATATATAGTGTGTGTGTATATATATATATATATACACACACACACACATATATAAATGGATAAGAAAAATCACTGAAAAGCCATTATGGTAATTGGGTGAAACACATCACATGACCATGCATTATTCCACAATGACCGAATGGCTCCCAGTACGACCACACACCTGAACTACTTTACAGCCTTAAGAACCTTGTCACCAGCACTGAGATCACTCCACACACACTGGCACCCACAGCCAGAACTAAATCCATGTAGGAAGAGTTTGTGGAATTGGGGAGGGGCCTTAGTCAAGTAGCACGCACGGTAACCTTCTCAGAGGTGCTACCCATCTATGGCATAGGAGAGGCTAGGGTATTCTGTACCATGGGATTCAATCAGTGGTTGAAAAACTGGTGTGGAGCTCAGGGATTTGGCTTCATTGGGGACTGGGGGTCCACCTGGAGTGATGCAAGCTTCATACTGGCATGATGGGCTGCATCTGTCCGGAGGGAAACCAGGATCCTAGGTGATAGGTTTAAATGCTTCATTGGCAAGCTTTTAACCAGCCAAGGGGAGGCTCTGGAAAGGAGCAGGAAAATCCTAGTCCCCCAAACAATCATGTAGTAAGTGTGGCAAACACCAACATGGAGGTGTCGATAGGGAGAAGGGGTAAATGGAGAAAGTGACAAAGGCAAGAAGGACAGGGATGGGGCAAAAGGGGTAAGGCCATCAGGAAATGGAGGGTAATGAGTACCAATGCCGTAGTCTGGGCAACAAGCCCTTGAGCTGGTGGCCTTAATGGAAGAGGGATGCCTGGATATCGTAGCAGTCACAGAAACATGGTACACAGAGAACCATGACTGGGATGTTAACATACCAGGGTACATAACCTACAGGAGAGACAGGCAGGGGAGAAGAGGGGGAGGAGTAGCTCTCTATGTAAAGGAAGGGATAAAAGCAACTGAACAAAAGAGTAAACAGGGAGGAGAGGAGGCACTGTGGGTCACCTTGGAGACTGGAAAGGGCACCACAATCCGCAAAGGGGTTGTGTACAGACCCCCATGTCAGGGGGAAGGAATGGACAAGGATATGATGGAAGGCATTCTTAGAATGGCAGAGAAAGGGGAGATACTGTTGATGGGAGACCTGAATATGCCAGATGTTAACTGGAGCACATTTGCTGCAGCCACATCCAACAGAAGGGCCATTCTTGATGCCCTACAGTGGCAGGCATTAGACAGCTAGTTTCAGAACCCACTCATGAGGGAGCAATCTTAGACCTCGTACTCTCAAATGGGGGCAGTGAGAGGATCTCAGATCTAGAAGTAGGTTGCCATTTAGGAACAAGTGACCATCAAACAGTGTGGTTCACATTAAACTCAGCTACAGAGTCAAGCCATACAAAAGTGAGGGTACTGGACTTTAGGAGGGCTGACTTTGGCAAGATGGGAGAATGCCTCAGAAAAGCACCTAGCAAACAGGCAAGAAGGAGGTGTGGAGCAACAATGGGAATTATCAAACTGCCATCACAGAGGCAATAAGCCTTGTGAAGCAAATAAATAAATCAAATGAAAGAAAAAGCCACTATGGTTCTCAAGAGAGGTGGCTGTGAAAGTCAGGAAGAAAAAGATAGCATTCCGGAAGTATAAGGAAACACAGAAGGAGCTGGACAGAGAGCGGTACCAGTTAAGGCAGAAAGAAGCAGGGAGGGAAGTCAGAATAGCAAAGGCCCAAACTGAGGAAAAGATCCCCAACTCAGTTAAGAAGGGGGCTAAAACCTTTTATAGGTACATCAGCGAGCGTAGAAAGACAAAGGGAGGGATAGTGAGGCTGAATAGAATGAACTGTGGGTGGGCAGAGGGGGACAGTGAAAAAGCAGGAATACTGAACGAATATTTCTGCTCAGTATTCACAAAAGAGGAGGGGAGTGCCTAATCCAATTAACAAGCACTTGATAGGGGGTCAATCCCAGTCCTTTCACAGAAGAAAGGGTTCTGCAAGAACTCCTAAAACTGAAGGTGGACAAAGCAATGGGTCCTGATGGAATTCACCCCAGAATTCTAAAAGAATTAAGGAAGGAACTAGTGAAACCACTGGCTACTCTTTTTAATAAATCATGGAGGATGGTGTGGTACCCGAGGACTGGAGGAAGGCGGATGTGATTCCCTTCACAAAAGTGGGACCAAGACAGAGGCAGGAAACTACAGACCTGTCAGTCTGACCTCTGTGGTAGGGAAAGTGATGGAATCACTCTGAAGGAAAGAATAGTTGAGTACCTAGAGGTCAGTGGAGCACAGGATCCAAGGCAGCATGGGTTCACAGCGGAAGGTCATGTCAGACTAATCTAATAGATTCTTTGACTAGGTGACCAAAGTAGTAGACCAGGAGGGGTTGTGGACATGGCCTACCTAGACTTTAGCAAGGCATTTGACACAGTCCCACACAAAAGATTGATAGTCAAATTAACCAGCCTGGGAGTGGGTCCCAGGGTGGTAGCCTGGGTAAAACATTGGCTGGACAACAGGACACAGAAGGCAATTGTAAATGGAGTCCACTCTGAAGAAAGGGCGGTTACTAGTGTGGTACCGCAGGGTTCAGTATTGGGTCCAGTCCTTTTTAATGTCTTCATCAGTGACATTGCAGAGGGACTGGAAGGAAAAGGATGCCTTTTTGCAGATGACACAAAGATCTGCAACAGGGTTGATACACAAGGAGGTGGGGAAAGGATGAAAAGGGACTTGGCAAGGTTGGAGGAATGGTCAGACGTATGGCAGCTAGGATTCAATGCAAAAAAGTGCAAAATAATGCACCTGGGAAACAAGAACCCAGGGAAGAATACACAATGGTGGGGAGGTAGTAACAACAACAAACAGGAAAGGGACCTGGGTTAATCATATCAGATGACCTTAAGGTTAGCAAGCAATGTGAGATGGCAGTAGGGAGGGCCGGGGTATACTGGGATGTATAGGAGAGGCATCAGCAGTGAAACGGAAGTTGTTATCCCTCTGTACAGACAGTTGGTGAGACCCCATCTGAATACTGTGTCCAGTTCTGGAGACCCCATCTCCGCAAGGACATAGACAGGATAGAGGTAGTCCAGAGGAGGGCAACTAAAATGGTGCAGGGTCTGCAAGACAAGCCATATGAGGAGAGACTAAAGGAGCTTAATATGTATACCCTTGAGGAAAGAAGGAGGGGGGACATGATAGAAACTTTCAAGTACCTCAAGGGAATCAACAAAGTCCAAGAGGGTAGCATCTTTCAGAAAAAGAGACTTGCAAGAACAAGGGGCACAATTTAAAGATAGAAGGAGGCGGTTAGGGCAATGTGAGGAAGTATTATTTCACAGAGAGGTAGTGGATGCATGGAACAGCCTTCCTGAGGAAGTTGTGGGGTCTAAAACTGTGGGAGAATTCAATAATGCATGGGACAGACATAAGGCAATTCTTGTGGGGGGCAGGAAGATACAGGCTGTTGGTTAACTAGGATCTGCGGCCTATCCTGTAGGTAGGGAAATGGGCAGACTAGATGGGCCTAGCAGTCCTTATCTGCCATCAAAGTCTATGTTTCTATGTAGCAGTCTCACTCTGTATAGTAGCTGCCCTTAATTACTTAAAAATCCCCATGTTCATAAAACTCATTTATCGTGTTGATCCTGGCATTTAACACTGTGTCAGTTTGTTACTCATCTTTGTTTTCCATGTTTAACTACTACTTTCCGCTCATAATGTGGTGTGACCGAGCCATATTCATTTGGTAAAATAAAGCAACCCAGATTTAACTATCAGCATGTTTTTGTGCCCCCAAAAAAGAAATCCATGCATTTTTATTCAGATTTATGTACTGTGCTGTCAAAATGCCCCCGGCTCTTCATTACCTGAGAGGGAGCAAGTAGCCGGCTTCACAAGCATAGAGGAATGCTTTCACTTTCATCTCATTCTATAGCGTGACTGAACATGGTTCACTGTGGTAAAATACACCAGTCCATCCAGATTATAATATCAGCAAACTTTTATAAAAAAAGAAAAAATCCATGTTTTTAAATGTCAAAATGTTGCTGACTCTACATTACCTTAGAGCGAGTCAACAGGTTCACAAGCTGAGATGCAGGCTCGAGAGAGCATTGCTATAGAAAATGCTCACTCTCATTTGCGTCTCTGCTTGTGAAGCTGCCGACTCACTCACTCTTAGTTAATGTACTGTAGAGTCGGCAGCATTTTGACAGTTGTACTTGCACATCCACTTGCAGTCCCTGGGGCTGTCAATGATGTGAATGTTTGTCTGCAAGTGGATGCTAAATGTTTGAAAGTGTGGTATGTGTGAAAATAGGCTATGCCTATTGTCGCACACACCATATTTTCACACACTTAGCACCTACTTGTGGTCAGAGCAACACATCACTGATAATTAAACAAAATGGCCCAGATATTCAAAAGGGTTGTGCCATGCGCAATAGGGTTGCACCAGCGCAAGTCCGAAAATCCGCCATTCTGCAATATTTAGCGGGAAGCAGTTACGCCCCCCAAAATTATGCTGAGCAACAGCGCAATGGTAATGAATGTATGCGCAACTGAAGGGGGAGGAACCATGCATAAATGGCGCAGTGCTGTATTCAACAACATGTGCCATGCACAATAGGGGAGCAAGCAGAAGTTGCGCCATAGCGGAAATGAGCCAAAATAAAAAGGAACAAGGGAGAAGCGCAAGAACGCTACAGGGAAGCCACAAGTTGCAGAATTATAGCCAGGCAGACAGGCAACACACACACACACACAGGGCAGGACAGTGAAATGGCACCTGGAACCCACAGGCTCAGGGGAAGGTGTGGGGAGCCACAGTGCAGAAGGGGGAAGTGCCACACAGCAGTAAGGCCAGCACAGTCAGGTGTTCCCGGTGCAGGGGAAGTAGCAGCCAGGACAGTGGGGAACACAGAAACAGCTGCCAGGGGTGAACACAAGCCAGGGACAGGCCAGTGCCACCATCCAGATGGAGGCAGTAATGAGGGGGGTAACAAGGTGGGCAGCAGGGGGGCACGGCTGTGGAAGGGCCCATCGGCAGTATGCCCCCAACAGGCAGTACTGAGCCCGCACCAGCTTCAAGCTGTATAGTGATACTGAGATCGTGGGCTGGTACCACCTGAATCGGGCAATTCTGAGGCAGCTCTGTGAGCTGTGCTGTGATGAGATGCAGGCACCCACACAATGGAGCCATGTTCTGTCAGTGGAGACTAAAGTGACAGCTTGCATGTGCTTGCTTGCCATGGGTACCTTCCAGAGACCAACAGGGGACACCACAGACATAACCCAGTCAGCCGCGTCATGCCACCTCACCCAATCCCTCAGTGCACTGCTGCCACATGCTGCGGAGTACATCCATTTCCCCAGCACACCAGCGGAGCGCATAGCAAACATACAGGAGTTCCACAGGGTAGCACATATACCTGGCATGCTAGGGGCAATAGACTGCACCCATGTGGCCATCTGCACACCACCTGGCCCCGAGGGGGCCTCATACATGAATCGCAAGGGCTTGCTAGCATCAACTGCCAGGTGGTGTGCGATGCCAGGGGGCGCATAATCAATGTCTGTGCCATGCACCCTGGGGGAGCACACGATGCCTTCATCTGGCACCAGTCAGCACCGTGCCACAGATTCGAGAGTGGGGACATCCCGACTGGCCACTAGTGGGTGAGTATGCAAACCACACGGACAAACATAGGGCTTGGGAAGGGAATGGTCAGAGGTGACATGGGTAGTGGCCTACATGGCCTGGGGCAGGGCGATGCTGATCACCAAACTAACCTCCACCCTCTACACAGGTGACAGTGGATACCTACTCCATCCCTGGCTGCTCACACAATACCGGTGGCCCGTGACCCCATCGCAGTAACGCTGCAATGAGGCACACGCCACCACACGTAATGTCATCGAGTGGGTGTTCGGGATGCTGAAGGCACATTTCTGTTGCCTGAACACCTCCGCCCTACAGTACAGCCCCTCAAAGGCCTGCGGGCTATTCCCGGCCTGTTGCATCCTGCACAACTTGGCCAACGAATGTGGGATAGCTGTACAGGTTGAAGAGGGGGACAGCGATGGGGACGATGAGGACGCTGGTGACAATGGTGATGGGCAGCCCCCCCTTGGGCAATGGGACCCCCGACTACTCTGGCTGGCATAGCTGCACCAGGACACCATCACGGAGGAGCACTTCAGCCAACCCAGGTAAGTCATGGGGCCATGTGCAACCACCAGTGGCTAAGGCACAACCCACAAACATGCATGGACACACACCAGGGGTGCCTGCCCTCAAGGGAAGTGGCCGGTCATGGAACCACACACACCACCAGGGATGGGTGAGGTCTAACATGGCATGCGGACAGACACACACACACACACACACACATATACACACACACATACACAATGCACCAGACATGCACAAAGGGTAGGAGGCACACTGACCCAGAATGCCACCCCTAGCCACAGACATGTCCACAGACCACCATGCCCACTGCCTGCCATTGTGCGTGTGTCAGATGCTGGGCACCATTGCACATTGGTGTACAGCACAATGCAGGCATCATCATGCATATGCAACTGCGGACAGCAGCTGGGAGGGTGTGCAGATGGACTGTGTGTCTGTGTGCAGGACCGGGTAACCACCCCTGCATTTCCCACTGAATGACACAATGCACATAGGGCAGCATCTGACAGTAGCCGTGTTGGAAGACAGGTCAGTCATGCGCCACAGTGCCCCGGCCACCACGGATGCATGGGTGGCCCTGCTGAGACCCACCAGCACTGACAGGCTGACCACTGGCCTCATGGGGTGGCACCGATGGTCTCCCAGGGGTTCCACTGCATGAACGCGACAGTGCTCATGAAGGGGTCTGCAGCACACTGAACATGCCTGCACCAGGCATGCTTGGGATGCCCACAGCTGAACCCGGTGTCAACAAGGAGGGTGTCACAAGATGCCGGGAATGGGGGCTGGACATTGCACTGTGCGGTGTCTGTGCCGCATGGGCAAATAACTGTGTGCCCTCTATGGCCATGACAGCTGTGATTGTATGTGTCAGCCTGTCAATGGCAGCGGTCACATCCTCCCGCATCCGGTCCATCCCTGCCAGAAGCAGAGCGGTTTCTCTGCTGTGATGCTTCTCTGCCTGCTCCAGAGCCACACTCAGTGCATCCACCACCGTCACAAGCTGCATCTGCTGATTGACTGATGCTTGCAGTATGTGGGTGTGCTCATCCAAGAGGTCATCTGCCTGATTGGCATTCTGTCCCTCAGGGTGTGTGCGGCCCTGATGCTCAGCACCCCTTGAGGGTGGGCGCAGCACACCAGTACCAGGCCTGGGCATGTTCACAGGTGGTGCACTGATGCCACCCCCTGACACTGTACCCCCAACCCCATTGGCCTACTACTGATGCTGCCCCTCCGGCTGCCACTCCCCAGGGCTCACTGGTGCCACTGCAGTGGCCGCAACAGTCCCACTGTCCTGTATACACACACCAGTGCTGCTCCACCAGTGCTGACAGGCACAGGCTGGGACTGTGATGACACGCAGGCCTCCACAGCGGCACCACCCACAGCCATGGCTGCGATGTTACCTGCTGTGTGGCCATCCTGTGGCACACACGTGTCACTGCCCATGACGTTAGCGACTTCATCATCGGTGACGGACCCGGCACCAGCCCGAGTCACAGCATGCTGGCATCCATGGACGCTGGCACTCTGGGACACGGGCAGGGCCTCCTCCGCACCTGCTCCAACAACATCAGTCTGGACATCCAGGCGGGCCCACTGTCGCACTGAGCCGCGTATTCCTGTGGAGGTAGATGGGCCCTCCTCCATCTCCATCTGACTGGCCTCAGTGGAGAGGCCCACCACCGCTGACCCATGCAGATGCTCAGGAGCTTTCAAGGAAAACAAAGTCGCGTCACTGCATGTGACCTACCCTGTCCCCCCCCAATAGACAGAGATCATGACCTACCATGCAATGATGGGCTACCACCTGTCTGGAATCTTCCACCCGGAACAACCTCAATGGCACAATGCTGCATGCTGCCAGCAACCCTCTCCTCCTGTGGGATCAGGTGTAGCACCTCCGGCTGTCCCCCACCTGTCGCAGAGCATGCTGCCCTGATGGCAGCCACCTTCTCCTTAATCCTTCTCCTGTCTGTGCCCATCTTCTTCTTGCACTCCTGCATGGAGCGCTGGTGGCTGCCATGCAGGTTCACAGCACACGCCACTTCCTCCCTTTCAGCAGCATGGGTCTGTGGTGTTCTCTGGTGTCCACTGAGAAGCGGCTCCTGGTCCAGGTAGGCCTTGAACAGGGCATCCATCTCGACCTTTGTGAAATTTGGCCTCCTCCTCCTCCCACAATTCTGTTCCTCTTCCTCCACAACTCGCTCGGTCATGATTCAGCCTGTGAGAATGACAAGTGTTACCTGTGACTGTGCAGTCCCATGCATGTTCCAAAATCCACAGTTCACACTCCCAAACAGCATGCAACTCACCAATAGACTGCAGTAACCGACTATGGCCAGTGCAGCCCAATGTCGCACTTTTATAGCGCAACCCATGCAAATGAGATGAGGCGCATCTTTAAGTGGATGCAAATGCAGTGACTGCGCCATTGAATGGCTGATTAGCTGACTGCATATGATGGCTGAATATTGCACTTTTGCGCTTTGCTCAATTGTGTTGAATGTGGTGAGCCAAGGGTGCAGTTCTGTGACATGCGCAGTACACACCCAACTGTGCATGCCCGGGTTGATGATGCAGGCGCTTGCCGTGCTGCTGACATGCTGTGTGCAGGATGCAATGCAGGGCACAGCCACCATTGTGCCAGTGGCGCTACAGCGCTGTTCACCTATATGGCACTGTGGCACTGGGGCGTCGAAGGTGCACTGGGGCAACAGCATGGTAGGCCACTACAGGAGGTGGCACACAGGCACCCAATCGCGCTACATGCATTGGGTTCCAATTGCACTGTGGCTGTCCATGTGCCAGAGACCCTTGACTCTGTGCCCGACCTTTGGCCCCTAGGTTCTATGTGTCAGGCATGGGTGCACCACTATCGCGCTGTTCGGTGACAGCGCGATAGGGAATGGCAGCGCTGTACCATGCAGCATCTGCATGTGGTGGAACCGTGCTGCAGAGCGCCATTTTGACTCTACCGAGCAATAGAGATGGCGCTGAGTAGAGCTGCCCAGTGGAGCCAGGTAGAAATGGCAAACTTGGTTGCCATTGTGAAGCCACTTGTTGTCCCACTGTTTGGTGAGGCACCCCTGGACAGGTCCAGGAGTCAGGTGTGGCAGGAGGTGGCTGACACCCTGGAGGAGGCTACAGAAATGGGGTGGATGGTGGAGCAGTGCCGCCACAGATATGGGGACCTGAGGCGGAGGGACCCGGACCTGCTTGCCCGTCTGCAGACACGTGCCAGGAGGGGCATGGTGCTATGGCCAGGTAGGTGCAACATCCATACACTTTTATCTTCCATATTGGTATCACGGTTGCATGTGTCCGGAACATGGGGGGGACCATCTGGTGTTGGCTGTGGTGGTGTTATCAGGGTGTGGGGTGGATGGGTCTGGCTGTGTGGGATTGCACACATATGGAGGCAGGGGGACTTTGCTACAGGATTGTACTGATGTTCCTCTCTCCATGTTTGCTCCTTAGGCCCAGATGAGTGACAGCTGGTGAGGGAGAGGAGGCGCCAGCAGGAAGACCAACACTCCGGGAGGGGCGAAGGTCCACAGAGGCAGAGAGACAAGCCTGATGATGATGAGTGCCTTACTTCCATGATTACTATTGCATGCTGTGTAACAGGGCAGGCAGCGGGGCATGGCCACCATCCATTGACACCACTGCCATGCACGCAACTTGTTACAGTCAGCACTGTCCAGTGGCACTGCATGTCTGGGAGTGCGTCAATGGTGGTCCATGCATGCACTGGGTACCTGGCTGTGCCACTGCCTTCACACCATGTAGCCATGTCACTGAACAGCCACGGTGGTGCTGTGCAGGACTTGGCTGGTGGGTGAGTGCAGCGGTCTGCATGGCTGTGTGCACCTGGGTGGGCAGGTCTTGTGGACACGATCACTGTGGGTGGTCACACACCATCACAGAGGCATGTCCCATGGCCGTATGCCATGCACAGTGGGTGGGCTGCATGGGGCTGTGCACTCACACCTATTGACTCTGCTCCCTTGTCCTAGGTAGACAGCAGCTGCAGGAGATCAGGGTGGCACTGAGGGAGGTTCTCCAGGTAGCCAGGGCATCCCTGGAGATCCTCGAAAGGTTGGACAGGATCAGTGTCTGAAGACATCATGGCCGGAGGAGAAGCCGGAGCGGGGAGCAGGGCTCCCACTGAGCTTTGAACTGCCTCTGATTTCCCCTACCCCCTGGACACACCCTCACACCCTTCCTTCCCTCTACCATTTGTTCACCCCTGCCCCTTACCCACCCCCACCTTGTTTGTGTCCTAACCCACAAACCTTTGTGAATACTTGTACATAGTTTTGTTTGCTGTTTTTAAATACATTTCTTTTGATATGCCTACTGTGGTGGTCTCTGATTTGCAGTGGGCTATAGGTGCTCAGCTGCAGTGGTGTGCATGGCGTCAGGGGTGGTGCAGTCATGTGCGTGTGTGTGTGTCTGTGTGGAAGTGACTATGGTGTGGGAGTAGCTATCAGTCACTGTCTGTGGTGTGTGTGTGTGTGTGTTGTTCCCTGTGCACTGGATGACTGTGTGCAGTGGTCCATGGTGCATGCTCTGTCTCCATGGTGCACCTGTCAGCCCTTCCATGGCCTGTGCAGCTGACACCCTTGCATGTCTGTGACCTGCACAGTCCACTGGCATGTCAGTGGTGGCTGTCCATGCAGGACAGCCACTGTACCTATCACAGTGCCGGGTTGCTTCCTGTCACTGGTATGGTGCATGTCTGCCTCGGGTGACACTGTGGCCTCCACTGTTGTTGTCCCACCTCCATGCTGTGGCTTCTGTGTGTTGCAGGGGATGTGCGCCACTGTCTGTCACTTGTGCTCTGGACAAATTCTGGTGGCATACAGTTCCACAGTGCCTGTGCAGGGTGGCTGGCACTCCTGTGCCATGGAGGAGTGCTGGCTGTGTGTACACAGTTTCCATGGCCACACGCTGGGGGCTTGGTTACCCTGCTACTGCGTCCCTGTGTTGGTGTGCCCTTGGGTATGGGTGGGTGTTTTTCCATGCACTGTGCTGCATCCGGTGTGGTGCATGCTTCCATTCACCACTGTGGGTGTCTGGGCTGGCTGTTGTGGCCAGTGCTGGGTCAGGGTGTGTCCTTGGGAGGGTGTGCAGGGTGCTGTACCACTGGTGGTGGGGTCTGGGGCATGCCCTGTCACATGTGGGGTACCTTGTGTGCTGACGCATGGTCAGTCTCTCTCAGCTGTACCTCGGGGGGGTCTGTGTATGATGGCACTGTGTATGCAGTCATTGCATAGCTGTGTGCTGTCACCTGCTTATGGGTGCTCATGGTGGGGCTGCCTTGCATGGTTCTGTGGTGCACAGGGCTGCATTGTCACAGCGGGGGCGGTGGCATGCATGGGGTATCGTGCACTGGTGGACGCTGCTCCTGGGCAGGGTGTCTGGAGGTCACGGTGCAGGGTGTGCTCTGTATTGGTGGGATGGTGTGGCATGGGTGGTCGACCCTCCTTGTGTGCCGGTCACCGCTTGCCAGGGGGTGTGATGGGGCACCATGGCTCAGCTGTGGGTTGGTTGCTGGTCTCCATGGGCCAGTGGTTATTCCAGCCCTCCCCCAGTTGTGCGGTGCATGGGGTGTGGGGGGATGATGTCTGTTCTGCTGTGTGTTCCTCTGCCCATCTGTGGCATGGGTGCTGGGCCCCTGCATCCCTGGTTGTGCTGTTGCACTGCTGCCCTGCTGCTGGGGGGCATCCCTGGTTGCACTATGGCGCATCTGGACTGCTCAGCTGAACATCCCTTGTTGTGCTATGGCGCATCAGATATGCTCAGCTTCACTTCCCAAGCTGCTCTATGGCACAGGTGGTGTGATATTCATTCGTCAGCTGTAGGCGCAGCTTGGCCAAGCGCAGTTTTGAATATCGCACCTCTCTGCGCATGGGCACAATGGACTGCACTGTGCCCACTGTTGTGCACCTTTTGGCCAGTTTGAATATTTGGGTGTATGTACACCTCTCAAGTGTGCGTCTCTGGTGGTGTAGAGGACTAGCCATGGGATTGAAAGCCCAGGGGCCCTGGTTTTGAGATGAGTTTCTCCATATTTTTTTGTTTTCATTGTAGGTGGAAAAAAGATATGGAGAGACCCCTTGATTTGTGGCTGAGTGCCCTGTCCACTGCACCACCAGAAAAGCACAAAAGAAAAGATGCTTTTTCTTCAGTTAACACACTCTGTCAATCTGGATATGTGATTTTTGAAAATGTAGCATGTGTGAAAATAACCTATACCTATTTTTGCACATACCACATTTTCAAACATCAAATATCCAGTTCAGTGAAGAGAGCGAACCCGTTCAGCTGCACAGAAGATGACAGTACATGACCTCCAGAAGTAAGTATACGGTAAGGGGGGGGGTTGGCTGGTTGGTGCACTGTGGGAGGGTCCGGATGGGGGAGGGGCAGTGAGTATGGTGGGGATGACAAGGGACCATTTGTTTTCATTTTTTCAGGTTTAACAATTATAAAGTTGTCAGGGGAATGTTTTCTTTACCTACAGGTTTAAGGACAAAACATTTCAAGACACTGGGAGTGGGCTCTCCGGTGTCTCACACTGCAAGGGGGAGGTGCTGATACATATCTCGGGACACTGGGAGTGGGCTCCCCAGTGTTCCACGCTGCTGGGGGGGGTCCATTGCCTGCACAGGGATTCAGCTCACAATGCTGGCAAATAATTAGTAAAAAGACTCCAGTGGGGGGAAGAGTATCTGATACCAGTAGTGGGCATCCCGGTGTCAGATTCTATAAATATAAATAAAACAATGGCAATGGCAGGATGGGGGGGTACTAGACACCAGGGCAACATAAGAGGGGGTGCCACTACACACCAGGGATAAGGGAAAATAATAAGTGGATAGTGGTGCCACTACACACCAGGGAAAAGGGGAGGCTCAATCCTGACTCCACAGCTGGCAGCACAAGTTCCAGCTGCAGCTGCAGGAGTCAAGAAAATCCTGCTGTTCTCATAAAGTGAATGTGGAACAAGCACTTCTCTTTGTAACTTCAGCATTGAGGATATCGGGTGCCAAAAATATGTTTTCCTGGCCAAAATATGAACAAACAAACATCAGAATATGGCTAAATGGGACTGTTAAGAAAAATTCTGATGTTTGCTTTTTCTATTACATTAACCCCTTCACAATGAAATGCCACTTTTGTGGTACTTATCAGAGCTATTTACAATTGCAACAGCTGTTACAAAAGCCCTGAAAACATGCATTTGTTTTAGCTCCCAAAATCATTAAACACCACAGTAGCTTGATTGCAACACATAAAATATTGGTTCCGCCTTGATGTCCTGCAGGTTTTACCTTTTATTTCAGCATAAAAAAGTTTATTTGCACTGCTTGCTGAAACCGGAAGTGACACCAAGGGATCAGGATTTCAAAAAATGCAGAGGCATTTTGGTACTGATTTTTATATGTCTCCTCAGTAACACTGACATATTCTGTTGTGTGGAGACATACTGTGAGTGGGCAAAATAAGTAAAAGTGCAAAGTAAGCAAACCGCTTGTTGAGATATGTAGCACTCGCCACCGATGAGCGGGACAACCAGATGATTTTGTTTAGCAGTTGCAAGCAAACCCTCCACACAACCGCCGATGCTATGAGCTGCATAACTTGTTATAATAAAATGAAAAATGCAAAAACAGTAAGGGTGGGATATTCAAAAGGGTTGCGCCATGCGCAATAGGGTTGCGCCTGTGCAAGACCAAAAGTGCACCATTCTGCGATATTCAGCAGGAGGCAGTTGCGCCACCGAAAACATGCTGAGCAACAGCGCAATGCAAAGGAAGGCATGTGCAACCGATGGGGGTGGATCCATGCATAAAGAGCGCAATGCGAAATTCAAAGACCTGCGCATTGCGCAACAGCGGAACTGCCGGAAATTGCGCACTAGCGGAAATGAGCCAAAATCAAAAGGCTCAAGGAAGCGGCGCAAGAACGCTACAAGGATGCCAAGTGGGGTAGAGAGAGAAACAGACAGACAGACAGTGACAGGCTAGGGCAGGCAAGGCAAGCATTGTGGGCCATAGGATGCAGAGGCCAGCGGGGGGTGCCCGGTGCAGTGGAAGTAGCAGTCAGGACAGCCGGGGTAACACAGCAACACCAGCCGGGGGCAGAAGCCAGGGAGATGGACAGTGCCAGCTTCCACATGAAGCTGTAATGAGGGGTGAGAATGCAAGCTGCAGGGGACGAGGCTGTAGAAGGGGCCCGTCAGGTGATCGCCCCCAACAGGCAGTACCGTGCCCGCATCAGATGTAGAGATCATGGGCCGGTACCGCCTGAACAGGGCAATACTGAGGCGGCTCTGTGAGCTGTGCAGTGATGTGATGCAGGCACCCTCACGACGGAGTCACCCTCTGTCAGTGGAGACCAAGGTGACAGCCTGCATGTGCCTGCTCGACATGGACACCTTCCAGAGGCTGACAGGGGACACCACAGGCATCACACAGTTGGCCACGTCACGCATCCTCACCCACTCCGCACTACAGCGCCGCATGCTGTGGAGCACATCCATTTCCACAGCACCGCAGCAGAGCCGATGCAACATGCGGAGTTCCACAGGGTAGCACTTATGCCTGGCGTGTTAGGGGCCATAGATCGCACCCATGTGGCCATTTGCACGCCACCTGGCCCTGATGGGGCAGCGTATAGGAACCGAAAGGGCTACTCCAGTGTCAACTGCCAGGTGGTGTGTGATGCCACTGGGCGAATAATCAATGTCTGTGCCACACACCCTGGCAGAGCACATGATGCCTTCATATGGCATCAGTCCGCACTGTGCCATCGATCTGAGAGTGGGGACATCCCCACAGGACATCTAGTGGGTGAGCACGCATGTATGGAATGCAAACTTGGGGCAAGGGTGGAATGCCACAGGTGCCATGGTAGTGGCACACAGGGATATGGGCAAAATGGACCTGAACATGACCCTGATCTCCACTATCTCCACACAGGTGACAGCGGGTAGCCACTCCATCCCTGGCTGCTCACACCGTACCGGCGCCCCATGACCCCATCATAGCAATGCTATAATGAGGCACATGCCGCCACACGCAACATCATAGAGTGGGTGTTTGGGATGCTCAAGGCATGCTTCTGATGCCTACACACCTCCGGCGGTGCCCTACAGTACAGCCCCCCAAAGGCCTGTGGGATATTCCTGGCCTGTTGCATCCTGCACAACATGGCCAAGGACTGTGGGATAGCCATACAGGTTGAAGAGGGGGACAGCGATGGGGATGCCAGTGGTGCCGGTGTTGATGGTAATGAGCAGCCCCCCCCTAGGATGGCAGGACCCCCGACTGATCCGGCAGGCCCAGCTGCACCAAGACACCATCACAGAGGAGCACTATGCACAACACAGGTAAGTCAAGGGGCCATGTGCAACCAACACTGTCCAGGCGCAAACCACAGGCACACAGGGTAACACACCAGGGGTGCACGACGGCCAGGGGAGTGGAAGGGTCCAGGCATAAAAACACACCATCAGGGAGGGGTGAACACTCATATGGACACACACACACACCAGGCACAGAGCATACATGGGCAGATGCACAGCACAGCAGAACCGACATTGCTAACACACAGCACCACCGACCACCCCCACCACCTGTACTGTCCAAGTACGTGTGTCAGATGCTGGGCACCCTTGCACCATGGTGTACAGTACAATGCAAGCATCATCATGCACACGCACCTGTGGACAGCAGTTGGGAGGGTGTGCAGGTGGTCCGTGTGTCGGCATGTTAAGCAGAGCACCCAGCAGTGCACTGCCCACCATGACACACATTGCACACAGGGCAGCACCAGACAGGGCCCGCACTGGGAGACAGGTCAGTCATGTAGCACTGTCTCACGGCCACCGCGGATGCATGGGCGGCCCCGCCATGACCCAACAGCACTGTCAGACTGATCAGGGGCCACATGGGGTGGCACTGTTGGACCACCAGGGGCCCCACTGCACGAACGCGACCTTGCCCGCACAGGGGTCTGCAGCATGCCAAACATACCTGCACCAGGGGTGCTCGGGATGCCCACAGCAGAACCCGGCATCGACAGGCCTGGTGTCGCACGACACTGGGAACGGGGAGTGGAGCGTGAACTGTGTGGGGTGTGTTGTACAGGGTCACCTGACTGTGTGCCCAATGCATCCACGACAGAGACCACTGCCTGGGTCAGCCTGTCAATGGCGGCGGTCACATCCATCTGCATGTGGAGCATCTCTGCACAGTCCAGAGCACACTCCCTGCTGTGCAGCTCCACAGCCACAGACAGTGCCTCCATGGACATTGCAACCCACCTCTGCTGCTGTACTGATTCCCGCAGCAGGTGGGTGTGCTCGTCCAATGGGTACTCTGTCACAACAGCATCCTGTCCCCAAGGGTGTTGAAGGTCCTGATGCACAACATCCCTTGAGGGTGGGCACTGTTCATCAGGACCAGGAATGGGTGTATGAAAGGGCGGCGGGCATGTGCCACTGCTGGACACTGTACACCCATACCTGGTGGGTGACTGCTGCTGCTGCCCCTCCAACCGCTCTGCCCCAGAGTCCACTCATTCCACCGCTGTGGCCGCAACAGTGCCAGACACCTGCACAGCCACCGGTGCTGCCCCACCGGTGCTGACAGGCACAGCCTGGGACTGTGCCGACATACTGGCACACAAGTTGGAACCAGCAAGGCTCAGGGGCATGTGCTGGCCTGCTGTGTGTCCATCATGGGACACACACATGTCACTGCCCATTGCAGTCCTTGCATCATCAATGATGCAGGTACGTGCTACAGCCACAGCCACAGTGTGCTGGCATGCTTGCATGCCAGACTGCTGAGACACAGGCTGTGCACCCCCCACACCCGAATCACCAACACCAGAGTTGGCAGCACAGCGTGCATGCTGTTGCAGTGCATGCTGGCTGGTGACAGAGGTGGATGGACCCTCCTCCATGTCCAGCAGGTCATCCTCACTGCCTGGTCCCACCACCACCGTCTCCTGAAGACGAACAGGATCTGCAACAGAAAGAGAGGACATGTGAGTGCATGTGAACAACCTTCCTCCCCCCCCCAACACCACCACCATGTCATACCGTGCAGTGATGGGCTTCCACCTGTCTGGAATCCACCTCCTGGTCCGCCCTCAATAGCACTGCGCTGCATAGTTGCAGCCAGTCGGTCCTCAGCCGGGGTCAGCTCCACCACCGCTGGCTGGCCCCTGCCAGTGCCAGCACGTGCCGCCCTGAGGGCTGCCACCTTATCCTTCACCCTCCTGCGGTCTGTCCCAATCTTCTTCTTGCATTCCTGCACGGAGCGCTGGTGGCTTCCGTGCAGGTTCACTGCCTGGGCTACCCCCTCCCATGCAGCCGCACGGGCCTGAGGGGTGCCCCGGCTTCCACACAGTAGTGCCTCATCCTCCAGGTAGGCCTGGAAGAGGGCTCAGTCTCTGCCGTGAGTGAAGTTGGGCCTCCTCCTTCGCCCACCATCTTCACCTCACCTTGTCTCTGCTCGGTCATGGCGATCTGTATGGGTGTAAGTGGACACCTGTCACTGTGCAGTCTACAGCATTATCCCATGCCCATTGTCCAGAACATCCCCCAGCATGACACTCACCTCTCACCTGCAGTAACCGAATCTGTCCAGCACAGCCCACTGTCGCACTTTTATAGCGCAATGTATGCAAATTAGGAATGGAGCAACTGTAATGAGATGCAAATCGCGCCACTGCGCCTTTGAATGGCTGATCAGATGATTTGCATGTGTCGGCTGAATATCACGCCATTGCGCTTTTCGCAAGACGGTTGAGCCGGCTGAGCCAATAGCGCAGATCTGTGACTGTGCGGTACACTGCATTGCGCATGCCCAGGTAGCTTAGGCAGGTGTCTGCCGCGCTGATGACCTGCTGTGCGCGATCAGCAATTCAGGCCATGGCCACCATTGTGCCAGTGGCGCTACAGCACTGGGCACTGTATGGCGCTGTGACACTACTGCGCAATAGTCCACTGTGGCACTGTCACGCAGGTGGTCGGTCGTGCAGGATGCGTAGACGTCAGATGGTGTTGTGCGTAGCCTTGCGTCATAGACCCCTGACCTGATGTCCGACGTTTGCCCCCTGGCGCTGTTCAGCTGCCTTGTGTACGGCCCTATTGCGCTGTCTGGTGTCAGCGCTATGTGGACTAATGGCGCTGTACGAACAGCGTAATAGGAACCTATGGTGGTCTATTGCGCAACATTTCCACGGGTTACAGCAGCGGGGCGCCATATTGCCTGCTGTAAACTTGGAAGCATGGCACGCAGGAGGGCAGTGCAATGGAGCCCCGTGGAGGTGGCCAACCTGGTGGCCCTGGTAGAGCCCCACTATGGGGCAATGTAGGGTGAGGTGCCCCTCACCATGGCTAGGACACAGGTCTGGCTGCAAGTGGCCAATGACCTGGTGGGGGTCACTGGGCAGTGCCGGTCTGCTGAGCAGTGCCGGCACAGATACAGTGACCTCCGCAGGAGGGAGCCTGAACTGCATGAGCGGCTACGGTCACGTGCCAGGAGGGGTGTGGTGCCCAGGCCAGGTGGGTGTACCATCTATGCACCTGTATTCTCTGTAGGGGTGTGAGTGTGTATTGGTGGCTGTGCATAGGTGATGGCTCTGACATGGTTGGCTGTGTCAGTGTGTGCAGGTGTGAGATGCATGGGCTGGCTGTGTGGGCAGGCACTCTCACTGGGGCAGGGGGCAGTCTGCTTTGGAGTCACACTGATGTTTTTCTCAACATTTGTCTCCCACAGGCCGGGCTGTGAGGATGCAGGCACGTGGTGAGGAGGGCCGTGACAGGGACCCGGTGCCAGTCGGTGGTGCAGCAAGGGGTGGGCCACAACAGCAGCAGCAGCAGCAGCAGCAGACACAGCTTCTTGCGGAATGTGAGTATCATTACATCATGGATGCTATTGCATGCTGGAGGGGGTGGGCATGACCACCAGCCATGCATAATACAACCATGCACGACACAGGCGACATTCATCACTGTCCAGTGTCACTGCACGTCTGTGTGTGCGTCACTGGTGGTCCATGCATGCACTGGGCACATGGCTGTGTAACTGGCATCGCACCACATTGCCACGTCACTTGACAGCCTTGTTTGTGCTGTGGTGGACATGGGCAGTGTGTGTGTGCAGTGGTGCACATAGCTGGTGCTGCCTGTTTGTGATGGCCATGTGCATGTTCACTGTGGGTGGGTGCATACCATCACAGGTGCAGGACATTGGTCTATATGGCTTGCAGGTTGGGTGGTGTTCAGGGTTGTGGTCAGTCACAGCCATTGACTGTGTTCCCATTTTCCTAGGCCTCACTGTTCTCCGGAGGATAGAGCGGGCACTGCAGCAGCTCACACAGGTGTCCTTGGACAGCACCACCATTCTCAGCAGCATCCAGTGCCATGGCCTCCGGAGGAGGCATGGCCAGACACGGCGGCAACAGGCAGAGGAGGACCAGCCTGCTAGGCCTTAGGCCGGATTCCTTCCCACTTCACCCATCCCTCCCACCCTGCCTTCCCTCTCCAAGTTGTTCATCCCTACCCTTGCCCACCCCTACCTTGTACCTACCCCTCTTGTATATAGTTATGGTGTTGTTGGTTTTGTAATTTACAGTTTTATAATACATTTATATTTTGATATGAATACTGTGTTGGTCTCTGATTTGCAGCTGGCTATGGTTGCTCAGTTGCAGTGGTGTGCATGCCATCTGGGGTGATATGGTCCTGGGTGTGTGTGTGTGTGTGTGTCGCGTGCGCGTGCGCGTGTGTGCATGGGGAGGTGTCTCCAGCATGGCAGTGACTTTCTGTTGGTCTTGCCATCTGCTGCCACCCACTGCTGGGTGCACAGGGTGGGTCTGGCTTGTATGCTTCTCTGCTACATGGGGTTGACGTGTGCCGGGGTGGATGCATGGTGTTTCCTGCAGTGCCAGTCACTGCACATGGGTGGTGTCTTGGGGTCACAGTGCAGGGTGTGCTGTGCATACAGGGGGCTGATGTGCACTGTGGTTGTCAACCCCCTGTGTGTGGCAGTCTCAGCCTGCCAGTGGTTGTGCTGGGGCATCATGGCTCTGCTGTGCTTTGTTGGCTTGTCCCCATGGGCCAGTAGATCATCCGTCCCATCCCCAGTGATGCTGTGCTTGGGGTGTGCAGGTGTCTTGTTGGTTCTGCAGTGTGTTCCTGTGCCCATGTGTGGCATGGCTGGCGGTGGGCCCCAGCCTGCCTCCCTGGTTGTGCAGTTCCATTGCTCTGCTGGGGGGGCACTCTGCTTGGGCTATGGCACCTCTGGACTGCTCAGCTGGGCTGCCCTTGTTGCACTATGGGGCAACCTTACTGCTCAGCTTCCCCTTCCTGGTTGCGCTATGGCGCAGTTTGTGCGATATTGAGACATTGGCTGCTTGCGCAATTTGTTCTGCTCCATGTTTGAATATCGCGTCTGTTGCGAATATGCGCAATTGATTTGTGCTTGCTCCTGCTGTTGCACACATTTTGGGCGCAGTTTGAATATCTGGGCCTAAGTATTTCAGCTCACAGCTCAAAGCAGAAATAACTTTCCCTTGAATATTCAAAAAAAGCAGAACAGTAGCTTACATGAGAACACACAGCAAATCATACTGCTAACTGCTGCATCCAAAGAACACTCCATCTGCTGAGACATGGAGCATTGCAAGAAGTCACATTGTAAGGACATTTTTATAAGCATATATGTGAATTATTGATGCAAATTATATTATATGCTATACAGATGTATCCCCACCCTCAACTCTGTCTCAACTTATATTTCAAGAGGCTGGTACATGGCAAAAGCTTATGACAGCTTGTGGTAGAGCAAGGGCTGTTGTCAATGGCTGTCAGTAAATGCTGCAGAAAAATGTTTACCCTAAGAATTCAACACAAGATGTGAGGGTCAGCATTTCTCATGCACTTTTCATGTACAAAATCTGATCGGGGGGATCATTCTGGATATGCACTGATACATTCTGTGAAGCAGCCACCCACTATATTTACTAGCCCACCTGGGCTACTAAATCAAATACTGGCCACCTTGCTATCACATGGGCAAGAGAACCCAGCTGAGACCTCCCCTTCCCTAAACCTCACTCCATTTCCTCTCTTTCTGCTTTTTATTGCTTTTATTTTTCCATCTAGCTAACTTTTTTCTTTTATTTTTACAGATCTGACCGGGCGAGGGCTCCTACCTTATCAGATACGTATACATTTTTTTATCATGTCCCTTCTGCCGTTTTGGACCTCATAAGAGATGTGTATCCTTTGTGACCCCTTTTCTATTTTTTATTTTCACAGGTACCTTGGCTTCACCCCTTTAGTGGGGTAAGTCCCCTTGTTTCACCTATTATGGGTTGGTAGACTGTAATGGGAGTCTGTGCCCATTACAATCCTAGCTAAGCATGTTATATTGTAGCACATAATTTGTGGCACATTGTCATGTGTTTTTGTTGTTCTGTACCTCACAATACATTTCTGGAAAATCATCAAATCTTTATCATCCCTAAAACTAATTTTCCTAGAAATGCCACAATATAGAGACATAAGGTTTTCTGTTTTGGATGCCGTGGGACCTGAACTACTACCCCAGGCCCTGTAGAGACCGAAACAAAACCCAAAAGGCACACCTCAGATACATAATCAACACAACCGTGACCAAAAAATAGTGAGAGAAGAATGTCCTGCCACCACATGTGGACCTGTAAAAACACAAAATGTAGCTTTGTGTACCTTGGGCATGTTATATGACAACACCCCACCACTGCACTTCATGAAAAAGCCTGATCTGATTGGTAGCACATAGTTTGTGGCACATTGTCGTGTGTTTTTGTTGGCCTGTACCTCACAATACAATTCCGGAAAAGCATCAAATTGAAGCCTTATTATCCCTGAAAATCATTTTCTCAGCCATGCCACAAGATATAGACATAAGGTTTTCTTTTTTTTGATATGGTATCTCAGTTATTGCACTAGACCATGCACGGACCAAAACAAAACCCCAAAGGCACATCTCAGGTACACAAAGAACATGACTGTGACCCAAAAATGGTGAAAGAACCATGTCCTGTCACCCCAAGTGGACCTGTAAACATACAAAATGTAGCTTTGCGTACCTTGGACATGTCACATGATGACACCCCACCATCATACTTCATGAAAAAGCCTGATCTGGGTTGGTAGCACATAGTTTGTGACACATTGTTGTGTGTTTTTGTTGGTCTATACCTCACAATACAATTCTGGAAAAACAAAATTGAGGCTTTATGTCCCTAAAACCATCCCATCCCTAAAACCCATTTTCTCAGCAATGCCAGAAGATAGAGACATATGGGTTCCTGTTTTGGATGCAGTCACATGACGTGTCTGAGGTACACAAACCAAATTTGTGTTGTTTGTGTATCTCTGGTGTGACTTTGGAGTTGCATTTCACTAAACACAGTGTCTGTTGCAGTGGCACTGTTGACCCTTTATCCAAAACAGAAAACCATATGTCTCTATCTTGTGACATTGCTGAGAAAATTAGTTTTAGAGATGGTAAGGCCTCAATCCAAAAGGACTTTCTGCAGTGTGAAGGCACTGTTTATTTTATGACTGCAGTGGGTAGAATTTATTTTCCTGGTGGTCTAGTGGCCCTTCCGCCCTGAGAAGGTTATGTTAAAAATTTGGGTTCAAAATTATTAAAAATGGCGAGAGTTATGACCATTTATTAGAATGTTGCTATGTACACCCATAACTTAAGAAATTGAAAATATTTTGACCCCAGATTTTCAACATAGACTTGTTATTCCCCCATCAACTGTTTATCTCAGTTGTAATTTTTCAAATCCTTGCCAAAATGTGTTTTCACAGAATGGCGTTGCTGTTGTGCATAATCATGTTTTGGTAGGGATTCGAAACTTTTATGTGCAGGGTACATCAGGTGAGGTGATAATATAGCTATGCTGACAATTCCATCTCTCTTGCTGCACAAATGTAAGGGCCCAGACCTACATACATATACACATGTATGGAGCCAATATGCAAATATGAATTCCATTAAGGAGTGATGAGAGCGCAGGGCCCAGAGGGCACTGAGCTCCCACATGTGAAAATACTTAGTATTATGGAGTTGTGTGTTTTCACATGGAAATAAGGATACAATTACTATCTGTGAAAAATTATTGATGGTTGGGAACAAGGAAATAAGACTATGATTATACTTTCTTAAAAAGTAAGGGAATTCTTGGCAAAAAACATTGTTAACGTATCAATTAAGGTTCATATTAAAGTGACAAAAGTATGGAAATGTAGTGTTTTAGTTTCAAGCCCTGCCACCCCACCTCACCCCACCCTCCACACAACAACAGGCATTGTGGGTGTGCCTTGTGATTGTCAGTCGTAATATATATATATATATATATATATATATATATATATATATATATTATAGGGCACAGTCATGTCCCTATAGTTATGGTTGAGTAGCCTGTTTAATGTAAAATCTCATATTCTGTACTTTAATAACTTTGCAGCCGATCAATGGATTTGCACAAAATGTATGCACTGTCCTGTGGGGTAGATCTCTTGCTGTGGCAAGTTTCGTTCCAGTTGGATATGCAGATTTTGAGATCCAGATAGTGTAAAAAAAGTAAAAAGTCACCACTTTTTGCAGTTTTTTCTACATCGACTTGTGCCCAGACAGCGTGGAATTTTAGTGTAATTTTTTTTTTTATTGTAAAAAGAACTTGGGTAACAGAACTGCCAGTGTTTGTTTGGTGCAAAAATATTAACCTGTTGCAAAGTTATTCAGTTTTTCAGTTTCAATTATTTCCTATGGGAAGATCATTTTTCAGGACAGAGGTAAAAAGTTAGAGATATGGTTTAATCGCCTGCAAAAAGGATTCATTCTCATAAAACCTGTTCCTTTTTCATGAGGAAAAATCCTTTTTTGTGAGCTGCCATCTTGTTTTTTTTCCACCAACTAAAAAGTGTGGAAAATACATAAAATGTTATAATTTTGAAAAACAAACACCAGAACCTAGCTAAACAGGTCCCATTTAACTAAATTCTGATGCTTGTTTTTTACAATTTGAGCCAAAAATACTCTTTTGGGGGCACCAAAATCCTGGGTTGCCCAGCTTGGCGAGAGGAGCCTTCCACCGCATTCTCTGTATGAGAACAGTGGATTTTATTTAGTTCTGCAGCCACAGCTGAACTCCTACTGCCATCTGCAGTGTGAGTTGTGAGCCCCCATTTTACCTGGTGTCTCATGGCACCCTGCACTCCCCGATCACTGTCCCCATATATTCCCTGGTGTCTAGTGGCACCCCTCACCCTCCTATCCCTGTCCCCTAGTCTTTTGCCTGGGAAAGCTGCCATGGCACAGACAGTGCAAACAGGATGAAAATGGCAAGTAGGGCAATAAGGAGATAGGCATGCAATGCTGTCAAAGTGCTGTGATGGCCAGCTGAGACAAGTCAGTGTACTGTAGTAGTGTGGACACAGTGCAGCAGGCAAAACCTGACCATCCCTCCCCCAAGAAGCTGTAGAAGCACCCAGGCACTGACAACACTCCACATACAGTGATGGGCAGCCCACACACTCCACTGTCCTACAGTGACATGCAGTTAGTACAGCAAGAGTCTGACAATGGACTGACTGGCAAATGACGTGATCAATGTCTTGTACTAATGTGGATATACTGCAATGGGCAAAGCCCAAGCATTTCTAATCCAGTATTTGTTATTTATGATATGTTAGTAGCCTGTAATTGCTCAATAAATGCTCCCCATCCACAACCCCTTGTTTTATTAGTTAGCTGACATCGGGGGTCCTAATCCCCTTGTCGGCATCTAGAGCACCCCCCAGCAGTATGAGACACCGGGGAGTCCACCCCAAGAGTTCCAACATAGTTTTTTAGTTTAATCCTGCAAAAATAAATCAGTACATAGAAACATAGAAACATAGAATTTGACAGCAGATAAGGACCGCTTGGCCCACCCAGTCTGCCCATTTCCCTACCTACTGGATAAGCTGCAGATCCTAGTTAACAAGCAGCCTACTTCTTCATACCCCTCCCCCAGATTTGCCTTATGACTGTCCCATGCATGCTTGAATTCCAACACTGATTTTGACTCCACAACTTCCTCCGGAAGGCTGTTCCATGCATCCACAACCCTCTCTGTGAAAAATACTCTTAAATTATCTCTGAGCGCCCCCATCTTCAAATTGTGCCCTCTTGTTCTTGCACACCTCTTTTTTTGAAAGATGCTACCCTCTTGGACTTTGTTGATTCCTTTGAGGTACTTGAACATTTCTATCATGTCCCCCCTCTCCCTCCTTTCCTCGAGGCTATACATATTAAACTCCTTTAGTCTCTCTTCATACATCTTCCGGTGCAGACCCTGCACCATTTTAGTTGCCCTCCTCTGGACAGCTTCCATCCTGTCTATGTCTTTGTGGAGATTAGGTCTCCAGAACTGCACACAGTACTCCAGATGGGGTCTCACCAGCTGTCTGTACAGAGGGATAATAACTTCCTGTTTTCTACTGGTGATGCCTCCCCATGCATCCCAGTATCCCCCAGCCCTCCTTGCTGCCGCCTCACATTGTTTGCCCACCTTTAGGTCATCTGATATGACTACCCCAGGTCCCTTTCCAGTTTTGTTGTTGTTAGTATCTCACCCCCATTGTGTACTCTTCCCTGGGTTTTGTTTCCAGGTGCATTACCTTGCACTTCTTAGCATTGAATCTAAGCTGCCATACATTTGACCATTCCTCTAACCTTGCCAAGTCCCTCTCATCCTTTCCACCCCACCTGTGCATCAACTCTATTGCAGATCTTTGTGTCATCTGCAAAGAGACATACTTTTCCTTCCAGTCCTTCTGCAATGTCACTTATAAAGACATTGAAGAGGACCGGTCCTAATACTGAACCCTGCGGTACCCCACTAGTAACCCTCCTTTCTTCTGAGTGGACTCCATTTACTATTACTCTCTGTGTTCTATTCTCCAGCCAATTCTTTACCCAGGCTGCCATCTTGGAACCCACTCCCAGGCTGGCTAACTTGTATATTAATCTTTTGTGTGGGACTGTGTCAAATGCCTTGCTAAAGTCTACGTAGGCCATTGTCCACAGCCCCTCCCTGATCTACTACTTTGGTCACCCAGTCAAAGAAATCTATCAGATTCGTCTGGCATGACCTTCCCGCTCTGAATCCATGCTGCCTAGGGTCCTGTGCCCCTGTGGCCTCTAGATACTCTAAAGTTCTTTCCTTCAGAAGTGATTCCATCATTTTCCCTATCACTGAGGTTAAACTAACAGGTCTGTAGTTTCCTGCTTCTGCCTTGCTCCCACTTTTGTGAAGGGGAATCACATCTGCCCTCCTCCAGTCCTCGCGTACCACCCCATCCTCCCATGATTTGTTAAAAAGGGTAGTCAGTGGTGTCACTAGTTCTACCTTTAGTTCTTTTAGAATTCTGTGATGAATCCCATCAGGCCCCATTGCTTTGTCCACCTTCAGTTTTAAGAGTTCTTTCAGAACCCTTTCTTCTGTAAATGGGCTGGTATCAACTTCTGTATCCAGAGTGTTTCTACTGTTTGTTTTATGTACCTCCCTCTTCATTTGTAAATACTGAGCAAAATATTTGTTTAGTATCTCTGCTTTTCACAGGCTCCTCTGTCCACCCTCCCTCCCCTTTATTAAGCCTTACTATCCTCTCTTGGTCTTCCTTCGCTCCCTGATGTACCTATAAAAGGTTTTATCCCCCTTCTTAACTGAGTTGGCTATCTTTTCCTCAGCTTGGGCCTTTGCTGTTCTGACTGCCTTCCCAGCCTCCTTTTGCTTTAACTGATACAGTTCTCTGTCCTGCTCCTTCTGCGATTCCTTGTACTTCCTGAATGCTTTCTTTTTCTCTTGAACCTTCACTGCCACTTCCTTTGAGGACCATAATGGTTTCTTACCTCATTTTGTTTTGTTTATTTGCTTCACACAAAGGCTCGTTACCTCTGTGATGGCAGTTTTTATTATTCCCCATTGTTCTTCCACCCCTCCTTCCTGCCCATTTGCTAGTGCATTCCTTAGGCACTCACCCATTTTGGCAAAGTCGGCCCTCCTAAAGTCCAGTACTTTTGTCTTTGTATGGTTTGACTCTATTGCTGTGTTTATTGTGAACTATACTACTTGATGGTCGCTAGTTCCAGATGGCTACCCACTTCTACATCTGTGATCCTCTCCATCTCCATTTGAAAGAATCAAGTCTAATATTGCTCCCTCTCGAGTGGGCTCCAGTACTAGTTGTCTAAGGCATGTCCCCTGTAGGGCATCTAGAATAACTCCACTCTTCGAAGTGGCAGCTGCAACTGCACTCCAGTTAACATCTGGCATATTCAGATCACCCATCAGCAATATCTCCCCTTTTTATCCCAATGTCTTTTTATTTTTAACATAAAAAAAGAAAGTGGTCTCTTGTCATCCCTGCCATCCCCCTCCCCCATCCCAACCCTCCCACTGAGCACCCACCACCCCACAGTTCCCTTACCTACACTTACCACTGGAGGTCTTAGGCTGTCGTCTTCTGTGGACTGAGACATATCTGCACTTTTAAAGCCAAACTGTGAACTGAGGAATCAAGGTAAGTGCCATATAATGTATGTCAATGGCATTTTGAACTTTCGTTCACAACTTTGCCATTTCTTTGGAATTTTTTCACCAAATTTTCAACATGGCCTTTTTGGGACCCCATCTCATAAACACTGTAACTGTCATTTCTTTAATTGGGCCCGGAAGGTGATTTCTTTGTCACAGTGCAAAATCATCTTTTGGGACTGAATAATAAAATTTCACCATGAGTGTTCATGAGGTGGGGTCCCAAAAAAGCCATGTTGACAATTTGGTGAAAAAACTCCTTAAAATGGCCAAGTTATACACATTCATTGACATTTTTCTATGCATGCATATAACTTTGGTAATTTTCAATATTTTCATTCCAAATTTTCAGCATAGCTATTTTTTCACACCACCTCATGAACATTACAGCTGTCATTTTTCACATCCTGTCTGAAATGTGTTTTTGCACCTGTGGTACAGAATGGCATTTTGGCATGGATTTGAAAATGTTCACCTAAGGGGCTTATGCAGTGTAGTAATAAGAAGACTATGTTGAAAACCTGTGGGCAAAATATGAAAACATGCCCAAGTTATAACTATTCATTGCAATCTCGCTTCTCCTGCCTGTGACTTCAAAATTGTTAAATATTTTTACTCAGATTTTCAACATAGCCTTCTTATTACCCCACCTCATGTATGTCACAGCTGTCATTTTTCAAATCCTGGCCAAAATGTGTTTTTACACCTGCGGCACAGAATGGTATTGCAGTTGTGCAGAACTACATTTTGGGGGGGGGGGTTAAAATTTTTCTTTACTGGGTACATGAGGTGGGGTAATAAGATGCCTATGCTGACAATCTGGTCACAGTTGTTCTAGAAATGGAAGCACAGGGCCAGGAGGTCCATGTGCTTTTCCAGCTGCATACATATGTGCATCTATGGAGGGATGGGCCCTGTGCTCCCACAGTAAAATAAGGATACTATTATACTATCTCAAAAATCAAGGAAATAAGTTGCAAAAAACACTGTTAATGCCCCAGTTATGGTCAAAGCAACAAAGGCTCAGAGATGATGTGTTAGGGTTTCCCTAACACCCCACCCTCCCAAACAAGGAAGGAGAGCAGGTGTGGGGTGTGGCTTGGGCTTCTCAAGCCTAATACTCACCCAATTCTCATAAAGTCTACACATTTGACATTATTTACATATGAAATTGGGTGCTTTAGGCTTGAGAAGCCCAAGGCACACTCCACACCTGCTCAGCAGCATGTGCCACCTGCACAGCAAGAGCAGCAGAAGCCCGTTGCACCCCTAGAAGCATGTGCAGCCCTTGCCTGCCCCCCCAGCAAAAGCAGCAGCAGCAGGTCTCAGTCTCAGATGAGGCGGCCACCGCAGAGAGATTGACTGATGAGCCCCCCCCACAAGGTCTCTCCAGTTTGTACTTTTTTTCCCCACAAAGGTTGGAGATGACTGTAGTGGCATCTGCAACCTTTGTGGCAAGGATGTGCGGTATGGAAGATGAGGGTCCCACTTTGGGATGGGTGGACAGAGAAGCCACCTGCAGTACCACCACACTGCAGAGTGACTCTCCAAGTGGCAAAAAGCTGCAGCAGGAGACAGTGATAGGTCCAAGCATCAGGTATACAGTAGCAAGGGAGCACTGTAGTAGCAGCAGCAGGAGGAGTGATACACCCCACACCCACCAGCACAGCTGTGCTTCAACTGCAACTAGTTCAACATCGCAGCCTGCAGCAGCACCGCCAGCAGGTAACATCCGGATGGAGGACCATGTGCCAAGATGTGGTGGCAGTGCACACAGAGGTGCAAGGACTCCAGCAGCAGGTGGACCAGTTCCACCAGGAGGTCAGGGGAGAACTTGAGAAAATAAGGGAGGATCAAAAGAAGGTCTTGGACCTCCTGGCAGAGCTGCATCATGGGGGTGGTGGTGTTGTCAGTGTCAGTGGCACTGGTGCAACTGATTAGTGCTATCTATGCACCAATTTGTTTTTCTTTCCTTTTGCAAGTCTTGCTTTTTATTCCTCTGCACCCCTATATCTTCTTTGTTCTTTTTCTTGTCCAGTGGTTTTCTACCTTATATGTTATGTTTTAAGGAATGTTTGGAAGGTGAAAAAGACTTCTTCAGATAGATTGGAAAAAGAATGAGGAACAAAGACCAGATTGTAAGAATTAAGAAGGAGGGAGGGTGAGTGGAAAAGGGGGTGGATCAGGCAGAGGCATTTAATGAGTACTTCTGCTCTGTGTTCATGAGGGAGAAAGGGGGGCCGATACCTCAAGGGAGGAGTGGGAGTGGGATGGGGGACTTAAAGCACTAAAGGCCAGATGGCATTCACCCTAGGGTACTCAGGGCACCAGCAGATATCATGGCAGGACCACTGGCTGACCCGTTCAGCACTCCCTGGACACAGGATGCATACCACAAGACTGGAGAATGGCCATGTAGTGACCTTCACAAAAGTGGACTGAGGAATGAACCAGGTAACTACATACTGGTGAGCCTCACTTCAATTGTGGGTAAGCTCATGGTGACAATACTAAAGGAGAGGCTAGTTGCCTTTCTGGATGAAAATGGTCTCCTGGATGGACATCAGCATGGGTTTGTCTCAGACAGATCCTGCCAGATGAATCTAATTGAGTACTATGACTGGGTGACCAGAGAGCTGGATGAGGGACATGCGGTGGAGGTTCTGTACTTAGACTTCAGCAAAGCATTTGATTCCATGCTGCATGAGAGGCTGGGGGGAAGCTGGAGTACATAGTGGTGGAACAAAGATGATCAAATGGATTGTCAACTGACTTGATGGTAGGCAGCAGAGGGTGGTAGTGGGGGGGACTCTCAACACTGAGGGAGATGACAAGTGGGGTGTCATAGGGATTGTTACTGGGACCAGTGCTGTTTGGGATATCTATAGCAGATATGTCATACAGGATATGGAGTAGGATCGGTCTTTTTGCAGATGATATGAAGATAGGAGCTGTGGTGGATGAAGCTGAAGGGTGGAAGGGATTACAGGAGGACCTGGCAAAACTACAAGAATGGTCAGAAACAAGGCAGTTGAGGTTCAATGCCAAGAAGTGCAAGGTACTGCATTTTGGAGCTAGGAACCAGGGAAGGAGCTATCAACTGGGAGGGGTGCAGCTCGAAAGCATCGAGGAGGAAAAGGATCTCAGGGTGCTCATAGCGGGCAGCATGAACAACTCAGCCCAGTGAAGGAAGGCTGCAGCAAAAGCTAATAGGTTGCTGGAATGTATAGCAAAAGGAATCTGCTCCAGAAATAGGGAGGTGATCCTTCTTCTATACAGTCCCTGGTCAGGCTGCACCTGGAATACTGCATGCAGTACTGGCACCCATTCCTGAAGAAGGATATGCAATTGTTGGAGGGGGTGCAGCAGAGAACAACAAAAATAATACATGTATTGGAAGGGAAGTCCTACGACGAGAGGCTGGAGAGCTAAACATGTACTTCCTGGAGGAGAAGAGGGACAGAGAGGATATGATTGAAACCTTTAAATACCTTAAGGGAATAAACAAGGTTACTACAGAAGGAATTTTCCAGATCAGAAGGGGGAAGGATATGAGAGGGCACCAACTAAGACTGGAGGGGAGAAGATTCAGGAGGGAAATCAGGAGACATTATTTCACTGAGCTGGTGGTGGACAGGTGGAATACTCTGCTCGAGGAGGTGGTGGCCTGTTGTTCTGTAGGTAGCCTTAAGAGGGGGGAATAGGAAAAGGGAGGGGTTATGATGAGGGAGGATGGAGGTGGGGCAGCTGCAAGATGAGAGGCCAGCTGTACAATCAAGTAGACTCAATAGACGGCAAGGTCTGCTTCTGCTGGCATGTTTGTATGTCTGTATGTTTGTATGCTCCCTCCATTTCCCCTCTGTCTCATATGATTGAATACTCTTACCCTGAGTCTGACCCTGCATCTCCCCAAGCACTATGCCAGCAAACTGTGTACCTTCTTGCTTGTTTTGTTACTCCTTTGTTTCCTCCTATCCACAAATGTCAAGTATTGTAATTTGTTTGTATGAACAAACATTTTTTTCCAAAGCTATGTGATGTTGTTGTTTGTGTGTGCTAAGGGCTGGTAGCAGTTGCTTTGGCTGTGTGCAGCATCAGTCCAACTACCTACACAACAGTCGTAGAAATAGTTAAATAAGCACTTTTATTGTGAAGTTATTTATTTATTTTTTTTATTTAGTTGTTTAACCAGGTATAACACACTAAGCTGAAAGCTTTTTCACAGGAGCGACCTGGGAGCACAAGGAGGTTAAGTGACTTGCTCAGGGTCACACAGTATGCAAGTGGAAGCTGTGGAATTCAAACCCAGGTCTGGCCTGCTGGATGTCACCAAATTTGCAGCTCAGAGCCTTAGACCACTGCGCTATACTGCCTCCTGAGTTAAACATGAATATGTTTTGTTCTGCTGAACAACACGTGCCCCCCTGACCTTGCCACCTTCACAAATGTTAATTTTGTGTCCCTCTCTCCTCAAGTCATGATAATGTTTAATTAGTGCCCCCCCACCACCACCACCATATGGTCACGGCCCAGGTGACCCAGTGCAAAATGTGCACTTTAGCCACAGTTTAACACAGCCTCTTTCCACCATACTGTGCAGAGCAGGCATGGTAAAAGGAGAAACATGACAGGAGAAAAATTTGATAAAATTGAGACTGAAATATGGTCTGAGTCATGATGTAATGTGGTCCCCCCCAACCACCCAGACATTAAATAGCTGTTTTCGGGCCTGTTTGCCAAGTATTTCAGCCAGAATCTCAGCGCCAATCATGCCAAACAGGGCCTACAAGTCCAGAAATGTTTCCCCAAAAATGTGACATTAAATTCAGAAATCAGGTCTCAGCCATGTTGTTAAATGGCATCAAAGCCACCACCGGAACCAAAACATGGTATTTTGTCCACTGTTTACAAGCCATCTCATGCTGAATCTTTGTTCTGCGAGCGCAGGACAGGCTGTACATGTCCAAAAATGTTTCCTAAAAAATGGTACATCAAACTGAGACTGAATTGTGGTGTCAGTCTGGATGTTTTATGGTGCCCCCTCAGCACCCAGACATTAACATGCTGTTTTGGCCACTGTTTATAATTGGTTTCAGGCCACATCTTGTTACTGTGAGAGCAGCACATGAAGTACATGTCCAGAAATGTTTCCTAAAAAATGGCACATTAAACTGAGACTGAAGTGTGGTATCAGTCCTGATGTTTTATGGTTGATTCTCACAGCTCATTACTCTAACCTCTAGGCTATACTGCCAGGCCAGTTTTGGCCACTGAAATCTGCTGTCAGTTCTGATGTTACATGCTGTACCACCACCTCAGGGACCTGAAAAGGGGTGCCAACCCATGCAGAGAAATTGAATTCCTCCTGCAGAATACTGCTACTACTTGTTTCCTCCTGCTGTTGCTTTTTCAACTGATTAAGATAGAAATGTACAATTATCATTTCCCTGAAGTGCTGTCCAGGTTGACTGACTGTGTTAACTGACTGACTCTATGTTTGTAGCTTGCCTGGCGGTGGGGATTGATTGACATTTTTGGGCACTGTAGCTTGCTGCCTGCTGCTGTCTCTGACTACTACTTGCCAAGTTACCACAAGCAGTACTGTTCTAGAGTTGATGGTGGATCATCTTCACACAGTCCACTGCTGCTGCTGAAAACATAAGTATCAGTCTTTTTTTTTCCTGTGCAAGATAAGGGTGTTGGTGGGTTGGTATTATGGCGTCTTGAGTTCTAATATATTTGTACTACTTTTATATTATTTTTCAGTGTGCTGTGGAAGAAATCATCATGCCAGGATGGGATTAGGATCTAGGGACGTTTGAACGCACCACATTTCCCAAGTTCCCAACGCAGATAGTAAGTATTGAAATTTTCAATACTAGTGTGGTATGTCTGTTACTGCCATCTGGATGTCTGAGTTTGATAGTAATTTTGTTCTTTCTTGCTTTTGTCAACATCAGGAATTCCGGCGAAATTAACTCTCATTCCTGCTGCCTCTGCTGCTGCTACTCAACCAGATCTGGGGGATTTAATTAATTGTGCAATGGTTCCACTTTCACAGTCCCTGAGGTATGTATTTCTTCATTTTTTATGATCTTGTGTGGTGGAGGGGTGGATGTTGGTGGTGGTGGTGGGGAGGGGGGGCCGGAACTTTTAACAATCCTCAAAATGTGTTCTTCTTTCTATCTTATTTCCAGGTATGCAGTACTGATAGGGGAAGGGGAATGCCTGCCACAGTGCTTCATCATGGACCTTGGTTTGGAATCCTGTGCCCCACACAGCATGTTCCTGGGGGCAATTTCCACAGTTTAATGACATCACGGGGTATGGTAAGTACATATTTTTTTTCTCTGCTTATTCCAACTTGCTTGCTAAAAACAGGAATGCAGATTGACGTGTATTTATTTTTTCTTATCTTTGGTCTTGCTTAGATCATTTTCCTCTGTTGAGGTTTCATCATGTCACTGTGTGATGACTACATCCATCCAGGCCCTGCAGTAACTGTGTTGAGTTGAAGACAGGGGGTGTTGCTTGAACTGCGATGTTGGCCACTGGGCTGGTGTCCATACCATTAATGAATAAACACCACCCACATACAGGGAGTATATATATGTGGAAATAGATGGTTGAGATGGTGTTTAGTAAACAATTAGGTGGAGGAGGCTAATGTCTTGCCTAATCATTTGAGGTGGCATAGCTGCAGTAATCATGAACATTTTGAATCCAAACAGAGTACAGCAAGCACCTCCCCTGATCTGCCCCCCCCCCCGGAACCATCACAGTTTTGGTACAAGAACTTTAACATGATAGTATAGCATAAGCAACCTTTTTGAGGAATTTGATGTTGTAAGTTGCTAAGCCTTTTCATGATTACTTTTGTAATTAATGACTCGCATCATTAAAGAAGGCCACCATTCACCATTTTTCAAAAATGTGTTCAACCTGTGTTAATGGTTGCATGAGCGTGTTACATTCATATGCTACTTGTACTAGGAGCCAGGGTTCTTGTACATGTCACTGATAGTAAGTGGCAGAAAATATTTTTTTGGTTGCATGGCATGCATGGGTGTGTCAGGCCAGGTGGTGAGAGGGGATGGGGGGGGGGTGTGGCATTTGCCAGCATGGGCACTTTTAAGGACATCAAGACAACATACTGTATCTTGCTGTAAGATGGGGTTGATAGTCAACATGAAAAGTAAGATATTTTTGGCAGCAAAACATTATAACTGTAATCATTCAATTGTAAAATCTTTATGGTTATGGTAATTACATTGCTGTTGCTCTATATAGACTGGGGGACTGGTGGTGACCAAACAATGGATTACGGCAAAGGGTGATCAAATGAAACTTACACACACTGCAGCAGATAACAAATTACCATAACCAATCCAATGGTACATAGCTAAAAATAAGATATAATACACCATACTGAGCTGAAAGTGGTTGGGGGTGGCCTTTGAGTAAACTCAGCCTTTTTCCACTTCCACATCATCCAAGATGCACCCCTTACAGTTTTCAAGACTGGAGTTCTCACCAGGTGGGAATTCTCTCACCACTGCGCCTTCATCCACCTCACTGCTGGTGAATTCCACAGTCGAGGGATTGTCATCATCTTCATCACCAAAACACAGTTCCTGTGGCAACACCACTGACATCACTGTGTTGTGTGGAATGTGCCTTTTGTTTATTTTGATGAATGTTAGCATGGACACATTCTTGGGTGACAAATTGGTCCTACAGTCACTCACAATGGCTCCAGCTGCACTAAACACTCATTCCACAGTAACACTGGATGGTGGGCAGCTCAGGTATTTCACAGCAACCAGTGTTAGCGCTGGCCATTCAGTCATTTTACTGCTCCAGTACAGCAGTGGCTCATCAGTAATGGCAAGGTGTTTTGGGTCCCCCATGTAGGCCTCCATCATTCATTCTGCTGCCCGGAGTCCAGTTGCCTCATCTGTCTCCTCCTCTTTTTCCTCCATATCTTCTACTCTCACTTGAAAGAGAACATTCCAAATGGGACTGCTTGCTGTTTTCTGCCATGCTTTGCCCATTTTCTCTGATTGAGTTGCCTGTGAGCCACTGGTGGTAGTAGCAATACCCATATCACCCATTACCTTTTTTAACTCAAGCTCCTAAGTGAGATCATCCCCTTCATCATCATCAACACCAATTACGATGATGTCATTGTTTTCCTCCTCCTCCTCCTCCTCCTCCCTATCACTGTCTTCTTGCAGCATGGCACCTTTTCTTTCTCTACAACCATCTCAGAGGGCTGACTATCCCTGTCTCCAGGCTTATCAGACTAATACTATCATCATCAACTCCTGCAGGAACAGGGACAGTCACACCGACAGACTTATTATCACCCTCCTCCTGGACCACTGTTCCTGTGCTGGTGTCAGTGCCTCCCTTCTTCTCACTGACATCATCCCCCACTAGCATGGATGCAACAGTTTGAGCCTTAAAAAAGTAAGACACAGATATGCCAGACCCAGTTCTGCCAATAACTCCTTTGCTGGTTCCTGTCGCACCACCAGAGCACACATCAGAAGACGCAGATGCAGACACACATGTGCTTTCACTGCTACGGGGAACTGAAACTGAAGCTGTACTTTTTTTCAGCAGACTTCTTAGTTCCCTTATCCCCCCTGCCATGTTTCCCCCCTGTACTGGGCCATCTCTAAGCAGGCATTTTTGCTGGCTGCTGCTTCAAAGCTTTGCCTTTCTCTGGCAGTATTTGAAGAAAGGATGTTTTACTAGCACCTCACATATGATGTCACAGCTACAATTACTGGCTTCCTTACAAGACCAAACACAATCAGGACAGGTAGCAGCACTTAGAGTACAACTAATACCGTATATGGTAGGTAGCCTATTCTAGTAAAAACCAAAAGGTAACTTTTTTCTTTCCTCAAAAAGGAATTAAAGAAACACACACAAGGAAAAAGGGCACAAGTGACTGACTTTAAATACAGATCACCCGTGTGTGGACAAATACGGTACTGTAATGTGTTATTACTTAGTTAATACCATAATTTTTTATTATGTAAGGGCAGAGACAACCATAAAACCTCAACCAAGGTGAGTACCACACAATATGGTAGTGGTCTGGATGGGAGCGATCACCAAGCAATCTCTTGAAAACAACTATATTAATATATTGTTTTTTATAATGTGCACGTCAGTTGTTAAACAAACAATACTGTAACAGAGAAAGGGTAAAGTCAGTCAGCTAAAACAAGAACAATGCGCAATGTGCAGAGGCAAGCTTTAGCAATAAAATACAGGGGAGCTATTAAACAAAGCAGTGCGAATGTAAATGGACAAGTTCAAGTGATCAAGTAAAAGTAATTAAGTAAACATTCAAAAAAATATAGAACTGTTGATTTTCACCATTTAAGTGACACAAGTTAACGCTCCAGCAAGCAGATCTAAGCACAAACAAATAAAATAATGGTTCAGCTCTGTGTGTTTAAAACTTTAGAATTCACAATCACAACTAAAAGCAGAAGAATGGTATACATAACACAGGCTAACAGAGTCAGGAACTCTCTCAAACAGGACAGAGTAACTTTTCAGAGAAAAAAATGGCAAGATACAACAAAATTAATAAGAAATAACAGTAAATAACTCACAATTTGTGAGTAATCTGTTTGTAAAAGGCTAGAAGTATCCTGCACTACTTTACACTCTTACCCTACCCCACGCAACTCCTTTGAAGACACAGACAAAAGTAAAACCTAATTAAACTAAGTATTATACAAAAATCCACAAAATTAGAAACTGTTCCCTAGAAGCACTAGGAAAAAACTTTATATTTTGGAGCCATTTGCTCTCAATAACAAGTTTTAATGAGATTTTGAAAGGCTTTATTGGCTCTGATGCACCACAACAGACTGCTCTCTGACTCAACATGCAGCAGAATGAGCTGTAAACAAGCTGCACATGATATTTAACCTATTTACCCACAATGCATTGAAAACTTCACTTTTGGACCAATATTTCACTGGTGAAATCAAAAGTTACGCTGGCAAAATTTTGCCACAAGCCAAACTTTTAAGCATCAATGGTCGAAAATGGCAGACCAAGTCATTTATGTGAAAGTTTGCCATTATGCGAAATCGTGAAGCCAGGTGAAATTTCACTTCGCCTAGGCAAAAAATGTTGCCAAGGCATTTTACATGAAATTTCACCATTACATGAAATCATGAAAACAAGCAAAATGTCATTTTGCCTAGGCAAAAAATTTCACGTAATTGAGTAATTAGGAGAAATATTTCATCAGGCAAAATATTTAAATTAAGTACAACACTATGAGGGTGCTGATGGTGGGACATTAGGGTTATAAACCTTAACGCCACATTTTCCTACTTTTGTTGCAATAAGTTGAACTGTAACTGGTGCATTCATGCAGTTTTCTGCAAATAATTTCCTTTTTTTTTTAGAAAATGGAATTGTATCCTCATTTAAGGGACCTGCATGAACAGATGCAGATGTGCAGGGCTGACTGGGGCCTACAGCAAGGGAATACCCCATCCACTTATGGACCTGCAGGGCCCTGCTGACCTTGCACTTCTTTGCAGTGATGGATGTCAATAACTTATCAAGGTTATGAACATGCATAGAAAATTTCAATGTACCTTCATAAATTTATTTATTTTTTTGTTGCATTTTGATCCCAAATTTTCAACATTGCCTTCTTAGGAAACCACCTCATGAACCTGATTGAGCCCGATAGATAATTTTCACATCTGATCCAAAATGTCATTTTGTGCCACTAGTCTGTAAAACATATTTCTGACAGGATTTGGAAAATGACAGCTACCACATTCATGACATGGTGTGAAAAAATTGCTATGTTGAAAATTTGAGGTCAAAATAGAGAAAATTACCAAAGTTATGAGCGTACATTGAAATATTTAAATGTATGCTCATAACTTTCTTGTTTTTTGCTATTTTTACCCCAGATTGTTGGCTATTTTTACCCCAGATTTTTAACACAGTCGTCATCTAACCCCACTTCATGAACAGGGGTAGTGTTAATGTTCAAATCCTGCCCAGAAGGTGATTTTGTGTAATGACCACAAAATGACCTTTTGGAATTAATGTCCATACTTTCATCACCATTGCTCATAAGGTGTGGTCCCAAAAAGATCATGCTGGAAATTTGGTTCAAAAATGTTTAAAAATGACAAAGTTATGAACACAAGTTCAAATCCATTGAAATGCAGTGAACCACACTTACTGTACCTTATGTTCTTCTATTGCTGTCACCAGTTTCAGTAGCAAGTCATGTCTTTTATTGCAAAATGTATGTAAATCATGGAAGAGTTTCAGGTGAGTGAGAGTGTGTGGGGCGTGTGTGGTGGTGGGTGCTCTGTGGGGGTAGGGGTGGAATGGGTGGGGTGCTTGGGAGGTGAGATTGCTGAAGGATCATTTTATTTTTTCAGGTATAACAGAAAAAAGATAAATGAGGGATACATTTCTTTATTTTAGGAGAACTCAAGCCAATACTGGGTACTGGGCACTCCACATTGGGATGATCTTCAGCAGCACCAGTGGTGGCACCTTGGTGGCACCACATATCTTTGGGTCAGAGGAATGACCTGAGGGGTGAGGGGGTGGAAAGAAACTTTACTGGGGGTGGGCACACCAGTCCACATAGTAGTTTAAACTAAACAAAAAATGGAGTGAGGTTGGGCAAGCTGGAGTGGAGGGCAGAGGAACAAGCATTACCGGGGTTGGCACCCAGGTCCTCTAAACAAAAATTATAGATAGATAGATAGATAGACAGACAGACAGATAGACACAGAGACTGACAGCTAGATAGGTCAATGGAGAGAAAGATAAATAGATAGATAGACAGATGGATGGATGGGCAGACAGGCAAGGAGACAGATAGATAGATAGATAGATAGATAGATAGATAGATAGATAGATAGATAGATAGATAGATAGATAGATAGATAGATAGATAGATAGGTAGCAGTTCCTGGTCATGGACAATTCTTTCATGAGATAACACTAAAGAACAATGATTCTTTCATTTGACCTCATGAAGGAACAGTGAAAAAAACACCTTAAGTTCCCCCTTCTTTTGTGACCCAAGCTTCTTCTTTCATGAGTCATAAAAACTCATGACAGAAGAATCTCATCTCACAAAAGAAGATGGTGGACTTAGTTTTTTTTTATAGTTCTTTCATGAGCCAACCTGCTTATTTCATTACCATGGAAGAATGCATGAAAGAAGAATCTCAGTTCACAAATGATGTTGGATTTAGTATTTTTTTTCTGTCCTTCTTTCATGAGCCCAGATTCGTCTTTCGTGAGTTCTTTAATTATCACAAAAGAAGGTCAGCTCACAAAAGAACTATTAAAAAAAAAAAGTTCAGCATCTTCTTTCATGAGCTGAGATTCTTCTTTCGTGAGATCAAAGTCTTCTTTCATGAGACCCACAAAACAAAAACATGGAACAAGCCTTGTTATGGCTTTTGGGTATTTCCCCAAACCACATTTCAGGGCTGTTTTATGAAAAAACAAACTCCAGATCGAGCTAAATTATGTTTAGCTAGATTCATGCATTTGTTTTTCTCGAAGGCATCATTTGTAAAGATTTTGAATATTTAAAAATAAAAAAAAAAGAAACAAATGGCTACCATATGAAAGAAGATTTTTTTTCATCGCATAAGAAGAATTTCAGCTCATATAAGAAGATTCTTATTTTGTGACCAGGAAATTCTTCAGTAGCATTGAGGGTTGAGGTGCTAGATGCCACACCTCATGCTGCAAAGGTGACCTGGGTTTGTGAATGGGACCAGGTATTCAGGGGTTGGCAGAGGGGGGAAGGAGGAACTGGATTGAGCCACTGTATGGCAGCTCTCCTCTCTTCGGGAGGGTTGGCACTGATCCGATTAGTGGATGGTGTCACGTGGGGAGGGCTCTGTTAGGTGCTTTTTGGAAGCCGTGTTTCTGCACAGCTTCCTGCCTGGACTTTGGTCCTTTGCCTCGGCACCTTCAAGGGGTGGGTTTAGGGATCTCAACACTCACTCTAAAGGTAAAAAATCCCTACCCAACCACCAAGCAGCATGATCCCCTGACGGGGGGATAGGCACTGTGCACTGGTAGTACATTGCCAGCAAGCTTGAGCCAGTGGTTGGTTGAAAAAAATGTACAAAAAAAATATTTCTGAAAGATCATATTAAGCATGCTTTGAATCAAAATTTTAAAATCCTTATAACTCTGGAACAAATTAATTTTTTTTCACCCTACCAATGAAAGGCAGCATTCTAGGACAAACCTTTTCTACCCTGAACATTTCTGAACAAAATTCCAAACTGTCTGGGTTGTAGGTGAAAGCAAAAATCAAAAACAAAACAAATGAAATCCTGATGTTTCCTCGTTTTGCACTAGCCAGATCTCAGAATCTGCACATCCAACTTAAACAAAAATTGAAAGATCAAGAGATCTTGGCACCCAAATCATACATGCTAATTTTTTGCAGTTCCATTCAATGGGGAAAGAGCTATTAAAGTGCAAAGTTAGGGGTTTAACATTAAACACCCTACTCAACCCCAACTATAGGGGTGCTACCCTTAACTATAGGGACACTACTGTGCCCCTACACTATCTATCTATCTATCTATCTATCTATCTATCTATCTATCTATCTATCTATCTATCATTATCTATCTAACTATCTATCTAATAGTAAATATAAATATATATATATATATATATATATATATATTAAATGCACAAGCCATTTAATGTGTCTCCACAATGGCAAATTTAAGCATTTTTTTGCCCTTAATGGTATATAATGATCTTAAGAAAGCCATACTGTACTACTATTTATAAAATCATTTGCAGTAATATTGTTTTTTGCTGCTGCAACAAATAGTGACAACTGTTTTGTAGGATGTGGTACTTTAGGGCTGCAAACATCACTAATAGCATACTGTGATTATATTTTTTTCAATTCTTGTAGGTTTATTTTATGGTAAATTCTCATAAGTAATATTGTGAATCAATGGTTCCTCCCATGCAATAGTTTCCTGTAGCCAGTCACATTCTTCTCATGGGCAGAATCACTCTTCTGTACTTTTATGTTTGTGGGTTGCCCTTGTCCCCAATCTTAAATGGTAACATATCCACACTGTATCCTGCATATGAGGAGGAATTCCTGGATTTGTTAATTTATGGCTGTTACCATCAATCCTGCTGTATACTCAGGCAACTCAAGGGGACAGACATATAAAAGTCTTATTCATTATCTGCTGATTTAACCATTTCCTTTGGATACCCATTACTCTTTCTTTGGGTAGACTGCACACTTTATTTATCGCAGGCTGACAGACATACAGTAAACAGGAATATCTGACATATTCTTTTTATTTGGAAGCCAAAGTATATGATCCCTCCATATTTCTTTAAATGGCTCTAACCACTGCATTATCCAATGTGCCCCTATCTTTGCTGAGTTTCAAAAATCTGAAGCTACTTTGTATTACTTTGCAAAACTATTGAAAACAACAAAGTCAGTGGACTCAGTTTTCAAAAGCAAAACTTTGGACCAAGGTGCCTGCACCAAATGGTTTTGATGCAAGTGACATCTTGCATCAAAGTTTGCAGCAATCCTGATTTTTGAATGCAGGATGCATTGATATCAGGATGCCATGTTCCAAAGCCGTCCTGCATTACACTTGCAGCAGAAGTACCCTTACACCAGGTCACAAGGGGGCTTGCAACATGGCAGGGTTGCACCATCCCTTTATTTAGAATTCCAGAAGCTCTGCTGTGGTAGCAAGTGGGGGCTCAGGTTAGACCAGCCAGGAGTTGGTCTAAGGGCCCTGCACCACTGTCTGACAGAGTGGCAAGTGTGTGGGGATCTGGAAGATGTGGGCTGGGGGCCAATGGAGCAGTGGGGGTACCCTGGGGGTGTAACTGGGGCATGGCGGCAGTGATAGGGACCTGAGGAAGCACCTGGTGAAGGTGCCTTATGCAGTGACACAGAGGTAATTCACCCAGGTAGGTAGGGGTTGGCATAGCCAGACCATCATGACCCAGACCCCAGGAGGCACAGCCCTGGCACCTATCCCACAGGACCTACAGTCCCCTACATGGGGTGGGTGGCAATGGGTGCAGGTCACAAGGTGCAAGCAGTGGAAAGGAATGTGCCCAGGGCACTATGACATTCCCCTGGTACACAGTTCCCACAGTGGTGGCTGGCAGATGACCAACTACACTGCCCAGGACTGCAGGTCCTGTGGGGCTGGTGCCATATCTGTTGCCACCTGGAGTCTGGGTTATGATGCTGTATCCATGCAACACTGTCTACCTGGGCCAATCAGCTCTGTGCCACTGTGTATAGCGGCTCCACCAGGTGCTTCCCCAGATCTCTTACTGCTGCCATGTCCCTGTCATCCCCTATGGCACCCCTACTGTACCATTGGCACCCAGTCCCCACCTTCCAGGCATATTAACCCCCCACATCTGGGGCTCATCTAGGCTTGTGCCAGGTAGTGGGTGCTTGATGGGATCCTTCATCAAACCATTCTGGTGTGCCACATGTTTGGCACAACCCTGCAGCTATGGCAACTCTCAGGACTTTGGTGCAGGGACCACCTGTTTTCTAAAATGCCCTTGCCAAATTTCCCCCATTCACTAAATACCACCAATAGCTTAATCTGGTTCAAAGTCAGTTGGTATTCATCTGTATCCCCCTCTTCCGGGTCTTGTTTGAAAATAGGCAGAATTTGTCTAGTGCACTTACCCAGTCAACAAAAACTAAATAAATAAAATAAGGCACAGTGTCCATGATATACCCAGAGTTTGCCACAGCTGTAAGTCAGCGTAAATTGTATCAATTCAAGGGCTGTTTGAAAATTGAGCCCAGAAGGTCAAACATTCCTAACATTCCCTCTTATTTACTGCTAGGTATGTAACATTCCTTTTAACAGGCTTTAACCTGCTGCCATATATCATGTGAAAAAAAGGCTATATAGGCTAGTTTTTGAATTTGCTGGGGAGGACATACAGTAATATAACATATATAATGAAAAATACTGGTGGGTATTATTGGTGTTTTTATTAGAACTATTATTTTTTCCTTGAAAATTGAAATTGCCTTCACCTGTGAAATTCTCGCTATAATTTGCATCTCAATCATCCTGCTAAATATCTGACATTTTTGAAACATTATGCGCCACTTCAGTGGCTAATTCCTCTGACTTGTTATCTGCAACAAATAAATATACTGTATGTCATCATTATATTCTTGAGTTTTTACTGGTGGAGTGTTTTGCTGAAGTAGGATACCTTTCATGTTGTCCTGTGACTGAATTTTCTTATCTAAGAGGTCCAAACAAAAGGAGTAAAGCAAGGGGTTCAATAAACACATTTTTCTGACCTTTAGCTTAATTTTCACAGATTCCCCATCCAAGCATTTCTCACAGATTTTAAACAAACAGAGTTCAATAATAAATGTGTTCATGTAATTAATACACTAGTATTGAAAACAGATATTCATAAGACTTGATCAAAGGCCCTCTCCCCATTGATTAACAGGAGAAAGCCTTCAACTGTTCCTCTTTTGTTACTTTCAAGGACCTCCTAGGTTATTATAAGATTATCCTTTACACTCTTGCCGGGAATAGTGCAGGGTACCACAAGGTTCCTTACTGGGAACAGTCCTCTTTAATTTCTTTATAGGTGACATTGAGGAGGGACTGGAAGGAAAAATATGCCTCTTTGCAGATGACACAAAGATCTGCAACAGGGTTAATACACAAGGGGAGTGGAAAGGATAAGAAGGGGCTTAGCAAGGTTGGAGGAAATAGGAAAATGTACGGCAGCTTAGATTCAATGCAAAGAATTGCAAAGTAATGCATATGGGAAACAAAAACCCAGGGGAAGAGTAAACAGTGGGAGGGGAGGTACTAACAACAACAAAAATGGACAGAGACCTGGAGGTAGTCATATAAGATGACCTAAATGTAGGCAAGCAATGTGAGAAGGCAGTCAGGGGGCTAGGAGAATACTGGAATGCATAGGGAGAGGCATCACCAGCGGAAAACAGGAAGTTGTTATCCCTCTGTACAGACTGTTGGTGAGACCCCATCTGGAGTACCGTGTGCAGTTCTGGAGACCCCATCTCAGCAAGGACATAGACAGGATGGAGGCAGTCCAGAGGAGGGCAACTAAAATGGTGCATGGCCTGCACCAGAAGCCATATGAAGAGAGACTAAAGGAGCTTAATATGCATACCCTTGAGGAAAGGAGGGAGAGGGAGGATATGACAGAAACTTTCAAGTACTTCAAGGGAATCAACAAAGTCCAAGAGGGTAGCATCTTTCAGAAAAAGAGATGTGCAAGAACAAGGGGGCACAATTTGAAGATGGGGGTGGATGACTCACGGGCAGCTTGAGGAAGTATTTTTCACAGAGAGGGTGATGGATGCATGGAACAGCCTTCCTGAGGAGGTTGTGGGGTCAAAAACAGTGGGGGATTTCAAGATTGCATAGGACAGACATAAAGCAATTCTAGTGGGTGGTTGGAGGAAGTAGGCTGTTGGTTAACTAGGATCTGCAGCTTATCCAATAGGTAGGGAAATGGGCAGACTGGGTGGGCCAAGTGATTCTTATCTACCATCAAAGTCTATGTTTCTATGTTAGATTTGTGCCTTAGATATTAGACCTCCAACAGGTTTCTGGACTAACCAGTGACACAATATTTTGACAGTATTTTGTGATCTAAATTCAATAAGCTAATTGGTCTCCAGGTTTTTTGGGGGTTTAAGCAGTCACCCTGTTTAAACATAAAAAAAAACAAAATAGACTCTGACATCTGCATGCTTTACCTCCCTCCCCCCATCTTCACTTGCTTCTTCTTTCCATCTCCCTTCCTTCTCCCTCCCTCCCACTTCCACTGGTTTCTTGGGTGTAGCCTCCTCCCTTCCCCTTGGATCCCCTTTGAAGCACTTGGGGGCCTTCTTTCCCCATCCCTCCATATCCTCCCTGCACTATCGTCCCCCTCTCTCTGCTCCACACAGGCATCTCATAGGATCCTTTACACTCCTCATCTCCTTGATACTTATAGTGCCTACTGACATTGAGCTTAATCCTGGCCCTGCATTGCAACCCTCCTCTCATGTCCCCAAATGACTGAGAGCGGCTCATATCAACCTCCATAACCTCCTCCCAAAATTGGCCTTCTGCAACTACTCATGGTTACACTTAAATCTGATGTACTGGTAATCTTGAAGTCTTGGCTCTTCCCCCAAATCCCAAATCCTGCTATTGCCATCCCAGGTGTCTGTGTCATCAGACAGGATTTTGCAAAGAAGGGTGGTGAAGTAGATATCTATCTTTCCTCTTGCATTCAGCTTGAACCTGTGCTGTCAGTTACATCCCCTTCTGCCTATGCACTGCTCTCACCCAACCTTTCCCTTCCCTTCACTGTTCCCATTTTCATTGCTGAAGTATATTTCTGTCCTGGCATATCCCCATCCTTAGTCATTAAACTCCTCACCACCATAGCCACTTATGCATCTTTTGGTGAGCTACTCATCCATATTGACTTCAGTCTCGACTGGCATTCCCCACCCCATCAAAATATTTTCCAAACTATAAAACCACTCCAGCTCTCTCAACTGATCTCTGACTCCACATGGCTCAGTCACACATCCCTCAAACATTCCATTCTGGACTGGGTTCTTTTCTCTCCACCCCCCATCATATTATGAATGCTGCTACCTTTCATGACTCCCTCACTGACCAACCTATGGTTTACTGCATGTGCAAGTTACATCTCCTCACACTTCCCCTAAATACATCCAGATCCAGTCATTCAGACCTCTGGATGTATCTCCCTTTAATGCTGTCCTGGTGCTTACTGACTATTCCTTCATTTCAGCTATTAGTAACATCAACCCAGCCCTGAGTTCATTAATACCAAGTTCATGTCTGTTTGGGACTGCCATGTCCCCTTGAGGAAAACTAGGGTATAAAGTTCTTAACTGCCCTAGATCTAAGTGGAGTTGGTGGTCTGTTACCATGTGTATGACCTTGCCTGGAGGCATATGGTCAATTCGTTGCGCTAAATTTTTGCCGCGGACAATATGTTGCAATCTATTAGGAGAAACTAATTTGGGTGACGTATGAAGCGGTCGCGGTCAGAATGTTGCTGAATCCGTGCATGACTGGTGACATTTTTACATTAATCTATATATCTTCACGCTTTTAAAATGTCCAATAAATGTTGTACTAGCAGTAGCATTGTATTGTACATCAAGTACACTTTGCACACTTAGTACAGTCCCAGTATGCGTTATCATTATTTTGTAAAGCTACCTACAGAATGGCCAAGTTTTACCAGCAGTTGCATTGTATTGCACTATACGCTTTTACCAGCTACATTTTGTACCAGCAGTTGCATTGTATTGCACATCAGCTTTTAACAGCATTTTGTCAGAATGTAGCTGTCTCCGTACATGACTGGCAACTGTGATAATGCCTTCTCATGCCAAGCCTTAGTTCCATTCAACTCCCTACTTCAACAAACACATTGCCATTTAAAAAGAAACAATTGTGGATTAAGTAAGCATAACTTACTTTTCAATCTACAATTCTTTATCTGTGTTTTACTTTTCTGTTGCTGTAATCCAGTTTTACAAGGACTGTGCTACGGGACTAGCAGACTTCCGTGTACAACGTCATCTGAGCTAGGGTGCAGCCTGCTTCTTAAAGGGGACAGTAATCTATTATGTTATCCAGTTTGTGCAAGTAACAAATTGACTCAAAATTTAAGTGATGAGCATTTGTGAGTTGGGATTTTCATTCTGCACAACTCTGCAATGGAGTATGTAGTGTCACAGAAGGGCAAATCTAAATTGACACTTGACAACTACCGTTATACACAGAAGAAGTTGGGTAGTGGTGGTAAAATTATTTGGCACTGTGAGTTGCGAACATGCAGAGCCAGGTTACACACTCTAGGCGATACCATAACCCAGACGCCAAGTGAGCATAACCATGCACCAGTGCATGGACGAGCAGAGGTTTTACGAGCAAGGACATCAATGAAAAGGAAAGCTTGTGAATCTGAAGAGTCCACTCACAAATAGGTTGCAGTGCAGCACGCACACCTTCTGCCAACTCATGAAACACTGTGCCGAGATGTACGTAGACATAGGCAGATTGGTGGTCCTAATGACACTGACATATTAAAATACTCAAAGACAGTCAGTGATGAGGAATTTCTGCACGTACACGAAGATGAACTGGTGATTTTTGCAAGCGATGATGATCTCGCAGTCCTAAAGGATAGCACACACTGGTTCTGTGATGGTACATTTAATGTTGCACCACAGCAAGATGATCAAATGTACACCATTCACTCTCTTGTGCAGGGGGTTAACATACCCTGTGTGTACTCACTTTTGCCAGGGCGTAGTGAAGAAATGTACAGAAAACTGTTTACAAACCTCCAAGCTCTCATAGGTGACAAGATCTGTCCTGCTTCAATAATGACAGATTTTGAAGTCGCGGCTATAAAGGTACTGTGTATAATGGTACCAAATGCTGAACTGTCTTGGTGCAACTTTCACCTTGGCCAGGCCATGTGGCAACATATTCAGCAGGAAGGGCTACAAGTACGGTATGTGCAGGAAGAAGACTTTGCACACAGAGTGCGATGTATACTGGGACTGGCATTTATTAAACCACAGAGGGTAGAAGAATATTTTGAAATAATGCAAGAAGATGACCAGTTTGAAGATCTGCAGTGCCTGCTAGACTATTTTGAGGACTGTTACATAGGCAGATTGACAAAAAACAGGAAAAATAAGAGGCAGCCACATTTTGCAATACCTTTCTGGAATCAGTATGACAGGGTACTGCAAGACCTCCCTCACAGCAACAATGCTATAGAGGCATGGCATCGTGCCGTTGCCCGAACAATGAGCATCAGCCACCCAACCCGTGCTAAGCTTGCCCGTAAGCTGAGGCAAGAACAACATGCAGTTGCCATTCAAAGGAGGCAGTTACAACTTGGCTAGCAAGCACCATGAAAAAATACTAAGTTGATAAGAGTTAATAAAGTCTTCCACTCCATTTGCGAGGATTTTGAAAACAGACAGCCAAAACAATATTTAAAGGACATTGCGGCTGTCATTGAAATAAATGTCGCATAAGAAACAGAGTTTTTTAAAATGAAAACAAATGAACCGAATAAAGTTTTTAACAGAGTTTTTAACAGAAATAAAGTTTAGAATTGCATGTTGTGTACATCAAGCACCACAGCTCCCAATACCTTTTACCAGCAGTCCTAATTGCACTATACGCTTTTACCAGCTACATCATGTACACTTTTAACATGCCCAATAAATTTTGTACCAGCAGTTACATTGAATTGCACATCAAGTACACGTTTCACAGTCCCAGTACGCTGTTATAATCATTTTGTACAGCTGCCTTGGGGTAGCTGGTCTATTCCACTGGGGTGTCAAACAGACGAGGCATACTGATGAGTCCTGGTAGGACGAAACACGTGTCTATGTCTTCTGTTAGCACCCTTTGCAAACTGTGTGAGAGGCCTTTCCGCACCATGCAATTCTGCTTAAAGTTGGACCAGCATAACATTCTGTGGTGATTTGCATATGCAGCCCTTGATGCTTTGCATTGTGGGGGCATGTGTGATTTTGTATTTTATTGAAACTTGGCTTCCCAGCCAAATGCCCTTTGGGGTAACCCTTGCCTCAGTGTTTATGCACAGAGGTTCTTTGTACAGCTATATGCTTTTTACATGCCCAATAAATACAGCTACCTGCTGATGCGTCATCAAGTACACTTTGCACAGTCCCAGTACAGCTGTTACCCGTAGTTGCATCATATTGTGCTGCAACCTACAGAATGCGACATTTACATGCCCAATCATACAGCTACCTGCATAGGCTTTTCTCAGCATTTAATGCTGTAACCTACAGAATGCGACATTTACATGCCCTATCAATACAGCTACCTGCATACGCTTTTATCAGCATTTAATGCTGCAACCTACAGAATGTGACATTTACATGCCCAATCAATACAGCTACCTGCATATGCTTTTATCAGCATTTTGTGCTGCTACATACAGAATGCGACATTTAGTCCAGCGCTCAATTGTGTTGCAACATTTAGTCTTGTGCTATTTTTACCTCTGTACTTATTGTCTGGCGATAATTTGTCCATTCTACATTTTATCCGCAACGTAATGTCCGCGACATTTTGACCGGGGACTTTCCGTCCATACACGTGCCTGGAAGATGTATAACTCCACTGGCTCCCTTTCTGACTTTTTAAGTTATAGGGCCTTCTGTGACACCTTTACTAGAGCTACTAGGCTTGAGAAGGCTTATTACTTTGCATCCACACCCCAGAATAACCTTAGCTACCCATCTAAGTTCTGGAAAATCATTCACACCTTTTTCTCCTCTCTGACGTTATCCCATCCCCCAGTCCTCAATGTGGGCAACACCCCTGTCTCACACCCTGCTAAAGTTATCATATCTTATCAACTCCTTTTTGACCTCCTGTGTCTGCTCCCTACTTTCCTTTGCCTCCCTCCCTCTCCTCCCCTCCACTTTTTCTTCAAGCCCCAATTCCATCCTTCCCTCCTTCCCTTCTCCTTTTCTCCACCACCCCTGTTGCACCCCTCAAAGTCTTCCTTGCTCCAAATCCACACAAAGGTGGGATCCCTGGTGGTCTTGATCTCAGACTCCTGTCTCTCTCTCTCTCTCTCTGCTCCTGCGATTACCCTCCTAATTACCCACCTCCTTAACATCTCCTTTTCCATAGCCTCCATGTCTGATGCATGAAAGCATTCTATGGTCATCTTTCTTCCCAAAATAGGTGACCCTCCTTCCCTGGTAACTACTACCCTATCTCCCTCCACACAATTCAGGCTAAAATCAGAAACTCTAGGAACACCTGGTTCTCACCCAACTCTCTCCTTTCCTTGACTCCTCCCCCTACTTCATCCCTACCAGTCTGGTTTTAGGAAGTACCAGTCTTCCTCTACCACCTTCCTGAGGCTCACTAAATCCATTCTATCAGGCATGGATTGTGGTCTCTAACCTCAGCCATTTTTGTTAACCTGGCCAAGGTCTTTGACACTGTTGCCATCCTAGCTTGCTTGACAAGCTCATGATAGTGGGTCTGTCTGCCTCCTCATGTGAGTATTTCCACTCCTATTCTGGGGGCAGGTCTCAAACTGTCTATATTGGTGATGCCATATCCCCTCCACTCCCTATATTTTCTGGAGAACAACAAGGGCCTGTCATTGGCACAATTGTATTCTCCAATTTCCTGAATGACCTTCACTCTGCCTACTCTTCTGCATCTATTTGCATATATGCAGGTGACATGGTTATCTTTTCCTATGGCTCCTCTGCCGCAGAACTCATGGCCCAGTTCCAATTGGACAACTAACATCTAGGACTAGTTCCAGACAAATCAGCTGTTCATGAATGCCCACAAAACTCTTACCATGACTCATGGCACAAGGCAGAGACTTGTTAGGCTCTCCCTCTCCCCTCCTTCCATACCCCTGATGGCGATGTGATTGGGGATGTATCCTCCTTTAAGTACCTTGGGTTCTGGTTTGGTCTTCACCTTAATTTCTTAGTTCATGTGAATGCTATCTACCAGAAGATTCACCCCAAACTTGGCACACTTTACAGGAACAAAGCATGTATCCCACTTCCTTCCTAGAGAAACTGTTTTAAAGATGATTCTTCCTATCTTCTATTATGGTGACATTGTTTACAGTGCTGCTCCCAAGTTCACCTTAACCAGACTGGAGCCCCCTCTTCCACTCTTTCTGCCTTTACCCACCACTGTTCACTATATACCTACATCTCCTTGCCATCCCTTGACACCAGGTACCTTCATCATTGTGTTACCTTCATGTCTGTAGTTTGGGACCCTTCCCTGAGCCATTCCTCCATCTTCAGTTCCCCTCCCTCTACCTCCTGCTCTCTTTGGAACTCTGTGTCTCACTCTCTGGCACTACCTTCAGAAAAATCCTCCACAGGCCAAGTTGTGTTTTCCTTCCACTTCTCCAAACTTTGGGTCTCTCTCTCTCTCCTCACCCATTCATACTATTTCTTCCTTTCACTAATTCAAATATCTCATCATTGAATTCTCTTCTCACTAAGGGAGTTGCCCTTTACCCTGGGTTGGGCTGTATTTTCACCCCCAAGTCCACATCCCCCTTCCCCCTGCCGCTGCCATAAGTTAGTCCCCTATCCTCTGTTACTTTCTTCCCTACCAGTTTTACTTAGAGGCTCCCTTTTCACCCTACAGTATTTGGCATCCTTCTGCACTTTTTTTGCTGAATCTTCTAGTGCTTTGTTTAAACTACAACTTTGTGACCATCTGCATTTTATTGTACAATTTTTCTTGCTGTTATTATTTGTTGTTAACTTATATAGTTTTGACTATTTTTACCATGTTGTTGTAACTTATTGTTGTACTTCCGCAACCCTCCCCCCAGGACACACCTGGAAATAAGCTATTTCAGCTCAGTATGTCTTTCCTGGTAAATCTTTCTAAATAAATAAACAAATGAGTCTGGTTTGGATCTTTCCCCTCCTACCTTGTTTCCCTCATCACTCCATCTCACCAGCTGTTACTCCCTTTGCAACTCTTTCTCCCAATCTCTTGACCCACCCCCAAATGACATCCTCTGCTTGTTAAACTGCTTTCTCTTTCTACTTCCCCAAACTATGGATCTCTCTCCCTATCACCATCCACTCTGTCTCCTACCTCCACTTTTTCAAATCCTTCATCTGTGACTTCTTCACTCACTCCTGCTGCTGCCCCAGTACTGGTCTGGCCCAGGCTATAGTCCCCACCATTCATTTCTCTATTTTTCTCATTACCCAGCACACTCATTAGAACAACTCCTTCTTGCACCCTCCTAAACTACATTCCTTGCTCCCACCTTAAACCTTATACTGCATTTTGCACTCTGTCATGTGTTCTCACTCAGCACATTTTTTCCTTTGTTGTGTACCCCCTTATACAGAATCCTGCACACTTGATTATTTCTGATATTGCTGCTTATTACTTTAATTGTATTACTGCATTGCTCTGCACTTCTGTACATCATTGTCTCTAGTCTATTTATCTAGATTTATATATCTGTTTATCTATTATCAAGTCTATTTAGGAAGCCAACTGGAATAAAATCAGAGTGCTCTCCACCGTAGATGATGCCCTAGACTTCTTTATTCATAACTTTCTCTCAGCTGCTAATAGGTATGCCCCTTTTCCAAAGCTCAGGGTCAAAGGTAAATGTCATAAGTGGATAGTCCCAAGCTATAAAAGCTAATGATTCTGAGGGACAAAGCCTGGGGACTCTTTAAAAGAACAGGCCTTAAGGCAGATTGGGATAAATATAGGGATCTGAGAAATCTGTGCAAGAAGGATGCAAAAATGGAAAAGGGAATATATCAGGAGACTGCAGTGTAATGAACTTGCCGAGGTCAAACATTTCTGGTTACAAAGTAACTGCTTACTGAAAGGTCATGCTTGCTCCTCAGAAGGGAATATTGTAGCTATTAAACAAAGCATTAGTGAACCCCTTCCTACAGCTAATGCCTTCAACATATTCTTTACTGATCTAGCCAGGTTCAAATCTGCCTCCACTGAACCCCTCCCCCTCCAGAAAAGGATGACAGAAGATATGAACAACCCCATTTTCATCTCAGACTAGTCCAGAAAAAGGAAGTGTATACCTTATCAAGATGTATTAGATCGGGTGGCTCTGCTGGGTTTGACAATTTGGAACCCAGACTACTCAAAATTGCAGCCCCTGTGATTGCTCTACCACTTACCCTGCTCTTCAGTAGGTCTTTTATTAAGGGCAAAGTACCTGAAAAATGGAAAGTGGCTGTGGGGGTCCCTGTCCCCAAAGAGGCCACAAAGAACCAACTGAAAATGATCACCTCATCTCTCTCTTCTTAGCCCTCTGGTCATCTGGCCAAGGTTCAAGACAGGTTTGTTTATAATCACATACAGGATTACCTAGAGCTGCACCTCCAACTCACAAACAGGTGGCATGGTTTTCAGAAAAGGCATGTTTATGACACTGCCCTGATTAAGCTGACCACAGATGCATCAGAAATGATGGACAAAGGATGCTAACTGGAGTTGCCTTTATCAACTTTGTAAAAGCATTTGACTTGGTTGATCATAGCCTGCTCCTTTATAAGCAAAACTGCCTGGGCTTTGACAGCCTTTCAAATCACTGGTTCACACACTATCTGACCAACAGGTATCAGGAGGTTAAATGGAAGGGTATCAATTCCGATCTAAAGCCTATCACAGACAGAGCTCCCCAGGGGTCTATTGTAGGTCCATTGCAATTCTCCATATTCAGCAACAATCTGTCTTAAAACTGTGGTGGGGAGAACTTATACTTTATGTAGACAATGTGGTACTGTACAGAAGTTCAACTGATGTAAATATGATCAATGCTCAACTTGCCACTGATTTCTGACTTTAGAAAAATGCTTCTATGACAACAAGCTTGTCTTGATTAAAAAAAAAAAAGGTTATTCTCTTTGGCCAAACAAACCTTGGTATGGACAAGCAGCACCTGGTCTCACTGACCATCTCCTCTGGCACATGTATCGAAGTGGTTGACAAAATTAAAGTATGTTGGGGTCTACATAGACAAAGAATTCACCTTTAGACCTCATGTAGATCTTATCACCAAAGCAGTACATCAAAAAATTGTCTCTCTATATTGCATCGATAGTGTTTTTATTCCTGGATGAGGCTTGCCATTTCAAACAGCATCCTGCTTCCCACATTGCTGTATGGTGCCCCATACTTCAGTTCCCACCCCAGGAAACATCACTGTGAAGTACTCTGTTCCCTAAACTGGCCCTTCCTGGAAGGGAGGATGATGTATCCCCTGCTAAGCCTTACACTAAAGTGCACCAAAGGTTGTACCCCTCCAAATCTAGCTAGTATATTAGCTCCCAAGCCAGAGAGGCACTTGCTTCAGTCCTCAAACTACTACTTGCCCGAAACCCCCGGGGTAAAATCATGTACAAGTAAGAAGTCATTTCCATACTCTGCTCCATCTCACTGGAACTCACTCCCAGCAGAACTGCAAAACACCTTTTCTCTCAGGGGTTTTAAAAAAAGAGTTGAAAACCTTCCTACTGGAAATCTGTCACTGATCCTGCTATCGCTGAATGATGGCCATAACTCCTTGTCCTCTTACCATGTTGCTGTCAAGGATGTTCTGTTGTTAATCTTTGCTCTGTTCTGTCTCCCTGTATTAGAATGTGCATCTGTGCCTTCTTCTGTGTGGTACTGCATGCATTTATTAAGCTCTTTAGTTCCTACAGTTAACTGTATATGCCTTGTATGTTCTATGTCTGTAGAGCAGAACTATTAATGTACGCAAGTACCATGTAATATATAGTATGCACCATATCTGTTTATTGTCTGCATATCTGCCTGTAACTAAGCCAACATTGTGTCAGTCAACTGTCTGTACATATGGTCTGTAATTAATTCCAGGTTGCCCCTGAAAAAGGGACCTCTGGTTCCAGTGAGCTCACTTGGTTGCCAAAATTCAATAAATAACTAATTAAGTAAACAAATTCATCCCTCTCTCCCCTGCCCCCAAGTCACATCTGGAAATGAACTGGTACCAGCTCAGTATGTCTTTCTTGATAAAATATTTGAAATAAATAAACTGATTTGTAAAGTCTATAAAATGTCATTATGCACTCTGACTACATATTTATTCAGATTGTCCTTATAATCTTTATAAAACTCAGCTATTAGACCACCTGGCCCTAGGGCTGTATTATTTCTTAGGAACCCTATAGCCTGACATATTTCATCCACCATAATTTGGGCATATTATGTTTATTGTTCAGTTATTGTTAAATTTCCCAGTAGTTTGTGATTTAGGAATTCCTCTAAAGATGCAGTAATAGAAATCTCTGTTCCAAAAGTCTCTGTTAAGCATTCTTTATTTTTTTGTTTTTAATTTCTTGGCATCCTTATTCAGTTACTGATCCCACCGACATGACAAACACCTTCAGTATCAATTTTTGTACTAAATTCTCTCCAAATTGTGAAAAGGAAGGAAATACAGTATTGTCATTGACAGTTCAGTCATTATTAAAATTATATACGATGACATACTTACAAAAATTAACAAATTAAAGAATCGTATTTCAGCAGGACCAGACAAAATCTCATCCCAGATGTTAAACATTTTGGGTGACAATGTTGCAAATCCACTAAAGATATTATTTGAAAACTCAATAAAGAATAGGGACAAAAGACTGGAAAACAGCAGATGTTGCTCTAATACACAAAAAAAGGAAACATGACATTCAAAATTACCATTCTATCAGTCCTATATCTATCCCAGAAAAGGATTTGAATCCATAATCAATGATAACATAGAAAACATTACTAAACACAACAAAACAGACAAAGAACAACATGGCTTCACTTCTGGTAGCTCTGATGTGTCGAACTACTATTTAGTTATTGATTGGTTTAAAAGTTTGACCAAGAAAGACATACTGAACTGCTAACAGCTCATTTCTAGATGTGTTCTGGGGAAAAGGGAAGAAAGGAGAAAGCAAAACAGTAAAACTATTAAAATTACAAAAAGAAGTGAAAAAAACAATACTAAAGTACTACAAGAACCATAATCATATCTATAAGAGTCACAATACTAAAGAGAAGTAGAAAAATAAAACTCTCTCTTAAATGCATAGCAGGGAAAAACAGTGGGAAAAAACAGAGCAGCAGGGCAAAACTAGTGAAGAGGAGTAAGAAGAAGAAAGGATCATAGAGAGTTGCAGGTAGGATGACAAAAGACCTAAAGAAGAGACTTAAGGGAGGAAGGAGAAGTGCCAGATTGAATTGAAAGGGGAAGGGATGACCAAAGTTTAGGAAAGTGATAAGAAAATGCAGATTGACCAACAGTAGATTTTCTAGTAGGAACAGAGAGGGAATGGGGAATATTGTTACAGAAAGGACAGGAGTAAGAAGGAGGAGGAGGGGACAGAAGGGATTTGACTTAAAAGGGAAAGGAACTGAACTAGAATTTGGATATAAATAAGTCACAATGGGAAAGGTGCCTAGCATCAAGAGAGGGGAGTGAAAGGATAGAGTAGATAGAGCAGTGGTGAGTAAAAGGGGGGAATATAAAGCAAAATGGCAAAAACAATAAAAAAGAGGGTCCAGTCTGGCTAGGGAGGACTTTTGAGCACCACCGTAGACTAAATAACCATAGTCAAAGATAGGGAGAATCATTTTTAAAGAAATTTCTTGGTGGATAGGAAGCAGTATACTCACATTATTCCTGTAAAATGTACCAAGCTTGGGTGAAGCTTATGGTGTATGGTATCAATACGCACTGAAAAATCAAGATGTTGGTCAAAGCAGATCCCAAGGTACTTGAAAGAGGAATCATCATCAATCTTAGCACCAAAAAGAGTATTAAAAATAGGGAGATAAGTAAGTCTGGCAAGCCTCTGATGGGTGCCAAAAGTCAAGAAGACTGTTTTTTTGGCATTGAGAGAAAATTGATTAGACTTGAACCAGTTCTGAATATTGTCAAAATCCAACTGCAGCAGGGAGGTAAGGTCACTAGTAGAGGAGATAGAAGCAAAAATAAACTGTGTCATCAGCATCCATATGAATGGGTGCAGAGGAACAAACAGAGGGGAGGTAATTTAACAGTATGGAAAATAGAATAGAACCCAGGACAGATCCCTGAGTAACACCTCAGTTGATGGGAAATGGTGATGAGATGGATATTCCCTATACGGACAGCTTGAGACCTTCCTTCAATGTAGGAACAAAACTAACTGAATAAAGAGTCAGAGAGGCCCACAGTTTAAAATTTGTCAAAAAGGAGGGAATGTGACACAGTGCCAAAGGCTTTAGCAAGATCAACAAAAATGGCAGAATTAACCAGTCCCTGAACCATACCTGTGAGTATGGAGTCAGTGAGCTGAAGGAGGGAGGTCAATGTAGAGTGGGATTTCTCAAAATCAGACTGGAAAGGTGTAAAAAAGGAGGAGTAGTCAAGAATGAAAGTGAGCAAAGATAGAACAATGTGTTCCTGTAACTTAGCCAAAGTGGGAAGGAGAGATATAGGATGGTAGTTACCAGAAGAGGTGGAATCACCACCTTCATGAAAACGTATAGCAATAGCTTGTTTCCAAATATCAGGAACAGTTGCAGAGGAAAAAGAAAGGTTAAGGAGTACAGTAATGGACAGATCAGTGGCAGGTGCTGAGAGAAGGAGTGCTTAGGGTCAAGGCCATCTGGACTACCTCCTTCAGAGGATTAAGGGCATGCAGAGCCTTTACAGAAACAGGAGGAGTAATAGGAGAGAAAGGAAAAGAGAAAGGAGAGGAAGGCAGAGAGAGAGAGAGAGGGAAGGAAGGCAGGTGTGGGAGGAAGGGGTAAGAGAAAGGGCACAGATAGTAAAGTTGGAGATAAAAGACATACCAACAGCAGAAGGGCCAGAGGTAAGGGAGTCACCAACCTTGAGAACAGGGAAGGGAGACTGGGTTTGCAAGAAGAAAAGGGAATGTATAACATTCCAGAACTTGGAGGGGTTATTAATGTTGTTTTGGAATGTGGAAGCAAAATACTCAGACTTCACAAGTCTGACCACTTTGGTACAGGTGTTGTGAAGGCATCTATAGTTGGCCAAAGAAGATTGGAAACCAGTGATCTTCAAAGCAAATCAGGCAAGCTCTTTTGTGTGGAGACAAGTGGATACCTCAGCCGATATCCAGGGAAGATGTCAACCCCGTACTCTGATTTTTCTCCGGGTGCATGATGATCCCATACAGCCAAAAATTTTGACTGAAAATAATGTTGGGCAGAATTTATAGTACTAACTGCAGAGATGGGGGACCAAACAGTTGACCAAAGATCAGCTAGGAGAAAGGCCAAGTCAAGTGACTTAAAGAGGGACTCCCATCAAAAGTGCTGCATTACAGAATTAGAATAAGCATGCTCCTAATAAATCTCACACCAAAAATTAGGTTTCTACATGCCTTTGTTTTAAACTTATGAGCTGTTTTGTAACCCTTATTTCACTACTTATTCAAAAAAGCCAGTTTCAGTGAAGAGCCACTGATGATGTCATCTCCTGAACTCACAGTACAGTCCTCCCTGTAAGCAACCTAATATGACTTGCTTCTCTAAAGTTTAAGAAACTGTAGCTACAGTAATCCTTTAAAAAAATGGCATATGGTTGGCTGCAGTGTTTGAGTTTCCAGAATGTTCAGATGCATGGCACTGTACTTTAGAACACATCAGGAAGTGGTTTTGAAATGCAGCACTGAACCAAGGCATAGAATGCCAAGGTGGTGTACAACTTTAAAATGTTGTGTGTGTGTGGGGGGGGCATGCAGTCTTGGAATGTGGCAGGGACACACATTGAGGAATTTGGTGGAGGCTGTCAATTTTGAAATATAGTGGTGATGCATGCTGCTGGAATGTGACAGGATATACTGTACCATATTATACTGAAAGTTCTTGTGCCTGTCACATTTCAGAATTGTACACACCTGCCATATTTCAGAATTGTGTATCACATCCCTCCAAATTCCAACATTATGCATCCTAGTTACACTCTAAAATTATGCATCCCTGCCACATTCCAAAACTGTACATCCCTTCCATTCCCAAATTACACATCCCTACCACATTCTGAAATAGCGCATCCCCACCAAATTCCAAAATTGCACATCTCCAACAAGTTGTTTCAATACCACATTCTAACATTTCACTGCCATGTTCAAAAATTATGTGTCACTGCCACATTCTGAAAATATGCATCACTGCCACATTCCAAAACTGAGCATCACTGCAACATTCAAAATTGAAAGTTACCACCACATTCAGAAACTATGCATCATCACCACATTCCCAAACTGTACGTCATAGCCACATTCCAAAATTGTGCATCACTGCTGCATTCTGAACCTGTGAATCACTGCGGCATTCTGAACCTATGCATCACTGCTGCATTCTAAAATTGTACTTCACCTCCACATTCTGAAATTATGTCACTGCCACATTCTAAAAGTGTACATCAACACCACATTTCAAAATTGTGCACTGCCACCACATTCCAAACCTGTGCATCAGTGCCACATTCTGAACTTGTGTCCCTGCTGCAGTCTGAACCTGTGCATGAATGCTACATTCCAAACCTGTGCATCACCACCACATTCTGAAACTGTGCATCACCACCACATTCTGAAATTAAGTAACACTGCTGTATTCTAAAACTCCACATCACCACTGCATTATGAAATTGTGCATCACCACTGCATCCCAAACCTGTGCATCACTGCCACCTTCTGAAATTGTGTTTCACTGCACATTTCAAAATTGTGCATCATGCCACATTTTAAACCTGTGCATCACTGCCACATTCTGAACCTGTGCACAACCACCACATTCTGAAATTGTGCACCTCTGCCACATTCTGAATCTGTGCATCACTGCCACATTCTGAACCTGTGTCCCTGCCACAATCTGAACCTGTGCATCACCACCACATTCCAAACCTGTGCATCACCACCACATTACAAAATTATGCATCACCACTGCATTCTAAAACTGCACATCACCACCGCATTCTGAAATTGTCTTTCACCACACATTTTGAAATTGTATGTAACCACCACATTCTAAAATTGTGCATCACTGCCGCATTCAGAAATTGTGTGTCACTACCACATTCTGAAATTGCACATCACCACCACATTCTGAAATTGAACGTCACCACTGCATTTTAAAATTGTGTATCACCGCCGCACACCAAACCTGTGCATCACTACCACATTCCAAACCTGGGCATCACTACTGCATTCCAAACCAGTGTATCACCACTGTATTCCAAACCTATGCATCTCTGCCACATTCAGAAATTGTGCATCACCACCACATTCTCAAACTGTGTGTCACTGCCACATTCCAAAACTGTATGTCACCTCCACATTCCAAAACTGCATCATCACCACATTCCAAACCTGTGTGTCACTGCCACATTCTGAATCTGTGCATCACTGCCACATTCCAAAATTGTGCATCACAACTACATTCTGAAATTGTGCATCACCGCTGCATTCTGATCTTTTGTGTCACTGCCACATTCTGTACCTGTGCATCACCACCGCATTCTGAAACTGTGTGTCACCACTGCATTCTGAAATTTTAAATCACAACTGCATTGTGAAAATGCATGTCACCACAGCATTTGGAAACTATGTATCACTGCCACATTCCAAAATTGTGTGTTACTGCCTCATTCCAAACCTGTGCATCACCACCACATTCTGAAATTATGCATCACTGCCACATTCCAAAATTGCACATCATCACCAAATTCTGAAATTGTGTGACCACTACCTTCTGAAATTGTGCATCACCACTGCATTCCGAAATTATGTGTTTCAGCTTTCTGAATTGTGTCATTACTGCATTCCACAATTGCAACCTGGTAACATTTCAAAATCCCATATCTTCAGTACTCTAAAATCTGCATGCAACTTTGTCATTTTAAAGCCATGTTTGCTGCTGCATTCCAACCCCACCTGCCACATTCTGAAGTAATGTACCTTGCATCTACACATTATGGAAGTGCATGCACTGACCCACCCAGTGTCAGTTTTCCATTTTCAGATGTTTACTACAATTGCAGTTTTAGGTAACATAGGAGAAATATGTCATATAAGGTAGCTTGCAGGAAGACTAGGCTGTGAGTTCAGGAGATGACATAATCAGTAGCTCTTGTCTGAAATTGACTTTTTTGAACAGGCAGTGAATAAAGGGTGACAAAATTACTTGTAACTTTTAAACAAAGTAACTTACAGATCTGATTTTTGGCATGAGACCGATTGAGGATATGCTAATTCAAATTTTGAATTTATTGATGCCAAAACGTTTTGCCTCAGTCCCTCTTTAAAGACTTGAAATATATGAATTTAGGATGTGTTTTAGGATGATGTAACTTGCGCACACAGTAAACCATATGGTGATCACTGAGGGCCTCATTAAGGAAACCTGCATCCACTACATGGTGGGGCAGAAAAATGAGGACCCAGTCTAGTAGAGAGTGGTTTAAGGATTTCAAATTTAAATGAGTGGGGTCAGTAATCAATTGGGTCAGCTGCAGTGACTTTACATTTTGTGAAAATTTAATTGCATTAGGGGAGAGTCAATTTATATTAAAGTCACCAAATATAAGTAGCTCATCCTGGCATGCATCTGCTGAATATCCATCAGTGTGTTGTTGGATGCCAGGTTAACTTCTCTCATTCACTGCATTAGGGCCCCAAACATATCATTGATCTGCCTCATGTTTAGCTCTGTGCTTACAGCTAGGGCCATGCTGTGTGCCACGCTGTAGAATAAATCTTAGTCCCAGTTTACACATTTCAGGGCTCAGCTCAGCTAGAATCAAGTAGATGATCATGCTCCTGGGATTTTTCTTGTTCAGTTGTGCCACTTGGTTGCATGATTTTTCAGGCAAAATCAGATGATTTTTCTCCTAGTATTCCCCTGGGTTGATGGAGCTCAGGAATTATGCAGCCATTATGGTCAGAGCTAAGCCACACCTCCCGGCACCTGCATCTTTTTTAAAGAGGGACTTCGGTAATCATACCTGCTTAGTGCTGTCTTTTGTGTGTCCACCCAACTAGATGAATCACAGTGTCTGTTTTTAAAGAAATTGAATGCTTTCTGAAATATTTAATAAAAAATGCTGACCAAACCAGGAAGTAGCAGTGCTCTGCATCAATCGCATCAGGAAAGGCACAGCCCTACATGTGACTTATGTTCCAGATTATACTCTCACTGACAGAAATCATCAGCAGTACTGATTCCAAATTTTCACTGAATGAAAGTGAAAGCACTGCTGTAAATGGTGATTATTGTTAGCTGGAAACTCTATGTGTAAATATTGTTTATGAAAAGGCAGCTGAAAAGGAAGCCTGTGATTCAGAGTGGCACTTTGCTTAGGGATGTCTCCACAACCAGGAAAACACAGCAGCTATAGAGCAAATTGTCATGTCATTGACACAGCTTTGCATCTCTAGACTTGGTCATCCTTGGGGGGTAGACATTTGATGTGGTATCTGTATTCAGAGCACCTCTGTGTTGGGTGAGGATATCAGCCAGCCCCACATCAGTGGGTCAATGCTTATAAGCTATTGTGGGCCTTCAGTGCTGGTCATCTCTTAGGGAGGGGCAGGGTTTTGTACACTGGAATATTATGCTTTCTGCAAGGTGACAAGCCATCAGTCATTAGTTCTGTGCCTTACCTCTGCAGTGACACTGGATACAAGATGCTTCAGAAGGTGGACTACTGCGCCCATGAAAGCTCTCCCCCTGGGTTGTAAGTCAAGAGGATTAGCCATTGTACCAGTTCAATTCAAACACACAGCCATGGGTCCACTCAGAATACCCATGTCTGGAAAAACTGAAGGGCCATTCACAAAAACAAACCAGCACTGATAAAAGGCCAATACAGTTATGCAACACTTTATTAGACAAATATGAAGTGCACCCTTACGGGTGAATGTATCCACAAGGCCGTGCAATTGCAAAATGAGAGAGCGCACAGGTAACAACCACCAGTAAGTCAACTGGAGGCTTTTACCTGCAATCTTTATCATTTTGCAATTGCACTGCCTTGTGGATGCATTGACCAGTGTAGGTGTGCGCTTCATATTTGTCTAAGAAAATGTCATGTAACGGTACTGTCCGTTGCTCAGTGGCAGTTTGTTTTTGTCACTGTACCAGTACCTGATGATCTGTTGGGGAGGAGGCTTGTATGTGTAAGGGTGCAAAGAAAATGTCTTCTCAGGTCCTCTGGTGCTATGGTAGCTCAATGCACTATGTGTGGTGCAGTGACTTTACTCAGCAACATCTTATACACAGCCTAGGACAGTCACAGTAATTGCTTATCTTTCTGAGAAAGGTACTGTCCTGAAATAAGCTGCTGTTTCTCTCTGACACCACTTTCCATGTTCGATCTACCGGATATTTTGTTTGGGGGGTGGAGGCAGACACAACAAAAATGAACAAACAGTCCAGCAAAAGAGGTCCACAAAACCACAATGGGGGATGGGTGTGCAGAGAAAATGGGGGCTACCCCTCTGATGAACTGCTATTGCCAACACCACTCTGTGCACTCTGGAAATTATTTCATGTGAGACTTGCTTAAGAAAAAGAGATGCACGGCTCTGCTACAGAGTGCTGAGTCCTAGTAAGACATTCCAAATAAAACTGCAGCAGGCTCAAATTGCGGCATATGAAGCAACCTTTATTGAATAAAAATTAAAAAATCATAGAAGCAAATAGAAAGCAGACCCTATTCATTGACCACACTGCCCCAGCACCTCAGGTTTAGCAAACTCTTCCTTGTAACAATTTCCTAATCAGTTTACAAATGGCTGCAATGATACAGTATATTCAATTTGTTCAGAATGCAGAACAGAGGCTCAGACAGAGATGCCCTTTAGTTCTTAATGTGTGAGTCATGGTAAATACATCGATCCCCCCCAAACCACCACATGCATTGATTCCCCCTCAGTGGCATTTCTAGAACCTTCCCTGGATTACAGTGTTTTATAAAAAACATGGATGCAGGGGTGAGAATAGGAGCGTGATTACAGTACTTTGTGAAACACTGCATTAGTTGAGAGAAATGACTAATATGCAGTACTTCTTTAGTTATGACTGATTTTAGTTGTTCTTGTCATTGTTCAGAAATGTGAAAACCAAAACAGTAACAATGTGGACCAATGATTTTAATACAGCACTGTGTAAAATATGACAGTAGGTTCAAAAAATGCCACTGTGACCTTTAGAAAATTCCCTGATGTTCTTGTAGTTCTGTTACCAAGTTATAGAAGGATCCCCAACTAAAAAAGATCTCAGTTGATCATTCTGATGTAAATAAACTGGTCCCTTGACATTTATTGTGTCTGTATGTCATACATATTCAAATTATCTTTATAAGTTGATGCTCGATAGCATAGGATGCTCTGCACAACAGTGAGCAGCCTCAAGCAACAGTAACCACCACCATTGTTTATCTGGAATACTTCTTACTCTTTTGTTACTTCTGCAGTTGTACAAGTTAGTTGTTGTAAGGAGGGATATGTGTCTAGGGTTGACAGTAAACTACAGTATTATAACTAAATGAAATCCACATGAGAAGAGAGGCCTCCTTGGGCTGTGTGGCTGGGTGTTTGTGTTTGTCTCTGTCAGTAGTTTAGTTTTGTGAATTTTCATGTGTTTCTGCTTAGAGGAACTAGACTGTTCTTGGACATGATATCTATGAAAGTTTCCTGGACTAAGAAACTGGAAAACACCACCAGCAGGTATTGGCATTCTCATTATAAATCAGCTTTTTTGGAAGCCATCACAAGCAATGTTAAGTCCAGCAAAGAAGTTCTACAAGCTCTGAGTTGTGGAGTGCTGCACTGAATCCACATTTCCTTCTGCCTGTTCCTAAAGGGATCTGTGCTTATCTTTTAGAACTTTTCACAGCCATTTAAACAAAGGGAAGACACTAACAAAGGGTTTTTACTTTCTGCATATGCCCCCGGCCAATGTTCATCACCTTCAAGAATTTAACACATTCTGGGGCTTTAATCTACAGTAACAAGAGTTTATTGGTTCCCAGTAGGTCACAATTTCCTGTGGATTTGATTATTTTTCATCATTTGTCTCCTGGTAGACAAGATTATTATATTACATGCTTGGGACTTGCAGAGGAGCAGGGCGACTACACAGGCCACATTGGTGGCTAGGAGGAGTTCAATGATCTGAGTCAGAGCACCCAATTTTTGGGACTCGTGGCTAGGCCTTTTAAGGGATGATTCCAGCTGCTTTTGGGATACTTGGGACTTACTCAGAGAGATGCAGAGAGATTGTGCAGGCCACATAGGTGGGCTGCTTTTCAGGTCCAGAGGTCCTGTGGGATGGCACAGGCTGCATTGGTGGTGAAAGAGCTGTTGCAGGAGCTATATCAGTAGAAAATGTGAAGCCAGGCGCAGCAACATCGGTAGCTAGAAGAAGTTCAGTGATCTGAGTCGGAGAGCCCAGTAGAATGCCAGGGCACCATTTTCAGGATTCATGGCTGGGCCTTTTAAGGGATCAGCCCTACCACTCTTGGGATACTTGGGACTTACTCGCAGAGGAGCAGGGGAACTATGAAGGCCGCATCGACGGGCTGCTTCTTGGGGATCCAGTGGTCCTAAGGCATGGTGCAGGCCACATCAGTGGTGAAAGAGCTGTTGCAGGAGCTGTATCAGGAGCAAATTTGGAGCCCTGGATGGCCACATCGGTGGCTAGGAGGAGTTCAGTGATCTGAGTTGAAGTGTCCAATAGAAAGCCAGGGCACTATTTTCAGAACTCGTGGCTCGGCTCTTTTAAGGGACAAGCCACAGCTCTTGGATGCTAGTTTTGCTACCCACTCCACCCCAGCCCCAACCTCTATTAAAGGCTTGGAGGAGGAGGGGCCAGGTGGAGGCAAGTCACTTATTGGTTGGGTGGCTATACTGGGGTTTTCTCCATTCATGACTCTGACTGTTCTTGGAACTGTTAGGGGATGTAACTCTGCTCATGCACTTTTATTCTGCTTAGTAGCTTGATCCAAAAGCTGTATTTTTAATTTCATGGGCTACATCACCCCGTATGGCTTGCTGTAGAGGGTTGTGGGCAGATCTACCTGGGGGTGGGTGCCTAGTCAAGGGTGAATATCCAAGAATGTTTGGAGAGGGCCTCTGGGGGTGGCCCCCAGCCACCAGGGCAGGCATCTTTGGCAGGATTGTAGGGTTCACTGGCTGTGGGGAAGCCATGGTCCTAAACTGGGCCTGGAGGGAGGGAGGTTGCCCAGTCTGTAGGCAGTTATTGCAGATCAGAGTGAGCTTGACTAGTACAGAGGAAACTGGAGTTGTTGGGGGGGAATAAACATGTCTGGGAGGGCCTGTGGGGAGCAAGAAGGCAGTGATAGAGTGTGACCTGGATCTGTTTCATCAGGCAGGAGTGGAGAATCTATGGGGTGTGGGCTAGTGGCAAAGGGGGTAGCTACCTGGGAGGTAACCTGTAGAGGAAACAGGCTAAATCATAGGAGGCAGGGGGAACATGTGGGTTGGGACTAACAGAAACCTACTGGAGGAGTGGATGGCAGGAAATCAGGACAAAAAAAGGGGGTTGGCTTTGAGTGCTATAACAAAGTTGAGACATTGAGTAAGTTGGTTGGAGAGGACATGGTGAGGGGGGTAGAGTAGGAAAAGGAGGGTGGGGGAGAGAGGGATATGGTGACTCGGACAAGGGTGGGCATCGGTAATTCAAATAAGTATGCTAGCAGGGGAGGGGGCAAATCAAGTGTCAAAGAAGGGGAGGGGGGAACCAGCAGAGGGAAGGTGTGGAGGCTGCAAGTCAACTTGGTGAGAAAGGAGGAGAGATAGAGATGAGGGAGAGGCATCCTTCGAGGAGGTAGGATCATACCAGAGAAAGGCCCAAAGGTAAGGAGAACCTGCAGGTGGGCATGGACGGGGGCAAGAGGAAAGGGGAGGAGGTAGGAGAGGGTAATGGTGATGGAAATGCCATGTTGGAGGGGCAGGAGAAGTGGGAGCTGGAAGGGGAGGAGGTTGGAGAAAAAGGCTCAACTGGGGTAGGGAGTGGGGTGGAGGCTAAACTGGGGGGAGCCAGGGAACTCAGTTATAAAAGGTGTGACAAGAGGGGTAGGGTGGCTGAGGTTTCTCTTGTCGAGGGCCCAGAGAGAAGCCAAGGGGAAGAAGACTCGAGGAGGGAGGAGATGATGGGGGCTGGTGGGGGAGTCCAAAAAGGAGGTGTACAAAAGATCAAGGGGGACACTAATGTTCTCCTGCTGGGGGACATCATGATCAGGGGTATTCATTGGGTGGGGCAGGGTGAGGGAAAATCCAGTCCAGTTAAGGTAGTGGGTATTTCTGGTCTGACTGTGCATAGGACAAAGTTCATGGTGTATGAGCTGGCGAGGGACTGTGGAGGATCACCGGACTTCCTGATGGATCTGGGAACAAATGATACTGAGTGGAATAGTGTGCTGGAAATTCAGGCAAGGTTCTGAGAACTGGTCATGGTCTGTCAGGACAATGGATGCACAGTCTCCTTCTCGGAATCCTGTCAGTGCCAAGGGCCGCACCTAAGGAGGGAAATCTAACTCCTGGAGAGGGTTCAGAGGAGAGCAGCCAGAATGATCTGGGGCTTGGGGGATATGACATATGAGGAAAGACTTGGGGAGTGCAACCTGTTCTTGCTGGAGGACAGGAGGGACCGGGGGGACATGATTGAGGTCTTTAAGTACCTCAGGGGAGTAAATAAGGTAAACCAAGAAAGGATCTTTCGACTGAAGGAGGGTGGAATCACCAGAGGATGCAGTTGGAAGACTGAGGGTGGTAGGATTAGGGGGGAAAGGAGGAAGAGGTACTTCACTGAGAGAGTGGTGGAACCATGGAATGCGCTGCCCGGGGAGCTGGTACAGGCAGCTATGGTGGAGGGATTCAAGAGAGGGTGGGGCAGGTATAGGCAAGGGGGTGAAGCAGAGGCTGGTTTGCCTGGGGGTGCAGGAATGGGGGATGGAGTAACAGTGGAAGGAGACATATAGAGGGCTACAGAACTCAATCAGGATGCTGAAGCACAAGCAGACTTGACAGACCAAAAGGCCTACTCTGCTGGCGTCTAGTATGTTAATATGGAGAGAGCCAAGGAATATCTAGTGGTCAGTGCCTCTCATATGCAGTAACCAGGGCAATGCTGAAAAGTCTGGTGTATCTTCACCTCAACAATATTGCCTGCTTTAGGCATTGCAAGTTCATTTTGTGTAACCAGAGTGCAATTTAGAATGCAGAAGAGAGGCTGAGACAGGGATGTCATTTCTTTAAAGAGCTAGTGACACATTCAGGAGAACTTTAATAAAACACAATATTTAAAGATGGTCCAGCTTGTATTTCTCATTAGTTCTGTATTCCTCCTCCCCATTATTTTTTACTTAAGCTATTTATATGAAAACAAGATCTGTGGTCCTGAAGAGTTCATCCATTCCTTCTGCTTTCTCCCTACCTGAAGTCATTGAGCACTGCTTGTGACTGCACATTTACCTCCCTGGTAAAAGATTGTGATGTCACAACAGAGGATTATGACTTGAAGTAGGGAGTAAGTTATAGAGGCAGATGAACTCAAAATAAACTCAAAGGGATAAAGATCATATATTCATACACATTTCCTTAGTAATAAGGTATGGGAAGGAGAAATATATAACACAGAAATGGAATGCAAGCAGAATTGTACCTAATTATTAGGTTTTTTAAAGTTTTCTTTGAGGAGTTAGTAGCTCTTTAAGTATGTGGGCCATATAATGTGCCGGTCACAGAAAATACAGTGCCCCACCCCATGCATTGAGCCCCCAGTGGCATTTCTAGATTGTTCCCTGGATTAAAATGTTTTACAAAATATAGTCATTCACGGATGAGAAAAGGAGAGTGCCTACAGTACCTCCTGAAACACTGGTTGAGCTGAAAAAACTTACAAATATGTAGTACTGCTTTACTTATGACTGCTTACAGTTTTTATTGTTATTGTTAAGAAGTTAGAGACTAAGACAGTAGCAATGTGGACTAGTGATCTGAATGGAACACTATGTAGAATATGGACACTAGGTACAAAACATACCTCTGTGATCTTCAACAAGTCCGCTGACCTATCACTGCTTTTGTCACCAAATTCTAGAAGGAACGCCAATGACGTAAGATCTCAACTGGGAAATCCAGAGTAATTAACCAGTTTCCTTGACATTTATTGTTACTGTATTGCATATATAGTTTAAAAAAGAAAATAAAATGTCTATTGCTCCTCTCTTCTTCACATTTCTCTTGGACTTGTATATCAAGTTAATTGTTTTCTATAGTTACCGTATACATTGATAACAAGTGTTTATTATAAGAGTGCTCTCCACAGAGTGTAAAGATAATGTGGAGGCAGTGTGATTAGTGCACCAATATGGGAACTGGGACATCACAGATCTAGACCTCACTACTTTTACAAACTTGACTGACTGTAAAAAAACAAGCAAAAAAGCAGCCATCTCTCTTTTTCTTAGTAATTCCTGTGTGTGTCTTACTAGTACAGGTGAAAAACATGTAAAACGATTGTCAGTGCTATTCACCACACTGACACAAACTTCTATGAATGTACATATATAGCTATATCCACTTTTTTAACATGTAAAAAACTATTTCTAACAACAATAATATTTTGATATCTCTTTCAACAGTACTCAACATTTTCCATAATAAGACAGTATCATTTCATTCTCAATAATTTCTCATACCCTCTTTTTTACACATTTCTCACTGCCCACAATAACATTATTTTGCTGCCATCTTGGCTCTTGATAGAGTTTGTTCTCATTGCTGCCACACTTTTACCTTTTTACTTGGATGCTCATCCTCCCTAGCATGATCTCTTCAGTACTTTTACATCCCATTCTCAAGATTTGAGAAACTGGATGTCTAATCAGTGTCTAATGTGCATAGAAACCCCCTTTCTTGAGATTTGTCACTAATGTACTTATTTATGATTTTTAGCTCTATTTTCTATTTTCAGCGTGCATTTAATATAACCATTCTGTTTTGCTTTTAGACCACATACTGATGCAGCTCCTTGTTTTTGTTATTTATGATGTGACATTATAAGCATTTTTGGAATGTTTTTAAGCTAAGCGCCTGGTGGATGCTTCTAATAAAATGTATGCCTCATGGTTATGTACAATAAATCCATTGTTTATATATGGGCAGCTGGTGCTCATGTCAACACCACCTGAGAACCCAAGTCCCTTGCAGAACAAGTGGATCCAATCAGAAACAAGCATTTGTCAATGCTAGAAGTTCACCACTGGCATAGAAGCCCTGGGGTACTAGATGCTCTGCATGACTGTGTGGTGTGAATGGTGGTAAAGGACATGCTGGCAGAGGGTTTAAAAAAGTATGTAAACTGCTTCATTTTAAACTTAAGACTATTTAGATATCTGTAAAGGAAGCTGCAGACTGTAGAGAGAGGAGAGAGAGAGAGTGCCATTGTTGTGGTGTAGCAACCGAGCGATGTCAATTCTAATAAAGAGAGTGCTGCCAGAGGCTTAAAATCAGTCATCTTCTGTTAAAAAAGTACATAAACTCCTTTTTTTAAGATACGATTAGTTAGATATCTCTAATAGAAGCCACCCACTATAGACCAGTGTTTCTGCAGCCACGGATACACATGCAGACTTGCACACCACCTGGGAACTGTGGCATAAAATTCTCATAGGATCACATTGTAAATTGCTGCCATAGAAGCACATGCTAATGACGTGGTAGAGTCAACAGTAGAGATGCAGTGAAGTTTAAATTCGAACGGGAAGTGCACTCAAAGTCGTCCACTTCGCATCAGTTTACACTTTGCATAATTTTCCCACTTGAAACCTAACTTGGCCTTGACTTCACGTGCTCACTTCCAACTTACTTTGGTGCACAAGGTGAAGTGGCCAGGAAACCAGCAGTTCAGTCACATGTGTGCCTCTCTGCAGGTCATATGGCCACTTTCCTCTACAGAAAATTATTGTTTTTACATTTTGAGTCGGTCTGAGTCAGGTCTTGGTGTGTGAAGAACTGCAGGCAGCTAATACAGACATAGAAATACAAAATCATACATACCCCCATAATGCAAAGCATCATGGGTTGTATATGCAAATCACCACAAAATGTTATGCTGGTTCAACTTTAAGCAGGAATGCATGGTACCGAAAGACCTCTCACATAGTCTGCAAAGGATGCCAACAGAAGACATAGACACATGTTTCGTCCTACCAGGACTCATCAGTGTGCCTCATCTGTATGACACCCCAGTGGAATGAACTAGCTACCCTAAGTTGGTCTGTCAGGTTTGGGTTGTGGTGAGCCCAATAAAAACAAAAAACAAGCTAAAAGACTAAGAACCTTAGTGTGTAAGCACTGAGGCGAGATTTACCCTAAAGGGCACTAGCTGTGAAACCAAGTTTCAAAGAAATACAAAATCACACATACCCCCATAATGCAAAGCATTAAGGATGTAATACAGATATAATTCATTGAATAGTTCTCATAGTTTCATACTTTTTAGTACCAATCTATCTTTTATTTTTTCCTACTGTATCTTGCTAACTGTACTACCTCTGTTTTTTTTTTAAAACTTGTGTACTTTACTCTCTCTCTCTCTTTCTGTTTTTTTTTCTTTGTCAGTCAGATCCTCACTTCTCTGGCTGTTATGGATTGTCCAGCTGGACGTCATGGCCCAAGAATACATGGTAGTTCATGCATGGTAATCCTGAATAGGGCAGTTTTTGGAGTGCAGGTCCACTAGCAACCAAAGGAGGTGGAGGTGCAGCAGCAAGATGAACAGGAGCAGCTGCATCTGGTGAAGAAGCAACAGCAGGAGCAGCACCACATAGGAGCCCCCCCCCTGTGGTTCAATGCACAGAGCATGATACATCTGCTCCACCAAAACAAGTTCCAGAAGAGACATCACCAGTTGTGCTAGAGCGATACTAGCCTCAGGGCCCTGGGAAGAAGACCTCTCCTATGCAAGCATATTTTTATTGTGACCCCAATGATCGAAGTGTGGCTAAGTACACCATATGCCACCAGGTGGTCCATAGGGGGTGGAGTGACAGGTGTATTGGCAATGGGGGCAGTGGACACACCTAGCCCAACACCACCATTCAGAATGGCAGGAAGCGGAAACAGCAGAATCAAGCAGAAAACAAAAACTGCAATCTGCAGTTGTGTCCCCTGCTTCTGTACAAATACCACCACCAGTGCTTGCTTCAATAGCACCACTGCCAGTAGCAGAAGCAGCAGCACCAGTTGCAGCAGGCAATGAGCAGCAGGAGTCAATGCATCAGGAAATTGTAGAGCTGCGATACATGGGGATGGAGCTCCAGCAGACTGTTGCTCAGGTCCGTGACAATCAGGACCATGAGATTGCATTTTAACAGTGATCCGTGACCATCTTTGTGGTGGTGATGGTGATAGAGGTGCCACTGAGTAAATATGGTGTACAGTTCAAACTTTATACCCTGTTCTGTACTCTTTTATCTTCTTTCCTTTTATTTTTCTTTCTTTAACACCTATGACCCCCAAAAAAACACAAAACAATATAAAATTATATAAAATTGATGATACAATAAAATCTATGCTATCCTCCCTTGAGCTTTCCTCACCTTATATGTTTCTCCTGCTGTATGCTCATTTTCCTACTTTCCTTCTTCTGTCCACAAATGTCAAGTATTGGTCCCATTAGAGAAAGGCTAACATGCCACTCATACTGCTGCTACTGCTGTGCTGAGGCACTGGTGGTGTACAAGTAAGAAGAGAATTCCAGAATAATAGAAAATGAACACCTTTTGTGTCAGCATTGAAACATAAGTCTGTTCGTGTTGATGTCTCCTCCTGCTAGCCACTAATGCCAGGTAATGGCCCCATTACAGAAATGCTTACACGCTGTGAAGTAAAGCTGCTGCTGAACTAGTGTGCAAGCAAGAAGAGAATTCCAGAAGATTCCAAGTGAGAAAATGCCTGCTGTTTAAATGTCATGAACAGTCACGACTCCAATCCAGAGGAAGAATACTCACAAGAAAAACTGCTCATAAAAGTTACAAGTATTTCAAGACGCACTGATTCAAGTGTGCACCTACAGCCTCAACTCTTCATAAGTGTCCCAAGTGAGAAAATGATGTGCTGGTGCCTGCTGCTGTTTACTGCTGCTGCTGATGTACAGTGTGTCGATTCGCTACTAGCTAGCTACTTGCTAAATGATCAACCCATGAAAGTATTTTTTTGTGGGGGTGAGGGGGTGGAGAGGGGGGTCAACATTTCAAAAAAAGTTTCAGTAATGTTTTTGTCTTCTTTTCAGGTTTTCTGTTCACAACTGGGGTCACTAGCATAATCATCATAATCATTATCTGCATCCACAAATTCAGTTTGGATGCTGTCCTGTAGTGAACATGCTCCTTCCCACTATGACAGCAGTATGATCATCCACAGTTTTTTCATCAACATATAAATCTTTGGATAGCACGTCGGGCATAACCTCAACATTGGTGGAAAAATTAGATAAATTTGTGAGTCATTGTCAGACTTACAATCAGAATCACGTTCAGTTACTGTGGGGATGGGCATGGGCAGTGTGTGTGACATCAACTACACTCTGAATCACGTCTTCCAATGCCACAACATTTTGGCAAAATGATACGTTTGCATGGATTGGACTTGGAGCAATACCCATGCCATCACTAACTTCAAAACCGCCACTGCCAACACCAGCAGGGACAACTTAATCTCCAACCATCACTGAAGCGACTGATTGTGCTGTGAAAAATACAGTCAGAGAAATCCCTTTACTGGCATCAACTATGCACTTCTGCTGCCTACTACCACACCCATGGCCACTCTTGCCAGTGGCAGCAGTGCCATGGCCAGAAGCATCTTTGCATGCATGTCTCTTTGCAGACATTTTTGGGGATTACACAGAAAATTCACAACAAATTGAGGTTTCTGAAATTTGGGGTGCATGGGAAGCCACAAAACAACTGTGGCTTATAGATGCAGACTAGGCACTAAACAGATGCAAACGCACAGACACAGATTGCACACTATAAAGTGATGGAGCCGCATACACACAAAAACACCTTAACCAGTGGTCACACAAATCCAAAACTGGAAAAATAAATGATTCCTTTTGCGGGTTGGGGGGGGCAGTGCAATGTAGTAACAGTCCACTACCAAGATACCACAAAGCAGTACAAAATAACGCAGATGGATAACAGGTTCACAGTGCTGCAATTACTGTGTGGCACAATAAAATGTGTCTGACTTGATGGCACGCATCACACACACATACACATACACACTACAGGTAATACACAGAAAATTGAAAACTTCAATAATATAAACAAATCTTTTAAACAAACTGAAATCATGCACTGCACCACAACAATCAGGAAAAAAATGTCAAAAATGACTGAAAATATTACTGTGCGTACATTAACACAGTTATACAACAAAGATATAACCAAAACAGTCAGAAAGACTACCTTTCTCCCAGTTATTCTACCTCCACCACAGATACACCCCTTCCCCAAACCCACTTCAACAGTGTCTGTCAGTACACAGACTGAAAGTTAAACATAGAAACATAGACATTGACGGCAGATAAGGACCACTTGGTTCTAAATTAACATTCAAAATCCACACAAAAACAATAAACACTTGATGTGAGCACAGGAGGGTTTCCTACAATCGATGTACTAAATTTTGAGCAAATAAAAATGGCTCAAGAAGGCTTTTTGAACTGTTTTAGAGGGTTTGAATCCAGAGCTCCGAGAGCAAACTGTCTCCAGCTACCACTACACACACACTACACAGAACCGAGGCTGTGCAGAACAATCTAGAGCCCATGTGACCTGCAACCCCATGAATCACTTCAAAATTCGTGTTAGAGCTCACAAACTATGGAGAAGGCAGTTTTCTTGTGTAGTGACTCAATGCAAGGAAGAAAAAGAAGTGTCAGTGGGTGGCTGCATGAGAATGCAGTGTGCCGTGGATCACTTTTCCTGATAAGGCAAATTGGGAATACGATAATCTGGGCTTACACTGTCATGGAAAGGCAGCATTGACAGAGCAGGGGAAAACTGAAATTGAAACATTAAGCATACAACAGTTTTGCCCCCGGCCGCTTGGAAGGCAGAAGGTAGGAGCTATTTGAAAAGCAAACTGCAGGTTAATTGGGGGATAAGGATCCTCAGATTGTTTCTGACACCCATGCATGACAAACTAGGAAGAGGAAGTAGAGTACACACACACACACACACACACACGTAAGTGCCGTAGCTACATTACACTTATAGAATGGGAATTGTCAAGGTAAGGCAGGGTTATTATGCATCTCAGGAGGGGGCCACATGGAAATATCAATCAGAAAGAGACAGCCTGTAAACAGGGTTGGGACATGGTCATGGAACTATGTGGAAATGGCTAATGCTGTGATAGGAGCACAGTCCAATAACTAGACAGGCTTGGGCAGATTGGATGGGACTTTGGTGGGGCAGCTAGAGCATCAGAAACTCCTTGTCAGTTCTGTCCTGTGGCAGGTGTGACCAGTATAGTGGCACAAGTGTCAGAAACAATCTGAGAATCCCTGTCCTCCAATAAACCATACTGCAGTTTGCTTTTCAAATAGCTCCCACCTCCCGCCTTCCGAATTGGGAGGGGGAAGGGGATGCAAATTGCACACTTAATGTTTCCTTTTCTTTTTTCCTCTGCTCTGTTAATGCTGCCTCACTGTGACAGCGTGAGACACATATTCTCATACCCCCACTTTACATTATCAGGCAAAGTGATCTAGGGCATGCTGTGTTTCTCATGCAGCCACCCACCAACACTTTCTTTTTTTCCTTACATTTAGTCAGTGTACATGGAAACTGCCTTTCTCCATGCTACCCAGAGCAACATTTCACTCTGTAGCCATTTCCCTTTCTTTGGTTTCATTTTGTCTCATTCAGCTGTGTGCCATTTAAGTTGGAATGTTACGTCTGTTTTCAGGTGAAGAAGCCAGAGGCCTGACACTCATCAGAGCAGCCACCTGCTGACTCTCCCACCTCCTTAGCATGCACTTTCATGGCAGCATAGGTGTCTTTTGCACCTGAGTGAAGATATCCACTCTTCCTAGGTGGCTGATGGCACTCAGCTGTACCTCATACCTCAGAACCCAGTTCAGAACCCACCTGGGCATGTGATAATTTAGCATTACCACACACCCTGTTGTATGTTATTGCTTACTTACAATTTACAGTGTGATCCTATGGGAATTTTATATTGCACTTCGAAGGCAGTTGATGGCACTCCACTGCTCCTCATGCCTCACAACCTGCCTGGGTCATGCATCAATGTAGACTTGCTGAACACCCTGCCATGTAGTATTGATCACTTAAAATGTATAAATTAATGTAATGTTATGCAAAATATACCACATTTCCCACGTGGTTGAAGGCACCCAGCGGTGCCTCATGCCTTACAACCCGCTTGGGACATGTAGCAATTTAGCATTGCCACACACCCTGCCATTGTCAGTGTCAGTGGCTCAGTAGGTAGCACACTCACCTCTGAGGCCAGGAGATCAGAGGGCTGTGGGTTCAGTTCCCACATCTGGCACTTTGGTTAATATCCCAGTACTGACACTGTAAAGCAGCATGAGAGGGGTGCTGCACTTCTGAGGTGCCATCTTTCGGATGAGACGTTAAACCGAGGTCCCATCTGCCTGGACTGGTGGTAGTTCAGGTGATGTTAAAGATCCCATGGCACTTATTGAAAAGAGTAGAGAAAATTTCCACAGTGTCCTGGCCAGATTTCCCTCATTTACTAAAAATACCATCAAGAGCTTAATCTGGTTCAAGGTCAGTTGACATTCATCTGTATCCCCCTCTCCTGGGTTGTGCCTGAAAATAGGCAGGATTTGTTTAGTGCACTTACCCGGTCAACAAAAACTAAATAAATAAATGTGTTACTGCTTACTTACAATTTACGATGTGATCCTATGGGAATCATATACTGCAGTTCCCAGATGGTTGAAGGCAATCAGCTATGCCTCATACCTCACAATCCACCTGGGGCATGCAGTAATTTAGCATTGCCACACACCCTGTCATGTGTTATTCCTTACTTGCAATTTAAAATGTGATCCTATGGGAATTGTTTTACCACACTTCCCAGATGGTGTACAAATGTGCACATGTATCCATGGCTACAGAAGCACTGGACCATGATGATGGATGTCTCTTATGTCATGTGGAAAGAGTTGCATGTTGTTTGTCTTAGCTGATGATATATGTCTGTGGTTGCTTGTGTAGCCTTGTCCCCTTTGGCTGCTTGTGGGGTGATTGCAGAGTTAGCTTTCAAAACCCTAACATTGTATTTGCATACTTTTGTCTCTTTATTAGCAACACAAACTGATTCATTAATGATGTTTTTTGCAAAGAATATATAAGGGATATGCTAACCCCCTACTGGAAATATTGTTGATATTTTTGTTTGAGTGCCAATTGACCCGATGCCATCATGAGTGGCAAAGCTAGGAGAGATGTCATCAGGTCAAATGGCAGAGAAGAAAAAATATCAACAATATTTCCAGTAGGGGGTAGCATATTCCATTTATGCCATGACTCCAAAAAAGTGAAAAAAAAGAATTTCCTGGCATTTATTGCTGATTATAAAAAATCTAGAAGGCATCTATAAATGAAACACCACTCACTCATTTGATAGATATTTTTGTGTTGAACAAATTTTGTGCTCAAACTACCATGCTTTCATTTTTCGTTTTAAAGCTATTTGCATTTGTTTGTCATAAAAAGTGAAAACAAAATGAATTTTCTGCTGTTTTTTACTAAGTATAAAAATGACTAAAGGTATATGTAAATGAAACACCACTCATTTTGTAGATATTTTTGTGCTGAACACATGTCATCCTCACAGTACCATGCTATCACTTTTTGTTTTAAAGTTATTCACATTTGTTTGTTGAAAAGGTGAAAAAAATTTTCTGCTTTTTTTTGCTAATTATAAAACAACTATAAATGAAACAGCAGTCATTTTGTATATATTTTTGTGCAGAACAAATTTCGTGTTCACAGTACCATGCTATCATTTTTTGTTTTAAAGTTCTGTGCTCCTATGGATTCCAGTTGTTGCGCTATCCTTTCCTTAAGAGTGCCTCCATAATCTTGCCCACTACTGAGGTAAGACTGACTGGTCTGTAGTTCCCTGCCTCCTCCCCTGCTACCACTCTTGTGGAGTGGGATCACATGAGCCCTTCTCCAGTCTTCTGGGACCTCTCCTGTGCTCAAAGACTCACTAAAGAGTTCTGCTAATGGCTCTGCTAGCTCCACCCTTAGCCCCTTTAGTACTCTGGGATGTATGCCATCAGGTCCCGTTGCCTTGTCCACCCTGAGCTTATCAAGCTCTTGTAGGATTGTTTCTTTTGTGAAAGGACTAGTTCCTTACCTTCTCTTCAGTAAATACTGAGCAGAAGTATCTATTTAGGATAGATGCCTTTATGTGGTCCTCCACCTCATACTCCCCCTTATCTTTGTTCTTAGCAATACCCCCTCTGGACTTTCTCCTTTCACTAATGTACAGTATCTATGGAAAGTCTTGTCACCTTCTTTTACTGTTCGTGCTAGTGTTTCCTCAGTTTGGGCTTTGCCTGCCTTACTGCTTTATCTGTTTCACTTAGGGAAGTTTGGTATGCCTTCCTATCTTCATCCCGCTGTGTTCCTTTATATTTCCTGAAGGCCAGCCATTTGGCTCTGACCTTTTCTGCTACTGTTTTTGAAAACCAAAGTGGTTTCCTTCTTCTTTTGCACTTCCTTTTCTAACACAATGGGATGTTGCTTCAAGTTTTGCATACTTAATGCCTGCCCACTTTGGCTGTACCTGTATTTCTTTTTGCCAGGGCTAGCTTAACTGTGTTAGCCATCTTATCAAAGTGAGCTCCTCTGAAGTCCCATATTTTTGCATTGGAATGTGATGATTTAGTTCTAATGGCCAAATTGAACCATATCATGTGATGGTCACTGGCCCCCAGATGACCTTCTATCTGGAGATCTGTGATCCTTTCCCTGTTAGTCAGTACTAGATCTAGGATAGCCCTGTCTCTTTGTGGGATGTTGTACCAGTTGTTTGAGGCCCTCCCCCTGCAGGGAATCCACTATGTGTCTAGTTCTGGCAGATGTTCCTGCAGCTATTGACCAATCTGTATCTGGCATGTTGAAGTCTCCCATTATCAGAACCTTCCCTTTAGCTGTCATGTTTTGTATTTCTTCTAACAGCAATGTGTTTGTGTCCTCCCCCTGGTCTGGAGGCCTGTAGACAACCCCAGTTCATATGGCTGTTCAATTTCCAGATTTCAGGGTGACCCAAAGTTCTTCTGGCTCCTTATGTGTATTTTGAATTTCTGTAGCATTAATATTTTCATTGACATAAAGGGCCACTCCACCTACCCCTTTTTGCACCTCAGTCTCTTCTGAACAGTACATAGCCAGGTACTGAAGTCTCCCAAGTGTGGTTACTGGAAAACCATGTCTCGCTAATGGCTACTATGTCCAGTTTAGCCTCTGTCATTATTGCCTGCAGGTCTGGGATCTTGTTTCCCAGACTACGAGCATTTGTGTGCATGATTTTCCATTGGTCAGATTTTGGTGTGTAAGTTGGGTGAATTCTGGCATTTCTTTTGTACGTCATATAGGGAGCCGGACCTTTTTCCTTACCTGGTGATGCATATAAATTACAAACATGCTGAACTCCTGTTTGACCACTAGCTAAGGGGGGAAGGGTGTTCTTTCCATTTGACATATCGGGTGCTGCTCCCCTTTCCCCATTTGCTAGTTTAAATATTCTGCAAAGACATCAAACTTTTGCCCCAATGCACTAACTCCCTTCTTAATCAGATGCAGTCCATCGAATTTAAAGAACTTTGGCTCCCAAAACTGTTGCCAGCAACCTACAAATTTGTATCATTTTTCCTGGCACCAGCCCTTGAGTCACATGTTTAACTCCCCTGTCTCTCCTTCTCTGACCATCCGTCCACCTTCTCCCTCTCCCAGACTGGCAGGCTCTCAGAGAAGGAGATGCTGGACAAAATGGATTATAGTTTGTCACTCAGCCTGGTCAGGTGTTCCTTGCCCTCCACAACTGACCAGCAGGTGAGATCGTTAGTTCCTATGTGTACCAGGATATCAATGTTTCCTCCTGCTTCATGTACAATTTTAGCAATGCGGTCAGTGACTCTCCACGCTGATGTACCTGGGAGACATCTGACCATTACCCCTGGCTGGAGATAGATATCAACTCCCTGTATCATGGAGTCTCCTATGATCCAGAGTTGTTTGGATTTTCTTATAGCTTTTTTTTTGGTTTCGGTTTTGGGTGAGTTTTGTTGTGCTAGATCTTGTGCTGCAGTGTTCTGCTCTGCCGTGTCTTCTGCTCCTTTGTTTAATTTCTGAGATAGAGGCAGATACCTGTTTGTAGTTTTTATATGGTTTGTGGAAGTGATATGTTGGAAAGCGCCGAGTCATGGGGCAACCAATTTGCCCCTCCTAACCACTTGCCAACCTCCCAGACCAACTATCCTCTGCAGCTGAGGTCCTTCTGTTGGATGTTGGGGAAATGGCAGGCAAGTCTTATAATATATTTTCTCCTGAATATGTGATTTGAGGTGCACAATCTCTGCCCATGCTGCCTGGAGCTGAGCCCTTAGATCTCCAATGGCCCAGCATGTAGGACAGTGTCCTAAATCCTGTATAACTGCCCTTTTTAATAGTGTTCCACAGTACCAGCAGTTAATGATATCCATTCCAGATAAGTTGCTGGGTTTATAACCTGGTCAGAGTAATTAAAAGGAGAAACATGAAAGCAAAAGTTTGATTTAGTGTTTTGTTTGTTGTTTTTGTATAACTTATTATAACAAGTTAAATTACTTGTGCCCCTGTAAATGAGGTCACTGTGTGGATAACCCTCTGATCCACCCCTTCCTGCTTTGCTACAGGAAATGTCATGACTGTGCTACCCTATAAAAGGAGTGTAGTGTGGGGTGGTTGGGAATGGGGGTGGGTGGCTGGGCCCTTCCCCTGCCAAAAAAGAAGAACCATGGACAAAAGAAACAAGGAGGCAAGAGCAGAAACAATCAGCCAGCAACAAATGCAATAGCCCTGGAAGCTTATCTAAAGGATAAATATAACTGTAAAACCTGTAAAGCACCACCTGTAATAATTACACAGAAGATATACCCTGTAAGAAACACTTTGCTACAGAGAAAAATAAAGCAGTAACAGAAGATATATCTTGCAAAAGACAATTTGAATCAGAAGATTACAGCAGTAATCTGTAAGCACACACTTGTAGGCACACCCTGTAATAATGCAGCAGAAGGTATACCCAGCAACAACAATTTGAATCAGAGAAAAATAAAGCAATAAAATGTTAGCAACAAACAGTAACAATCTCAGTGAGTACAAAAGAAAATAATAACACACAGTAAATCTGCCTAGACCAAAGAAGTCTTAATCCTTTTCCTTGCTCTGGTAAAGTTCTTTGCTCTGTCCTTACATGCAACCTAGAAGAAAGGAGCTCAGGTGAAACTAGGTGCCTTTGTCAGCAAACCTAGTCTTCCACTTCCATACAAACAAGATGCTGGAATAAATCACACATTTCAGTTGAAGATTCTTATCAGCAATGAATTTGGAGATGAGATAGGTTTTACTGCGTGGAAGGGGATACACAGGAATCCTCTCATTCTTCATTCGACAAAAGTAAACCTACTTGATTATTCTTTGGCAACCTTGAGAGGAGCTGGGCTCAGAGATAGTGACATCATCAAGGCATATGCAAAGATGATCAGTCAGAAAAACTAAAAGATAGATAAATTGAGTCACTGCAGTTTCCTTTGGCATAAAAAAGATTTGCTTTCTGAGCTTGATAATTATGAACCCATTCTGGAAATCTTCAATGTGATAGCTCTCTCTATAAGCCTTTCTAAGAAGATTAATGCTGTAGGTTATACAACCATCTCAACAGAAATTCAAGTTACCAAGATATGCTCCATTGCTAGTGACTGGCAATGCCTCATTACTGGACAACATTCTCCAAAGTTGATAGTTCTATCCATGGTCATTCATCATCTCACCAGAAGTAAAGAAGCAGCCAATCTTCTACATCATTCAGGGGCTGGTATTTCCTACACAGACATCAAAAGGCAAAACAAGAAATTGGCCCATGATAGTAAATCTGAGAAAACAAAAAAGCACCACTTATGATTCCACCTGGACAGCCAACTCATGTCAGAATTGATTACTCTGATGGTAAGCAACAGACATTAACAGGAGTCTCAACAACACTTGACACTAACTCAGCAATTTACATACTCTGAATTTCCTGTCCTGCTGTCAGTACAAGAATAGAACATTCCAAGCAACTCAACAAGAGAAGTATAGGAAACCATTGAGAGCTCAGAACCTATTGACTATGGGGAATATAAAAGAGGAAAGAGAAAACCCCCAGCAATCATCCCATCCTACAATGAGGATGAAAGAAGGACTGAGCTTGATCTTCATTTGAGCAAAGATTGTATTTTGGCTCTGGCAGAAAGCATATAATCTTCCAGAGAAGATGAATCTCTTCCAGTCCTAGGATCATGGACAGCTTTCAATAAAAAAGCAACATCGACCACTACCTTCAATTCCAAAACTAATTTCCTGCACATTATACCATGCAAACCAGAAGATGCAGTATGTAACTATTACCTTGACTTTCTCATGGATCTAATGGATGACCTACAAACTGACCACATCTTCAGCCATAGCAATCATGCAGTTTTCTACAATATTGCACAAATAATGTGGAAAGAAGAAAAATATACAAAAGTGGTTAATTTGATTGCAGGATTTTATGAACCGATGGTGAGGCAGAAGATCCTCTACAAGTGATACGGTGCTATGGGACTTCTTGACTGGTGGGTTCAGGTGGGGATAATAGCAGATGGATCTGTTGATCTGGCCTTGGAAGGATGTCACTATTCTAGATTGATGAGGTTATTTAAACAGTCTCTTGAGACTTTCCTATGATTCATGGGATCTAATATTCAAGGCTCACTACCGATGGACTATGAGAAAAGCTCATCAACATAAGAAGATCTGTATCGGCAGAATCCCTGAATCTTGTCCTCTTGGATGAATTTTTCCCTGAAGTGCAGTCACAAATGCTGGAAATCTCTGGCACCTTGGGACAGTGGGTGACAGTCTACATTGGTGACACTAGCTCTCTTCTTGCCCAGGTAACCACATACAGAGACAAGAATGTGAACTTGCATCTGTAGGCTCCAACGAGATAGTCTAACTTTACTGTTTGCATTCAACCATCAAAACTACTCTCAGTATTTGTCATGGCATCATGTAGACCTCATCAAACTGAAAACCATCAATGAGAATGCATACAATGAATTGCAGGAATATGGAATTGGGGCTAGTTTGTCCAATGAGGCATTCTACATAATACCTGGTGACCAAGTGACTGAGGTCTCAATCAGCAGAGAGGTCAAGGTGAGATGTGGACCCATGAGAGGTGGTTACAGTATGTCTGAGGAAGCTGCTGGTGACTTAATTTTGAATTCACACAAGCACACTAAAACTAATTTCTCGCTGAAGGAGAAGATGCTTCAGAAAACATTGACCACACACAATGAGTTGACATATGGTGCCATGAAGAAACATGATGGTCAAGTGGAAGAGCTAGTGAAGAAACTTCATGCATATTCAGATCCACGTCAGCATGTAGCATGACACACCACGATGGGCATTGAAATACTGCTGGAAATAGTAGAGGGTCTTTTGAAGACAAGAACTACTGAGGAAGTTATGTTAAGTGCATTTATAAATGACCGCCTCCTATCAAGGAAAGTTTGTTCTTCAAGCCCATTAAACACAGTGGCATTTCCATTTGAATGGACAAGAAGAACAAGAAACCCAAAGCAGAATCAGTGTTGAAAGAAGACCATCACATTCTCAGTATCATTGTTGCAAAGTGCCCCAACAAGAAAGATGCATTTTCCCATCCTCTCACAACATATACTCTTGCAATAGCAACTCTGGACAGAAACCTCTACAAACCTAATATCAAACATATCTTAAAAAATTATCTCATCGATGAAGCAGAAGCTCGAAGTTCTTTCCCTCCTCTGTTATGCTCAGTGTACATATGCAATGCTATGGTGATGGTCAGAGCAGTTCCTACACAGTGTTCATTGGACAGCCATTGGAAAGCACTTCTTGTCACATTCACTCCTCCATCTACAGCAAATCCAGTGGAAGTCATTGTCATTTTTGATAAGTATAAAGATGATCAGGAGTTCTCAGTGAAACAGCAAGAGTGAGCTGAGCGAGTGGTAGGAGCAGGAGGAATGTGACTTCACGTGGGATCAGATTCGCAAGAGATGCTGCAGGGAAAGGTGTATCAGCAGTACCTTCACAACAACAACAACAACAAAACAGATCTCATACAGCGCTTCAATGAGTGTGTTAGACAACAGGATATCAGAAGAAACTTACAATACCCACTTACTATCAGCAATGGCAGAAGCATGTATACTATACACCCAGTTTCAGAAGAATTCCTGTTTTCCTGCAACCATGAGGAGGCAGATACGAGGATAGTGCTGCATTGTGCTCTTGCAAAAGGCCCAGTTGTTGTCCGAGCCAAAGATACAGACATCCTCATCCTGATGGTTTATGGTTTCGCAAAGATTCTTCCAGATTCACCATGGATGCTCCAAATCTACCCCGATGTATTTGTAAACATAGGATCTATCTATATACGATCATATTGGACACACTGCAAGTCTCAATTTTCCAGCATACCATGCTGTCGTTGGATGCGATACAGCGAGTTACATCTACAAGCTATCAAAGAAATTAGTCTTTCAATGTTTGCACAGGGTTGAAGAAAGAATAAATCTCCTTTCAGGGCTTGGGGAGAGCACATATGCTTCACAAGACACTGAACAAAATGTTAAGACCTTCGTGCAACACTGTGTGTACAATGGTACAGGAGGAGAGAATCTGGTAGACACATGAGTAAGGCAATACAATAACCTGAAAGTGAAGACTACGCAAATGATTCTACCAGACCCAGCAAGCCTATGTCTGCACATAAAAAGAGCAAATCTCATAGCCTACTATTGACGTCACTGCACAGAGCCAGAAATCCTGAATGTTGACCCTTGTTTGTCAGGATGGAAGCAAGAGGATGAAACACTGAAACCTGCGTGGTTCACTGGGTTTCAGTTACCGGACATCCTACATCATAGAAGAAAGAGTGGAAGGTTAGCCGGCCAACAATGTGCAGCTGAAGGAGATGAAGCAGATGATGAAGGTGAGTCAACACCTCAAAGACACACACAGAAGACAAAACAAAAACCTTCGACCACATCACCAATGGCTGATTGTATAGAGATGATGACACTTAAAATGACATCTCGGGAGCCAATGAACAAACTTCTGTGGACGAATCTTCAAGCTTCAGGAGTGAATGTGACAGTTCAGATCCAGAGTGGAGTCCAATATAATGACTTTAAAACTGGACATTACAACCAAGGTGTACTGTTGACCCCAAATATTCATAGTCTTGGGTCAAATCAGTGATAAAATAACTTAATTCTAAACAACAAATCAGCACATACAACATTTAAGATTTTAAGCATTACTGTACATACTTTAAACTATTTTATCAGTAAATTGCCTCATTTATTCAATTGTTTGTGCATTTGGTCCTGTGTCTAACAGGGAGCCTCAAAGCAATATATATATATATGTCATAATTGTTCATGAATAAATGTTCAATATATAGATGTTCATGAGTCATTGATAATCATTATCTTGGAAGCTAGGGATTTGGAAATTATTAGTGAATCAAGCATTTACTAGCAGTATGGTGGTCATATTGGATTTTGGTGGCCATGTTGTATTTTCTAAGTTGTTCCATCCAACTTGGCATGGCAATAAATGTAGAAAATGGCACCTTGGAATTGTAAATCGGGTATTCCTCGGCTGAGCTATGGAACCCAGAGGGCCCACAATGTCCAAAATCAGAAATAGGCCCCCTGAGGAGCCAGTCACCAATTTTCTTGGGGGTAACAAGCAAATTCTGGAAGGTGAGGTCTATCTACACAGGAATCTGCAGAGATACCAATCTTTGCATCATAAATTGAAAGATTAGTCTGATACAACTGTTTAATCATCACAAACCCTTGCAATAGTCTCATCAATAATATACTTGTAGTCAAGCATAGGATCAGTGTTCAGTTTAAGGTAATAGTCCTGATTAGTCAGTTGCCTCTTAATTCTGTCACATAGTCAAGGCCCCTACTTTTCTGCAGCACATTGGGACCAAGTTCTGTGGCAACATTACCATTTGCCACAGAATGTCTGCTACAGTGGTTTGTAATTTCTGTGGAAGTTCTGTGGCACTAACGAACTACCACATCATAGTGTCATCTTGTCATCCTGACTTCCCATCAAAGGCAATGGTTATAGCAATCAGGTTGGGGGAAGCACAGAAGCACTAGTACAAAAAATAACAGACTAATAGAAATAATTTTATGTCTAAAAAAGCACAAAAACATTCTAACCCTTAAGGTCCTAGCCCATTGTATAAATGAAATACACAGAGGAGACCCTTATGTGATAAATACGATATTTTTATACTCATGCTGTCTATACCACTCATAAGGTCCATTCTGTGTATCACTTATATAATTATATGCAATCTGTCACATACATACAAGTGTGTGTGTGTGTGTATATATATATATATATATATACTGTATATATATTATTTTTTTTATTTCCATGATATTATATCGTCATTCATACAGGTCTCTTTGGAAATGGAATAAACAGGATAGAGTAGATATTGCAAAACCCATTTTTCATGCCAACCTGCTTGCCCTGACATACTACGTAATACCAACAGGTCATGACATGCATTGAACCCATTGTGAGAAAAGCTCTCAAGTCCATCACAATGTGCCCCCCCATGTGACAAAACACTGCACCATACCTTTCAAGGCTCAGAGCAGTGGTGTGCTCCCCCAATCCTCGTGCTGCCCAGCCAACTCCCATAGCTCATCTCTGAACTTAAGTTGCCTGCATCGGAACACAACATGCTACTCTCTGGCCCAACAGCTGGCCCTGCACACAACATTTTTCCATGACTTTTAGGTGAGTCTATAAACCAATGACAATATGTAATCAATAACCCTGGCAAAAATGTGTACAACGCAATTATTTATTTAACAGGTCTATTCTTGCAATAGGGCTACACATTATTATATTCCACTTTTCTGGGCATAATTACTTTTTCTTAAAATGATAGGTTCATTTATTTTACAAGTTATTAATTTCAGATGGCATCTCTATACCTTAAAAGCACAAATAAATTTGTACAAAATAAAGTATGGACTTAACAGGTCTATGCTATTGTCAAGGTTTTGTTTAAGTTGGCCCTAGTGTAATAACATAAGACTGAAATCTGCATTAGGCTATAGTGCAGGTTGAGCAAATATCACTCTACCTGATGTGCTGTGCCACCACCTCTGGCAGTGGGAGCTGTGATAGATAAGTGACTATTACTTTTGTGACAGAATGCAGCCATTTCATTAGCTAATGTATGATGTTATAGCACTGATAACATCACATTCTGAGCATAGAGGGGTTTTGGACATAAAAAGAGGGAAGGGAACCAGGTTATATGGATAAATGGAAATATTAATAAAGAATCACAAAGAACAGTGAATTCTGCAGCACTGCAGAAGTTCTGAGGTATGTTTTAAATTCTGCGCAAAATTCTGTGACCACAGAATTCTAGGGGCCTTGCACATAGTCATGTCTATTCAAGAGAAGAATGCTGCCTCCTGTATCTGCTTTAATGATCAACTATGTATCTTGTTTCATATGCAGCAGACATTTTGAGGGTTGTGGATCCCTCTAAAATGGATACCATTCTAAACAAAATATATAAGCAATTACTGAGGATCCCCTTAGCTCTCTGAACAACCTGATAAGGACACAGATAGGACAGATAAGCTTTAAAAATCTGGTCCATGGGAAAATAATCAACTACTGAATAAAGATAGTAACAGAAAAAAAGGATTCTCTCATTAGTAACTGTCTCATAGAAAAAATAAATTCCCTTCACACAAAGGAGACAATTGGCTTGGAATAGTCAGAATCCTTTTAGAAAAATATGACTATATGTATTTAAGAAAACTGGGCAGACAAGAACACTACAATAAACAAAGCCTATACTAAAGTTATAACTAAAAAGTGTAAAATAAGGTAAAACAATGTGATCTTATTGATATAGCAAATTTGAAAGCATCAAGATGGCTTGCAAGCAACATAAAAGAACACCTACTTACATTTTATCTGGAAGCTGTCCAAATACCAGAACACAGAAATGTTATTATACAATATAGATTTGAGGTTTTTCCAAGTAATATGTTGGAGGCAAGTTGCAATAAAGGTGAAAATCTCTAACCAGAATGTTTTTGTGTTCTTCAAGAAGAAGATCTTTTGCATGTAGTTTTATGATGCCCTCGATACAAACACCATAAAGTAAAAATGTTAGGCACCTATTTGGCCTCACTATTCCAACTAAACACATTTTAGATTTACTTTTCAATTCTGAAACTCTGAAAATTTTAATGACTCTTGCACTATTTCTGTTAAAATTAAGAAATTAAGGACATCAAATGTGACATAAGATAGAAGTAGCTCAAATACTTAGAATGTTTCTTTGTTCTGGTTGGAGTCTGAAATAAGTGTCTAAGTTCCTTTCTAGTACCACCACTCCAAACCCCTATATTGTCATGTAAGCATGATACAGATTGTCTGGCTAAAAGCAAGACTTTCACCCTGGTATTTGTGTCTGGGGCTTCTAAAAGCTTATGATGTAATTTCCAAACCTCTCTACCCATTATGAAACTAACTTCTTCTCCTTAAAACACCCCAACATTAAATGATCAGAATTCTCTAGGGGTATGAGATTAACTTTAGTGACTTTAACATTAGCTGATATAAACAGAAAGTCAATTCTTGTAGACAATTCTTGCAAAAATGTATAACCTACTGTCTGATGACATATGCTGCACACATTCTGTTGTCCGCCTCTGATGCTATTTTAATCAAATACTTAGAGTCACAAAATAGCTTATTTGTTTGTGCACCCTGGTCATCTGTGGAGATGTGCAATTAAATTCACCCCTAGTATTAATTCCCTAGATTTATATAGGAAAGGCTGCATCAATCCAAACAACTTCACTCTTCTTTTTTTGTTTGAGAGGCACTATACATTAATAATTTATAACATAACAGATTGATAAGACATGTCAAGTAGCATCACTCTCCCAAGCAAACTATCTACCACTCTTGCAGCTTGATAGTCAAAACTCTTAAACAATACCCCTACTCCATTACATTTCTCCTTTCTAATTGATCAAAATGATGCTCCCCAATACCATAAATGTGTTGCCTGATCAACATCTGCAATATTTCTTAGTCTTATTTCTTGAAATAAAATGATTTCAAAGGGTAGCTCTCATAATATTGAAAACAAAAACAGTCTTCTATTAGGATTTTTACTGCTATTTACATTGCCATAGCTATTTTAACCTGTATGTTGGCAGCCAGTTGGAGAGGCCAAAGGAAACACAGACAAGTATTATCCTATGGTTTATAACCATCTACAAGTCAGAAGCTGCTTTCCACTTCCTGTTCTGATTCCAAACAAGATGTTCTTCTTCTTAAGTGTAGAGGAGCTGAAAGAATCTTTTTCAGTATCTGAGGAAGTGATTCATTGTGAGGACCTTATTAAGGAAGCATCAGAATCTATTGTGATATCAGACTCACCACGGTCTGAGGTTAAAATATCAAACTTATTTTACAGTGGGATGCCAGTTTCAGGAACTTCTATTTGTAATATGTTAGACTTTGAATGGTTCAAGTCCTCTTTTTCTCATAACTACTGTCATTTCTGGAGCTGGCATAATATCATCTTCCACTCTTGTGTTTGTCTGTATCCCTAGTGAGGGAGCCACTGTTTGTGTTTCCACCTGTTCCAGAGACTCAGTAATATTTTTGTCTATCAATATCTCTTCTGTCCCATCCTCTTGTGTAACAACCAGGGACTGTTTTTCATCCATGACCTCAGTATCATGTATTTCAACCTACACAGGTGGTGCCTTAGAGGGGGGATCTATATCTTCAGGCTGCAGCTCTTGCCTAGGGGGTGTCAATATTGGATGCTGTACTTCCTTTTGTTCCCATGTCCTTTGTCTTTAGGTTATGCAAGCATTTTTGGCAGTGGATAACAACTCCTCTTTATTCAGTCTATCACCCCTATTATGAGTGGCCCATCTGCAATTTCTAAAAGAGTTTCCAGTTTCTTCACATAGATTACATCAAAGTTCATTCGAACAGTGTATTCCAACATGTCCTTATTCTAGACAAAAACTATAGCAAACTAGGTTGCATACATTACTGAGATGATTTAGGGATTCACACTAAAAGCAAATTTTGGGCTGACCAATATACAAATACTGCCCTCATCTCTGCCAATGAAAAACGAAAACTGGCAAGGTGCTGAATGTGAGTGTCATTGTGATGTAGTTTAAAGAGCTGTTGATGCCTTATAAAAATACTTTGAAAAACATAATATTTAGGCACAATTCAGCTTCCATTCCATATATATTCTAAATATTCCTCCTCCCCAATATTTATTACTAAGGACATTTGCATGAGTGCATAATCTTTATCACTCAGGGTTCATATGCCACTACAGCTGATTCCCTACTTCAAGTAATAATCCTCTGTTGTGACATCAAGGTTTGTTGCCATGGGAATAACTGTGATGTCACAAGAGACAGCAACATAAATAGCTGAACTCTTCAGGAGCACAGATCCTGTTTTCATGCAGATGACCTCAGTAATAAATAATTGGGAGGAGGGATAGATAACTAATGTGAATTATAAGCTGGACTGCATCTAAATATTATGTTTTGGTAAAGTTCTCCTGAAGGCATCAGCTGCTCTTTAACTGTAAACTTCAACCCTCCAGTCAAGAGTTGCTCACTATCCATTATAGGATCTGAGGGACCCAATACATCAAGGCAAGGCAAAGCAAAATTTATTTAAAAGACACACAATCCTAGATGCTCTGGGTGCTGTACAAATAAGTAAGCACATATTCAAGAACAAATCAATAAAAAACACAGAGATAAATAAAAGCATATAAATGATTAACGCCTCATATAAACATTACCAATAAATAATAAACTAAACATCAGATTACCAATGGCTATAATCAAATCAAATCTGTAGATTGACACTTAAAGATCATGTGCAATGGTTTTTACATATTTTTAATAAAAGCTTAAAAAGTTGTAGTTCAAGTCTTTGTGTCATGATTAGTGTTTCCTGAAAATTTCACACCGTTTGATTTTGTGGTTTTCTTTAAATCAGCATTTGTTAACTTGCTCTGTAGTGGCCGAAAACTGGAGTTATTTCTGTCCTCTCAGCCAAACTTAGAGTGCGATGACATAACTTTGGAGTAGCTTGCTGTTTCAGATTCCCAAACAGAGCAGCACTCTGTAGAATTTATGGTCTGCTGAGCTCTCCATGTTTCTTACAACCCCAATCTCTGGTTTGTGTTTAGATAGATCAGCTTAAAATATATAATATTCTTCCTTTAAAAGCTGTTCATTTTAGTTTCAATGCTGAATTGAAGTAGTGAAATCTTTTCTGTGAGAAATCAGCATGTTTGTATCACAGCTCTGTTCTTTCTAATCAAACCTCATTTTTTCTAACTATGTAACACATAGGCTGTTTAATGAATATAACATAAATCTAAATTTTGTTCATTCACAGAAAGTTTGTTTTGACGTAGCCTTCATAAATATAATCATGTAAGAACATTTTTTTCATGTCAGATTAACAAACAGGTGCTTGTCACATTCTGCTACAGTATTTCAAGCACATGTCCTGTCAGCACTCACAAATTTCAGTTCTTTGGTGGTTTCTGTGTGAAAATATATCATGTATGTGTATAACTAAAAGCACTATGTGGCTTTCTGATGCATCATGTCTCTGCCCCACAGCTGAGGCAGCTGCAGTCTACTGCCACCAGTCCCCTACTCCACAAGCCCCCTGCCTTCTGCTCCACATTCGAGGCTACTGCACCCTGCTACCCACTGTCTTCTCCCACACAGCCAGGGATTGTGCACCCTGCTGTCTCCATCCCATGCCTAAAGAATCAGGACTACTGCACCCTCCCACCCTGTTGCCCTCTTTACCCCACCCTCACTGTTAGGGATGCTGCACCTGTTGCCCTATTTCTGTCTCCACAGTCAGGGTTGCAGTGCTGTGCTAAGCCCTAGAGTGCCAGATTCCTCACCTTCACAGCTGGGGCTGCTGCACCATGCTGCCCTAACACCAGAGGTGGGGCTTTTGATGCACCCTGCTACCCACTTCCATTGCCCCAAATGGTCAGGGCACCATGCTGTATTCTATCCCCTGTCACCACTGACAGGGCTGCTGCACCCTGTTCCTTTCTACACAGTTGGGGTTGCTGTGGCCTGCTGTACCCTAGATCCCCATGCCTCTGCAGTTAGGGTTGCTGCACCATGCTGCCACTTGTCACAAGATTCAGGGCATTTGCTGCACCCTGTTGCATGCCTCCACAGTTGAGGCAGTTGCACCCTGCTATCTCCCTGCCACCAGAGTCAGATCCTTTGCTACACCCTGCTGAGACAGGAACAGGGGCAACATGTGCAGTGTCCCTGATTGTGAGGGTGAGATAGAGGGTAGCAGGGTGTAGTAACCCCAGCTGTTTGGGAAGGGTGCAGCACAAGAGTAAGGGCATTTACTGCACCCTGTCCCCTGCTTGTGGAGGCAAGGGGCTCTGTGGTGCAGCAAGGCACAATGGTGGCAGGGGACAAAGGACAGCATGGGGCAGAAGCTCTGACTGTGGGGCAGGACACAGGTGTGCATCAGAGTACAGCAGCCCTGACAATAGCACAGGGTGCACATTGTGCAGCAGCCCAGACCATTTGGGGCAATTGAAGTGTGTAGCAGGGTTCATCAGCCCCAACTGTGGATGAAGGCAGCATGAGACTCTAGGGTGTAGCACAGCACAGCAACCCTGATTGTGGAGATAGGAACAGGGGGCAACAGGATGCCGTGGCCCTGACTGTAGGTGTGGGGACAGAGGGGTAGCACAGTGCAGCAGCCCTGAATGTTCAGGCAGGAGATAAGGGTGGCAACCGGATACGGCAGCCCAAACTGTGAGACAGGGTGCAGCAGTCATGCCTGTTTGGGACAAGGGATGTGGGAAGCAGGGTGTAGCAAAGGATTTGACTCTGGTGGTAGGGGGGACAGCAGGGTGCAACTGCCTCAACTGTGGAGGCATGCAACAGGGTGCAGCAAATGCCCTGAATCTTGTGGCAAGTGGCAGCATGGTACAGCAGCCCTAATTGCAGAGGCATGGGTCTCTACAGCACAGTAGGCCATAGCAACCCCAACTATGTAGAAAGGAGCAGGGTGCAGCAGCCCTATATCTGGTGACAGGGGATAGAGAACAGCATGGTGCAGAAGCCTTGACTGTGATGCAGAACACAGGGGGCATCAGGGTACAGCAGCCCTGACTGTGAGATGAGGTACACGTGGTGCAGCAGCCCTGACCATTTGGGGCAATGGAAGTGAATAGGAGAGTGTAGCAAAAGCCCCACCTCCGGTGGCTAGGGCAGCATGGTACAGCAGTCCCAGCTGTGGAGGCAGGGAACCTGGCACTCTAGGGCTTAGCACAGCACAGCAGCCCTGACTGTGGAGACAGGAACAAGGGGCAACAGGTTCAGCTTCCCTGTGAGGGTGGGGGGAGAGAGCAGCAGGATGCAGCAACCCCAATTGTTTGGGCAGGGGAGGCAGGGTACAGCAGCCCTGATTCTTTAGGCAGGGGATAGAGGCAGCAGGGTGCACAATCCTTGACTGTGTGGGAGAAGATGGTGGAAAGCAGGATGCAGCAGCTTCAAATGTGAAGTAGAAGGAAGGGGGGCTTTTGAGGCAGGGACAGGTGGCAGTTGCAGCTGCCTCAGCTTTGAGGCAGAGACATGGTGCATCAATATGCCACATAATGTTTCTAGTTACACCTAACAATGTATTTTTGCACAAAAACAACCAAATAACTGAAATGTTTGAGTTCTAACAGGTGCCTGTCACACTCTGCTACAGTATTTCAAGCACATGTACTGTCTTGTCAATCTGATATGAAAAGAAAATGTTCTTACATGAAATCTATTTATGGAGGCTACATCAGACACAAACTGTTTCTGTGAATGAACACAATTTAGATTTATTTTTATATACATTTAATAGCTGTGGTATAGTTAGAAAAACAATCTGAGTTTTGATTAGAAAAGAACTGAGAGCTGTAATACAGACAAACCAATTTCTCAGAGAAAGATTTCCACTACTTCAATTCAGCCTTGAAATTAAAATGATTAGCTTTTTATGAGAAGATAATGTTATATTTTAAACTGATCTATCTAAACAGAAGCCAGAGACTGTGTTTGTAAGAAACTTGGAGAGCTCAGCAAACCATTAACTCTATGAACTACTGCTCTGATTGGGAATCTGAAACAGCAAGCTACTCCAAAATGATGTCATTGCACTCTAAGTTTGACTGAGAGGACAGAAATAACTCCACCGTTTTAAGCTACTGTAGAGCAAGTTAACAAATGCTGATTTAAAGAAAACCACAAAAGCAAATGGCATGAAATTCTCAGGAAACACTAATCATGACATAAGGACTTGAATTTCAGCTTTTCAAGTTTTTATAAAAAACATGTAAAAACCGTTGCACATGATCTTTAATCCACAAAGGCCTGAGTGAATAGGAGGGCCTTAAGGCAAACTTTGAATACCTCCAGAGTAGGGTCCCCCTTAACCCCAAGGGCAGCGAATTCCACAGGATGGGGGCGGCGACACTAAAGGCCCTGTCACCTGCCAATTTCAACCTCATCCTGGAAATCACTAGGGGTCCTCCACAGGAAGAAATGGAGGGGGTGAACTGAGAGACCAGGTACAAGAAGGTCTAACAGATAACCAGGGCCCTGACCATGTAGGGCCTTATAGGTGCGAACACACACCTTAAAGAGGGTCCTCCACCTGACCAGCAGCCAGTGCAGCTCACGCAACACCGGTGTAATGTGGCAAAATGTTGACTGCCCAGTAAGTAACCAGGCAGTTGCATTCTGCACTAGCTGCAGTCTGTGGAGAGGTCCTCCCGCGACCCCAAGGTAGAGCGCATTACAGTAGTCAAGCCTTGATGTAGCTAAGACATGCATCAAAGTAGGGAGGTCCAGAGGCAGAACAAGGGACTTTGTCCTGGTGACATTTCTGAGATGGAAAAAACAGGAGCGGATGGTGGAAGATACATGCGCCTCCATCATCAAACTCCTATCCAGAGTGACACCAAGATTTCACACCCTAGAGGAGGCCTTCAATGGAAAGAGATCCCAGAACAAGTCCAGTCTCTGATCCAGAAGCCATACTATCATGCACTCTGTTCGACTCCACCACCAATACCTCCATCTTATCGGGGTTCAGTCGCAACCAGCTAGACGCCATCCAGTCATTGATCTCAGCAAGGCAGTTGATTGGCAGCGGCAATTGTTTAGCACATCTACTGCTTTCGATGTTCCTGGGGCAAAGGATAAGTATAGCTGAGTATCATCTGCATAGCAATGAAAACCAAAGCCATACTTCCTAATGATCCCTTCCAGGGGTAGCATGTACACTGCGAAAAACATTAAAGCTAACATTGACCCCTGAAGTACTCCACAAGATAGGGGGCTAGGGGTGGAGGAGAAACTCACCATCACAACCCGTTGCCTCATGTTGGTTAAAAAGGACTCAAACCAGCAGATGACAGTGCTGGTGAGTCTTCGGAGTTCCCTGAGGCAGTCAAGCAATACACAATGGTCCACAGTGTCAAATGCTGAAGAGAGATCAAGGGGAACAAGAATTGTTCTTTCTCCTTGATTTCTAGCCCTGAGGACATCTTTCTGCACCTGAACAAGCATGATTTCTGTGCTATTCCTCACCCGAAACCCTGACTGGAAGTGTTCATACAACTCGTGGGTCACAAGGTGCTCCTCTAACTAAAGCGCCACTACCTTCTCCACAATCTTCACCAAAAAGGGAAGGTTGGAGATAGGTTGGTAATTTGCCCTAACCTCCCTGTCCAAGGAGGTTTCTTTAGGAGTGGTCTTACCAATACCTCCTTCAAGGCATCAGTGAAGACCCCTCAAATAAGGAACACCGGACAATCAGAGCAAACACCAGGTCAATGGTGTCGATGCATCTCATCAAGAAACGTGTCGGCACCGGATCCAGTTCACAAAAAGTGTGCATCACATCTCTGAGTCAGCCAGTACTTGATGTCAAATACATTTACTCCCTCATTTTTAAACAGAATATTCAACAGTTCTGTTGTTGGTTTTGTAAGTAATAAGAGTAATGGATTTTCTTGGGTGTTCTGGCCAACATTCCCCTTCCCATAAAACCAGTTTATGCAATTGTCCAAGGCTGAATGTGGGTGTTGATATGTGACGTGGCTGCCAGGACATATTCATTCACTTCCCTACCATTATCTCATTGCTTGTATTGCACTTTGGGACACAATATGTCGAAAAGCATTATTTAAATGCTGATTCTTGTTCTGCGGCTTCTTCATCTAATCCTGTTATGGTTTCAATAAGGTTTCATTATTTTTTTATCTACTACTTGTATGTCCTCATTTATGTTCGGCACCCAGAACCTCTGGGATTGGGCACCGTATAAATAAAATTGCCCTGCCTTGCCTTCAAAACATGTGCCAGGCTGAAAAACAGAATTACAACTTATAATATCACATTCATATTTCATAATATTTCAAAAAAGGCTCTGAACTGGACCCATAATTTAAGCTCATACTTTCCACAACTCCTAGCTGATACATCCAAAAAGGCAAACGTACACACAAAAACTCTAAATTAGGAGTGAGGAGCTAAGTGTGTGGTTCACTGCTGGTGTTTTTTGCAGAAATGAAATGGAATTCAACTGGTAATTAAAGACTTTGAAATCTGAAAAACTTTTTGGATTTTCTTTCCTTGGGAACCACTTCTATCTACAATCCTTGAGGAGTGTTAGATGTTTTTTGTGTAATTTTGTTTACTTTGGAGCAGCAACCACTCCCTTAGCACCCTCTCCAAATCCATAGAAGCGCAGAACTGTTTGAGTGTGTTCTAACTGACACATCCAAAAAGTTTCCTGCTGCAGTACCTATTACCCAGGTCCCCCCCCCAAGAGGCCCTTATTGAACTTTCTCTATCCCCAAAAAATCAGAAGTTAAGGTCTGAGTCACTTTCTATACTGAAACATAGAATTTGATGGCAAATGAGGACCATTTGGTCCATCCAGTCTGCCGATTTCACCCTTCCTACACCATTACCACAAACTGTGACCAATCTACAGCCTTTTGCCCTCTCCCATTCTTATCCACTATGATTCCTTTATGCTTATCCCATGCATTCTTGACCGCACCACTGTTTTCACCCCACTACCTCTGATGGAAGGCTGTTCCAGGTGTCCACCACTCCTTCTTTGAAGAAGAACTTCCTCACATCTCTCCTGAATCTACCCACTCCAGCTTCATAGCATGTCCCCTTGTTCTTGAGCATCTTTTCTTCTGACAAATACTCCCCTTCTGTACCTCATTAACCCATGTGTGGCATTTAAAGATCTTTATCATATGCCCCCTCTCTTTCAGGGCATACATACTGAGTTTCTTTAGTTTCTCCTCATAGAACTTTTGATGTGGAGTCAGTAACATTTTAGATGCCCTCCTTTGGACAGCATCCACTCTGTCAATGTCCTTTCAGAGATGTGGTCTCCAGAACTGGACACAGTACTCTAGGTGGGGTTTTACTAGAAATCTATAAAGAGGAAACACTACCTCCCTCTTTCTGTTGGAGATACCCATCATTAGGAACCCAAACATCCCAATCACTCTCCCTACTACCATGTTGCATATCTGGCCACCTTTATGTCATCCGATATGATTAACCCTCTTTCCTGCTTGGTGGTCATCAATACCTGTCCACCCATTTTGTATTCACCTACTAGGTTTCTGTGCTGTAAGTGCATTATTTTATACTTTTTCGCATCGAAACACAGTGCCATACCATTGACCACTCCTCTAGTTTTCTCAGGTCTCTGCTCATCCTCTCCAGTTCACCCCCAAAGTGCCCACCCTATTGCAGATTTTGGTGTCATCTACAAAAAAGGCAGACCTTCCCTTCCAACTCCTCTGTGATGTCTCTTAGAATGACATTAAAGATTACCAGTCCCAGCACTGATCCCTGAGGCACCCGATTGGTCACTCTCTTTTCCTTTGAGAGACCTCTGTATACCACCATGCTCTGTTGCCTATCCCTAACCAATGTCTTATCCAGTTTACCACCTTTGGACCCACTTCTAAGCTACCCAGCTTGGTTGCTAGACTCATGTGTGAAATGGTGTTGAATGCCTTACTGAAATCTAAGTATACCATTTGCACCACTCCTACCTGATCTAGTTCCTTGGTCATCCAGTCAAATAAATTTATCTGAGTCATTTGACATGATTCCCCCCTGCCCCATGAATCCATGCTGCCATGGGTCTTGTAAACCATTGGATTCAAGATCCTTTCCTTCAGCAGTGACTGCATTAACTTTCCCATTTCCCACCACTGATGTCAGGCTGCCAGGCCTATAATTGCCAGTCTCCCCACTGCTACCACTTTTGTGTAATGGGACTATATCTGCCCTCATCCAGTCCTCTGGCACCATTCCTCTTTCCAGTGAGCAGTTAAATAGAACTGTCAGAGGAGTAGCCTGTATTTCACTGAGCTCCCTTAGTACCCTTGGGAGTACCCCATCTGACCCCATTGCTTTGGCCACCTTCAGATTAGCAAGTCCCTTTAGGACTCTTGCCTCCAAAAAAGGACTAGTGTCTACCTCCCTCCTTCCAAAACTTTTGCTACTTTTTTTGTGGCTCCCTCCTCTTCTCCTTCCTCTTATTTAGCATTTTTTTTCTGGATGTCTGCCTTCTCCTGGTCTCCCTCTTGCTTCCTTGTTAACTTTACAATCAAAATCCTGGTCTTCCTCTTTTCACTAACATATTTTAAAAAAAAATCTTGTCCCCTTCCATTACCTCCTGGGCTATTCTCTCTTCAGTTTGTGCTTTTACATGCCTCACTGTTTCCCTGCTTCCTTCTGTTTCCCCAGCACACCTCCCTGTCCTCCCTTCTCTGCATCTCATTATACCTTCTAAATGTTACACTTTTAGCCTTTACCATTTCAGCCATCTCTCTCGGGAACCATAGTGATCTCATTTTTCTCTTCCTTTCAATGTGTACCATGTATTCCCAAAGCATTAGAAGGAGGTTTTGTGAAATAGACTCCAAGTGTTCCCCAAGCCAAATTTTGAACATGCAGTACATTTCATTTTCCCTAAATAATATTTATTTCATTAGCAAATGGTCAAATAAACTATATTTTCTGTCTCACAGTTAATAAAATCTCAAACCTGAAACTCTTTTCAAGTACCACTACTTTAAAAAGTATATGGTTTCAACACAGTACCACAAAATATGCATCTATCACAAGGAAAATTTCCCCTATGAAAATCAGGCATCCAATTCAGTTTAGCAAATATAGATTGTCTTAATGGGCTGTATGCATGCCTTATGCACAAAGCCTGTATGCCACACATCTGTGGCACATAGGCTACCCTAAGTTACATGGCCATGCATTGGGGCACCCACAGACCACCATAGCAGTCATGGAAGGGGTGCATCTCACTTCTGCACCTGATCTAGTGTCTTTCCATGCAGCTACGTCTTGATAGACTGCGGAAGGGGCCAGGGGGGATTCCCACACTCCATGATTTTCACCATGGGACCCTTCTGTAACTGCTGTGTGCCCCCATATACCACACCCACCAGCCATGGCAGAACAGCTGACTGCCCCATGCTGCCCCAGCCCTCCAATCATGCAGAGTGGGCTCTGGGCAGCCACTAGAGCACTCATCCAATGAAAAAGCTATTTTGTGGCACACAATGTCCTACAATCTGCTTCTCCATGTGGAACAGGAGATCCACTTTGGGGAAAGGACTGCATCCATTTGGATGCCTGCCTGTGTCCAATGATCTGCCCCCCCATGCACCAATACTCCAGGTGGCAGGACCATAGACATGTGGCCTGTGGTGCCAGTATCTGTGAATGGTGCAGCTTGCACACTTGTCCACGGGTGCAGATGTCAACAGGCCAGGTACGTGCTTATCATGCATACCTGATCCACGTTAAACTATTTACCACTATATCCTTTCACCCTCCTTCTGTTCTTACAAAACCAACATATATAAGACATAATGTGGCTTCTTATTATGTTTTTAATAAAGCTCCAGAGACTACTTACCATGAGATCCTTATTATAATTATAGGCACAGAAATCATTACTAGCACCACAAGTTTTACTGAAAAAGTCAAGGTCCTGTAGAATACTATAATGTATAGTACAGCACTGTTCTGTATAGAATTCCATCACTTTTAAAATGTTGTGGTATCACAGTCAAAGGTTTTGGAATGTGCTTTTACCCTTCTGTGGTGCAATAGCATTTTGAAACCTCTACAGACTGCACAAGTCAGTTTTGTTCAGAAAGCAAAAGATTTGTTGCATGTACATTTCACATAATACTATACACTGCAAAAAAAAAAACAAGATGAGCAACGTTGGCACAAGCAATGTGTTCTGCCTCCTTGGGGTTCTGATTCCAAGAGACCTCTTGAGATTTACTCTTGAGGTCAGAGGGAATCAGAACCACTCTGTGGGAGAACACATGTGTTATGTATAGTTGTCCATCCAGTAGTTTCTATATTATCCATTCTCTAAAGGAAGTCTTTGTTAATACAGTGGCGCCCTCTTAAGTGCACACCCTTGGGATAACATTTTTTTGTGCACTTAAATGGGCTGTGCGTTTAACCTGAAAATAACTTCCAGGCACATTTCACTGTTTCTGTAATATGCTTTATTATACAATGACAAGAAAAAATCAAAGATGCTGATTGGTTATTGAGTCCTAGACACAGTGATGTTATTATACAATAACATCACTGTATCGAGGACGGGTAGCAAAACAACCACTTGGCCAAACCGGAATCACTGCCTGCTTAATGCCCACATGAACAAACATGACCATTCATGACTTTACCTCCGCACACACACACATCAATTCATCCTAATGTGCGCCTCCCATCCCCAAACTCACACAGACACACTTACTCCATCCCTCGTTCATTCCGTTCCTTGTCCTCATCCTAATCCATCACTCCACAACTAAATAAAGACCCCACACTTAATTTTGTTTTTGAGAAAAAAGGTTTTCTCCTGAGCGCAGCAGTCTATGGCTCCCACTGCAGCTAAAGCCGTTCACTGTGCGCTCGTGCCTGCTTGGCCATAACCAGAAAGAAACTGCCACCAAACTGCAAATGGATTTATCCCCTGGCTGCAACTTTTTAAAACAATAAATCATACCTCTAACGACTTTTTTCTTCAGTTCCGTGGTTCGCATATGGCAGTAAATGGACGCTTGCAATCTACCAGCCACCCACTGGCAAAGCGCCATTCCTACTTAAACAAAAAAACATGCAAACTAAAAGAAAACCCAACAGTGCTAAAAAAAAAAAAAAATCAGCTTTTCATTCTGACTTTCCAGTGCCAAGACTGAGTCACAGAGGACAACAAAGGTCACACAAGGCAGGGCACAGAACATGGACAACTGGACAGTTAGATCATTCAGTCTGCAGCACCACCTACTGCTGGATAATATGCTGGACTTTTTCTTTTTAAATGATATACTTCCACATACAAAAACCAAGTGTAAAATGCTTAAAAAATATATTATTTTTCATTTTTCTTCTCTTATTAACAAACGAACCATTGTATAATAGCAGTAAGGCACTCCAAGGTGTGTGTTAGTGTGTAATAACGTCACTCCTTGGGTGGTCGAAGCACTTGGCTTCACCTCGTGCTTTAACCTCACACCTTGTCATGCCTTATTGCTTAATTAAATACCAGACACTTAAGTTAAAATGACATTAGTGCACTGTCCTACAACACAGTACTACTTAAAACAAACTCTGGTCATAGCTGATATGGCTGTAGAGAGCTTTTGGGATGCTTTTACCCATTATTTTAAATGAATTTGCACAATGCAGATCTACTGAGAAGCAGTTTCAATGCGGTCTTCCTTTTACACATTTTTTACAATTCATTTTCCTAGACTATGCCTGCTGATTGCTATATATTTAGCCTGGATAGTTCACAGAAGAAATGGAATCTTATTTTTGGATGGTGGAGCATTGGCAGTAGGATGCTGGAATGTGACATACACAGGCACAAGTTGTGTACAGGCAATAACATCCAGTGGCCATGCACCTCAGGTGCTTGCATGCAGATCCATAGTCCTGGTGCCATTGCACTACACAGTGCAAGGGACAGCCAATGCTGTACCCACTCACACAGGCTCCTGAACAAGCATGTTACAGCTGACCTCCCATTTTGTTTGTACAATTGGGGAATCGTGGATGCACTATCCATAGTCTGGAGCACGCACTGCAAATGGCATTGCAGGATACCACACTCCATGGCACCTAAGATACCTCAGCTGTCCGGAGGGTGGCATGACACAGGGGAACGGGGGAGAGTGTGGGCCTGCAGTGGTGTATGACAGCAGGAAGGTACAGCATTGACAAGGCATGCATTGGAGGTACATAGACTTCAGGTGAAGCTACCTCTGCAATACTGGACTTAAGATTTGCAAGAAAGTGAGTTGTGCTCACAACAGAGGGAGGTGAACCTTACAATTTACAATTGTCTTTGGTTTGAAGCAGATTCCTTAGGAAAGTTAATATTCTTCAGGTGGAGGATACTTCTAACTGAAGGGTGAAATAAGGAACTTAGAATTATCAGAAAAGGCAATCTTTCAATCAACAGAAGGAGGTGGAGCTTGCTTTACTTTTGTTACAATTGTTAAGATTTTACTGTTTTCTGTGTTTCTGCCCTTCTGCACAGCTGACGTGTTTTGGGGTTGACTGTTTTCAGAGCACAAGTCACCAGGCTGTTTTGGGGCTGGGGAGGTTTACCTGTGTCTGACTTGGATGTTTGGATTTTTCTCTGTTTGATTAGCAAGGTATTTTCTCTGTCAAATTGTCGTGTATGGCATCTTGCTGACAGGAAGGCACTCATCGCAGTGGTCGGTCAGAGCTTTTAGCTGATTGTTTCATGATGGCACAGTTTAGGCCCAAACCCTTCCCACTCCTCACCCCACCCAACCCTGGAAATAGTTCATTTATACCTGGGGTTCTGACATCATTTCCTCAAGAGGGCAAGGTGCATATCACTGTCATATCCTCTCTAGCACACTGCACTGACAATATAAGCATACACATTATATAAATACATATATTTCTATATAACACACCAATCACACACACACACAAGAAAAAACTAAACAAGGTAGACAGTTATGCGGGGAGTAGTACAATGTAATGGCTGTGGGGCAGCAGTCTTCTGGGAGTCTTTCTGGAGGCTGAGATTCTGCCCTGTTTGCAGACAACTATCTGCCCTGAGGAAGGAAGTTGACCGTCTTCAGCCCGCACTGGACAGTAGCAAGGGAACCTCCCCCATCCAGGGAGAACCAGAGCCACCACAACTACCTCAGAGGTTGTGGAGAAAGCACAGCAGTTGGACCACAGTGGGCTCAGGAAGGGTAAGGGTGGTGGAACAGAGGCACACCCAGTAAGTTGTTCCACTCCACAATCCATACACCATTCTGGGGGAGCATAGTTCCCCTATGGATGCACCACTTAGAGAGACTAAGGAAGGTGCAGACAACTGTCACAGGGAGGCCCTCAGGGAGGAGGTAGAGGCACCACAGGGAAGAAACAGCTCCTGGTGGGGACTCAATTATAGGGGCTAGAACTGGGGAGCAGGAAAACTGAAGTAAGGTGCCTGCCTGGTGCCATGGCTTGGAGGGACAGGACGCATCCTTAGGATCACAAGAACAGTTGCACAGACTGAGCTGGACGCTCATTGTCCACCTAGGACAAAATGACTTGGCTCATCATGAGATTAGAGCAGTGCAGAAGGACTTTGTAGAGTTGGAGGGGCTTAAGACAAGTAGCACACACAGTATCCTTCTCAGAGGTGCTGCCTGTCAGTGGCATGGGTGGCGAGGTACTTTGCAACATGCAGTTTAATGAATGGTTGAAAAAATGGTGTAACACAGGGTTTAGCTTCATTGGGGACTGGGGTTCCACCTGGAGGAACACCAGCCTATATACGCAGGATGGTTTGCATCTGTCCAGGAGGAACAAGTCTTTTGGGCAATCTGTTTAAATGCTTCATTGGTAAGCTTTTAAACTAGTCAAGGGAGGAGGCACTGATAAGCAGCAGGAAAATCCCAGCCCCCCCTACAAAACAGGGCACTAAATGAAAAAAGAAAAAGGTAGAAAGGTCAATGGGGGATGCTGCCACAGAAGGTAAAGCCATAAAAAAATGGAAAGCAATGAGTACCAATGCCTGTAGTCTGGGTAACAAGCTTCCTGAATTAGTGGCCTTGATGGAGGAGGAACATCTGGATATCGTGGCAGTCACAGAAACATGGTACACACAGAACCATGACTGGGACATAAATATACCAGGATACACTATCTACAGGAAGGACAGGGAGGGTAAAAGAGGAGGAGGAGTAGCTCTCTACATAAGAGAAGGAATCAAAGCAACAGAACAAAAGGGTAAACAGGGAGGAGAAGAAGCACTGTGGGTCAATTTGGAGGTAGGTAGTGGCACCACAATCCGCACAGGGGTTGTATACAGACCCCCCTCTCAGGGGGAGGAAATGGACAAGGAAATGATAGAAAGTATACTTAGAATGGCAGATAAAGGGAAGGTACTGCTGATGGGTAATCTGAATATGCCAAATTTTAACTGGGGTGCAGTTGCAGCAGCCACTTCTAAGAGTGGGGTTATTCTAGATGCCCTACAGGGGGCATGCCTTATACAACTAGTATTGGAACCCACTTGAGAGGGAGCAATCTTAGACCTGGTTCTCTCAAATGGAGATGTAGAGAGGATCAGAGATGTAGAAGTGGGTAGCCATCTGGGAACTAGCGACCATCGAACAGTATGGTTCACAATAAACACAGCAATAGAGTCAAGCCATACAAAGGCAAAACTACTGGACTTCAGGAGGGCTGACTTTGCCAAAATGGGTGAGTGCCTAAGGAATGCACTAGCAAATGAGCAGGAAGGAGGGGTGGAAGAACAATGGGGAATAATAACAGGGGTAACAAGCTTTTGTGTGATGCAAATAAACAAAACAAAACAATTTAAGAAACCACTATGGTTCTCAAAGGCGGTGGCAGTGAAGGTTCAAGAGAAAAAGAAAGCATTCAGAAAGTACAAGGAATCACAGAAGGAGCAGGAGAGAGAGAATTGTATCAGTTAAAGCAAAAGGAAGCTGGGAAGGCAGTCAGAACAGCAAAGGCCCGAACTGAGGAAAAGATAGCCAACTCAGTTAAGAAGTGGGATAAAACCTTTTTTTAGGTACATCAGGGAGTGAAGGAAGACTAAGGGAGGGATAGTGAGGCTTAATAAAGGGGAGGGGTGGGCAGAGGGTGACTGTGAAAAGGCAGAGATACTAAACAAATATTTTTGCTCAGTATTTACAAATGAAGAGGTGGAGTACCTAAAACAAACAATAGAAACACTCTGGATACAGAAGTTGATACCAGCCCATTTACAGAAGAAAGGGTTCTGAAAGAACTCTTAAAACTGAAGGTGGACAAAGCAATGGGGCCTGATGGGATTCATCCCAGAATTCTAAAAGAACTAAGAGTAGAACTAGTGACTACCCTCTTTAACAAATCATGGGAGGATGGGGTGGTACCTGAGGACTGGAGGAGGGCCGATGTGATTACCCTTCACAAAAGTGGGAGCAGGGAAGAAGCGGGAAACTATAGACCAGTTAGTATAACCTCAGTGATAGGGAAAATGATGGATTCATTTCTGAAGGAAAGAATTGTCGAGTACCTAGAGACCAGAGGGGCACAGGACCCAAGGCAGCATGGATTCACAGCAGGAAAGTCATGCCAGATGAATCTAATAGATTTCTTTGACTGGGTGACCAAAGTAGTAGATCGGGAGGGGCTGTGGACATGGCCTACCTAGACTTTAGCAAGGCATTTGACCCAGTCCCACCCAAAAGATTAATATACAAGTTAGCCAGCCTGGGAGTGGGTCCCAAGATGATAGCCTGGGTAAAGAATTGGCTGAAGAATAGGACACAGAGGGTAATAGTAAATGGAGTCCACTCTGAAGAAAGGGGGGTTACTAGTGGGGTGCCACAGGGTTCAGTATTAGGACCAGTCCTCTTCTATGTCTTTGTAAGTGACATTGCAGAGGGACTGGAAGGAAAAGTATGTCTCTTTGCAAATGACACAAAGATCTGCAACAGAGTTTATGCACAAGGTGAGGTGGAAAGGATGAGAAGGGACTTGGCAAGGTTAGAGGAATGGTCAAATGTATGGCAGCTTAGATTTAATGCTAAGAAGTGCAAGGTAATGCACCTGGGAAATAAAAACCCAGGGGAAGAGTACACAATGGGGGGTGAGATACTAACAACAACAAAAATGGAAAGGGACCTGGGGGTAGTCATATCAAATGACTTAAAGGTGGGCAAGCAATGTGAGAGGGCAGTAAGGAGGGCTGTGGGATACTGGGATGCATAGGGAGAAGCATCACCAGTAGAAAACAGGAAGTTGTTATCCCTCTGTACACACAGCTGGCGAGACCCCATCTGGAGTACTGTGTGCAGTTCTGGAGACCCAATCTCCTCAAGGACATAGACAAGATGGAAGCTGTCCAGAGGAGGGCAACTAAAATGGTGCAGGGTCTGCACCAGAAGACATATGAAGAGATACTAAAGGAGCTTAATATGTATAGCCTCGAGGAAAGGAGGGAGAGGGGGACATGATAGAAACATTCAAGTACCGCAAGGGAATCAACAAAGTCCAAGAGGGTAGCATCTTTCAAAAAAAGGGGTGTGCAAGAACAGGGGGACACAATTTGAAGATAGAGAGTGAGCAGCTCAGAGGTAATGTAAGGAAGTATTTTTTCACAGAGAGGGTTGTGGATGCATGGAATGGCCTTCCAGAGGAAGTTTTGGAGTCAAAAACAGTGATTGAATTCAAGCATGCATGGGACAGCCATAAGGCAATTCTAGGGGGTTGGGGTAGAAAGAAGTAGGCTGCTGGTTAACTAGGATCTGTAGCTTATCCATTAGGTAGGGAAATGGGCAGACTGGGTGGGCCAAGCGGTCCTTATCTGCCGTCAAATTCTATGTTTCTATATTTCTATCAATTCCCTCTTACAGTTTGCCAGAAACATACACATGGCTGCAGACACTGGTGGGTCTGCAGCTTGCGTAGTACCCCGCTGCAGAGTACATCCACTTGGGTCATTTCAGAGTGCAGATTCCCAGCCTGAGTCCAGTCCATCTGGTGGCTGGCTGTGGCTGGGTGTGGAGGGCAGTGCCAGTCTCTGCAACAGGTCATGCATTGGGGGAGCAGGGGTGTTTACATACTTAGGTGGTGGGTGGGGGGCCTCTATGCTATGGATATGGACTGTGGTTTCCTCTGGTGTGATTGGGTCAGAGTGGGCCCTATACAATGGAGCTCTTTGGGGATGGAGTTGGGTAGATTGGGGATGGGAGGGGGTACCTCTAGTCCACTAGGTCTGCCAGGCTGTTGTGCACCTGGGTGCACTTCCACAGCCTCCCTGTGGGTGGGTGGCTGGCCAGGTTAGGCCAGCTATTCATGGTCTAACTATGGGCCACACTGCTCTGGACTGCAAGGGGTGCATTCCCACTGTGTATGTCGCAGCATGGCATATGTATGGAAATGCACCCTTGACTTCCATGGCATGCTATTTGTGTGCAGCCTGGCCTAATCCCTTATGGCCGGCATATCCTTCACATTTGAATATCACATTGTGGTGAATTGTTGGAGTTGTGTGGCACATCTCCCTTTTCCGTTGGGATATGTCACACATCTCCTTTGTATACTGGGGCCCTAGACTAGGCTACCCTGAAGAAATACATTATCAAAATGGTAAAGTCATGATCCCACTGAAAAGAAGATATTGCATCTAATCTGGGACAGCCTGAGTAAATGCAGTACACAAATGTGTAAATGAAGATCCCTATGACTATGAGATGTAGCATCTCCCCTGCTCCATCCAGGATACAAAATATAGGAAAAGAAATATTTAAAGGAAATGTACTCTAAACTGAACTTCACTGTTTTCACTGACATGAACAGTTTCTTTTTTGTTTTATAACATATTAGAATGTAGTATTTATTTTGAACATTGTGACCATGAGGATGGTGTGTACAGAGTGAGTGTGTGTGTGTGTGTGTGTGTGTGTGTGTGTGTGTGTGTGTGTGTGTATGTGTGTATCCAGGATACAAAAGATAGGATAAGAAATATTTAAAGGAAATCTACTCTAAACTGAACTTCACTGTGTTCACTGACATAAACAAACAGTTTCTTGTTTTATGACATATTAAAATGCAGTATTTATTTTGAATGGTTTGGCCATGAAGATGGTGTGTACAGAGTGTGTGTGTGTGTGTGTGTGTTTGCTGTAGCTCAGTATATTTTTTTCACAGAAAGCATAGTAGCAAATTGCTGCTGATTGCTACATATTTAGTATGGGTAGTTCACTGAAGACCTGGCATATGTCTGAGACAGTACTTATCAGATAGTGTCATTAGAGGTTAAAAAAACAATGTAGATTATAGATGTGCTGGGAAAGGGATGACATTTATGATGTATGACTCTTTCTTGAAAGACAGTACATTCCCAAGTGAAATTAGTAGGAAGCAGCTGTTTAACTGCCAAGTATTTAAATGTGCAAGTTGTTGCATTCTGAAGGGAGCAAACAAATCTCCAGTTTAATAGGCAACCAATATATAACAAATATTTAACAAGCTGTTTCAGTTTCATAATGACGTCTGATAAGCAACTTGGAGTTATGTCTCCACCATTCTTAACAGAAAGAAGGGAGTATTTTATTTCAGTTGACATGGAAGGCTACATTGAAAAGTCCAAAACATGTGTTCCACTGTACTCCATTTTCCAGCTACAAATAGCAAGATGGTTGTAGGCTCCATCCACAGCCATATAAATTAGTAATCTTCTTTTGCTTTGTGTGTTTCAGTGTAGGATTCAAAATTAAACAATAGGCTAAAGTCAGTCTTTTCTTTTGACAACATGAATTTTCTTAGTGTGGCCAAACTAGACAGCACCATGGCTGCAGTTAAGATGTTAAGGTGGACTATTTAAGGTGGTATTGTACAAAATGTGCACTTAAAAGCTGGGCTGGAATGAAAATTAATTGGAAAAGTTAAAAAAATATGCATTTAACTGAAATGTGCACTTACATGTACTGCACCTAAGAGGTACATTTAACATTGGAAGTGCAAAGAGACTATAGTGAGGATAAAAAGGGGTGGTGAGTGGACAGAAACGGGTGAGGAGCAGGCAGAAGCACTGAATGAATACCTTTTCTCAGTATTCATGGAAGAAAAGTGGGGGCCACTACCACCATGGGCTGGGAAGGTGGGGACAGGAGGAGAAGAGGCAACAGATGGAAGAATTGAGCCAAGTAGAGTCCTAGAGGGACTGAGGGCACTGAAGGTAGACAAGGCACCAGGGCTAGATGGTATCCACCCCAGGCTGCTGAGAGAGATGGCGGAGGTGTTGGTGAAACCACTGGCGGATCTGTACAGTGCCTCAATGGAGTCGTGATGTGTGCCACTGGACTGGAGGATGGCACATGTAGTACGATTACACAAGAGTGGACCAACGGATGAACTGGGTAATTATCACCTGGTAAGTCTCACCTCCATAGTATGAAACTCATGGAGACAATACTAAAGGAAAGACTGGTGTCGTACCTGGAGGACAATGGCCTCCAGGATGAGAGACAGCATGAGTTTGTTTCAAGTAAGTCTTGTCAAACCAACCTGATACAATATTATGACTGGGTGAAAGATGAGCTGGATAAGGGTCATGCAGTGGATGTTCTTTACTTGGACTTCAGCAAGGCCTTAGATTCTGTGCCTCATGGGTGTCTTGCGGGGAAGCTAACTGGTGTAGGGGTTGGGGCAAAAATGACGTACCGCATTACAAGGCTGGCTGAATGGGAGGCTGCAACAGGTGGTGGTGAGAGGGGAGCTCTCACCTCCAAGGCCGGTTTTGAGTGGGATGCCACAGGGCTCTGTGTTGGGGCCAGTATTATTCAGGCTCTTCATATCAGACATTGCACATGGGGTGGTGAGCAAGATAAGTCTGTTTACTGACGACACCAAAATCGGAGCAGTGGTGAATGGAGAGGGGGGATGGAAGCAGCTGCAGGGGGACCTAAGCAAGCTAGAGGAGTGATCAGAGAGGTGGCAGCTGGGGTTCAATACAAAGAAGTGTAAGGTTATGCACTTTGGGGTGAAGAACCCAAGGAGAGAATACTGGCAGGGAGGGGTTAAGCTGGGGATCACTGAGGAGGAGGAGGAGAAGGATCTAGGGGTAGTGATAGCAGGGACCATGGACAACACTGCCCAGTACAGGAGAGCAGCTGCAAAAGTGAACAAAATGCTGGGGTGCATAGTGATGGGTTTTCATCCAGACGAACAGAAGTGATCTTGCCCCTGTACAGGTCACTGGTAAGGCTGCACTTAAAGTATTGTGTGGAGTTTTGGAGGCCATACCTAAAGCATGATATCAGGCTACTGGAGGGGGTGCAAAGAAGGGCAACAAAGATGATATGTGGAATGGAAAGGACAGACTATGACAGCAGGCTGAGAGACCTGAATAAGTACACCCTGTAGGATAGAAGGGATGGGGGGACATAATAGAGACATTCAAGTATCTGAGGGGAATCAATAAGGTTGGGGTAGATGGGGTCTTTAAGTTAAGGAGGGGGAGGGTCACCAGGGGGCATGCACGAAGAATAGAGGGGGGAAGATTTAGGAAGGACATGAGGAGACACTATTTCACAGAGAGGGTGGTAGCAAAATGGAATGCCCTACCAGAATGGGGAGTATCATGTAAATCTGTGACCAGTTTCAAAAGGGCATGGGACAGGGAACTGGGGAGAGTGAAGGTGGGGGAGGTGGGGGGTGGCAGTGGGATGACAAATGGGAGGGGGACTGGGGCAGCTGAAAACTAGGGGTTCTAGCTGCACACTTGAGCAGACTTAGATAGACCGGGTGGTCTGTTTCTGCTGCCACATTCATATGTTCATATGTAACATTGAATGAATAGGAAAAAAATTGGGATTTGGAAAAAATGTGCATTTAAGCGGTATGCACACTTATCTGATGTGCACTTACGTGGGCTCCACTATAATAATAAAAGAATTTCTTCCCAAACCAATGCATGGTTTGTATATAATATGGAACATGTCAAGGCTTCAGTAACATTTAGCCTACTTAATACTTTCCCTTCTGCAGGAGAAATGAGCATATTCATGTAAATTCTCATTCTGAAATCTCCATGGTTCAGTTAGTTTACCATCCTTCATAAACTGCACACATTTAATATATAAAAGCATAGCCAGTCCCGTATGTGTGTGTGTGTGGGGGGCAACCAAAGGCAGTGCTTCTATTTTTTAGCTTGGCTGCTAGATTTGGGAATTTGTCCAGTTGAATTATTTTCCATTAATTAACAACTATAGGTACATATTTTTGGTTTTGTAATTGTTTGGACTGCATATGTCCCTGAAAAGAATTGATCTGAGAATGATGGTAACATAGCCTTTCCTTATATGAACAACGGACTGTTTTTTTCAGATGCAATATTAGTTCTTGTTTCCATAAATGTTTTTAAAGTTTTGTTTACTGTCAACTGTATTGTGTAAATATTATATTTGTTTGGGGGTAATTGCATCAATACCCATCTTAACATTTCCACCATTCCAGCTGCACATGCCCCAGCACCCAGCACTTACAATCAGTCTTTACACCCCTAGCACCTTACCTGTTATATTCCCTCAACAGGGCCCTCTGGCTGCACTGTCTCCAGCCCTCACCCACCTCCCCCCCTGTATCTCCACTCCTGCCCCTGCCCCCAACCACCTCCCGTACTCCTTCTTACCCCTGCCTCCCTACCCCCTCAGTCTCCTACCTTCAATTTCCCCACCCACCCCTCCTTCCCTTGTCTTGCTAATAGCTCATGTCAATTACTGGTTATTACATGTCTATAAGTCAATGACTATATGTTTGTAACTAAAAATGATGACTGTTGCACACACTGACATGGAACCTTTGTAAAAGAGCCTCTGCTCAAAGGTATTGTAATCCTAGATGAAATAAATAAAAAAATAAAAAAACATGCTTCTGTAATTAATTACTACACATAATTAGCACATTTTTATCATGATTTTATAAATATATGCACTATACTATACTAAGGGCTATATAGGGTGTACACATTACTCCTGACAAAGCACTAATTTCTGTGAAATGTTGAGTCTTTTGCATTGCCACTAGTAAAGTTTTTATCTATATTTATCAAGATGTTATTTAATAAAGGTAGTCATTTTTTTTGCACTTTACTGTGTAGTAAGGTTTTCTGATGGTTATACAGTGTTTGGTTTTCTGTCTTGTAGGATCTTGGAAAAATCTAATACTATGCAATACTTGTTACACTAGTATCAGCAGTGGCACTTCTTTATCTATTCCCACTGCAGCTGGGGCAAGAACAATCCTCACTCCATAAGAAAAAAAAAAAACTGGCACAGTGTATATGCCCAGACCATCTCGCCACTCGTGTGCAATACATGCTGAGCCTAGTAGTTCAAATGACAATTTCTGAGGGCTAGACCAAGAGCATTCACATGCTTTATTAGACATTATAAGGCTAAGGCTAATAATGTATATGTGGCTTGTGTAACAGTTATTATGTAAAACCCCAAAACCTGAGTGTACCAGCCCATTCACTCACCTTGGCTGCTCTGGGGTCCTGTCTTCATTACACCATTATCCCTTCTGACAAGTTGCTCTCCGGTGGGGCGCCAATAATAAACGTGGGTCCTTTGGGCAGCTGAGAAAATTCAGGAATGCCCACCACTCTACATTCTGAATTAGGAGGCAAGATCAGTTCTTTGCTGTCCACCCTACGAACCATACCAATGGGCTCATCTGTCAGCTCAGGTACTGTAACACCCAGGGACAGGCTGACTATTTTCACCAAAGCTTTGAATGAGGGGTTTAATAGGTTGTTTGCGCCACCCTTCTCTTGATATAGTTTGGTCAGCCTGCCAAACCTATTTGCGTTTGTCCCAATCACTTCAGCCATATTACCCATTCCTTTCAGCTCTGGGCATATCAGAGCTATGGTCTCGATCTTGTGCAGTTCATCTGGACCCTTCAAGATGAATGTAATCTGCATAGTGCAATAGCCATCATAGGGGTAACTAGGTTATCCTACTTCCCACACTGATATTCCTGACAGGGGTTGGAGCAGTAGGTGCTTCAAGTGATGGTCATAAAAGGTCCGGTGGATTATGATGACCTGCGACCCACTATCCAATAAGGAAAAAGACACCACTCCTTTAACCAAAACTTCCATATTAGCTGTAGGATCTATCATGCCTGGAGGCACCTTGCTGTTGGGTGGAATTTTAGGTTCCATACAATTTGTGGACCTTTGCACTTTCAGAGACCCAGGTTGCTCCCTCACTGCCTTGGCCATTGTTTTCCTGCTGCTTTTCCCATTTATTTTCTTCCACCAGCTGGGGGGGGTTCCAGTTGGCCACATCCATGAGTGAAATGACCATCCTCTCCACATCTGTTACAAAACAGACCTTCTCTATTCACCGGGGGCACTCTTGGCCTGATCTTGGGAGCAGCATAGATGCCCAATGGACATCCAGGTTCAGACATGACACCACTTGTTTATGGCTGGAGCTCTTGGGGCAGCTGTGTGGCCTTCATGGACTCCTTAAGCTCTTGCAATTCATTAGTCAAGTCAGAAGGGGAACTAGCAGGTTTGTTGCTCACTAGCTGTGTCTCTTGTGGTGCAGCAGTCACCACAGGAACCCGAAGAGAATCATCAATATCTTTCTGCGCCTCTTTTCTCTCACTTCATCCAGCAGCTGCCTTAATGTTGGTGGGTTATTCTATCAATATCTCAGCTGAAGCATCAACAAGATCCACCTAGAGAACACTGAATCCCATAACACTTGATCCAGTTTCATTCAGGAAAGCTGTGCGGGGATGACTTCTCCAACCTCAGCAATTTTTCAAATCCCAGTCTCTATTCTTGTAATGTAATGGAAATGTTTCTCACCTTCTCTTTGGGTAGTGGCTCTCAGCTGGAAGATAAGATCCTTTTTCTTTTCCACTGCCCCAAAGGTAATTTAACATGGCCAGGTGATCACTTGAAGTATTGGTGGGTTGAATGACTGAATGACATCTAAGACCATGTCAGTAAGACTCTCTACTATCTGTTATCTACTATTTTTTCTCATCTGAACAATGCCGCAACAGCACTATTTGTGCAACTTGACTCTTCCAGCTTTCATAATAATCCTCCCCTGTGGGAGTCAGGATGGCTCCCTGAGAAGGTTTGTAACCTCTTGTACTGTTCATAGGGAGCCACCACATAAGGATTCACTCCACTAGGCAATACTGTTTGGAGCTGGCTCTCTCTCTCTGGAAATAAGGACTGTACATCATTCATGGACTTCTCTTTACTTTCCAGCAGAGGCTCAAACTTAGCCTTGAAATTCTCTCCTTTGTTTGGACAGGGGGGACAAGGGAGGGAGAGAAGGTTTCAGACTGGTCAGACTCCATTTAGTCTTCACCAGCCAGGTTTCTTGAAACCCTTCTAGTGTCACAGTGGGAGGCACATCTACAGTCCTAAAATCCTTATTAGTCTCTACAATTAGGTTTCTAAACCAGGTGCCTGGTTCTCTAGTCACTCTTCGTATCTTCATGTGTCCACATTCCTTCAGGCCCACCTCTAGCACTCCCAAAATGAACTCTCATCTCACTCCTCAGCCACATTTTTGATGAGGAGCACTTTCTGGGGGTCAGATCCGTAAAACTCAAACTAGCCATCAACCTCTTGCAAGGCCATTTACCCTTTTGAAACAATTTGTGGGTGGAGGTGGTAAAAAAAATTCTGAATTGCAATGACAGGGTTGGACACTAGGAGGCAGCAATTCCCAGCAGTGCGTCCACTTTGAAAAGGCACGTTAACTCACCTTGGCAGCCCAGGTCCCTCAGGGTCCACACTTCACCCACCTCCGAGGGGGCCAATGTTGAGCTCAGGAATGGAGAGGAGAGGAGAGGAGAAATGGCACAGTGCCTCCACCTGGGACAATGGCAGGGAACACCTGTGAACAAATTGTAGGTTACCACCCCTCAGAAAATATAAAGTAGCTGCTCCCACAACATTTCCCCATGCAATAACAATTCTCCCCTTTACAATAATTCACAATACCAGCATATAACAAGAACAAATAACTAGAGTTATTAAGGGAGGGGAACAAGGGAGGAAAATAGAACAATGACATTAATAACTGGCTCAAACAATGTTACCCCACACAGTAACCCCACCTCCCACCTGCAGGTGTAACCAGCTTCCCACTGGCAGCTGCCATATGTCTATATTCCCTTTCTGTGTATACCACATTGCTGTGCAGATTTCAATGCTGGGGATCTTTCATCAGGGCCCCAAATACTTTAAACAGTAGAAACAATGAAACTTCATGTCTGGGCATAGATTGTTTGCACATTCCTGCCCCGGACCTAACCCCCAATCCTATCCAGCTAGCTAGCTAATAAATTTCTCCTCTGAGCCTCAGCCCAAAGGTATTTACACTCTGTTGGGGGTTCACAGTTTGGATCTGAATTGGCACAGTACCGTAGAGGTATCTCTTTGAAGGTGCACCACAGCAACAGGGCTGACTGGAGAACTGAAGAACTCTGGTCTTAACCTGCCTGGCCTTGCCTACATTGCCTCTGAGTCCTTTGTAGACAGTGTTCACCAGGCAGGCCTCTCAATGTCTTCTTCACTGGTCTTCTTCTCCTCCATTGGTCTGGGGACAAGGAGGCCAGGTCCCCAAGACTTTGCAGCTGGCACACACTTTTAAACTCAAGACACACTGGGCCTTGGCTCAGTGTCTAACCCCAACACTCACAGTCACTCTGGCTCTCAGCAACACTGCAGGCTTTTACACTTCCCCCTCTGAGGGGGAACATAGGTTACTCTGAATTTTCTTACTCACTGCAGCACTTTTCAATGCAGACTGCTCAACGTATAGCCTCTGCTCTTGCACTGCAGCTCTTTTCTTCCGCAGCAACTCTCTATCTCCCTTTCAGGCTGCAAACTCTGTTTCCTCAGCAGAAACTCTCTTTCTCACTGCCACAAAGCTGTTACAATCTCTTTTTCTTGCAGCACACTCTCACGTTTCTCTTTCTGCAGCAAACTTAAAGTCTCTTTCACTAGCTGCAATGTGGTTTTAATCAGGTCTCTGCTTTTTCCTTCCACTGGGGCCACTCAGGCCATTGAAGCTGGCTGCAAGCCTTGGTCTGAGGAGCTCAAACAATATCTCCTGCTTGTGCTGTCTCTGGACATTTCCATTGATCTCTCCTTTTGGTGGAAAAACATCCCTTTTATCAGTTTTTCCAAGTTCTCATCTGATTGGCTGCCTGCTTCCCAGGCACTCTTCAATACCCTCTCACCTTTTCAAACAGCTCTCCATCTGCCAGAGTCCCCTTGGGACCACCATGTTTGTTTACACTTTTGTCCATAAAGTTTCTGCCCCCAGTTTATCATTACTAGCCTACACAGGGGCAGAACCCCCATTTCCCATGTCCACTGGCATTCTGATAATGATAACTGGCTCCATTGCCTCTCCTGGAGACAGTGATAACATTACATTTGCAGCTGTAGCCAAGCACACACTGGAGCTGCTTCTGCTTCTTTAAGTTTCTGCTGCCTGCCAGCTACTGGTATGCGGGAGGCACATTGTGGCCATCTCATTTATTTACTTTCAGCCGGTCCACTGATGGCAGATCCCCAGACTAGTGACTCTGCCCAAAACATTCCCTAAGGCATGAAAATACTTTCTGGACTTCAGCCCCTTCTGTCAGTGGGGCCAAGAAGAAGAAATTTTGTTGGCCACAGCCACAAAGATCAGGTGATTGGAACATGCCCAAATTCCACCAAGGCAACTGATGGGTTTCTGCAGGGCTGTAGCCTTGATTAAGGTATGCCCCATTAAGGGGGTGCTTACAAGAGCAAATACAATTAGCAACTTTTATGTTAATACAAATATACTACAGCTTTTGGGGGGGGTGTTGAAAACTGATATCGTATGTCTCATTTGGAGCCAAGCCCAGGACAGACATAACCTCCACAAATATATGCATCAGTAAGCTAGGTGTGACTAACAGCAATCAGATAAATATGTGACCCCAAAAAGCCCTTTGTATAAAAAAGGCCTCTCTTTTTGCTACGTTTGGTGCCTCAGACTACAGAGATCAGCTCAAAAACACTTAAATGTCTCCTATTCTGCACTTACATGTGAAAAGAGCAGCTTACTGTTTAGTTGTTTGGTTTCTTAGACTACAGATCTCAGCTAAAAGATGTTCACAGATAATCATGCTGTCTATTCCTCCACCTCTTCTCCATCTCAAGAATGACTTTGTCATATGCACAATCAGGTTATGTGCAGTCTCATGTGGAAGGGGGTGGTCAGTCAACTGCCCTTCTCTTTAGCTGTGTATGACTTTTGACACTCAATGGCGGAACCATCAAAACATATAATTACCTGTCCATGATCTTACTTAGTCAAACTTTAAAATAATTGCTGTGTAGCCTTGGGACCTGTGCTATGGTTTACTTTCTGCTAACTGCCTCATTTTTTATATTATTTATTTATTTGAATTTTGATGACTGGGTGAGCCCTCTGAGACAGAGGTCCCTTTTTCAGGGATAACCAGGGATTAGTTACATACAGAAGGTGACAGATTATTTATACAGACACAGAAACATCATATACAGAAATTAGTTGCAAGTTATGGCTAAGAGTATTTACACACAAATTGGCTCAAGGAAATTGATTGTTGAATACAATGCGACAAGTGCTGCAGAGAATATATAGCCATACACTGATAGAGAATTGATGCAGCAGGAATTCCGTTCAGTGCGAGCATAGTTGTAGGAGGATGGAAACGTTGCAGAAGCAAGGATTCAGAGAAAACACTTACAAGGAGCCGCAGTGCAGGAAAGGGCTTTCAGCCTCTTTTTTTTAAACTTTATTTATTGATTTTCATCATACAAATAGTAACATGTATGCAAAACCACATACATATTCCAACATTGGGTGGAGGCAACGCAATATCTGTACAGGCTTAATGAATCAGATCATTAGCATAACAAGTATTATAAATATCCCAGACATGAGCCCTCCACCCCCAAGGGCATTAGGACTAAATATAAAAAGACAATAAGTTTGTAGGATCTCTAACTCTCAACAAAGGGTTTAAATCTAGCAATATGCCAAACTCTCATCCCACTTGCTGATAGTGTAATATGGTGGTGGGAGAACAAATACAAAAGGATACTAATTTCTAAGTAAACAGATTGTCTGAGCTCAGTTAAGTTATGCTCTAATCCTACACCCATAGGCAAGGCCACTGTTTTTCGGTTTTTAACGGAAAATCCGGTAAAATTCCGGAATTAGGGCTGCCTGAAAACCGGTAAAAATGAAGATTTCGTGGAATCTGGCATTTTCTATCAGATCAGTAAATCTATAAAAAAAGTCTGTTTTTCTTTTAATTCCTTCCTGTACTATTTTCAGTTTGCTTTATTTAATGCTCTGTATATTAAGCCTTCTTTCATTCTGATTATTTATGCACATACTAAAAGAATGATAACAGAATCCCGGTAAAATCCGGAAATTAGAGTAACAATCACCGGTGAAATTCCGGAATCTTAAGTCTTGAAAACGGAATTTAATTGTTTTAATCACCGTAAATCAGTGGCCTTGCCCATAGGTTTCTATTGGGAAACCATGCCGGGGGAAAAATATCTATTTAGAAATGTATACAGTCCACAAACTGAGCAGTGTGCAGTAGCACACCAGCATGAATACTGTCCTAATGCATAATCAATTTGAGCAGTAGGCAAAGAATAGATAAAAGACAGTTTCAAAAAATGTTTAAACAGACAACAGCAATAACACCAACCATCTTACCTACTTAATTTACTTTATAAGGAGCACTCAACAGGCATTACTAGATGTTATGTCAAAGGAAACCTAAATCAGCTTCTTGGGGTAGTACAAGAGAACCATAGTCCCACTGCAGTCACTCTGGCTCCCCTTCCAATTCTTGGTCTGAGGCCCTATATTCCATTCCAGAAAACAGTGACTCTGCAAAATTGGATGTAGCCTCTAGATCAGTGAATACATATGGCTTCTGCTGATGCATACCATGTAAGCATGCTGGAAAAAGTATCTGAGCCTTCACCCATTTAGCCAGGAGTGACTTCTTTATCTCCTGCAGTTTTTTTTTCTTTCTGCCCTGTGTCTGTGAAGATAGGTCAGGGAAGAAACCCAGTCAATTCCTCTCCCAGACAATGTCTGCCTTTCTCATAGCCTCTTGTACCAGTGGTATTCTGGACTCAAGGGTAGAGAGAGAGAGAGTCATAATCACTGTCAGTGGTAGAGAGGCAGGACCCTCCCCCCAACCTCCAGGATGCAGGGGAATTGTGAAAGTGTGCACAGTGGTGATACCCATATCCCTATTTAGTAAATTTAAGTCCTCAAAAATCATCCAGTTGAGCTCTGGCAGGAGGCAATTCAGACATTCCTCTGCCGAAGGCCATTCTCCATGTCTCCACTTTAGAATGGAAGAAACTGACCTTCTGGATCAGGCCTGTGCTAACCTCTGACAGCCACTCTGATGAGGTGGTAAGGTCAGAAATTGCAGAAGTATTATCTGCGATCTTCTGTTCCAGTTTGGTAAACTTTTTTTCCATCACCGCCAGATGTTTATTTGTCTTGTTGCCGGTTTTCTGCAGTTTTATTAGGAACAGGGAAATTTGTAAGAGTTCCAGCAATGATGCAGAAGATGGCCCTCCAGATTTGGCTGAAGGGTTGGTCCCTTGGTCACCAAAATACGAATCGAGTCATGAAGAGGTATGGTGAGGATGCTTTTTGAGCTCAATGCATTCTCGGACAATTATAGGGTGCAATCAACCTTGAGAAATGTAGTTTTTAATACAGAAAACTAATAAATTTACTTAGTAAATGTTATCGTATACAAAGCCCAAATGAAGAACATCCGCTCGAAGTGCTCCACAGTGCCCCCTTTCAGCCTCTTTTTAAATTATGCTAAAGTAGGGCAGGCAAGGTCCTCAGGTGCAGGGAGTTTCACAGGTATGGGGCAGCAAAAGAGAAGGATCTCTTTCTGATTTCATACTGCACTTTGGGGAGGGTTGCTGATCGTAGAAGTTGGTTGAACTGCTTGCATTAGATTATGCCAATGAGACAGGGTGGAGAGAGGGGTTGTAATATCTTAAAGGTAAGGCAGTAGAGGGTGTAACACAGTCTGGTTCCAAAGAAGGACCCCACCAGGGTTGCTAGTGCTATGCAGTGGTGGGTTCTGGAGTAGGCACAAGACATGAAAGGCCCAATCCTGTGTTATAGTGATTTTAGTCTGGTGAGGATGGATTCTGGAGCTGACTGTAGTACCGGGGGAACCACTGAATAGTAGGGGTAGGAGGACATTGCTAACAATGGCTAGGCAAGCCTCCCTAGACAGGTAGGGAGAGAGTCGGTAAAGTAGACTTACTTTTAGGTTTAGTGTTTTAGTCAGATCATCCATATGAGGTTCAAAGGTCATGGTTTGATCAAGGACCATTCACAGGTACTGTATCTGAAGGACTGAACCACCACCTGGGTGACTCCAGAGCAGGTGATAAGATTAAAGAAGAGGTGTCTGTCCACGCCTAGATTTTTGTCACCGAATAGCATTGCTTTTGTTTTTTGGTGTTAAAAAGTAGTTTGTTGTACAGGAGCCAAATCATTTTCCAGTAGAGAATTTATCCAGTTTAGGTCAGTGGAAAACCTATACAGTATGGCATCATCACTGTACAGTTGCAGTGATGCACCACCACAGATGTAAGGTAGGTCATTAACAAATAGTGAGAAGAGAAGAGGACCAAGTATGGATCTTTGGGGTACCCCATCTGTGAATGACCAAAGAGGTCAAGGTGAGACAGTTCCCTCCCATTTGATACTGTTTCCACCTAGTCAGATAGTTCTGAAACCAGTGGCAGGAGATATCATACAGACCACTACCTTGTAGTTTGGTGAGTAACAGGTCATGACTGACCAGGTTGAATGCTTTCGGTAAGTTTACAAAAATTTCTCCCATGGCCATGCCAAGATTCATGGCATTGAGAATATCACTGGTGACACATACCTGGGCTGTATCAGTGCCATGGTTTTTGTGGAAGCCATGCTGGAAGTGAGTATGGGTGTGGTTATGTTCAAGGAAAACTAAAAGCTGATTATGTAATAGCCTGTCCTAAATTTTGGCGATTGCACAGAAGTGGGAGATGGGTCTGTAATTTTCAGTTTTGTCCTTTTGGCCCCCTTTGTTGATGGGCACCATGACAGCCACTTTCAATTTGTTGGGGATTGTGCACACTATGAAGGATTTATTAATTATGTGCTTGATTGGGGTGGCAATGGTTGGTGCAGCAATTTTCAAAAACCTCAGTTCCAGGGTGTCACAACCTGGGTAACCTTCACATATTCAGCATATTAGACGATTAATTAGATACATGAAAGGATTAGCCTTAATGAATTCATAGCCCAAAATTTAGCTCATTCATGCAGTCCACTAGGTCATACAGCATTGTTCTTGGATGGACAGATCCCAGATTTTAGCTGAAGGGGTGATGATATTCTAAAAGCAGTAGATCTAGGATGGCCCAATCAGCTTTGGGAAAGTTACAAGCTCTGGATGTGGAATATGTTTAAAGAGAAAGTGCTTAGTAATTTTTTTATTTATTTATTGAAAAGTTTCACCAGGAAAGGCCCACTGAACAATTACAGTTGCTCATCTCATGGAGCGTCCTAGGGGGAAGGGATACAGAGGAGTATGAATCCAACAACATACATTAGTCATTTTTTTGGTTTTAACAGGCAAGACATAAATCAAAAACCTACACAGCATGGATATTCATGGGACAGACAAAGATATAAAACTAAAACTATGTGAGATCAAATAGAAAAATACAGGAATAAGTGCATACAGTCTATTTACACAGCACAGGGGTAAAATACATGGATTACAAAATACAAAAAATTATTGTACAGAAGTTGGTTTACTAAGTGCATATGTGCAGCACGTCATTAGAGAATAACCTAAATAGAATAAGACCTCAATAAGAAAGGAGAAGGAAGAGTTGTTACGAGCAATTGTAGGTAGGAGAGAGGAAGTTAAGGAGGGAGACTAGATGGACAGGGGGAGGAGGAGTGTCTGATTTGACTAGGTAGGGCGTTCAATAGCTTAGGGAGCCTGTGTAAGAAGGCAGTTTGACCTATAGCAGTGGAGCAACTAGGAACGACCAAGATGCAGGAATTGTTTGATCTGAGAGAGAGAGTTGGAATGGAGAGCACGAGGCCAGGAAAGCCGATAGGTAAGAGGGAAGGGAATCAAACCAGAATTTGGAGGTGAACATCATACAGTGTAATAGGCGTCTGGTTTCCAGAGAGGGTAGAGCAAGAGATCGATAGAGAGAACAATGGTGGGTAAGAGGAGGAAAGTCTAGGGCAAAATGACAGAAGGCATTAAAGAGGGTATCCAATCTGGTTAAGGAGGAGAGCAGTGCAACACTATAGACTATGTCACAGTAGTTGAAAATAGGTAGGATCATTTTTTGAGTGAGCTCCCGCCTAGCTGATAATGGTAGGCAACTTTGGTTCCTGTACAGGGCACCTAGTTTGGGTCACAACTTTTTCAGGATGGAGTTTATATGCCCAGAAAAGATGAGATACTGGTCTAACCAGACACCAAGATACCTAAATGAGGATATATCCTCAAGAATTGTACCATCAAGGGTGTGGAAGGAGGGCAAATCTGGTAGCAGAGAGAGTCTCTGTCTAATGCCAATGGTCATGGAGACTGTTTTCTTGGCATTGAGGAAGAGCTGATGGGAGCTTAACCAGAGCTGGACTTTCTTGAAGTCACACTGGAGATTGGCAGTGACATTAGCTGGGCTGTATGCTATAAATAATGAAGGTTTGGGGCCTCTGGATGCCTCAGGGATCATTTTGTTTGCTTTTGTTTCTTTGCTTACATTTTTGTCATTGTATTTGTAGTTTGCCAACTAGCAGTAAACAAACTCTAGCAAGAGCCAATAAAACTGCAAAATTACAGTATTGTGGGGAGTAAGAAATGTGTACACTAGCAATTTTTGCACTAACCTCTAAACCACCTAACTGCACTTTCTAATTGTTGTGCTACACACACACTTACTAATGCATATACACATATATGCATATGCTGTATATTCCAGTATAACAGCAGTGCACTGTCTACACACACTTTACAAATTAAAAAAAAAGGCATCAAAGGAGCGTTTTCTTCTTTTTAGGATCCGAGGGACATTGGAGGGTGTTTTTTTTTTTTCACTAGACACCTCATTTAAATTAGCAATGACATGCATAAGACTGAAACTGATCTAGACAGTGGGGGAACATAGACTAGCAATTTTTACACTAACCACTGATTCACCTAAGTACACTTTCTGTACCCATTAGCTGCAACTTCATAACCCGGGTACTGCAGGGTTGGACCAGACATTTTCCAGGGCTTCATGGTGTCAGGAACCAGAGGAAGTCATCTGGTCACTCGCGGACATTTTTCTGCCCTCACACTCCCTCCCCCCTAAATGGCCAAGTGTGGTGGCAAACTGAGGTGGGGACATGCAGGGGGAATGTTGAGGCTTCATGCCCCCAAGCCACTTTGCCCAATCCACCTCCAGGTGCCAAGGCCCACCCACCCCCCAGGAAGGAAGCATCCAATGGATGCTCTGTAATCCCTCCCTGCCAGTCTCTGATCCTGGCACCAGGGCTCAGGGTATGAACCTGGGTCACCAGCATGCCGAGTGAACCCCTTCACTCAGTGCCATGGAGCTGGCTTACATAGAAACAGAGAATTTGTCTGCAGATAAGGACCGCTTGGCTCACCCAGTCTGCCCATTACCCTACCTAATGGATAAGCTGCCGATTCTAGTTAACCAACAGCCTACTTCTTTCTACCCCCACCCACTAGAATTGCCTTATGACTATCCCATGCATGCTTGAATTCAACCACTGTTTTTGACTCCACAACCCCCTCCGGAAGGCCGTTCCATGCATCCACAACCCTCTCTGTGAAAAAATACTTCCTTACATTACCTCTGAGCTGCCCCCCCATCTTCAAATTGTGCCCCCTTGTTCTTACACACCTCTTTTTTTGAAAGATGCTACCCTCTTGGACTTTGCTGATTCTCTAGAGGTACTTGAAAGTTTCTATCATGTCCCCCCTCTCCCTCCTTTCCTCGAGGCGATACACATTAAGCTCCTTTAGTCTCTCTTCATATGTCTTCTGGTGCAGATCCTGCACCATTTTAGATGCCCTCCTCTGGACAGCTTCTATCCTGTCTATGTCATTGTGGAGACTGGGTCTCCAGAACTGCACACAGTAATCCAGATGGGGCCTCACCAGCTGTCTGTACAGATGGATAACAAATTCCTGTTTTCTACTGGTGATACCTCTCCCTATGCATCCCAGTATCCCCCAGCCCTCCTTACTGCCCTCTCACATTGCTTGCTCACCTTTAAGTCATCTGATATGACTATCCCCAGATTCCTTTCCATTTTTGTTGTTGTTAGTATTTCACCCCCCATTGTGTACTCTCCTCCTGGGTTTTTGTTTCCCAGGTGCATTACCTTGCACTTCTTAGCATGGAATCTAAGCTGCCATACATTTGCCCATTCCTCTAACCTTGCCAAGTCCCTTCTCATCCTTTCCACGACACCTTGTGCATCAACTCTGTTGCAGATCTTTGTGTCATTTGCAAAGAGACATACTTTTCCTTCCAGTCCCTCTGCAATGTCACTTATAAAGACATTGAAGAGGACCGGTCCTAATACTGAACCCTGCGGTACCCCACTAGTAACCCCCCTTTCTTCAGAGTGGACTCCATTTACTATTACTCTCTGTGTCCTATTCTCCAGCCAATTCTTTACCCAGGCTATCATTTTGGGACTCACTCCCAGGCTGGCTAACTTGTATATTAATCTCTTGTGTGGGACTGTGTCAAATGCCTTGCTAAAGTCTAGGTAGGCCATGTCCATAGCCCCTCCCTGATCTACTACTTTGGTCACCCAGTCAAAGAAATCTATTAGATTTGTCTGGCATGATCTTCCCACTGTAAATTCATGCTGCCGTGGGTCCTGTGCCCCTCTGGCCTCTAGGTACTCGACAATTCTTTCTTTCAGAAATGATTCCATCATTTTCCCTATCACTGAGGTTAAACTATCAGGTCTGTAGTTTCCTGCTTCTGCCCTGCTCCCACTTTTGTGAAGGGAATCACATCTGCCCTCCTCCAGTCTTCAGGTACCACCCCATCTTCCCATGATTTGTTAAAGAGGGTAGTCAGTGGTGTCACTAGTTCTACCCTTAGTTCCTTTAGAATTCTGGGATGAATCCCATCAGGCCCCATTGCTTTGTCCACCTTCAGTTTTAAGAGTTCTTTCAGAACCCTTTCTTCTGTAAATGGGCTGGTATCAACTTCTGTATCCAGAGTATTTCTATTGTTTGTTTTAGGTACCTCCCCCTCTTCATTTGTAAATACTGAGCAAAAATATTTGTTTAGTATCTCTGCCTTGTCACCATCACCCTCTGCACACCACTCCTCCCCTTTATTGAGCCTCACCATCCCTCCCTTGGTCTTCCTTCGCTCCCTGATGTACTTAAAATAGGTTTTATCCCCCTTCTTAACTGAATTGGCTATCTTTTCCTCGGTTCAGGCCTTTGCTGTTCTGACTGCCTTCCCAGCTTCCTTTTGCATTAACTGATACAATTCTCCATCCTGCTCCTTCTGTGATTCCTTGTACTTTCTGAATGCTTTCTTTTTCTCTTGAACCTTCACTGCCACCTCCTTTGAGAACCATAGTGGTTTCTTACATCATTTTGGTTTGTTTGTTTGTGTCACTAAGGTTTGTTACTCTGTGATGGCAGTTTTATTATTCCCATTGTTCTTCCACCCTCCTTCCTGCCCATTTGCTAGTGCATTCTTAGGCACTCACCCATTTTAGGCAAAGTCAGCCCTCCTGAAGTCCAGTACTTTTGCCTTTGTATGGCTTGACTCTATTGCTGTGTTTATTGTAACCATACTGTTCGATGGTCGCTAGTTCCCAGATTGCTACCCACTTCTACATCTGTGATCCTCTCTCCATCTCCATTTGAGAGAACCAGGTCTGTGATTGCTCCCTCTCGAGTGGACTCCAATACTAGTTGTCTAAGGCATGCCCCTGCAGGACATCTAGAATAACCCCACCCTTAGAAGTGGCTGCTGCAACTGCACCCCAGTTAACATCTGGCATATTCAGATCAACCATCAGCAATATCTCCCCTTTTTCTGCCATTTTAAGTATACTTTCTATCATTTCCTTATCCATTTCCTCCCCCTGAGAGGGGGGTCTGTATACAACCCCTGTGCAGATTGTGGTGCCATTGCCTGCCTCCAAATTGACCCACAGTGCTTCTTCTCCTCCCTGTTTACCCTTTTGTTCTGTTGCTTTGATTCCTTTCCTTATGTAGAGAGCTACTCCTCCTCCTCTTTTACCCTCTCTGTCCCTCCTGTAGATAGTGTATCCTGGAATGTTTATGTCCCAGTCATGGTTCTGTGTGTACCATGTTTCTGTGACTGCCATGATATCCAAATGTTCCTCCTCCATCAAGGCCACTAATTCTGGAAGCTTGTTACCCAGACTACAGGCATTGGTACTCATTGCTCTCCATTTTTGATGGCTTTACCTTCTGTGGCAGCATCCCCATTGACCTTTCTACCTTGGTCTTTCTCATTTAGTACCCTGTTTTGTTGTAGGGAGGCTGGGATTTTCCACTGCTGCTTATCAGTGCCTCCCCTCTTGACTAGTTTAAAAGCTTGCCAATGAAGCATTTAAACAGATTGTCCAAAAGACTTGTTCCCTTCCTGGACAGATGCAGACCATCCTACCAGTATAGACTGGTGTACCTCCAGGTGGAACCCCAGTCCCCAATGAAGCCAAACCCCTGTGCTCCACACCATTTTTTTCAACCATTCATTAAACTGCATGGTGCAAAGTACCCTCGCCTCACCCATGCCACTGACAGGCAGCACTTCTGAGAAGGATACTTTGTGTGCTACTTGTCTTAGGCCCCTCCCCAACTCTACAAAGTCCTTCTGCACTGCTCTAATCTCATGATGAACCAAGTCATTTGTCCGTAGGTGGACAATGACATCCAGTTCAGACTCCCGTGCAACTGTTCTCATAATCATAAGGATGCGCTTCCTGTCCCTCCAAGCCATGGCACCAGGCAGGCACCTTAGTTCAGTTTTCCCTGCTCCCCCAGTTCTATCCCCCTAATAATTGTGTCCCCCACCAGGAGCTGCTTCCTTTCCCTGTAGTGTCCTCTGCCTCCTTCCTGAGGGCCTCCCTTGTGACAGTTGTCTGCAACCTCCTTAGTCTCCTCTGCAGGTGCATCCATAGGGGAACTATGCTCCCCTAGAATGGTGTATGGATTGTGGAGTGGAACAACTGACTGGGTGTGCCTCTGTTCCACCACCCTTACCCTCCCTGAGCCCACTGTGGTTCAACTGCTGTGCATTCTTCGCAACCTCTGAGGTAGTGGTGGTGGCTCTGGTGCTCCCTGGATGGGGTAGGTTCCCTTACTACTGTCCAGTGTGGCCTGAAGACTGGCAACTCTCTCCCTCAGGGCAGAGAGTTGTCTGCAAACAGGGCAGCATCTCAGCCTCCAGAAAGACTCCCAGAAGACTGCTGCCCTACAGCCATTACATTGCGCTACTCCCCACATGTCTGTCTACCTTGTTTATTTTTTGTGTGTGTGTGTGTGTGCGTGTGTGTGATTGGTTTGTTATATAGAAATATATTTATATATTATATAATGTGTATGCTTATATTGTTAGTGCTGTGTGCTAGAGAGGATATGACAGTGATATGCACCTTGCCCTCTTGAGGAAATGATGTCAGAATCTCAGGTATAAAGGAACTATTTCCAGGGTGGGTGGGGTGAGGGGTAGGAAGGGTTTGGGCCTAAACTGTGCCCTCATGAAACACTCAGCTAAAGCTCTCACCTACTGCTGTGAAGAGTGCCTTCCTGTCAGCAAGATGCCCTACATGACAATTTGACAGAGAAAATACCCTGCTAATCAAACAGAGAAAAATCCAAACGTCCAAGTCAGACTCAAGTAAACCTCCCCAGCCCCAAAACAGCCCGGTGACTTGTGTTCTGAAAGCAGTCAGCCCCCAAAACACGTCAGCTGTGCACAAGGACAGACACAGTAAACAGTATTCAGTCTCTCTTGGTTTAAACTCTTCCTGCACTGAAAATCTTAACAATTGTAACAAAAGTAAAGCAAGGTCCACCTCCCTCTGTTGATTGAAAGACTGCCTTTTCTGATAATTCTAAGTTCCTTATTTCACCTTTCAGTTAGACATATCTTCCACCTGAAGAATATTAACTTTCCTAAGGAATCTGCTTCAAACCAAAGACAATTGTAAATTGTAAGGTTCACCTCCCTCTGTTATGAGCACAACTCACTTTCTTGCAAATCCTAAGTCCAGTGTTGTAGCTTCCAGCCAGAGGTAGCTTCACCTGTAGAATATTTGGTTATCTGATGAGCCTGCTAAAAATCCACTTGCTTACAGTATTGTTGTTATCAGCTCTGTAAGACTCTTCCAAACTGCACTTTCTAATTGTTGTGATATATACACACAAACTGACGAATAAATGTACACATATATGCATATATATTCCAGTATAGCATAGCAGTGCACTGTCTACACACACAGAACATTGCCACACACATTAAAACATATACACTACCTTATATGACATTTATTTACATACACATCTAACCTTAATGTTTACTCTATTTATGATAAGCTCTGTGTTTTACAGTAATTCATTGTACTAATCTGTTCCATGACTGGGTAACTAAGGTAGTGGACCAGGGAGGTGCGGTAGATGTGGCCTATCTGGACTTTATTGGGGACATTGCAGAGGGACTAGGGGGGAAGGTATGCCTCTTCACAGATGATGTAAAGGTATGCAAAAGGGTGGACACGCCGGTGGGGGTTGAAACAATGAGGGAAGATCTTAAAAAAACTGGAGAACTGATCTAAAGAATGGCAGCTGGGATTCAATGCAAAGAAGTGCTGAATCAGTGCAGGTGTGATAATAAAATACGTTTTGTGTAGACTGTGTCATAATGGTAATATGAAAGAAATATATAACAAAGTTGCAGTTAATGGGAGAGAGAAAACCATATAGATCAGATATTAAGTTTTCAGTGCTACCTAAAGTTATAGACAAAACATGTTTAAATGGTGCAAGCTTGGATATTCACAAATAACAGTGACAAATGAACACATAGTTACAGATAGAAACATGTTTACACAGTGTCCTCATTGAAAATGCAATTGTAGCATGTCTTCTAGTTGCTCTAGTCTTACAGACTTCAATATTGGATGTTATATGGCCTTGTATATCTGCATAGAATTCATTGTCTGGCTTTTGACCTTAACACTGCTATGTCTTATATGTAGTGCAGTGCTTCCAAGCTAATAATTTCTCCAAAATGGTGGCATTCATGTATAGAATAAAACTGTTTTTTTTTTGGTTGGTTGGTTTCTTTACAAGGCCTGCTATTAAATCACATGTTTCATGCATACCAGTGTATCATATGCAAAAGGAAATGTTTAGAAATAGAGGGAGATATCAATCTCAGCTACAGTTGATTGTCTGATTAAAATGACATGTTTATGAGCTGTGAATCTTTCTTGAAAGTCAGTTCTACCCACATTGAATACAATAGTGCTTTCAACACTGCTCAGCTGAAATGAGCACAACAGATTGCTTGCTTCAGTTAGTGCAGTGATTCTACAAACTTCTAATTTTATCTAGTCTGTTGGGTATCTGGAGAGCTCCCTTTCTCTACAGTCATAGCAAGATGTCTGCAGGGCAACACCCACAGTAGCCATAAATAGAATTCAGTAGAATCTTTGTATTTTGGAGTTAGAAAATCTTTATTGGTAAGGCTGGCAGTGTTTTCCATTGGGAAACTGCAAATCTATTTTCCATTTTTTATAGAGGGAAAATGTTTTCTACTACCAGTATATTTTTTCATAACATACTTACATACAAACATATGAAAATTGCCAGTAGCAAAAGGCCATCATGGTCTATCTAGGCTGCTTGTGAATGCAGCTAGCTCCCTATTCAGCAGCTGTCCCACCTCCCCTCCCTTTGCCCTGGCCCACCCCTTCTTGAAGCATTCCAGTGTGGTACATGCCAAGACTTCAGCTGGGAGTGCATTCCACTATGTCACCACCCTCTCCATAAAGAAATGCCTTCTCACCTCCCTCTTAAATCTACCCCCTCCTATCTCATGTCATGGCTCCTAGTGTCTCTCTCCACTGTCCTCCTGAATAGACCCTCTGTGTCCATTTTGATTATCCTGTTCATGGATTTGAAGGTCTCAATCATACCCCCCAGCCCTCCTCTCTCCAGTGTGTACATGTTTAACTCTCTTAGTCTGAGCTCACATGTCTATTCCACCAGGCCCTGAATCATTTCCATGGTCCTATGATGCACCCCAGTCCAGTAGCCTAATGTCCCTTTGTAGGTACAGGCTCCAGTACTGCACACAGTATTCCAGGAGGGGTCTAACCAATGATCTGTACAAGGGTAGAATAACCTCCCTCCTTCTTGAGGTAATTCTCCTCAGCACTTTGTTGGCAATTGCTGCTGCCTTTCTCCATTGTGTGGCATTGTTTATTGCTCCCATGAAGAGCACCCCCCAGATCCTTCTCCTCTTCTGTTACCTCCAGCTGTACTCCCCCCAGATGGTAACTTCTCCTCGGATTTTTTGTTCTAAAGTGCAGCACCTTACATTTTTTTTGCATTGAACCCCAGCTACCATTTGTCAGACCATGCCTCCAGCCTTGCCAGATCCTCCTGTAGCCCTTGCCACCCCCCAGTCATCCACCACCACTCCAGTCTTGGTGTCATCAGCAAATAGGCTGATTTTGCTGATGATGCTCTCCAAGATGTCTGCAATAAATATGCCAAACTGCACTGGGCCCAAAACTGAACCCTGTGGAACATCACTTTTCACAGGCTTAAGGGATGAGTATTCCCCAACTACCACCACCCTCTGCTGCATATCTTTTAGCTGGTTCTCCACCCACCCCACCAGTTTTGCTCCCACCCCTGTGCCCTGTAGTTTGATTCCAAGTATCCCATGTGGTACTGAATCAAAGACCTTACTGGAGTCTAGGTACAGGACATCCACCTCATGGCCCCAGTCAATTTGCCTAGTCACTCAGTCATAGTGTTCCATCTGGTTGGTCTGGCATGACCTGCTCTTGATGAAGTCATGCTGCCTTTGGTTCCACACCCTGTTCACCTCCAGTAGTGCCACTAGTCTATCCTTTAGGATGGTGTCCATTAGCTTCCCCACTACGGATGTTATACTTACTGGCCTATAGTTCCCCGGTTCATCCTTGGGTCCATTCTTGTGGAGGGGAACCACATGAGCCAACCTCCAGTCCTGTGGTATGTATCCTTTGTCTAGAGATTAATTAAAAAAGCATTTCAAGGGTCCTGCCAGGACCACTGCCAGCTGCTTCAGCACTCTCTGATGTACTCCATCTGGTCCCAGAGCCTTGTCTGACCTCAATGCCCTTAACCCCTCCAGCACCCTCCCCACTGTGATTTCTCCATCTGTTATCCTCAATCTGTTTCTATCCTCCCTCCTACTATGGGTAGTGCCCCTTCCTTTTCTTTCATAAAGACTGAACAGAAGTAGTCTTTGAGCACTTCTGCCTTTTCACTCCCTTCTTCCACCTATCCCCTTCCTTCTTAATTCTTACAATTTGATCCTTAAAGCTTCTTTTCTCCCTTATGTACCTAAAGAAGTGTTTCTCCCCTTTTATTATGCCCTGCACCAGCCTGAATTCCCTTGCTGCCTTGGCTGCCCTTACCCCCCTGGTCACTTCCTTCACTTCTTTCAACTACTTCTCTCTATCATCCTCCCTCCCTTCCTGATTTTCTGTATCTCCTGCAAGCTGCCCTTTTCTTCCTCACCCTGTCTAGCACCCCTTTACTTTTCCAACTGGGTTTCTTCCCCTTAGTCTTCTTAGTTTGGGCCCTACTGCAAATTTCTGTTGCCTACACTGTCCCCTGTCTTATCAGTTCCCACCTTTGCTTTGTGTCCATACCAGGTTGAACTTTGCAGAGGAACCCCTGTACCATGTCCCTCATCATCTTAAAGTTGGCATTCCTGAAATTCAGCACCCTTGTGCCAGATGCCATCCTCTTTTTAGCCATCTGTAACTGGAACCATACTGTCCGGTGGTCACTCCCACCAGTAGTTCTTCCACCCTCACATCCCTCACCCACTCCCCTTTCATCAGTACAAGGTCAAGGGTGTTCCTTTTCCTAGTTGGTTCCTTGACCAACTGTACTAGAAAGCTTTCCTGGAAGGTGTCCAGCATTACCTGCTCCCTTCTGCTCTTTGTGAAGATGTGTTCCACTCCACCACAGGCAGGTTGAAGTCACCTACTATCACCACTCCCCTTCCCACAGTTCCTCCTGATCTGTTCTGCCAGACCATCCCTTCAGTTTGAGAAGGTCGTCTGTATACCACCCCCCAGTCTTAATGATCTATTTTTGGGATCCTGTAGTTGCACCCACAGTGCTTCTGTATCTCTTTCATCTCCCTCCTCCCTTACACATTTTAATCCCTCCTTTACATAGAGCACCACACCCTCTTCCCATTTTCTCTATCCTTCCAGTGTAATCTGTACCCCAGAACCATCATGTCCCAGTCATGGATTTTGGAGGCCCATGTCTCAGTTATAGTCAGCAAGTCCACACTCCCCTCCTCCAAGAGAGCCTGTAGTTCCACCCCCTTATTCCCTAGACTCCTAGCATTTAGTGTAACTACCCTCCAACCCTTGTCTCTACCCTCCCCCACCCCTCTCTCTCTCCCCTTATGTCCGCTCTCTTAATAGTTGCCTTCCTTCTTACCTTGCTAGCATTTGGGGTATGCCCATTTGATTTCCACATCTTCAGGCCTCTGAACACCACTATCCCTCCTGCTTCCCCCCCCTTCTAGTTTAAATGCTCCTCCAGTGTGCTTTTCTTATCTTTGTCTTCAATGTATTTTCCTTCCTCATTTAGGTGCAGTCTATCTTTTGCATACAGACTGCTGTTCTCCTCAGATGCCCCCCACCTCCTACCAGCCCTTACCCCTTTTCCCAACACCAGGCCCCAGCCATTCATTAAACTCTTGAATTCTCCCTTTTCTTGCCATGATTGCCCTGGGAACAGGAAGTACCTTCAAGAAGGTGACAGATCTGCCTGCTCCCTCACACAAAGGCCCCAGTTCCTCAGACCTCCTCATAACCTCACCTAACATCCCAACAGCCAGGTAATTTATCCCCAGGTATATTAGTAGGTGAAACCTTTCCCTTCCCCTGCTTGTATACCTTAGCATGGATTGCCCCACCCTTTCTGCCTTCATTCCTGGTATGGCTTCCACCCAAATTCTACTGTGCCTGTCCCCTTTGCTTCCCCATCTGATCCCTCTTAGTATCAAGTCCCCCAAGACCAAGACAATTCCCTTCCTCCACTCCCCATCCTCCCCTTCTCCTCTCCTTCTTCCTCTTGCACAATGTTCCCTCCCAGTGTCTCTGTTTCTCCAACTGTGTTCTCCACTGTACTCAATCCTTTTTGCTCCAATTCACCTATTTCTCCATCTCCCTCCTCAGTTGTTTGTTCTTTGTACCCATGGACTGCACTTCCCCTTCCTCCTTCCCCCCTTTGACTCCTCTGTTAGATATGTCCCCTGCTTCCTATGTGGGTGCCAGCATTACCAACTCCCTGTACTCCTTCTCCTATTCTCCATTCACATTTGTCTCCCATACCTGTGTCACCCCACTGCCCCTCATCCTGACCACCCCTGTCCCTCTTATTCCTCCCATCTTTTTTCTTTTCCTGAATGTCTTTTGTGCTTTTCACATTCCCTTCTCCTCCTGACCCAATATGCCTTGTCATCATCTATGACCCTTCCCCCTTAGTCTTAGTACTTCCTTCTCTAGCTTCCCCAGTCATATACAGATGGGGCATCCCATGTTCTCTACAGGGTGTCCATGAATACTGCCTCTCCACACTTATTACACCCCATGATCCTTCCTCCCTTGTGACTTCTGTTCCCCACCTTTCCTGGATTTCTTTGCACTCCTCCCCACCACTGACCCTCATTCAGGCCTGCTCCACTACCATGCCCCCTTCCCAGACTGCCCCAAGCCATTGGCATTGCCCCATTTCCCCTTCCTGTTCTTTGTTCCCTCTGGTGGTTCCTCTTCACTCTATTTTGACCTGGTCTGTTGGCAGCACTATTTCCCAACTCCTCAAGCACCTCCCTCACAGCCTTCAAGCCCAGCTCCAAGTGTCCTTTCAATATTTAAGAAAGGCTGGTGGAGGGGCAGAGTGGAGGTGGTCCTTTTTTCAATCCCAATCACCAAACCTAACACAGATCTCAGCCAGCAGCTGTTAACTACAAATTTAAGCTAAAAAACACCACCACAACTTAGAAAATATCTCAGAGATAAATAAGCTCTCAGAAAAAACTCACCTATTATTCCAACTCCCCTCAAACAAACTGGCACAGTGAACAACTACAGATAGATTTAAAACTGAATTCCACACAATCTTGATCGGCTACTCTGTTACTTGGGAAAATAACCCCTCCCTTACAGTGCTTAGCCAGTCAGCCAGCAACACCTACCAAGAAATACAATACAAATGTAAGTTTTTTTTAATCCCAACCACCAAACCTGACAGAGTACTTAGCCAGCAGCTGTAAACTACAACTTTAAGCTAAAAAACACCATCAAAACTTACAAAATATCTCAGAGATAAATAAGTTCTCAGAAAAAAATCACCTCTTATTTCAACTCCCCTCAAACAACATGTGGCCTTTTGTTATGATTCAGTCGATAGTATTTTCTTCTTAACCAGATTTTACTTGAGAAGAAGAAAAAAAGCTATTACTGTTTCAAAAAAACTGTATAATCATAGAGATGGACCACAGCAGTACCAACACATACAAGGCAATGTTTCTTGCTAAAAGAAGTATTTATTTCTTTTGAAAAAACATACAATAAATGTCTTGAGTTTCTCATTGAAATACATTGGGCTTCTAAGTAGTTGACAATTTCTGACATCACAATATCATAATCTATTGAATTCTTTTTCACTAGTACTGTAAAAATCAAAGGTGAAAACCAGGTTGTTTCACTGCACAACCAAACATTTTATTATAAAAGTAGAAATTAATTACCACATAAAATAGTCAGTAGTCTATTTACTAGAAGTAAACCCATGATCTTTAATACATACTGCACCAGGTCCATAAAAGGGAATAGGATTGTTAAGCTGTGTTTTGCACTGTTTAGTCAAAAAAGCCTTTCTATAGCTGGCTCCATGGCACCAAGCAGTGGGAGTTGGTAAGGCTTGCTGGTGACCTGAGTTCATTCCCCACCCCTGGGATGACATAAATGGAGACTGGCAGGGAGAAAGGAAGAACAGCCCGCGGATACTCTCTTTCTGTTTGGGAGGGAGCTTGGATTGTCTCTCTGGGCATGGGTGTCCATGGGCCATCTAACACCCCCTCCCAGATCAGCCATACTTACATTTGGGTAATTGAGGATGGAGGGGCAGGACACAGAAGAAGGGAATATTGCCACCCTGGCAAACTGGATGACAGCCTCTCTGCTCCTCCCTATGCCAGGACCCTCCTCATCGTGCCTGATAATGATGCCTCCTCTGGACACTACACATACACTCCTCCACTAGGCTACAGTGCAACCCCTGACAGAGACAAACCAGCAAAAAGGAGAGGGGAAGGAAACAGGAACTCTAAGGTGCATTCCTCATGATGACAACCAGGGGAGGCCCACAGCAGGGACAATGCACCTTACCAGCATCTGGAGGTCTGGACTGGATGTGTGGCCCAGCGGTTCTCTTGAGGTGGGGTGAGTCTGGCTTTAAAACAGGAGATGTAGGGACCTGAAAGAGATGGGTAGTGGGAGGCTCAGTAGGAGCCAAAAAATAACCTTTCTGTGGCAGAATAATGATTAGCTAAGCATATGGAAACCTAAGTATAATTATTTGAGGAGTATTTAAAAAAAAAGGTGCATATGTACCCCTTAATGGTATTTGCACTTATCAATCAATTTTCTAAAACTCAAAGTACATTGACAAGTCAAAGTCTACTATTAAAAGTACATGTTATCACTTCTTCAAAGTCCTCACTCAATGTGTCCTTCTTGTTTAGGAGGGGGCTGCATTTTGGTAGCTTAATTTTCTATTTTGGCATTCCTAGAGAGGTCACCAGAACCCTGACTATGAAGTTGAACAGGACATAATTCTATTTTATTTCTCTGGTATTTTATGTACTCTGAGGCACAATTGTCACAGAACTCTGCAAATTAGAGGACTTAGATATCATTAAATCCATGCAATTTTACAACTGGGCTCAATTGATTCTACCAGTACTGAAGGGTGCTTGTCCTACAGAGATCTGTGTGAATTACAAACTGACAGTAAGCTAGACTACCTAGTTGAATTATTACTAGATTCCAAAGAATGATGACCTGTTTGCAACCTGAATGACATAAAGAGTGTCTCACCATCAGTAAACATCAAGGGTTATATGGAAACAATACTATATATTCTCAAGGAATTTCATCATCTCCTGAGTTTTCATTCAATATCAAGAGCCAATATAGTATGGGAATACAATAAGGATTGGTATACTTGGAATATACAAATAGTCTGAAATCAATTGAGGTGATGCAGTATGCATGCCTCGCTTGCTGCAATAGTCTGTACTGAAGATAAATTTTATGCGATAACCACTTTACTTAGTATTGTTTCACATGAGGCATTCCACTTTAAAAAATTAGAAAAAATTCTAAGGCAATTGTCAGATGCAGGTTTGAAACTATGAAGGGAAAAATTCACCTATATGTCCATTGAAGTAATCTATTGTAAATGCAAAATAGATGCTGTTCCGTTACTGTTTGTCCTACAGATAACAAGATATTGCCTGCTGTAGGAGCAACAACTCCTAAACACCATATTGAATAATCACTACTACCATATCTAATGCTAGATAAAGCTAAAAAAGATTATTGTATCTGTTTCAAGCACATTAGTTTTTTTAATAGAGCATTTATTCACATCTGAATAAGGAAATCATAGCAAACATTTTCAGGTTAAGAAGTTTCATTAGTATTTAGGATCTACCATTTACAATCTGCTCTCTTCACAAATTCCTGGTCAGCCTATTCAGTGTGAATAACTATTTGCCACCAACACCATGGGAAGTGTTAGCATTGAGTCTTGATATTGGCTGCATACAAAATGCAGAGTTCTTTAGAAAGCATAAGTGTCACATGACAATACTGATGTATTGTCTTTAGAAACTTGCCCTTACCAGAGAGAAACACTCTAGTACTCTTATTTTGGTATACCTGCTTATTAATGGAAAATCTTTTAGCCCTGCCTTTGACCACTAGTCACATATAAATAGAAACTCAGATGGATCTGGAATTATATATGGTGATGAACATTTTGAGCAAGGGCCTGTAATTCTACATTTCCATGGCCACAGAATCTTCCACATAATTTTTATCATGCTGTAGAATATATATAGTGCCACAGAATTAGTTGCTCTTGGTGAATTTGCATTCATATTTTCCATAGTGCCTGGCTCATTCTCCCTCAGGTTATCCAATGCCAAATCCTCTATGTTCAGCATGTGATGCCATCAATAATATCAGATCATATTTTAGCCAATGGCAGGGCTGCATTGAACCACAGAAATAAATAAATCCTGCCCCAGGGATAAAAAAACACTGCTGCAGAAATCTAGGAGCCCTTCCATAGAAATCAGGACAGAAGTGTCATAGATTAACAACTGTAGGGGCCCTGATAGTGAAAGCATGAACAGTGTGTGCATGATGATTGTCTGTTCTGGGATGGCTAAGTTGTGGGGCCCTGCCATCTGAAGGACAGGTTTATTGTTAAACTTTCTGAAGCTTGCCCTGACATTTAAAGAATTGTATTGCATGATATGTACATTTATGCATTCTCAAGGTGTGCCAAAGTGCCTGCATTTTAAAACAGGGAGTACACTCTGTGGTTCAGTTTATTTTTTAGGCTGTCTATCACAAAGCTGGTGTTGTGGGTGTGATGACATTGAAGACTAAGGCTGTTACTACTCATTGACTGTGAATATTGACTTATAAAATATACAAGGTGAATTGTACCAAATATTTCTCAATTGCTTTCTGAAGATGTGAAAAGCATGAAGACCAAGTAAGTGGATGTGGGCAATGGGTATTGTTTCAGAGTTACAGATGTCCCACAAAGGCATAAGGGTGGAGACACTGGAGTTGTCTTTGATTAAAGGTTCCCTCCATAGCAAAGGAAAACATTAAAAAAGACCCAATGTACTGCCTAAAGTAAATATTTGTTTTTAAAAGTTGTCAACTATCAACTTTGTTTCTTTAGTACTTTTTCTTTTCCCTTTTGTTAATTAGAAGATTTTTCACTCAGTGTTTGGTTTGATGTGTGGAACAGAACTCTGCTAGGTAGCTGACATATTGATCTCTATTCCTCCAATTACATCATCAACATTGTGGCCTCACTGCCAGTGACATCACAGCTGTGCATGAATAACCTGTCAGTAGTTGACAGATCAGTCATCTCTGATGTCACTGTGAGATCACAGTGCTGATGACATAGTGGGAGAACTAGAACTAGATATGTCAGCTGCCAGTCAGAGTGCTATTCCATTCATCCAGACTAATAATATTGCATTGAAAACATTCCAATGAGCAGATGGAAAAAGAACAATTCATCTGAAATAAAGAAGTGCAACTGCCTATTTCTTGAAATTTGTACAGTACCATTTTCCTGTGTACTATTTTTTTTTATCTTGTTCTTTCAGAAAAGAGAGAGTGTTACATACTCACTTAAGGGTTTTTGTACTTTTTTCAAGCCATGTCTTAGTTTTGATATATACTGTAGAGTTCTGTTATGACCATGCTTTCATGCATTATTTAGGTAGGAATATCATAATGGATCAGTTGATTTGATGCCAAATGCATGATATAGTTATTTTAGTACAGCAGATGGAAAAGGGGATAGTCCAAAAGCCAGACAATCTATTCTGAATGAAAAAAGATAACATTAGACAGTATTATTTTTATTTGTTTTTTATCATTATGTCTTTTTTGTACTTCAAATTTAATAAACAACATGCATAACATTGCAGTTATCTAATAAACAATGCACAGACTCTGTCAAAGAGGAAGCAGCGTGAACCAACATTCCATGTAATTGAACATCAAAACAAAACCAAGGTCTAACCCTTAAATAATAAGAGTAGTGTCTATGCTTTCTTTCCTTGCTTTTTTTTTTCTTTCTTTCAGATTTCTTTCAATTTAACCATATTTACTAATACCCTTCACTAAGTGATCTTCCTTAACATTGCCTTGCCATTTCAGTTCATATGTATCAATATGCAGCTATCATCAAAGATATCCAAAACCAACCCTCAACAAGTTTGAGCATTGTCTAAGTCAGGGTCAGATCTCTTAATATATAGGTAAGGGGAGGGGGGCATACCAACATTACTTGAGTAACAACAAAACACACATCAAGCCCAGATTTCCCCACTTGTCCACATTCAGATGACAGCCAGATGACCCACACCACCATTCAATCTTGGAATCTATCAGAGCTTATCTACATAATTGAGCTAAAAATCAATATACTCAGCAAACAATGTTATACTGTGTGGCCTGGAAATATTAAACTGCATTTGAAGGTGTTTTAGAAGTATCTTTTTATTCATCCTACAGTTGGTCACATATGACACATATGATACACAATAGGTAGTTGAACTTCAAATATGCTTGAAATGTATGTGGCTCTGTCCGTGGCTCAGTTTGTATCACTCTAAACTCAGGAGCTGGGAGATTTGAATGGTCATGGGTTCAAGCCTCATACCAGGAACATGAGCTAATAACCACACTGATACTGTAATGCTGCACTAATGGGGTGCTATAAAGTTGGAGGTGATATCCTTTAGATGAAATGTTAAAATGAGAGCCACCTGGCCCCTTGTTGAGGCTTCCCATGTGGAAATTAAAAATCCTATGGCAATTTTCCAAACATTAGAGAATTTATTCCAGGTGTATTGCCCATTATTTCCTCTAATAATTAGAGAGGTTATAAAGCAATATAACTCTGTGTGTGGTTAGTAAACAATAAAACACAGCAGGACATTTCAAGTTCTGGGATTTACCCATGGGCATAGTGGGACAAGAGGCATTTACATTAAAAAGGTATAACTAACAAATAATCCCTCCTCACTTGTGAAAATCTATTTTCCACCCTTTTAATAGATGCAATGTTTATCATCGATTGGAAGAAGTCAAATATCTGCAGAATTCCTCTGGCAGGATGTTAGCCCCCCTCACACAAAAACAGAAGACCATATATGGAGTTTCAATTGCATCTGTGGCACAGTAGGCAGCAGAGATCGCTCTGGCAGGCTGATAAGCATAAAAGGGAGATTTTTCATGTCACCAAAGAACCACCTGGAAATAAAACTGTGAACAGCTGTGAAGAGTACATTTGTTACATTTATTTATGTATATAAGGAGGGGGTTATGACAGGAAATAACATTTAATTATTTATTTATGTATTTATGAATCTCTTCACTTGCTTTTCTCCTCCTTCCATCCCTGATCCTGGCAGCACCCCCCAGCTACATCACTGACCCATCTTGTGAACGTATGGGTTAACCACTATTTACACAGTGGCATTTTAGGGTGTGGCCTTTTGCATAGTGTCATGCAGTGCCTGCAGGGGATGCCAAGCAAGACAGAATATTTTCCTCCAGTTTTTGGTCGGGTATGTCTGCTTTGATGCACGTGCATATTGATACACTTGTGTTGCATTGAATACTCCTTCCACTTCTGCTGCTCTGCCAGTGCTACCTCCAAGACTTCATCAGGTGAAGGCAAGTTGCAGGACTCAGAAATTCTCCTCTGTAAGGAAAGAGAGCTGTTCTTGGGATGCTCAATCCTCCCTTTCCTGGAGAGCCCCTGAGTTACCCTGTTATGCTGCCGAGCATGAATCACTGGTGTGGCAGGTGGTATGGTGTCCAGCACCTCAGCCTGCTATTCCACTGGGCCAGCCCTTTATTTATTTTTTGAAAGTTAAGGAAGTTTTACTTCATAAGGCTTGTTTTCAGTGAGTAAAGGTGACAGCCAGGTTTGTGATTTGATTCAGGGATAAATGAAGTGGCTCAAGATTTCTATATGTGGTTTGCCCAGATTCCAACCTCCACTTTCTGAACTTGTTTTAACCTGTGTATTTTTGTATGATTAACATATGGTCTCAAAACTTGGGCCACATGAACTTTACCACCTATTTTATAAGCATGCTTAATAGGTGGTGCATGAATACTTTACACAATCCTTCCACTATTAGTGTCTAACTCAGTGCTTTGTAAAGTAGTTCAGGATACATTGTTCATAAAAATGCTATTTAAAAACACATTCTATTCTATTCTATACATTTAGTTAAAAATTTTGTCCAGGAGAAAACACACAGGGCTATGAAGAGCTCATTTTCTTGTTCATCTTGGGGAAAATATACATTACAGTAGCAAGCAAAATTGTAAATGCACAGTAATTTAACATTAAAAATGGTTCAGCAAAGAAGTAAAATATAGTAGACTTTGTTTAAAGTAAAAAAATTGGAGATGGCAGTATAGCCTAGAGGTTAGTGTAATGAACTGTGAAAGAGCTTGGTACATCCAGCAGGCCTGGATTTGATTCCCAGAACCTCCACTTGCATACTAAGTGACTCTGCGCATGTCAATAAACTTTCCCAGTGCTCCTGGGTTACCCCTGAAAACAGGCATTTGTGCCTAGTGATCCTTACCTGGTTACTAAAGAATAAAAAAGGAAAAAAAAATAGATGCAATGTGTAGATACTAAATAAGCATAATAAATAGTTAAAACAATAGATCTAAAATGTAGTTAGCTTAGGTGCTAGCACACAGAAGCAGTTAAAAAATACATGGCTTGAGAAACAAACTCCACTGAGTCTAAAAGTGGTGTCCCTGGAAAGCCAGCATTGAGTGCAGACTAGCTCAAGAAATAGATGGTCTGGTCAATTTCCTTGACCTCCCTCTTGATAAGTAGCCACAAGTCAGAGGCCTTAACCTGAGAAAGGAGGAAAGTAGTTCCAGACAGAAGATGGTCCCCAGGAAAACACAGGTTGTCCAGCAGATAGGCAGTGTTTACAAGTAAGGATGTAGCAGAGGTTATGTATCAGAGGGCATAGGCAGAGGTTCAGTAAGTATCAGTGTCATAAGGGATTAGGGGTAGATGGAGAGAATTTGAAGATCAGCAAGGTACAGTGCATGAGCCACCATCCCCAGAGGGAAGGCCATCCCAGGTTAGAGTACATCTCACAAAGGTGTCTGCAGTGGAATGGGGGAGAGCAATTTACAGTGAAATGGTGGAAGGGATAGTAAATGATGTCCAGTCTACTTAGGGAAGACATTGCACTTCTCCATAGACAATGTTTGCATAGTCAAACAGAGGAAAATATTTTATGAATGACTTTCCATTTGACAAGCATGCTTGGATATGATATAAAGCACAAAGCTTCAGGGGGAGTTGAATGGAGCTAGAGTTTATCAAGGTGGAGAAGACAAAGAACTGGTCCAGAAATCACTGGGTATTTAAATGATGTGAAATGCCAGAAGAGAGTTATCTCTGGTCCTTATTGTGGAAGTTGTGATATGATTTTTGGATGTCTTGGTATGAAGCAATGCAATTAGCTGAACTATGGATTCTTCCAATTAGCAAGACCATTGCCCTTATTCAGACGGTTAGCATGAAGCTAAAACTAATCTAGATAGTGGGGAAATATAGACTAACAATTTTTGCACCAAGCACTTAGCCACCTAATTGCACTTTCTAATTGTCGTGATACACACACACACACACACTGACTTATACATATACATACTGTATACATATACATATACATAAACATATACATGCATATGTATTCCAGTATAGCATAGAAGTGCACTGTCTACACGCACAGAGCATAGTCACACACACATTCACACACATACCCTGCTATTAATGGCATTTATTTACTTATTCATCTTACCCTAATTTTACTGTATTTATGATAAGCACTGGGTTTTGCACTAATTCATTGTACTAATCTACAGCAGGACTGGATAACTAAGGTAGAGGACCAGGGAGGTGCAGTGGATGTGGCCTATCTGGACTTCATTGGGCACATTACAGAGGGACTGGAGGGGAAGGTATGCCTCTTTACAGATGATACATAGGTATGCAAAAGGGTTGACGTGCTGGGGGGTTGAAGGAATGAGGGAAGACCTTAAAGAACTGCAGAAAAGGTCTAAAGAATGGCAGCTAGAATTCAATGCAAAGTTTTCAGTTCAACGCAAAGTTATAGACAAAACATGTTTAAATAGTGGAAGCTTGAATATTCATAAATAATGTTGACAAATGGTGACATAGTTACAGTCAGAAACATGTTTACACAGTGCCAGCATTGAAAATGCAATTGCAGCATGTCTTTCAGTTGTTCTAGTCTTAAAGACTTCAACATTGGATGTTTTATGACCTTGTATATCTGCATAGCATTCCTTTTGTGGCTTTTGTACTTAACACTGCTACATCTTATCTGTAGTGATGTGTTTCCCTGCTAAGTATTTCTCTAAAACTGTGACATTTATGTATAGAATGAAGCTGTTTTGATTGTTTTTTTTTTTTAAGAAGGCCTGCTATGAAATCATCTATTTTGTACATCTCAGTGCACCTTGCAAGTGGAAAAGGTTAGAAAGAGAGGAAGATATCAGTCTCAGTTACAGTTGAAAGTCTAATTAGGTTGACATGTTTATGAGCTATGAAACTTTCTTGAAAGATAGTTCTACCCACATTGAACAAAATGATGCTTTCAAGGCTGCTCAGCTCAAATGAACACAGCTGACTGCTTGTTTCTATTAGTGCAGAGATTCTTCAAATCTCTAAGTGTATCTAGTTCGTTTGGTATCTGGAGAGCTCCCTTCCTCTACTGTCATAGCTAGACATCTGCAGGGCTATGTCAACTGCAGCCATAAAAATAATCCAGTGGAATCTTTGCATTTTAAAGTTAGAAAATATTTACTGGTAAGGCTGGAAGTGTTTTCCAATGGGAAACTGCAAATCTGTTTTCCATTTTTTATAGAGGAAAATGCTTTCTACCATCAAAATATTTGTTCATAACCTGGTGTCTTTCGTTATAATTTAGTTGATAATATTTTCATCCTAACCAGATTTTACTTGACAAGGAGAAAAAAAAACTATTACTGTTTTAAAAAATGTTATTATCATAGCAATGGACCACAGTAGTACCAACACATAAAAGGCAATGTTTGTTGCTAAAAGAAGTGTTTATTTCTTTTGAAAAATATAAAACACATATCTTGAGCTTCTCATTAAAATACATTGGAATCCTATGTAGTTGACAGTTTCTGACATCACAATACCAGAATCTATTGAATTATTTTTTACTAGTACTGTGAAAAGCAAAGGTGAGAACCCAGTTGTTTCACTGCACAACCAAATATTTTATCATAAAAGCAGAAATTAATTACCAACACATCAAAACACAATACATAAAATAGTCAGTTGTCTATTTATTAGAAGTAAACCCATGATCTTTAATTCATACTGCACCAGGTCCAAAAAAGTGAACAGCATTGTTAAGCTGTGTTTTGCACTGTTTAGTCAAAATAGGCTTTCTATAGCCTATTTCATGGTGCCATGTGATGGTAGATGGCTAGGCATGCTGGCAACCCAAGTTCATGCAATGCACTGGGGAAGCCAGAAGCATAGGAGAAAGAAAGAGCATCCTGCAGATGCTTTCCTCCTGGGGGAAGGGAGCTTGCACTGTCACTCTGGGCGATGGTGACCATTTGCCATCTGGCACTCCCTCCCAGGTCAGTCATGCATGTGTGCAGGCTGTTGAGGGTGGACAGGCAAGGGCACAGAACAAAAGAAAATTGCCACTCCATAACATTAGATGACAGCCTCTCTGCTTCTCCCCATGCATGGACCCTCCACATCATGTCTGATGGTCAGGCCCCCTCTGGACACTCCACATACACTCCTCCACTAGGCTGTGGTGCAGCACCTGACAGAGACAAGCCAGCAAAAAGGAGAGGGAAAGGAACAGGAGCTCTCAGATACATTCTTCCTTACAATGACCAGGAGGCCCCCGGCAGGGACAAACTGGCTGTACCATCATCTGGAGGTCTGGATTGGTTGTGTGGCCCAGCATGTCACTTGAGGTGGGGTGAATCTGGTGGGAAAAGAGGAGATGTGGGTTCCTGAAGAAGAGGGGGTGCCAGGAGGCTCAGTAGTAGCCAAAAAAAAAATTTCTGTGGCAGAATTATGAACAGTTTGCTGGCCTGTCTGCGCAGTGGTTGGATTTCCATCTGCGATGCAGGTGACCCAGGTTCGGGAATGGACTCAGGTCACCGGAGGGCCGGCCCGGGGTAGAAGGATGGAGTGTCTGGGGACAGCTCTTCTTCTCCAGGGGGAAGGTGGGGATGAGCACCGGCACATGCTGACTCCTGGCGGAGTCTGGGAGCACAGCAGTGACACCTGGGTACGGTGTTCAAGGGGGAGTGACAGAGGTCAGCGTATGCCTTGACGTCAGGACGTCACTCCCCACAGAAAACCAGGAAAATGCTTCCTGGATGGCCGTGTGATGGTCTTTCTGTCCTCCGCTGCCACCGATCCCATGACTGACACACCTCAGCAGTACCCTGGGCCAGTAGAATAGTGTGCTAGCCGCCCCACCGGTGCCTTCCCCCTCAGAGAAGAGGGTCCCATCTGGTGAAGGGATACACTGGGTTACCCAGGGGGACTGCCATATGAGGTTGGTAGCCGGTGTGGGAGTCAGGGCAGGCAGTCGGGAGGGGCAATAGAGACCCGAAGGAGTGGGCAGCCAGGAAGAATGGGTGGTGCAAAAAAAAAAAAGAATAATGCATATGGAAACCTGAGTATAATTATTTGAGGAGTATTTAAAAAGAGGTACACATGTACCCTATATGGTATTTTGTGCTTGTCAACCAATTTTCAAAAACTCAAAGTACATTGGCAAGTCAATGTCTACTATTGAAAGTATGTGTCATGACTTCTTCAAAGTCCTCTCTCAGTTTTTTGTTCTTGCTTAGAGTGACAGTCTCAACCTCCTTTGGCCTCAAAGTGTCCCTAGTTTAAAAAACGTGTGCTATGATTGTTCACATTCTGTAGAGGTTGTTGATATAGCTGGGAATTTGTTTCTGATTCTTTTTCCTTTTAAAAAGAGAAAAACAGATTGCCCACCACACTGGTGTTACCACACAAAAAGATATTTATTTACATTCCTTGATCATGTCCCACTGCATCTTTCCTGGACCTGGGAATGGCCCAGTCACTGTCTAACTACTCATTTTGTGAGGGCTCCTCATTACTGTTACTGATTAAGTTAAGTAAGGCACTATCTGATATAATGCTCAGGACTCCAGATTAAGAACCAATTTTTGGTAGCATTTGTAAGAGATTGAGGACCAGATATTCAAAAGAGTTGAGCCATGCACAATAGGGTTGCGCCTGTGCAAGTCCGAATTTGCGCCATTCTGCGATATTAAGCAGGAGGCAGTTGTGCCCCCGAAATCATGCTGAGCAACAGCGCAATGATAATGAAGGCATGCGCAACCAAAGGGGGAGGAACCATGCATAAATGGCGCAGTGTGATATTCAAAGACTTGCGCAATGAGCAACAGTGGAGCAAACGGAAGTTGCACCATAGCGGAAATGAGCCAAAATAAAAAGGAGCAAGGAAGAGGCGCAAGAATGCTACAGGGAAGCCACATGAGACAGAGGCAGAGGCACAGACAGGGCAAGTGGCAGGAAAAGAGCAGGCCAGGGAAAGGCCACAGCAACAGACAGGCACAGGGAAGGTGTGGGGAGCCACACAGCTCAGAGGCCAGCACAGGCAGGTGTACCCGGTGCAGGGAGGTAGCAGCCAGGACAGCGGGGGAATAGAACAGCTGCGGGGGTGAAGCGCAAGCCAGGGACATGGCAGTGCCACCTTCCACATGGAGCCATAATGGGGGTGAGGAAAGGCGAGGCGGCAGGGGCGTGGCCGTGGAAGGGCCCATTGGTGGTATGCCCCAACAGGCAGTGCCGAGCCCACACCGGCTTTGAGCTGTACACAGATACTGGAATTGAGGCGTTACCACCTGAACAGGGCAATACTGGGGGCAGCTCTGTGAGCTGTGCAGTGATGTGTGCAGGCACCCACATGACGGAGCCATGCCCTGTCAGTGAAGACCAAGGTAACAGCCTGCATGTGCTTGCTCGCCACGGGTACCTTCTAGAGACCAACTGGGGACACCACATGCATAACCCAGTCGGCCACATCATGCCACCTCACCCAATTCCTCAGCGCACTGCTGCCACATGCTGAGGAGTACATCCATTTCCTCAGCACAGCGGCGGAGTGCACAGCAAACATACAGGAGTTCCACAGGGTAGCACGTATGCCTGGCATGCTAGGGGCAATAGACTGCACCCATGTGGCCAGACGCACACCACCTGGCCATGAGGGGGCCGCATACATGAATCGCAAGGGCTATTCCAGCATCAACTGCCAGGTGGTGTGCGATGCCAGGGGGCGCATCATCAATGTCTGTGCCACGCACTCTGGGGGAGCACACGATTCATTCATCTGGCACCAGTCAGCACTGTGCCACAGATCTAGAGTGGGGACATCCCCACTGGACACCTAGTGGGTGAGTATGCAAACCAAATGGACAAATCTAGGGCCTGGGGGGCATGGCCAGAGGTGCCATGGGTAGTGGCCTACATGGCTTGGGGCAGGGCAATGCTGATCACCAAACTAACCTCCACCATCTACACACAGGTGACAGTGGATACCCACTCTGTCCCTGGCTGCTTACACCCTACCGGCGGCCCACGACCCCATCGCAGCAATGCTACAATGAGGCACACGCCACCACACACAATGTCATCGAGCGGGTGTTCGGGATGCTGAAGGCACGTTTCCGTTGCCTGGACACCTCTGGCAGTGCCCTACAGTACAGCCCCTCAAAGGCCTGTGGGATATTCCTGGCCTGTTGCATCCTGCACAACATGGCCAATGAATGTGGTATAGCTGTACAGGTCAAAGAGGAGGACAGCGATGGGGACGGTGAGGATGCTGGTGACGATGGTGATGGGCAGCCCCCCCTTGGCCAACGGGAACCCTGACTGATCCGGCTGGCACAGCTGCACTGGGACACCATCACGGAGGAGCACTTCAGCCAACCCAGGTAAGTCATGGGGACATGTGCAACCACCAGTGGCTAAGGCACAACCCACAAACATGCATGGACACACACCAGGGGTGCATGCCATCAAGGGAAGTGTCAGAGCACAGAAGCACACACACAACCAGGGATGGGTGAGGATTAACACGCCACGTGGACAGACACACACACACACACACACACACACACTCAATGCACCAAACGTGCACAGAGGGCAGGAGGCACACTGACCCAGAATGCCAACCCTAGCAACACACATGTCCACAGGCAAACGCGTACACTGCCTGTCCATGTGTGTGTGTCAGATACTGGGCACCATTGCACTTTGGTGTACAGCGCAATGCAGGCATCGTCATGCACATGTAACTGTGGACAGCAGCCGGGAGGGTGAGCAGATGGACTGTGTGTCCACATGCAGGGCCGGGTACCCACCCGTGCACTGCCCACCGAAACTCACAATGCACACAGGGCAGCACCAGACAGTAGCTATGCTGGGATACAGGTCAGTCTCGTGACACAGTGCCATGGCCACCATGGATGTGTGGGTGGCCCTGCCGAGACCCGACAGCACTGGCAGGCTGACCACTGGCCTCATGGGGTGGCACCGATGGTCCCCCAGGGGTTCCACTGCGTGAACGCGACCATGCCCCCGCAGGGGTCTGCAGCACACCGAACATGCCTGCACCAGGAGTGCTCAGGATGCTCACAGCTGAACCTGGCGTCGACAGGGTGGGAGTCGCACGACGCCGGGAACAGGGGGTGGAGAGTGCACTACGTGGTGTGAGCGACGCATGGGCACCTGACTGTGTTCCCATTGTGGCCATGACAACAATGAACACCTGTGCATGCCTGTCAATGGCAGCGGTCACATCCTCCTGCAAACGGTCCATCTGTGCCAGGATCTGTTCAGTGTCCCTGCTGCAATGCTCCTCTGCCCACTCCAGAGCCACACACAGTGCTTCCACAGACGTTGCAAGCCGCATCTGCTGCTGGACCGATGCTCTCAGTAGGCGGGTGTGCTCGTCCAAGACGTCATCAGCCTCCTCAGCATCCTGTCCCTCAGGGTGTGCAAGGGCCTGATGTTCAACACCCCTTGAGGGTGGGCGCTGAGCACCAGGACAAGGTCTGGGCATATCCACAGGCAGTGCACAGATGCTGCCGCTGAACCCTGTACCCCCAGGCCCTGTGGGCAACTGCTGATGCTGCCCCTCCAGCTGCCACACACCAGGGCTCAGTGGTGCCGCTGCAGTGGCCACAACAGCCCCACTGTGCTGAAAAGACACCAGTGCTGCCCCACTGGTGCTGACAGGCATAGCCAGGGACTGTGCTGACACGCAAGCCCCCATGGCAGCACCAGCCACAGCCATGGGCGCGAAATGCCCTGCTGTGTGTCCATCCTGTGGCACACACTTGTCACTGCCCCTGACAGTCGTGTCATCATCACTGTGCCAGACTCTGCCCCGGCCACTGCCACAGCGTGCTGGCATCCATGGATGCCAGCAAGCTGGGACACAGGCAGGGCTTCCTCCACACCTGTCTCAATGACATCAGTGTGGACAGACAGGCAGCCCCACTGTCATACAGACCCACACATACCTGTGGAGTTGGATGGTCCCACATCCGACTCCATCCAACTGTCTGCAGTGGACAGGCCCACCACCGGTGACCCATGCAGATGCTCAGGATCTGTAAGGGAAAGCAAACTCACATTACTGCGTGTGACCTACCCGCCCCCCTCGAGGCAGACCATGACTTACCATGCAGAGATGGGCCACCACCCATCTGGAAGCCACTGCCCAGAACTCCCTCCATGGCACTTCAGTGCATGCTTGCAGCAAGCCTGTCCTCCGCTGTGGTGAGCTGTAGCACCTCTGGCTGTCCCCCACCTGTTGCAGCACGTGCCACCCTGATGGCAGCCACCTTCTCCTTTACCCTCCTCCTGTCTGTACCCATCTTCTTCTTACACTCCTGCACGGAGCACTGGTGGCTGCCATGCAGGTTCATGGCACATGCCACCTCCTCCCATGCAGCAGCACTGGCCTGAGGGGTGCCCTGCCATCCACTGAGCAGTGGCTCCTGATCCAGGTAGGCATCGAAAAGGGCCTCAGTTTTGGCCTTAGTAAAATTCGCCTCCTCCTCCTCCCACCACTGTTGTCCTCCTCTCCAAGAACGTGCTTGGTCATTATTTAGCCTGTAAGGATGGCAGTTGTTATCTGTGACTGTGCAGTCCCATGAATGTCCCTGAATCCACAGTCCACACTCCCACACAGCATGCAACTCACCAATAAACTGCAGTAACCGACCATGGCCACTGCAGCACTTTGTCGCACCTTTATAGCGCAATCCATGCAAATTAGGTGAGAAGCAACTTTAATTAGATGCAAATCATGTTGCTGCACCATTGAATGGCTGATCGGATGATTAGTATATGACGGCTGAATATCGCGCTGTTGAGCTTTGCGCAATTGTGTTGAACGTGCTGAGCCAATGGCGCAGTTCTGTGGCATGCGTAGTACACCTCACTGCGCATGCCCAGGTTGTTGACGCAGGCATCTGCTGTGCTGATGACGTGCTGTGCATGGTAGGCAATGCGGGGCATGGCCACCATTGTGCCAGTGGTGCTATAGCGAAGGTCACTACATGGCGCTGTGGCAATGGGCCTTCATAGGCGCAATGGCACAACTGCCCAATAGTCCGCTATGGCGCTGGCACACAGGCAACCAATCGCGCTAGACGCATTGTCGTCCAATGGCGCTGTGCATGGCCTTGCGCCAGGACCCTTGACCCTGTGCCTGACCTTGCCCCTTGGCACCATGCGTCAGGCATAGGTGCACTCTATCGCGCTGTTCAGTAACAGCATGATAGGGAATGGCGCTATGCACTGCGCAGCATCTGCATGGGGTAATTGCGGCTGGCAGCGCCATATTGCCTACTATAGCATATGCAATGGCACAGAGAAGGGCTGCTCCCTGGTCTGCCATTGAGTTGGCCAATCTGGTGGCCACAGTGGAGTCACACCACGGGCCTCTCTTTGGGGAGGACCCCCTGGATAGGCCTAGGTCACAGGTGTGGCAAGAGGTGGCCACAGCCCTAGAGGCAGTGACCGGCAGGGGCAGGACGGTGGAACAGTGCAGGCACCGATATGGTGACCTTCAGAGGAGGAAGCCGGAGTTATTGGCCAGACTGTGGTCATGTGCCAGGAGGGGCACGGTACCACGACCAGGTAGGGGTTTCGTCAACACACTGTTATCGTCCATATGAGTCACATTGTTGTTTGTGTCCAGCACATAGGGGAGGGACTGTTTGGGGTTGGCCGTGGTGGTGTTCACAGGGTGTGGGGTGGGTGGGTCTGGCTGGGTGGGGGCACACTCCTTGGGGCAGGGGGACTTTGCTTCAGGAGTGCACTGATGTTCTTCTCTCCTTTTTGTCCCCACAGGCCTGGAAGAGGTACGCTGCTTGACGGTGGAGCAGAGGGCGGTGGAAGCCACAGCCAGGCGGGCCGAGGGTTCACAATGGCCACCTGACCATCCCGATGAGGGTGAGTGACAGACATCCATGATTAATACTGCATGCTGCGTGACAAGGTGGGCAGTGGGGCATGGCCACCATTCATTGACATCACTGCCATGCACGCCACTGGTTACGGTCAACACTGTCCAGTGGCAATGCATGCCTGGGTGTGCATCACTGGTGGTGCATGCGTGCCCCAAGTGCATGGCTGTGCCACTGCCTTTGCACCACATAGCCATGTCACTGGACGACCACGGTGGTGCTGTGCATGACTTAGCTGGTGGGTGTGTGCAGTGTTCCACATGGCTGTATGCGCCTGGGTGGACATGTCCTGTGGATGTGATCACTGCGGCTGGTCACACACCATCACAGTGGTATGTCCCATGGCTGTATGCCATGCACAGTGGGTGGGCTGTATGGGGCTGTGCATTCACACCAATTGACTGTGCTCCCTTGTCCTAGGTGCTAGACATCTGAGGGAGATCAGAGACCCCCTGAGGGAGCTACACACCCTGGCCCAGGAAACGGTGACCATCCTTCGGAGGATCGATGAGCCGAGGGTCCTGAGGAGGAGCAGAGCGAGGGGGAGCCAGAGCCTGGACTAGCATGGCCAACATTAGTCCCTTGTTCCTGACCTCCCATCCCCCTGGACCCACCCTCCACCCCTCCTATCCCATCCCATTTGTCCACCCTTCCCCTGCCCACCCCCACCTTTTTTGTGTCCCAACCACATGTATATAGTTGTTGTTATTGTAAATAGTTGATTTATTTATTTTTATAATACATTTGACTTTTCTATGAATACCGTGGTGGTCTCTGATTTGCAGCGGGCTATAGGTGCTCAGCTGCAGTGGTGTGCATGGCATCAGAGGTGGTGCAGTCATGGGTATGTGTGTGTGTCCATGTGGAGGTGTCTATGGTGGGGGGGTAGATATCAGTCAGTGTCTGTGTTGTGTGTGTTGTTCCCCATGCACTGGATGACTGTGTGCAGTGGTCCATGGCACATGCTCTGTGTCCATGGTGCACCCATCGGCCCGTCCATGGCCTGTGCAGCCGACACACATGCCTGTCTGTGACCTGCATGATCTGCTGGCATGTCAGTGGTGGTATTCCCTGCATGGCAGACACTGTACCTGTCACTTTGCTGGGTTGCCCATGTCACTGGTGTGGTGCCTGCCTGGCTCAGGTGGCACTGTGGGCAACACGGTCTTTGTCCCATCTCCATGCTGTGGCTTGTGCGTGTTGCAGGGGATGTGCCCCACTGTCTGTGGCTTGTGCTCCGGGTGACTCATGGTGGGGTATTAGTCCATGATGCCGGTGCAGGGTGGTTGGCACTCCAGTGCCATGGTGGACTGCAGGTTGTGTGTACACGGCTTACATGGGCCCATGATGGGGGCTTGGTTGCCCCACCACTGCGTCCCTGTGTTGTTGTGCCCTTGGGTATGGGTGGGTGTCTGTCCAGACCCTGTGTGGCATCTGGTGAGGTGTATGCTTCCACGCACCACTGTGGGTGTCTGTGCTGCCTGTTGTGGCCAGTGGTGGGCTGGGGTGTGTTACTGGAATACTGTGCGGAGCGCTGCACCACTGGGGCAGGTGTCATTTACATGACCATCCAATATGGGGTCACTCTTGTGCCAACGCATGGTCGGTCTCTCAGCAGTACCTCGGGGGACTGTGCATGGTGGCACTTTGTCTGCTGTTGTTGTATTGCCGTGTGCTGCAGCCTGCTGATGGGTGCTCATGGTGGGGCTGGCTTGCATGGTTCTGTGGTGCACAGGGTTGCATTGCCACTGTGGGGGTGGTGGCATGCATGGGGATTCCTGCAGTGCTGGTCACTGCTCATGGGGGATTGTCTGGGGGTCACGGTGCAGGGTGTGCTGTGCACTGGGGGGGTGGTGTGGCACATGGTGGTCCACCCTCCTTGTGTGCCAGTCACATCTTGCCGGTAGGTGTAATGGGGCACCATGGCCAGGCTGTGGGTTGGTTGCTTGACTCCATGGACCTGTGGTTATTTCAGCCCTCCCCTGGTTGTGCAGTGCTTGGGGTGGGGAAGGGGCAATGTCTGTTCCACTGTGTGTTCCTGTACCCATCTGTGGCATGGGTGGTGGGCCCCTACCTCCCTGATTGTGCTGCTACATTACTCTGCAGCTGGGGGGCTCCCTGATTGTGCTATGGTGCCTCTGGACTGCTCAGCTGAACATCCCTTGTTGTGCCATAGTGCATCATATCTGCTCAGCTTCCCCTCCCTAGTTGCGCTATGGCGCAGGTTGTGCGATATTCAGATGTTGGTTGTAGGCGCAATTTGGCCTGCTCCTTTTTTGAATATCGCGTCTGTTGCGCATGGGTGCAATGGACTTGCGCTTGCTCCTGCTATTGCGCACTTTTTGGGTGCAGTTTGAATATCTCGGCCTGAGTATGTAATTCTCTCTTACTTTCTTTCAACTTAAAGGAATATAGTACGGACTTCTGATTAAGGAGCTGATTTCTGACTGTTTGGAAAGTCTGAAATTTAAATGGAGCTGGAATGGCTGGCCTAAAATCAATGGACTCCTTACTCACTGGAGCCACAATTTATTATACTGGGAAATCATCCCATTAACTGATTTAGGATTTGACTAGATATGCTGTGCAATTTTGATATTATATGGTAGTTTTATCATTTTATTTATGGTTTATTTTATATATAACCCTTTCATATACTAAAGTAAGAATTGCATTACGGTGCTTAAGGTGTCATAAATATAAAGCACCCACAACAGTGAATTGATTTCTGATTTTGCAGGGGAAGGAAACTTAACTGGTGGCCTGGCCCCACTTTTGATCCTAGGATAGAGCATAAAATGAAAAGACCCGGAGTGAGGAACAGGTTCAGTTCCAGGGATTTATATGAGGTCTATGCTGCAGACAGTAAGAAATAAATGCCTGGTGGTCATACAGAGAAGCATGGGGTAGCATGTGCTGTAGAGTGCCCCATTCAGACCCCTAAAATGGTATGTTCTGACTAGCAGCAAGAGATGGCGCTATTTGATTCCAGTGGCAGTAGCCTGTTGAATCTAACTGGGCTAGAGTAATGGTTGTAGTATCCTTATTTATTGATATGAGGCTTGATACAGTACACTCTCGATTATCCGACCTCCGTTCATCTGAACTCCCTATCTAATGGACGGTCGGATTGTCCCCCACACACTTTGAATTTTTGCAGACCTGTACCTTTCAGAATTCTGCAATGATGCAGCACAACTGGAAACATTAACTTCCATAGAGCCCCTCTGCCGTAATCGTCAAGTGGCCCACATTTGAGGGGGATGCCCTTGTGTCTCATTTTATCTCAGCTCCGAATCCTACTCATCTATCCCACCTTATGTCAGGAACAACATCCGCCCCCTTAGGGAGCTGAAAGCGTGACTCTGCCATGTCACCCCCCCCTTTAACTGTAGGTGCTGAAAGGTGAGCGGTGCGGAGCAAAACAGAGCTACCTGCATTCCCCAAACATGTCACTGAATCTGAAGAAAAACGAAAGTCCGAATCAGCGAAGCGCCTCCCTGAAATCTCTATGAAGGCTTTTACAGTATTTTAATTTAAAGGCATCCCCAAACACGGCACTGAAGCAGAAGAAAAAAATAATAACCAGCATTTAGCATACAGTAGGGTATTTAATATACAGTAGTCCGAATCAGTGAACACCGCCCAGAAATCACTATGAAGGCTTGAATTGAATTCCACGGCATCATACCATTCAGAGCATCATGCGCAGCTGCTACTCCAGCATCACCATGCTCATTATCCACTACAGAGGCATTGCTCCCTGGCCCTACAAGTGACTTCTCGTTTATCCGACCTCTTAATTATCCGACCATTTCGGATGTCTCCGAAGGCGGTCGGATAAACGAGAGTCTACTGTACTTGGAATTTGGCCTTTCTCGTTTTTGGGGCAGGTAGTTAATCCACTAAAGTGAGGAGCTCAATGATCACCTTACCTATCTAGTTAGTATTTAGGAGTTCATGTAATTTAACCTCTTTATGATAGTTATAGTAAAGGAAGGTGACCTTATTGCATATCTAAAAGTGATTCCATTTGCCCCCTTTTGGAATGGGGAATTCAGGACGCGATTTAGATCCAGAACTGATTTTTGGGTAGAGTGTGGAACAAAATGCTCCAAGGAGAGTGAGCTGACCAAGGCCTGTGGATTAATTCTGGATATCCATGCTGTAAGACCAATCTGGAAAATGCTTGGGGTCAGCTGGGAGTACGGAGCAGCATGCACTGCAGGGTGCTCTTTTTAGACCCCTTATGGTGGCAATTTCTGACTGGCAACATGTGATCAGACCAGTTCAGTCCTAGAGGCTGCATCTGGTTAAATCCAACTGGGACAAAGTAGTACCTGCGGTAACCCTATTCATTGGTTTGGAGTCTGCAGTCTGGATCTTGGTCCTATCCTTGTGAGGGGCTTGAGGTTGTTCTACTGAGTATAATGTTTTGTGGCCTCCTCAATGGTCTACGTTTTGGAAGATTAATATGGCTTGATCCTATAATAGCTGACAACATTGTTGGCTCTAGGTTTGAGCTCAAAACTGAATACTAGCATACTATGAAATATTATATTATCATTAGCAAAAATCTTAAAGGGGTTTATATCTTATGATATTATCTTTAACCAAAAAGTCATACTTTACAGAAAGGGTTCTATAAATTATGAATGGTTCAATTCAGTTATGATTCTTTGCATTTTATGAGATATTTGCACTAGACTATTGATTGCTTAATGTGAGTTTTTATATTTGTAAATTCTTATGTATTTTAACTTTGTCATATTGTAATAATCTTGGCATTTACCCACAATGGCTGATCAATAAAACCATCATCATTACTCATTATGCTGTATGAGTAGAGGACACAATCAATCAATCAATAGTGTTTGCACTGATCTGGTGGTGTTCCTATCATTCAGGAAGTATGCAAAAAGAGTAGAGCAAGGATTTGAAACAAAACAAGGTCGGTACAACCATACCACTGCATGCATTTCAGTTCTACTAAGAAAAAAGGCAGATACAACAAACAGCAACATCAATGAACTTTAGAGACGTGAAGCAATCACAAAATGTGTGTTTTTAACTAGAACTACTGTAATATGATGCAAAAAAGGTTGCAGTGTCCCTTTAGGAAGGGGGTGCATTTTTGGTAGCTTAATTTTCTATGTTGACATTCATAGTGTGAGCACCAGAACCCTGACTATGAAGTTGAGCAGGACAAAACTCTGTTGCCCAGATATTTAAACTGCGCCTAAAAAGTGCGCAATAGCAGGAGCAAGCACAAGTCCATTGTGCCCATGCTCAAGAGGTGCAATATTCAAAAACTGAGCTGGCCAAAATGCACCTACAGCCGACGACTGAATATCGCACCACCTGCGCCATAGCACAACTAGGGAGGGGAAGCTGAGCAGATCTGATGCGTCGTAGCGCAACAAGGGATGTTCAGCTGAGGAGTCCAGAGGTGCCATAGTGCAACCAGGGATGCCCCCCAGCACCAGTGCAGCAATGCAACTGCACAACCAGGGATGTAGGGGCCCACCACCCATGCCACAGATGGGCAGAGGAACACACAGCAGAACAGACATCGTCCCCCTACATCCCATGCACTGCACAACTGGGGGAGGACTGGAATAACCACTGGCCCAGGGAGACAAGCAACCAACCCGCAGCTGGGTCATGGTGCCCCATCACACCTACCAGCAAGCTGTGACTAGCACACAAGGAAGGCCGACCACCCTGTGCCACACCATCCCCCCAATGCAGAGCACACTCTGCACTGTGACCCCCAGACACCCTGCCCAGGAGCAGCGTCCACCACTGCAGGAAACCCCATGCATGCCACCACCCCACTGTGACAATGCAACCCTGTGCAGCACAGAACCATGCAAGGTAGCCCCACCACTAGCACCCATCAGCGGGTGGCAGCACACAGCAATGCAACAACGGCATACATAGTGCCACCATGCACAGCCCCCCCCGAGGTACAGCTGAGAGACTGACCATGCGTCAGCACACGAGGTACGCCACACATGACAGGGCATGCCCCGGACACCACCACCAGTGGTACAGCACCCTGCACACTGTCCCAAGGACACACCCCGACCCAGCACTGGCCACAACAGCCAGTGCAGACACCCACAGTGGTGCATGGAAGCATGCACCACACCGGATGCAACGCAGTGCATGGACAGACAGCCACCCATATCCAAGGGTACAAAAAACAGGGACGCAGTAGCAGGGCAACCAAGCCCCCAGTGTGGGCCCATGGAAACCATGTACACACAGCCTGCAGTCCTCCATGGTACAGGAGTGGCAGCCACCCTGCGCAGGCACTGTGGACCTGTACACCACCATCATTTGCCCGGAGCACAAGTCTCAGACAGTGGTGCACATCCCCTGTAACACACACAAGCCACAGCATGGAGGTGGGACAACAACCGTGGAGGCCACAGTGTCACCTGAGGCAGACATGCACCACACCAGTGACAGGAGGCAACCCAGCATTGTGACAGGTACAGTGGCTGCCCTGCATGGACAGCCACCACTGACATGCCAGCAGACAGTGCAGGTCACAGACATGCAAGGGTGTCAGCTGCACAGGCCATGGATTGGCTGACAGGGGTGCCATGGACACAGAGCATGCACCATGGACCACTGCACACAGTCATCCAGTGTACAGAGCACAACACACACACACCACAGACACTGACTGATAGCTACTCCCACACCATAGTCACTTCCCCACGGACACACACACATACCCATGACTGCACCACCCCTGATGCCATGCACACCACTGCAGCTGAGCACCTATAGCCCACTGCAAATCAGAGACCACCACAGTATTCATATCAAAAGATTTGTATTCAAAAATATGAAAAAGAACTATTTACAAAACTATGTACAAATGTGGGGGGCCACAAACAAGGTGGGGGTGGGTAAGGGGCAGGGCTGAACAAATGGGACAGGAAAGGAGGGGTGTGAGGGTGGGTCCAGGGGGGTTGGGGAAATCAGGGGCAGAAGGATGATCAATGGGAGCCCCACTCCCCACTCCAGCTGCTCTGCCTCCTGTGTCTTCTCCTGACCCCAAGCCGGTCAATCCTTTGCAGGATCTCAAATGATGCCCGTGCCACATTGAGTATCTCCTGCAGTGCCTCCCGTATCTCCTGCAGCTGGTGGACACCTATGATAAGGGAGCACAGTCAATAGGTGTGAATGCACAGCCCCATACAGCCCACCCACTGTGCATGGCATATGGCCATGGGACATGCCTCTGTGATGGTGTGTGACCATCCACAGTGATCATGTCCACAAGACCTGCCCACCCAGGCGCATACAGCCATGCGGACCGCTGCACACACCCACCGGCCAAGTCATGCACAGCACCACTGTGGCTGTTTAGTGACATGGCTATGTGGTGCGAAGGCAGTGGCACAGCCATGTACCCAGTGCATGTATGGACCACCATCGACGCACTCCCAGACATGCAGTGCCACTGGACAGTGCTGACTGTAACAAGTTGCGTGCATGACAGTGGTGTCAATGGATGGTGGCCATGCCCCGCTGCCCACCCTGTTACACAGCATGCAATAGTAATCAAAGAGGTATGGCAGTCACCATCATCAGGCCGGTCCCTCTGGTGCTGTGGACTGTTTCCCCTCCTACCAGCCCTGTCATCCTGCTGGCGCCGTATCTCCCTGGCCAGATGCCTCTCTTCCGGCCCTGTGGTGCAAACATGGAGAGAGGAACATCAGTACAATCCTGTAGCAAAGTCCCCCTGCCCCCATGTGTGTGCACTCCCACCCAGCCAGACCCACCCACCCCACACCCAGATAACACCACCACAGCCAACACCGGATGGTCCCTCCCCCATGTTCCGGACACATACAACCGTGATACCCATATGGAAGATAAAAGTGTGTGGACGTAACATCTACCTAACCGTGGCACCGTGCCCCTCCTGGCATGTGCCCGCAGGCAGGCAAGCAGGTCCAGTTCCCTCCCCCTCAGGTCACCATACCTGTAGCAGCACTGGTCCGCTGTCCAACCCCTTCCTGTGTCCTCCTCCAGGGAATCGGCCACCTCCTCCCACACCTGGCTCCTGGACCTGTCCAGGGGTGCCTCCCCAAACAGTGGGTCATAAAGTGGCTCAACAATGGCCACCAGGTTGGCAAGTTCAATTTGGGTCCACTGGGCAGCCCTCCTCCACGCCATCTCACTTGCTCAGTCGGCTCAAAATGGCGCTCTGCAGCATGGCTCCACCACATGCAGATGCTGCATGGTACAGCACTGCCATTCCCTATTGCACTGTCACCGAACAGCGCGATAGTGGAACACCCATGCCTGATGCATGGTGCCTAGGGGCAAAGGTTGTGTACAGGGTCAAGGGTCTGTGGCGCACGGACAGGCACAGTGCCATTGGAACCCAATGCATGTAGCGTGGTTCGGTGCCTGTGTGCTACTTCCAGTAGCGGCCTACCGTGCTGTTGCCCCAGTGTGCCTATGATGCCTCAGTGCCACAGCACCATATAGGTGAACATCGCTGTAGCGCCACTGGCTCAATGGTGGCTGTGCCCTGCATTGCTTCCTGCACACAGCATGTCAGCAGCACGGCAGACGCCTGCGTCAGCAACCCGAGCATGCGCAGTGAGGTGTGTACTGCACATGCCACAGAACTGCGCCCTTGGCTCAGCACATTCAACACAATTGCGCAAAGCGTAACAGCGCGATATTCAGTCACCATATGCAGATCAGCTAATCAGACATTCAATGGCGCAGCACTGCAATTTGCATCCACTTAAAGTTGTGTCTCACCTCATTTGCATGGGTTGCACTATAAAAGTGTGACATTGGGCTGCATTGGCCATAGTCAGTTACTGCAGTCTATTGGTGAGTTGCATGCTGTTTGGGAGTGTGGACTGTGAATTTTGAGACATGCATGGGACTGCACAGTCACAGGTAACAACTTTCATTCTCACAGGCTAAATAATGACCTAGCGAGTTCTGGGAGAGGAGGAACACAGTGGTGGGAGGAGGAGGAGGCCTAATTTCATCAAGGCTGAGACCGATGCCCTGTTTGAGGCCTACCTGGATCAGGAGCAGCTTCTCAGCGGATGGCAGGGAACACCACAGGCCCATGCTGCTGTCTGGGAGGAGGTGGCGCGTGCAGTGAACCTGCATGGCAGCCACCAGCGCTCTGTGCAGGAGTGCAAGAAGAAGATGGACACAGACAGGAGGAGGATAAAGGAGAAGGTGGCTGCCATCAGGGCAGCAGGAGCTGCGACAGGTTGGGAACAGCCAGAGGTGCTACACCTGACCCCACAGGAGGAGAGGGTTGCTCTAAGCATGCAGCATTGTGTCATTGAGGGTGTACCAGGTGGTGGCTTCCAGACGGGTGGTAGCCCGTCACTGCATGGTAGGTCATGGTCTGTCTATTGGGGGGGGCAGGGTAGATCACATGCAGTAACGCGACTTTGGTTTCCCTTACAGATCCTGAGCATCTGCATGGGTCAGCGGTGGTGGTCCTGTCCGCTGAGGACAGTCAGATGGAGATGGAGGAGGGCCCATCCACCTCCACAAGTATACGTGACTCAGTGCGACAGTGGGCCCGCCTGGCTGTCCAGACTGATGTTGTTGGAACAGGTGCGGTGGAGGCCCCGCCCGTGTCCCAGCATGCTAGCATCCATGGATGCCAGCATGCTGTGACTCGGGCTGGTGCCGGGTCCATCACCGATGATGATATCGCTAACGGCATGGGCAGTGACACATGTGTGCCATGGGATGGCCACACAGCAGGTAACATCACGGCCATGGCTGTGGTTGGTGCCGCCGTGGAGGCCTGCTTGTCATCACAGTCCCAGCCTGTGCCTGTCAGCACCAGTGGGGCAGCACTGGTGTGTGTACAGGACAGTGGGACTGTTGCAGCCACTGCAGCAGCACCAGTGAGCCCTGGTGAGTGGCAGCCGGAGGGGCAACATCAGCAGCCGTCCAATGGGCTTGGGGATACAGGGTCAGGGGGCGGCGTCAGTGCACCATCTGTGGACATGCCCAGACCTGGTCCTGGTGTGCAGCTCCCACCCTCAAGGGGTGCTGGGCATCAGGGCCGCGTACACCTTGAGGAACAGGATGCCGAGGAGGCAGATGACCTCTTGGATGAGCACACCCGCATACTGCAAGCATCAGTCAACCACCAGATGCAGCTTGTGATTTCGGTGGATGCTCTGAGTGTGGCTCTGGAGCAGACAGAGGAGCATCGCAGCAGAGACACCGCTCTGATCCTGGCAGGGATGGACCTGTTGCAGAAGGATGTGACCACTGCCATTGACAGACAAACATAGACATTCACTGCTGACATGGCCACAATGGGCACACAGTCATTTGCCCATGCATCGCAGACACCACGCAGTGCACTGTCCACCCCCCATTCCTGGCATCATGCGACACCCTCATTGTCGACACCGGGTTCAGCTGTAGGCATCCCTAGCACACCTGGCGCAGGCATGTTTGGTGTGCTGCAGACCCTTGCGTGAGCAAGGTCATGTTCACGCAGTGGAACCCCTGTGGGACCATCAGTGCCACCCCATGAGGCCAGTGGTCAGCCTGTCAGTGCTGGCAGGTCTCAGCGGGGCCGCCCATGCATCCGTGGTGGCCGGGGCACTGTGGTGTGTGACTGACCTGTCTCCCAATGCGGCTACTGTCTGGTGCTGCCCTGTGTGCATTGTGTCATTCAGCGGGCATTGCACGGGTGGGTACCCGGCCCTGCACGCAGACACACAGTCCATCTGCTCACCGTCCCGGCTGCTGTCCACAGTTGCGTGTGCATATGATGCCTGCATTGCATTGTACACCAGTGTGCAATGGTGCTCAGTATCTGACACATGCACAAGGACAGGCAGTGGGCATGGTGGTCTGTGGACATGTGTGTGGCTAGGGGTGGCGTTCTGGGTCAGTGTGCCTCCTACCCTTTTTGCATGTCTGGTGCGTTGTGTGTGTGTGTGTCCATCCATGTGGCATGGTAGACCTCACCCATCCCTGGTTGTGTGTGTGGTTCCATGCCCGGCCACTTCCCTTGATGGAATGCACCCCTGGTGTGTGTCCATGCATGTTTGTGGGTTGTGCCTTAGCCACTGTTGGTTGCACATAGCCCCATGACTTACCTGGGTTGGCTGAAGTGCTTCTCTGTGATGGTGTCCCAGTACAGCTTTGCCAGCTGGAGCAGTCTGGGGTCCTGTTGGCAAAGGGGGGGACTGCCCATCACCATTGTCACCGGCGTCCTCATCGTCCCCATCGCTGTCCCCTCTTAGACCTGTACCGCTATCCCACATTCGTTGGCCATGTTGTGCAGGATGCAACAGGCCAGGAATAGCCCGCAGACCTTTGAGGGGCTGAACTGTAGGGCACCGCTGGAGGTGTCCAGGCAATGGAAACATGCCTTCAGCATCCCAAACACCCGCTCGATGACATTACATGTGGTGGCGTGTGTCTCATTGTAGCGTTGCTGCGATGGGGTCACAGGCCGCCGGTAGGGTGTGAGCAGCCAGGGACGGAGTGGGTATCCACTGTCACCTGTGTGTAGAGGGTGGAGGTTAGTTTGGTGGTCAGCATCACCCTGCCCCGGGCCAAGTAGGCCACTACCCATGTCACCTTTGACCATGCCCCCTCAGGCCCTATGATTGTCCATGTGGTTTGCATACTCACCCACTAGGTGGCCAGTGGGGATATCCCCGCTCTCAAATCTGTGGCACAGTGCTGACTGGTGCCAGATGAAGGCATCATGTGCTCCCCCAGGGTGCGTGGCACAGACATTGATTATGCGCCCCCTGGCATCGCACACCACCTGGCAGTTGATGCTGGCATAGCCCTTGAGATTTATTTTTTGGTTTAACAATTTTTATTATTTTATTATTTGATAGACGCACACACACATCTCAGGATAATAATCAAAGCCCAGCCAGGCCCCATCCATTGAAGGGAGCGTGAACACAGGAATAGACAAAACAATGCATTACAGTACATACAAAGATCCATTGGTGCAGGCCGTAGGAATACCTAGGAGGACCTAACATCACATGTTAAAAAAGAGAAACAGTTAATACAAAATCAGCCTGAGTACTTTGCACCTCGAAAACAAACAATACATGATACACTTAAAAACCATCCGGCTAGGGTAAAATGAGTTGGATTACCGGATCAGAGCCATAGCAGGTACAGCATGTGTGTGCCTAAAAAGGATCCTGTGACCATATCAACTATATACAAAATGGCAATCTTCACTAGCTGAAGGGTAGTAAAAGGGAGTAGAATGGAGTCATGAGAAGAAGGGGGCACCACCTTCACAAAAAGTTAGCAACCTGAGCCAGTAGGACTGGCATGTTGAGTGGTTATTCATGAGGGGACATTGTGGCAGAATTTAGATTGCAGGAAGGGTGACCAACATTTCTCAAAATGGGCTATAGAGCCAGTCGCAACGCCGGAGATCCTTTCAAACACAGCCCCCTGGGCTAGTGCCAATAAAAAATCTTGAAAGGATGGCATCGCAGAGGATTTCCAATTAATTAAAATGAGTCAGTTGGCTACCGCCCCAACAGCAGTAACCCATAGGGCCCCAGGATTGGATTTAGGGACATTCAGCTGTGCACATCCAAGAAGCAAAAGGGGTGGATCTGAGTTTGTGTCTGGGAAGATTTGCTGGCACATACCCCTAACTGAAGACCAGAAGGGGTGCAGCATAGGGCAGTCCCAGAGAACATGAAACAAGTGTGCCTCACCCTTGCCACACCTCCAGCAATTATCATTTGACAGGAGACCCATCTTGTGGAGCGTAATAGGGTCCCTATAGTACCTGTGACTAGTCTTGTTCATAATAAGACCAGTGAGCCCATCCCGACAGGCCTTATGTGCTCTGAACCAACTGTGCCTCCACTGCTGGTCCGATATTGAGACCTGAAGGTCTCTTTCCCATTGTGCTTTGGCCCGCTGAGTGGGGTCTGCGGTAGCATCCCTAAGGGAGGAGTAGAGCAAACTGACCATGCCTTTGCCCTTCTTCCCCCAGACAGCTAACAGGTGAGGTAGGTGCTGCCCCCTTCATCTCTTGGAGCATTAGGCAAGTGAGTACTAGCATCCCTAATCTGCAGGTATCTCCAGAAATGAGATTGAGGGAGACCAAATCTTTCTTTCAGTGACTCAAAAGTATCTAAGGTGATAGTGTTGGGAAGCAGCAGATCCTGGATCCTAGTAATGCCTTTGGCCTCCCAGTATTTCCAGTGAATGGGAGACCTCCCTATCTGAAGGGCTGGGTTGTTCCATAAGGGCATATATCTCCACGGGGTTGGGTCTTGCCCAGAATTGAGAAAGCTTGTTTCCAATACAGAATAGAGACCTGCATAGGAGGAGATAGGACCTGGAATACTTTCTTCTTGTTATAGAGCACCACTGCCAGTGAGGGGGCCTGGGCCAGCGACGCCTCTAAAGGGAGCCAAGTTGGAGAGGTCAGACCAACTTGGTGAACCATCTGATAGTTTGAGAGATAATGAAGGCCATATGGTATCTTTTAAACTAGGGAAGGCCCCATCCGCCCTTACTCCAATGTTGGCGAAGTTTGTGTTTACTGAACTGGGGCAGGGCCCCTTCCCATAGGAAATTCCCCACTAATGTGTCTAATTTCTGAAACCATCTTTGGGGGATAGCCACGGGCAGGTGAGCTAATAGATATAGTACCCTGGGGGAAGCCATCATTTTGATGGAGTCAATTTTGCCAGCCAACGACAACCTTAAGGCCTTCCACCTCCCCATGTCCTGTTTAAGGGACTCTAATAACGTCGTAAAATTAGCAGAGATCATTTTCCCTATATTGAAATGAAGAATAATACCCAAATATTTTATGCCATTAGGGGACCAGTGGAGGCCTCTATTTATGAAGTCGGTCCCAGGGGTCCTGTAATTCAGCGGAAGCACCTCGGTTTTGGAGTGATTGATCTTAAGTCCCAAAACCTCAGCAAAGGTAGCCAGAATCTCAAGGATACTGTCAATCAGCCAAGCAGAGGCCTCCGTGGTAATAAGCAGGTCGTCAGCATGTAAGAACATTTTGAAGGTGCTATTACCCACTCGAATCCCAGGGATGTTAGGCGATTCCCTAAGAGCAATGGCCAGTGGTTCAATAGCCAGTACAAAAAGGAGAGGGGAAAGGGGGTACCCCTACCTGTAACTTTTTGGAGAGAGAAGGACGGAGACAGGATCCCATTTGTTAAGACCGAGGCCATAGGGGAGGAGTATAGCAATTTTACCCAGAAAATAAAACCAGGGCCAAAACCCATTTTAGAGAGAGTGTGAAACAAAAAGGGCCACTGAACAGAATCAAATGCCTTTTCAAAGTCAATTGTTAGGGCCACGGAGGGTTTACCAGATAATGTAGTATGATGTACAAGTGACAGCAGTGATCTATGATGATCTGAACCTAGATGCCCCTGAATAAAACCCGCTTGGGAAGGGTGGATCAGATCACTCATAAGACGCTCTAGCCTACTGGCAAGAAGCCTGGCCAGGATTTTAGCATCTACATTAATAAGGGATATAGGGCAGTAGCTAGCTGGGAGTAGAGGATCCTTCCCCTTTTTCGGCAGCACTGTGATAGTAGCCTCCCTCAGGGATGGAGGGAGAAAACCAACCTGTAGTGAATGACGGAACATCCTAATCAGGTAAGGGGCCAGATTAATTCCCTTTAATTTGTAAAAATCAACAGGGAGGCCATCCTTTCCTGGGGCTTTCCGAGAGTTCAGGGATACAATGGCCTGCTCCACCTCTGCCTCGGTGATAGGTTCCTCCAGTAGTCTAGCATCAGAAGCCGCTAGCTGGGGAATAGGAGTTCTCCCCAAATTTTGAATACTCAGGGGTTGGGAGGGTGGGAAACAGAATATAGAGCCTTGTAAAACTGAGCCATGATTTTACTTATCCCTTATGAGAGTGGGTCAAGACCCCATGTATATCTTTCAACGCATGGATGGTGTGGGATGCCTGTTTTGCTTAAGTCGATAAGCCAGAAATTTACTAGCTTCCCCCCCTTCCCAGTAGGAATGACGCAGCCGTCTGAGATTTAATTCTGCCTGTCGGGTCAAGTGGGCATTCAAAGAAACCCTGGTGCTATTCAGCTGAGCTAATAAGGACTGTGATGGGGTTGAAGACTTATATTGGGCTTCCAAAGAAGCAAACTGCTGTTCTAAAGCCCTTTGGTCAGCTTGGCGCTGCTTCCACCTAGCAGAGGCATAAGCAATAATTCTGCCCCGAATGGTGGCCTTAATGGCCTCCCAAAGCGTTGAGTCGTTCACTTCCCCATTATCATTGAATTCCCAATAATCCTGTAACACAGGCCCTAGCCAACGAGAAAAATTGGCATCCTCAATTAACAGGGGGTCCAACCGCCATATGGACGTAGGGATGGGGTCAGTGCCCATTTGGATCCTGTGCTCTATAGGCACGTGGTCTGAGACAAAAATTGAGTGCATATCAGTGCTGGTAACCATCTCATAAAGGCCTGATGAAAGGAGCCAGAAATCAATCCTGCTAGAAGATCCATGGACATGGGAGTAGCAGGAGTAATCATAAACACCTGGATGCATAGTTCTCCAGGCATCCAGCAAAGTATGCTCTGACATTAATGCCTGAACCGCTTTGAGTGCCTGCCTGTGAGGTTCAAGAGTTTTGTTGCTTCTGTCCATAGCAAAGTCTAAAACTAAGTTAAAGTCCCCACCCATAACTACCAGAGCGTTAACACCATTAAAATCAGTAAGGGCCTGGTTTAAGTGAAAAAGAACTGTGAGCAATCTTGATTGGGGGCATAGAGATTAGCAAGAATCAAAGAACCCTCAGGGGTCTCTAACTCTGCCAAGATCCATCTTCCCTCCTTGTCCTGTTTATGTCGCTTCACTTTCCACCCCAAGTTCTTGTGAAGTAAAATAGAAACTCCCCTCTTATGGCCCTTAGCTGCGCTATGAAGCTCCACGCCAACCCATTCCCGCTTGAGCTTCATAGCCTCACATGAGGACAGTCTTGTCTCTTGGAGAAACACCACCATAGGTTGCAACCTCTTTAAGTGGAGCAATACTTTTTTGCGCTTAACTGGTGAGTTGAGCCCCCTCACATTCCAAGAGACAAATCTAGTCCCCATGCGACCAATAAGCTAGCATGGCTGAAGGGAAATACAAGAGGAAGCCCCACCCAAGTACACTGTGCCCAGTAGACCCAGACTCCCTAACCACTCCTATAATAGCAGAAGTGGCTCTAGGATTCAGATTGCCATGAGAGTACATAAAACAGCATTGTACAACAGTATATCCATGGGCAAAAATTGCCCTTAACAAGCAGAAAAATAACCTATTACTGACTATCCAAAAAACAACCATACCCTGAACCCACCCGCACCCACTGCCCGAACCCAGAAACAGTTCCATCTGAGACCAGCAACCGCTGAATGTATCGACCCACCAGAGGCCCAGATACCAGCGGAGGTCACTGGGGGTAGTGTAGCCGGAGACTACACTTAAACAAAGAGGACTTTCCAAATCCGAGATCACTCACCCCCGATCCCCCAACATCAATTGAGTCCTCCTACCCACAAAGTCACTGCAAGATAGAGAAACAAAAAAACAAAAAAAACCCACAAAAGATGCCCCCAGCACCCTGCACAGGGGCCAGGCAGTGAGATAGTCATTGTTAGCATTGGTTAGTCTGCATACGAGTCTGGATATTCCACATGTAAGGGAGTGTGCTCAGCAGTCCAAGTGAAGTCCTTACAGTCCTGATCCAGAAGAACCGATGAGATACCAGATATTGAGGATGCTCCCCTTCTAACCAAACTTCAATTAGGTGGGAAGAAGGGAACAAGAAAGGGATCAAGGGGGAGCAACTTGATAGCAGACTTATACCACAGGAGCATCATAGGCAGCATATGCCAGCCCGAGAGAAAGGCAACAGAGAGATGAACTGGGGGGGCTTCAGCCCATGGCCACCTTAACTGGGAGCGCTTCCTCCATTGGCTTAAAGTCCTGCTGATTATTCAAACTGTGTGGAGCATCCCTGGACGGGTCTTGAACCTCTGGCTTAGACATGATCCTGAGACCTTTAGACCCAGTAGCCCTAGAGGGAGAAGATCCGGAGGCAAGGGGGAGGTAGTCAGGGAGCCTTCCGTTGTTAGATCCATCAGCGGCTGATATTTATTGTTACTCATGTCTGGCTTGTAAAAGTCCTGAGAGGCAGATGACTCTGAGCTTCCACTATGACTCCTTGACTGGAGACGAGGAGTCTTATCGATGTGTAGCCCCTCGAGCCTTTGTCGTCTCCTATTCCTTCATTTACCACTGCCACCCAAGGGCTTAGATGGAGATGGAAATGGGTGGTTATGGGTGCACTGGATCAAACTGGGGATCTGGGGGTTGTGGCCTGGACCTTGTGGTGTTACTTCCATCAGCATGGGCCTATTGCAAGGAACCAGTGAGCCAGAGGGTTCCTGCAGATGGCCCCAGAACAGTTTGGGGGCCTGCTCCGAGAGGAACTGCTCCGCAGCAGTGGGGTTGTTGAAGATTCTGGGAGTCCCATTGTAGATGATTTTGAGTGAAGCTGGGTATCACAAGGAGTATTCAAACCCCAATTCAGCACAAGCCCTGCGGGCAGCTGTGAAGGCCCAATGCCTGTTAGTAACCTCCTGAGAGTAGTCAGCAAAAATCTGTATTCTATGCCCTTTCCAATGCAGCTCTTTTTTGGTATGTGCCAACTTAGTAACCAACTCTCGATCTTGAAAGCGGTGGAAGCGAGCCAGGATTGCACGCGGGCGAGGCGTCAGAGTTCTATGGGCCCTGTCGATTTTGATTGGGGCCTTATCAGGCCAGTCCAGCAAAGCAGGCAACTCTTTTTGCAGGAAACTAATGGTGTTGGTTCCTTCACACCCCTCTGGGAAGCCGACTATCCGCAAATTATTCCGGCAACTCCGGTTCTCCAAATCCTCCACCCTGCCCCAAAGTAGTTGAATAAGGCACTCCTGTTCCTGGAGCCAAGAGCTTACTTTGTGCCATCCATCCTCTGCTTCGGCCAGTCTATGCTCAGTGATGCACGCCCGTTGAGCCAAATCGATAATGTCAGTCGCATTTTGCTTAGCCGCCACATCAAGTTTGTCCATTCGCTGTAAAATCTCAGAAAACATTTGGCGGATTTTGGGCATATCGCCCTGGTGCTGGTTAGTCTCAGTTACTGACTCCATCTAGTCAAGCAGTAGGCCTTATTGTTCGAACCCCCGTGCAACAGAGGGAGATAGCCACGAACCAGATCAGCTGAAAGTGCAAAACATCAAATCTCACCGTGCATGAACTACCCGGGCATAGATACCAAATAAATCACGCCGATTTGGGTAGAAGAACTGCGGATAAACAGGTGGATTATTAGTGGTTAAGCAGGAGCTCAGAGCTCAAGCATCCATTCAGCTCGAGTGGTAGCCATGCCCCGCCCTTGCGATTTATATATGCAGCCCCCTCGGGGGCCAGGTGGTGTGCGGATGGCCACATGGGTTCAGTCTATTGCACCTAGCATGCCAGGCATACGTGCTACCCTGTGGAACTCCTGTATGTTTGCTGTGCGCTCCACCGGTGTGCTGGGGAAATGGATGTACTCTGCAGCATGTGGCAGCAGTGCGCTGAGGAATTGGGTGAGGTGGCGTGACGTGGCCGACTGGGTTATGCCTGTGGTGTCCCCAGTTGGTCTCTGGAAGGTACCCATTGTGAGCAAGCACATGCAAGCTGTCACTTTCGTCTCCACTGACAGGGCATGGCTCTGTCGTGTGGGTTCGGGAGAAATGCTGCGACTCGGCTAGGTCTGTTTGGTGCTCACCACAAACGAGCAGCCAGCTCGTAACGTATAACAAACTTCCAAAAGGTAGTGTCACTCAGGTGTCTCTTTGTAAAAGAAGTATAGATGACACACCAATTGCAACGTTTAAAGGTTTAATGGTATACAAAGAGTACCAACAACTAAGGAGTTCCCTCACCCAGAGCTTCGACTTCTAACAAGTCTTCCTTTTTTTTTCTGTCGTGTGGGTGCCTGCATCACATCACTGCACAGCTCACACAGCCACCTCAGAATTGCCCAATTCAGGAGGTACCAGCCCACAATCTCAGTATCACTGTACAGCTCGAATCTGGTGCAGGCTCGGTACTGCCTGTTGGGGGCATACCGCCGACATTCCCTTCCACGGCCACGCCCCCCTGCTGCCTGCCTTCTCACCCCCCTCATTACGGCCTCCATTTGGATGGTGGCACTGGCCATGTCCCTGGCTTGTGTTCACCCCCCCTGGCAGCTGTTTCTGTATTCCCCCTGCTATTCTGGCTGCTACTTCCCCTGCACCGGGAACACATGCCTGTGCTGGCCTCACTGCTGAGTGGTGTACTTCCCCCTTCTGCACTGTGGCTCCCCACACCTTCCCCTGTGCCTGTTGATTCCAGGTGCCCCTTTCCTGGCCTGCCCTGTGTGTCCCTGCTGCCCAGTGTTTCCTGCTGGACTTTGCCCTCATGTGGCTTCCCTGTAGCATTCTTGCACCTCTCCCTTGCTCCCTTTTATTTTGGCTCATTTCCGCTATGGCGCAACTTCCGCTGGCTCCTCTATTGCTCATGGTGCATGTTGTTGAATATCGCACTGCGCCATTTATGCATGGTTCCTCCCCCTTCAGTTGCACATGCATTCATTATCATTGCGCTGTTGCTCAGAATGATTTGGAGGGCGCAACTGCCTCCTGCTGAATATTGCAGAAGGGCGCATTTTCAGACTTGCACAGACGCAACCCTATTGCGCATGGCTCAACTCTTTTGAATATCTGGGCCTATGTTTTTTTTCTTGTATTTTATCTACTCCGAGGCAAGGTTGCTGCATAACTCTGTAAACTAGGGTTCCATGTCAATTTAGTGAGGATTAGAGAATGAGTACAATTTCAGTGAAAATATTTGAGCGCCAACAAATAACATGACTGCACATCCTAGAGACTGCACATCACAGTGAATGCATTATGAGCTAACGGTACATATCTGCTACACCACCATACACCATAAGGGGCATACCTCTCTGGCTGCATATAAATTTGACTGCCATCCTCCCAGAAACACCTACCTCAGGATACAACCAACCTTTATTCATCATGTGCTCCTGTGTCACACAGGGGTCTATTCGCCCCTACAACCCCCATGAGGGCTGCATCCCCAAACCCCCCACTATCTTTCAGATTCTAACTCCACACTGTGCCTTGATAGTGGAGGTAAGCTACAATACCAAACACCAGAATGGTAAGTCGTTCTGATTACCTCTTCTATGAAATGTGACATTTGCTCGCTATTGTACGTGCTATTTGTGTGCAGTCACTCAGAGTGACTGTGCTCAGATTCAGTCGCTCAAATCTAGTCACCGTAATTAACTCACTGAAGTGACATGATACCATACACTAGAAGACTTAGCTATTATTTTACATCCATGCAATGTTCCCACTGGGTTCAATTGATTCTACCAGTATTGAAGGGTGCTTGATCTAGAGAGATTCAGTGTGAATTATAAACTGACAGTAACCTAGGCTGCCTAGCTGAATTATTACCAGATTCTAAAGAATGATGACCTATTTGCAATCTGAATTACTCTAAAGAGTGTCTCACCATCAATAAACATCAAGGGTTGCACAGAAACAACACTTTATATACTGTTGGAATTTCATCATCTCCTGAGTTTTCATTCAATAGTCAAGAGCCGATATGGTATGGGGCTACAGTAAAGATTGGTATACTTGGAATATATAAATACTCTTGATTGAAATCAATTGAGGTGATGCAGCATGCATGCCTTGATTTCTGCATTAATCTGTACAGAAGATAAATTGTATGTGATAACCACTTTACTCAGTATTGTTTCACATGAGGCAGCCCACTTTAAAAAATTGGAAAACATTCTAAGACAATTGTCAGATGCAAGTTTGAAACTAAGAAGGGAAATATTCACCCATATGGCCCTTGAAGTAATCCATTTTAGATGCAAAACAGATGCTGCTCATTTACATCCTATGGATAACAAGATATTGACTGCTATAGGAGCACCATCTCTAAAACAGCACATTGAATAATCCCTACTATCAAATATAACGCCAGATAAAACTAAAAAAGATTATTGTATCTGTTTAATGCACAGTAGTTGTTTCAGAGAGTATTTATTCACCCTTGGATAAAGAAACTATAGCAAACATTTTCAGGTAAAGAAGTTTCCTCAGTATTTAGGATCTATCATTTTACAAACTGCTCTCTTTACAAATTCCTGGCCAGCCTGTTCAGTGTGAATAATTATTTGCTACCAAGACCATGGGAAGTTTTAGCATTGAGTCATGACACTGGCTGCATACAAAATGCATAGTTCTTTAAAAAGCATGAGTGTCACATGGCAATGCTGATGTGTTGCCCTTAGAAACTTGCCCTTACCAGTGAGAAACAATCAAGTACTCCTATCTTTGAATACCAGCTTATTAATGGAAAATCTTTCAGCCTTGCCTGGGACCTCTAATCACATAAGGATAGAAACTCAGATGGATCTTGAATTATCCAAGGTGATGAACATTGTGAGCAAGGCCCTGGAATTCTACATTTCCATAGCCACAGAATATTTCACAAATTTTTTATCATGCTGTAGAATATATATAGTACCACAGAATTCATTGCTGTTAGTGAATTTTCATTCATATTTTTCCATAGTGCCTGGCTCCTTCTCCCTCAGGTTATCCTGATGCCAACTCCTCTATGCTCCGCATGTGATGTTATCAGTGATATCAGATCATATTTTAGCATGTGGCAGGGCTGCATTACACCACAGAAATGAATAAATCCTCTGCCTGATGGCGCAGTGGTTGGATTTCCACTTGCGACGCCGGCCGGTGGAGAAGGATGGAGCATCCCATGGACAGCTCTCCTTCTCCAGGGGAGGAGGTTGGGGTAGTGTCCAGTGCAAGGAGAACCCCTGGTAGAGGCCAGGAGTCGCTCAAGCTACCGGCACCTGAAACGTAAGGGAGGTGGGGTGGACGCTGGCGTCATTGCATGTCCCCGACTCTGAAACAGAAAACCAGAAAAAGAGGTAGGCAGGTGGGTCCTCTGTCTAGATGAAGCCCTACCTGGGGCTTCAATTAGCCACCATCGCCATCACTATCCCGACCAGTCACTAGTTCTGTGGCTCAGATATGGGGGTCCAATGCTGCAGTTCCACCCTCCAGTGGGTAAGCCAGGGGTAACTGGGGGAGAATGGCCATAGATGGTGGTGGAAGTCCCAGGGGCCATGTCCAGGGCTAAGGGTCGACAGTAGAGACCTACCAGAATGAAAAAAAAAAAAAAAAGAATAAATCCTGCCCCAGAAATCACAAAACACTGCCACAGAAGTCTAGAAGCCCTTCCACAGATATCAGAATAGAAGTGTCATAGATGACAACTCTTGGGGCCCTGATAGTGAGACTGGGATAGCCAGGGGAACACTGAGATGATTTCAAACCTAATTCCTAATGAAAGCATGAACAGTGTTTGCATGATGGTTGTCTGCTCTGGGATAGCTGAGCTGTGGGGCCCTGCCATCTGATGGACAGGTTTATTATTCTTTCTTGCTATTCTCTCTGCCCTTGCCTCGTCATCTAATCCCACCCACCAATTACCCAATTCTTTTGATGTAATCTTGATTCGAATCCTGGCGCCTTCTGATGAATTTCCCTGATTGAATGCTCTGATGCTCTGCCTCTCAGCCCTAGCCTGCTGCTGCTGCTACTAACTCACTAGATTTTCGGCCCACCTACCCTCCCCCATCCTGACACTCTTTAAATGCTCTTGCCTTAACTGAGGTACCACTCCCCAACACCATCAAATCCAATTAAAATAGTTGATAACTCTGACCCAGCACCTGTTCTTTTCCCCATACAACCTATTTACAGACACTGATCCCAGGCACCTTTTCCAGTTATTTACTCTATGAACTTACAACTTAGTGCCACTAACAGCACAAATACAGCATGATTCTTTTTTCCTGTGCCAGTTCCCAATATAATCAATTAACTACTTCAGGTATTCACTCCATCAACTATAAACCAGTGTCTCCACACTGAAATTTCTGCCCTATCTCCCTATTCAAGGCAGTTACCCTACTGTCTATAAACTAGTGATACCAACACGTACATTTTGCTCCATTTTGACACTATAGCCTCTCAGTACAACATGTATCCCAGTACACCGTGGCTTCTCCTTACATTTCTTCCAGCTTTGCCCCATCCACTATGCACGGCTATCCACATACTAACTCCCCCTCCCTGATGCAGGGTACTACCCTCCCTTCAGTCAAGCCCTCCATTCTTATCCCCTATCCTGCCAGTCTAACACATGACTAATCTTCTTGGTCCTACTTCCCCTCCCTCCCTATAGCTTCTACTGTATCTTCCCCTCTCAGACTCCTATTATTTGATATCACTGCTAAAATTGCAAAATCCTCCAATCCAAATTCTTTAGCACATCCTATGATCACTCATATCAAAACCTGGGTGTAAGAGAGACAGATTAAACTACCTCATCATTACTTACCTAGTGCTACTGTCTGGGGACATTAACCCTAACCAGGCCCTCACCATACTCCCCCCGCGACTCATACTAACACCTTATGTCACTCCTCCACTAGTCCCCCAGTCCCTTCCCTGTGGCCTCAAGCTACTCCATCTAAGTATACATAGCTTGCTACCTAAACTTGACCATTTACAACCTCATGCCATCTCTCTTGCCCCTGATATACTAATACTCTCTGAAACCTGGCTAAACAACAAAATAGCAAACAATGAAATCACCATCCCAGATTACTCAATCTGCCGGAAAGACCAGGCAAGTAGAGGAGGTGGTATTGCTATGTATGTCTCTGCAACTCTCAATACTAATATTATCATATCTGCATCCATCCCAGCAACTTACAAAGTACTCCTCTTAAGATTATCACTGTCATTCTCCCTCTCTATGTAGCTGGTATTTACTGTAAACCTGGACTATCCCTTCCTGCTGTTTCTGAGCTCATCACTAATATTGTCACCCACTCCCCTGCTGGTGAATTATACATAATGGGGGATTTCAAGCAAAACTGGGATGCCTCCCTTCTCACTAAACTTCAGAATGACATAACATCTCAGAACTTATCACAACAAATCACCAAACAAGCTTGCCTAAACCTCAAGTCCCAAAACCACTCTTTAATTGACTGGGCCCTCATTTCCTACTAAGAATGAGTCATAAAGTCTGAACTTCTACTGGACTCACTTAGTGACCACCATATGATTTTTATAGTTTGGAAAATTCATAGGCCCAAAGTTCCATCCAAGTTAATTCATTCTAGGTCTTTTACATCTCTAGACCTTGACCCCTTACTCCACAGTCTTGCACAAACTGACAGGACTCCAGTCTCACTGGCCCAATCCATTGATGATGCTTTGGACTACTTCAAAGACAAATTTACCTCCACCTGGGACCTACAGTATTTGCCCCCAAAAGACATACCAGGGTTCACGGCAATCATCTCCCATGGATCACACTGGAGTTCACGCATGCCAACAGGCTCAAAGCCAAACATGGAAAAAAAGCACAATGCCTCTAGCAGTTCACATGACTATATGATCTACTATACCCTTAGAAACACATGCACAAAAGCTATGAGGCTGGCTAAGGCTGAATACTTTAGAAACACCTTCCAAACCAATACTAACAACTCTTCAAAATTTTGTAAGGTGGTCCATGCTTTATTCTTCCCCCTGTCCGAATCTCCCCCCTCCATAAGATAAATAATACCTTAGTCTCTGATCACCTTGCTGTAGCCTCATAATTCAACTCACATTTCACCTCCTGTGCATCCACCCTTCTAGCCTCCCTCCCCTCCATCCCTTCCTCCCAACTGACTACCCAAGCACCTCCAAATGCAAACTCACAAAGTGAAGCTTTCTCTTTCTCCTCAGTCTCCCCTGCAGACACCCTATCTGTTCCACTACCTCTAAACCCTACCAAAGGTAGCTCACTTGATGGCCTGGGCACTAAGCTCCTCTATCTCTCAGCCCCAGCAATAGCTTCCCCACTAGCTGATATCTTAAATCTTTCCTTTGCCTCTGCCACAGTACCCAAAATCTGGAAACAAGCTGTAGTCATACCTTTACTAAAGGGGGGTGATCCCTCTTCCCCCGGAAACTACTGCCTAGATTTCTTCCTCCCTAACCTAGCCAAACTCCAGGAACACATGGTCCTGTCTCAGCTCTCCACTTACCTCTCTGATTCTAACTTTTTCACCCCTTTCCAATCTGGATTTAGGAAACATCACTCCACCACCACCTCCCTACTTAGGCTCACTAACTCCATCCTCACAGGGATGGTTAGTGGCCTAATCACATCTGCCATCTTAGTTGACCTTGCAAAGGCTTTCAACACAGTTTCCCACTCCCTTCTCCTAAACAACCTCTCCTCAGTTGGTCTTTCTGTCTCTGACACAAATTGATTAAGAGCACACCTTACTGGTAGGATACAATCAGTCATGATCGCTGACTCAGTAGCCCCCTCTTCAAACCGACACCGGTGTCCCTCAAGGATCAGTGCTTGTCCCCAAACTTTTCTCTATATTCCTAAATGACTTCCAACTGTATATACGTCAACCTTCATCCATATGTACGCCGACAACACTGTCCTGTTCACCTCCATCTGTATTGTCTCTGATGTTGAAACCAGACTCCAATTGGACTTCAGTAAGCTCCAGTTCTGGCTTAGCACTCACCAACTTTCTCTAAAGGCCAAAAAGACTGTCTCCATGACCTTTGGCACAAGAGAGTGATTCTCCAGGCTCACCTCCCTCCCCTCCTTCCACCCCCCTGATGGAACTTCTCTGGAGGACACCTCCTCCTTCTAATATCTTGTAGTCTGGCTCAACCAACACTTCAACTTCTCTGGACATGTGTACGCTATTCTGAAAAAAGTATGCCCCAAGCTTTGTGCTCTTTTCAGGAACTGTAACTCACTACCACTTCCGATAAGGTGTAAACTAGTCCAGAAGATAATCCTTCTGACTTTTGACAACTATGATGTAGTCTACAGTGCTGCCATGAAGTCCAGCTTAGCCAGATTGGATTCACTCTTCAACTCCTTCTTCCGCTTTGCACTTGATGCACCTCCACACACCCACCACTGTAATCTTTACCACTTATTTGCTTTCCTGTCACTTACCAACCGTCAGCTGACCCATATTGCAAAATTTACCTCTAAATTCTGGTTCAACTCCCTCTCTCCCCCCAATCTCTTGTCTATTCTGACTATCCCTCCAGCCCCTGAATGCTCACTTATATCCACTGACAATTGGATGCTGGTTGTCCCTCGCAGACTCACTGCTGCTGGCCAGTCTGCCTTGTCTCACAACTTCCCAAAGCTCTGGAACTCATTGCCACCTCAAACTAGATACTCATCTTCCCCTTACTGTATCTCCCTAGCCCTCACAAATTACTACTCCTCAAACTGCTCATGCCCCTAGTTGTATCTTCTGCAAATTTACTTTCTCTACTGATAGCTTCATGGCCCTTGATATATCTGTCATGGTATCAAATGTCTGTACAAGTCCACTTTTACTGTATATGAAAATGTGTGTTTTTTAACTGCCTTTGTATTTGTATCTCTATCGCCCTCTACCCTTTCCCCCATGATGCATCGGAAGATGAGCAACTTGTTGCTCAGTGTGCCTTTCTGGTGAAAATTTTCAATAAATAAATAAATAACTAAATTATTAAACTTTCAGAAGCTTGCCCTAACATTTTAAGAATTGTATTGCATGACATGTACATTTTTGCATTCTCAAAGTGAGCCAAGGTGCCTGCATTTTAAAACAGGGAGTACACTCTATGGCTCAGTTTATTTTTTAAGAGGTCTCTCACAAAGTTGGTGTTGTGGGTGTACTGCCATTGAAAACTAAGTCTGTTACTATTCAAAGACTGTGAATATTGATTTATTACATATACAAGGTGGAATTGTACCAGGAATTTCTCAATTCCTTTCTTAACATGTGAAAAGCATGAGGGCCAAGTAATTAGATGTGAGCAATGGGTATTGTTTCAGAGCTACAGATGTCCCCAATGGCATAAGGGTGTAGACACTGGAGCTGTCTTGGATAAAGGACTCCATCCCCAGCAAAGGAAAAGCAATTAATTAAGGCTCAATGTACTGCCTAAAGCTAATATTTGTTTTTGAAAGCTGCCAACTGTCAACTTTTATTTCTTAAGTACTTTTTCTCTTCACTCTCATTAATTAGACGATTTTTTAATCAGTGTTAGCTATGATGTGTGGAACAACACTCTACTAGGCAGCTGACATATTGATCTCTATTCCTCCCACCACATCATTAGCATTGTGATCTCACTGTCAGAGATATCACAGCTGCTCAGGAATAACCTCTCAGCAGTTGCCAGGTCAGTCATCTTTGATGTCACTGTCTGTGAGGTCACAGTGCTGATGACATAGTGGGAGAACTAGAACTAGATATGTCAGCTCCCAGACAGAGTGCTATTCCACTCATCAAGACTAATAATATTACATTAAGAACTTTCCAAAGAGCAAATGGAAAGAGAACAATACTTCTGAAATAAAAAGGTGCAACTACCTACTTCTTGAAATTTGTAACATTTTCCTGTGTACTATTTCTGCTTCGGCTTGTTCTTTCAGAAAAGAGGATGTGCTACATACTCACTTGCTGATTGTATACTTTTTTTTATGTCAAGACTCAGTTTTGATATGTAGTGTTATGTTATGACCGTGATTTCATGCATTATTTAGGTAGGGACATTATAATGGATGAGTTGATTTTTTGCCGAATATATGATCTAGTTATTTCAGTACAGCAAGTGGTAAAGTGGATAGTCCATAAGCCAGGCTATCTATTCTGAGTGAAAAAAGAGAATATTAGATTGTATTATTTTTGTTTGTTTTTGGTCATTCTATCTTTATTGTACTCGAAATTTAATAAATATGCACAACATTGCAGTCATCTAATAATCAATGTCTGTCAAACTCTGTCAAAGAGAAAGCAGCATTAACCAACATACCATGCCACTAAACATCAAAACAAAACCAAGTTCTAAACCTTAAATAATAAGAGGAGTGTCTATGCTTTCTTCCCTTGCCTTTTTTCTCTGAAGAGTTCTTTAAGTCTAGCCATATCAATCAATATTCTCTCCATTTGGTGATCTTTCTTAATAATGCCTTCACATTTCAGTTCTAAGTATCAATATTCAGCTATCATCAAAGTCACAGAAAATCAAGTTTCAGCAAGTTTGAGAATTGTCAAAGTTAGGGTCAGATCTCTTAATATGCAGATAAGGGGGACATTCCAACATATTTTGGGTAACATCAAAACACACATCAAGCACCTTCCTCCCAAATTTCCCCACTTGTCCACATTCAAATGAAAGGTGCCACTAGATGACCCACAACAACATTCAATCTCTGAATCTAGCAGAGTTGATCTAAATAGCTGAGCTAAGAATTAATATGCTCTGCAAACAATTTTATACTGTATGGCCTCGGTATATTAAACTGCATTTGATGGTCTTTCAGACACATCTCTTTATTCATCCTACAGTTGGTCATATATGACACATATGATATGCAATAGGCAGTTGAACTTCAAATATGTTTAAAATGTATTTGGCTGTGTCCATGGCTCAGTGTGTACCACTCCTAACTCTGGAGTTGGGAGATTTGAATGGTCAAGGGTTCAAGCCTCATACCAGGATCATGAGCTAATAACCACACTGATACTGTAATGCTACACTAATGGGGTGATGTAAAGTTGGAAGTGATACCCTTTAGATGAAGCGTTAAAATGAGGTCCATCTGGCCACTTGTTGGAGGCTTCCCAAGTGGAAATTAAAAATCCTATGGTAATTTTTCAAAGATTAGAGAATTTATTCCAGGTGCCTTGCCCATTATTTCCTCTCATTTTTAGGTTCTAATGCAATATAACTCTGTGTGTTGTTAGTAAACAAAAAAAACCAAAACACAACAGGGCATTTCAAGTTCTGAGCTTTACCCGGGGCAAACTGGGGCAAGAGTCACTTGTGACCTTAAACTAACAAATCGCCTCTCCCCACTTGTGAACATCTGTCTTTCCATGTTGTGTGGTTAGTAAACAATAAAACACAACAGGACATTTTAAGCTCTGATGTTTACATGGGGCAAATTGGAACAAGAGGCACTGGCATTGAAAAGGTTAAACTAACAAATAGTCCCTCTCACTTGTCAACATTTGTCCTTCCACCCTTTTATAGATGGAATGTTTGTTTATCATGGATTAAAGGAAGTCAAACATCTGCATTATTCTGCTAGCAATATGTTAACCCCCTCACACATAACAGAAGCCCCTATGTGGAGTTTCAATTGCATCTGTGGCACAGTTTGCAATATAAATTGTTCTGGCAAACTGATAAGCATAAGAGGGGGGTGTTTCATGTCACCAAAGAACCACCTGGAAATAAAACCGTGAACAGTTGTGTACAATATATTTTTTGCATGTGTTTATATATGTAAGGAAGAGGTTATGAGAGGAAATAACATTTATTTATTTACATATTTATTTCTCTTTTCACTTGCTTTTCTCCTCTTTCCATCCGTCTTCCCAGCAGCATCCTCTCAGCCCCATCACTGACCCGTCTTGTTAACTTATGGGTTAACCATACACAGTGGTATTTTAGGCAGGTAGCTTTTTATGTAGAGTCATGCAGTGCCTGCAGGGGATGCCAAGTAAACCAGAATATTTTCTTCCAGTTTTTGACCTTGAATGTCCGTGTAAATGCAAAGCATGCATGCGAACATTGATACACTTGTATGTTGCCTCAGCAGACTCCTTCCACCTCTGCTGGTCCCACCAGTGCTACCTCTAAGCCGTGATCAGGTGAAGGCAAGTTGCAGGACTCAGAAGCCCTCTTCCCTGGGAAAAGAGAGCCGTTCTTGGGATGCTCAATCCTTTCTCTCCTGGTGAGCCCCTCAGTTACACTGTTATGTTCGACATGGATCACTGGTATGGCAGATGGTAAGGTGTCTAGCACCTCAGCCTGCTGTGCCACTGGGACAGCCCTTTATTTATTTTTCACAAGTTAAGGTAGTTTTACTTCATAAGGCTTTGTTGAATGTTTTCAGTGAGTAAAGGTGACAGCCATGTTTGTGATTTCAATCAGGGATAAATGAAGTGGCTCAAGATTTGTATATCTGGATTGCCCAGATTCCAACCCTCACTTTCTGAACTTGTTTTAACTTGTGCATTTCTGTAGGATCAACATATAGGTCTCAAAGTTTTTTTAGCCAATTAGGGCAAATGAGCTTTACCACCTATTTTATAAGCATGCTTAATAGCTTGGGTATATATACTTTACACAATCCTTCCACTACCAGTGTCTAACTCAGTGCATTGTAAAGTAGTTCAAGATACATTGTGCATGAAAAATGCTATTTAAAACCATATTCTGTTATAGTTTACTTCATTCTATTCTATTCTATTCTATTCTATTCTGTTCTATTCTATATTTAATTAAAAATTGTGTCCAGGAGAAAACACACATGGCTAACATACTAACATACTATTTGCCAGCAGATTAGGCCTTACGGTCTATCGAGTCTGCTTGAACCTCAGATCTCTAGTTGGGTGCCGAGGCCCAACCCTCCCTTGTGTTTCAGAAACCCCTATCATCCATACCCACCCCCCTGGGACAGGCCATCATCTGATACATCCACTTTCTGCATCTGTCCCACCCTCTCTTGAAGCCCTCCACTGTGGGTCTCTGAACTAGCTTGCCAGGCAGTGCATTCCAAGGGTCCACCACCCTCTCAGTGAAAAAACTCCTCCTCTTTTCCCCCCTCACCCTTCCTCCTTCCAACTTCAAACCATGCCCTCTGGTAATACCTCCCTGCTTTAGTCTAAAGATCCCCTCCATGTTTACCCTATTTATTCCCTTGAGGTACCTGGAGACCTCAATCATGTCCCCTGTCTCTCCTCTCCTCCAATGAAAACAGGCAGAGTCCTCAAGTCTGTCCTCATACATCAAATCCCTAGCCCTCATATCATCTTAGTTGCCCTCCTCTGTACCTCTCCAGGAGCTGCTGTCGTCCTCTTCAAGTGTGGTCTCCAGTACTGCACACAGTACTCAAGGTGTGGTCTAACCAGTCCATTGTACAGTGGCAAAATCACTTCCTTGCTCCTAAAGGTGATCCCCCTTACGATGCATCCCAACATCCTGTTTGCCTTGCTAGCCTCTCTCCTGCACTGCTCAGAGTTATTCATACATGCATCCACCATGACCCCTAGGTCTTTTTTCCCCTATCGAGGCCTCCAGCGCCTCCCCTCCCAGGGTGTTCCTGTGTTTAGGGTTTCCTCCAAGATGCAACACCTTGCACTTGGTGATATTGAAATTTAATTTCCATGTGTGAGCCCAGCTTCCAGGGTGTCCAGGTCCTGCAGGCCAACCTCCCCTCTTCTCCCTCAACTACTGCTCCCATCTTGGAGTCATCAGCGAAGAGACTCATTTCACACCCTATACCCTCCCTGATGTCAGATATGTATGCATTAAACAGGATCGGGCCCAGGACCAAGCCCTGCGGCACCCCACTATCAACCTCTCTAGGGTTCGAGAGCTCCCCACAGACCATCACCCTCTGGGTGCATCCAGCTAGCCAGTTGTCAATCCATCTGACCATCAAAGGGCCCACTCCTTACCCCATCAGCTTCTCAACCAGACCATTGTGGGGGACAGAGTCAAACGCCCTGCTGAAGTCCAAGAACAACACATTCACAGGCTTTCTCCTGTCCAGTTCTGATGTTACCCATTCGTAGAACTCCACAAGATTGGTTTGACATGATCTACCTGGTACAAACCCATGTTGCCGACTATCCAGACCTCCCATCTCCTCCAAGTACACCTCCAATCATTCCTTTAGTATACTCTCCATTAATTTTCACACCACCGAGGTCAAACTGATGGGTCTATAGTTACCTGGTACTTCCCTCGACCCCCCTTTATGGATTGGCACCACATGTGCCTCTCGCCAATCCCTAGGTACCCTCCCTGTCTCAAGTGACCTGTTGAAGAACTCTACCAGGGGTGCAGCCAGTATGTCTGCCAATTCCCATAGTACTCTGGGTTGAATGCCATCTGGCCCAGGAGATTTGTCTTTCTTTAGGGCCTTGAGGGCTAAACACACCTTTGGCGGAGATAGCATCATCCATCCCTCCACCTTACTGGCCTTTTATCCTTGTCCAGATGTGACACCCTGGGTACCTCTCCTCTCTTGCTCCATTTCTGTTGCTCCTGATCCCACTCACTGCTGCTTCTATCCCCATTGTGCCTTGCTTTGTAGATATCCCATCCTCCCTAGTAAACACAGAGGCAAAGTGCTCAGTAAATACCTCTGCCTGGTCCTCACCTCTTCCACCCACCCTCCTTCTGATCTCAATCTACTGAGATGGCCCTTAGATTTTCTCCTCTCCAATGTACCGAAGAACCTTTCCTCCATGTATCCCTGTGCCAGCCGCTGCTCTTTACTGGACTTTGCTCCTCACCATCCGGTGACTTTTCTAGATGCAAGATGGTACATTTCTTATCCCTATCCCTCTTGTTTTATATTTTTGTAGGCCGCCTTCTTCTCTGACCGCTACCTGTACCTCACTGGACCACCAGCATGGTTTATGTGACCTTGCTCCTTATGTTTCAACTTAGCGCGATCCTGACTGCCTCATGAAGTCCCCTGCTTTATGATCTCCATCTCCTTCCACACTTGTCATTGATGTAATCCTCCAACTGATCCTTGAGAATATTTCCCATGCCCACAAAGTCTGCCCCTGAAGTCCGCTGCCAGTGTCCTAGATCTCCTCCCTCCCCCATGCCTATTTGAAACCAGACAGTATTGGGTCGCCCCAGTGGGGTCCTCTACAACCAGGTCCCTTACCAGATCCCCATCTGCCAGAACCACATCCAGGACATGCCCCTCCCTTGTGGGCTCCATCACATGCTGTGTTAAAACACATCCTGGAAGCCAATCAGCAGCCTCTGCTCCTTGGCCACCTTAGAGGACATGGTTCCCAGTTAGTACCTGGCATATTAGGTCCCCATCAACACCACTCCTTCCCTTTTGGTCCACACTGGGCAATGATGTTGTCCAGCAAACCATCCTCTAGAACATCACTCATCCTGGGGCTATATACTACACCCAGCTTGACCTTATCTTCTGCTGGGGATCTAAGGTGACCCATAAGGCCTCCACGTTGTCAGCTCTTCCTCTTCTACCCATCAATTTCTATGTCATCTCTAATGAACATAGCCACTCCACCCTCTGCCCTCCTTTCTATCCTTCCCTAAGCATAGTGTACCCCACACGCTTAGGTCCCAGTCATGGTTTTGTTGGCCCACGTCTCCGTGACCACCGCCACATCCACCCCCGAACAGCATGGCCTGGAACTCTGGCAACTTGTTTCCCAAGCCCTGGCATTTACCAACACCAACCCCACCCCTTATCCTGATCCCTTTGTCAAATCCTCACCCAGGTTCCTTATACTTCCATCCTCCTCTGCTCCTCCTGAAACCTCCACCCCAGTCTGTTTCCTCCCCTTGGGTTTGAAGGCTACTCCCTCATCTGGAGGAGAGGGCTTCGGTCAGCCCCTCCCTTATCCCTTCCCCATCAGAAGTTTAAACCCCACCTTCTTGAATGTAGTCAGCCATCCCCTGTTTAAGGACTTCTTCCAATGGGGCAAGATGAAGCCTGTCCTTGGCATACAGTCCCTTATCCTCCCAAACTCCTTTCCAGTTCCCTAACACCCCCAACCCACTCTCTTCACCCCACTTCCTGAGCCAGTCATTAACCTCTGTGATCTTAATTTTTTTCTCCATTGAGGCCTTTGGTACTGGCAATATCTCCGAAAAGGAAATGTTGCATCCATTATCCTGACAGACTCTGGCAAGTTCTTGGAACCTTGCTTGGATTTCCAAAATGCTATTCCCCTCTAGATCGTTAGTTCCCAAATGCACCAAGAAATCTGGTTTCCCTACACAATCCCTAACCAGTTCATACACCATGAACTTTGCTCTGTGCACTGTCAGCCCAGAGATACTCACTACCTTCACCTGGCTGTGGCATCCACCCCTGTCCCTCCCACTGGATACCCCTAATCATCGAGTCTCCCAATAACAGAACCTTAACACCGCCATCATCCTTATGGTTACCTCCACTATGCCCTCTCAGCCCCCATCCCCCCTTATTCGTGATCTCAATTCCATGGGAGTCTTCCTGCCTTATTAGAGACCCCCTTGTCACACTCCCCTTTCTGCCTCCCTCGTTATTTTGCCCACTTAACTCAGACCGCCTCTGTATAGGTGTCCCCTTTAACCCTCTCTTATCCAAACCATTTATCCTGCCCCTGATGGTTTCCCCTTCCCCCACACTGCCATCCTCCCCTCTTGTAATAGTACCCCTGCCTACAGAGGCTCTCTGTGAGTCCCCTTTAGCTAGGGCCCCATCCTTGGTACTGGCCCCCCTGCTGAAGAAGGGCTCCTCTCCCACCTCCTTGTCTCCCAGTTTCTCTCCAGTCATGCTCTCCTCCCTCATGTCTGCAATATGTTGTATCTCCCCTATCTACTTAACATTTATGTTTCCCCTTCTCCCTCTGGGACTATTTTTATCCTTTCCATTGCCGGTCTGTGATGCCCTATGGGTATCTGACTCCCTCCCCCCGGCCTCTGTATCACTTTCCTCATTTTCACCAACCCCTTCCTCCCCCTCTAGGTTGCTTAGTAGCTCAAATTTATTGTGACATTCTATGTCAGCCTCCATCAAGTAACCCGAGTTTCCCCTGACTGCACCTCTAAACTGCCCCTCTTCTTCCCCTCTTGCTCTGTTCTCCTTAGAAGCTCTGTTCCCACAGTCTGCTGTTTTAGGCTTCCCCACAACAGCCCCTCCCTTCTCAATGTCCACTCTACTAGGCTTCCCCACAACAGCCCCTTCTGACTCTTTCCCCTCCACTCTCTTTGTATTTGAAATGATCACCCCGTACGCTTTCCCCTTAGCGTCAACATCCCTATCTAAGGGTCCTCTGTCCCTAATACCCCTCCTCCTGCTTGCTGTAACATAACGTCCTGTAATTTCAGAGCGTTGCCCCAGCCTCCCCTCAGATCCACCTTTCTGCTGCCCATATCCACACCCCTTATCCTTGGACACCCCCCCCAGCTCCCTCAGCTTACTCCTTAACCAATATACCTCACTCCTGATACAAGATAGCTGTCTACAGAGTGGGCAGCCTCCTTTTCTCCAGGCTCAATTGAGAATTATTGCCATCCCACAGCCTGTGCAGCCTACAATTCTTCCAAAGATGCCTGCCATGGTGGAATATGGCCACCCTGTTTGTTCCCCTGTTTATAATGGCACACCCCCTTTTCTCAGTCCCTTCCCCCTGGAATACAGTTTCTCTCTATACTGACTACAAACCCAATTTCAACTCCACCAATAAAGTTCCCAAGTCTCACAAACACATACAGTCCAGTGTGTGTCCAGTCCCACTAACAGTGTGAGTATGCAGGCATCAGGTACCGTATGATGTCACAGGCCAACCAGTTCCTGTTGCTTCACATTTCAGTCCCAAACAGAAATACACAGCCCTTCCATCCCAACCCCCAGTGGCTTTTCAGTATTTAAGAAAGCCTACAAAACAGGATGGCAGGGATGGCTCTTACCAACACCAGGCAAACATCACATTTAAATTACACTCTAATTATCACTGCCAAACAAGTGTTCCCAAGCCTCAAAAGTTACAATAAGCCCAAGTAACAGTTCTAACTCAAAGTAGTAATTTTTAACACATAGAACTAATTTCACGCACAAAACTATTCAAATATTTCAGTTAAAACAGAATATAACCCCTGACCTCTGTCCTTACCAGCCTCCTGAAGAGTTAAATTTCTTGTCTGTCCTGGGGGAAGTATACAAGGAAGTATCAAAAAGAATTGTAAATGCACAGTAATTTAATATTAAAAAACTGTTTAGTAAAGAAATAAAATATAGTAGACTTTGTTCTAAGTTAAAAATTTGGAGCTAGCAGTATAGCCTAGAGGTTGGAGCAATGAACTGTGAAAGAGCTTGGTGCATCCAGCAGAACTGGATTTGATTCCCACAACCTCCACTTGTATGCTGTGTTACTGTCAGCATGTCACTGAATCTCCTTAGTGCTCCTGGGCTGCCCCTGAAAATAGGCATTTGTGCCTAGTGGGCCTTACCTGGTTACTAAAGAATAAAAAGAGAAAAAATAGATGCAATGTGTAGATACTAAATAAGCATAATAAATAGTTAAAACAACAGATCTAAAACATAGGTTAGGTGCTGGCATACAGAAGCAGTTAAAAAACTCATGACTTGAGAAACAAACTCCGCTGAGTCTAAAAGTGGTGTCCCTGAAAAGCCAGGGTCGATTACAGACTAGGTCAAGAAGCAGATTGTCTGGTCAGTTTCCTGACTTCCTTCTTGATATGAAGTCACAAATTAGAGGCCTTAACCAGAAAAGGGAGGGAAGTAGCTCTGGACAGAAGATGGTCCCCAGGAAAATACAGGTTGTCCAAAAGACAGGCAATGTTTATGAGTAAGGATGTAGCAGAGGTTAAGTAATGAATGGCATAGGCAGAGGTAAGTATCAGTGTGATAAGGGATTGGGGGTATTTGGAAAGAGTGTTATTCCAGAATCTGAAGATCAGCAAAGTACAGTGCATGAGCCACCATCCCAGGTTAGAGTGCATCTCACAAAGGTGTCTATAGTGTGAAGGAGGAGAGCAATTTACAGTGATATGGTAGAATGCATAGTAAAGGTTGTCCAGTCTACTTGGAGAAGACATTGCACTGCTCTATAGACAATGTTTGCATAGTCAAAAACAGGAAATTATTTAATGAATGATCTCTCATTTGACAGGCATGCTTGGATATGGTGGAGAGCACACAGCTTTTGTGGAGTTTGGTGGAGCTGGAGTTGATCAGGGTGGAGAACAGAAAGAACTGGTTCAGAAATCCCTGGGTATTTAAATGAAGTGACATGCCAGAAGAGAGTCATCTCTGGTTCTTTGGGTGGGGTTTGGGATGTGATTATTGGCTGCCTTGGTATGGAGCAACACAGTTAGCTGAAATATTGATTCTGCTAATTAGCAAGACTATGGCCCCCTTATTCAGAAGTTTAGCATGACACTAACAAGAACAGTGCCATGCTAGGTAGACATGGCCCATCTAAACAGGGCTGGAGCCACATTCAGTGGGTCCCACAAAACAATTCAAAGTGGATAGCACAATAATGCAAAATATACTACTGTGCCCATGCAAATATTTGAACCTTCTTACATATAGGGTGCAGTGGAATAGTGAGAGGATTTTGCTAACACTAAAAGACTTCTGAAGCAATGCTATTTACTGCTCCAAAACATTATACTCAACAAAAAAGACATTGTTGCACAACCCTTGGGCCTCAACCCTTGTAGCATTCTAGCCAGGCGTTGACATTGATCACCATCGCCATTGTCTTAATGTACATATCATGGAAGTTCAGTGGTACCCCCTTGCCCTGATGCATGCTCACATAAAATATGTAGCCCTTGCACTCTTGCAGTACCCTCCTCCCATCCTGATCACTGTTCACATAAATTATATACCCTGGCAGTCTAGCCGCACACTCTCCCATCCTTATCCCTGTTCAAACAAAATATATCACCCTGACAGTCCAGTGGTACTCCCCTCCTGCCCCGATCCCCGTTGTCCCAATGAATATGTTCCTGGTAGTTCAGTGGTACCTCCCTCCCACCCTGATTCCAAATGCATAACCAGATAACACCCCTTCCTTGGACAGCCTTCTCAGAGCCATCACCCTCCTCTACCTTCATTTGGCACCTTACTCATTCTAAGAACCCAATGTTGTCTGCAGGTAAGAGGAGGATAGCAACTACACTTTTACTACAATCCATTTTTGATGATAGAGACATTGTCTACAGCACTGGTCCTAAGTCCACTCTGTCCAGACTGGATTCCCTGTTTGACTCCTGTCTCTTTCCTTTGGGCATCCCATCCCACTGTCACCATTTCACCCTTTATCCCCCCCCCTTTCCCTTCCCTCTAGTGATGCAAGGTGCCTCTCTCATTGTTCCTCCTCTATTGTTAAATTCTAGCTGGGGTCTCTCCCCCTTATCTCACCTTGCTCCTCTCCTCCCCTCCCCCCTTCTCACTACAACCTTCATAACTCTGGTTTCCACTCCATTTCACTCCCAATTAGGACATCCTCAGCTGGTCAGGCTGCCTTCTCCTACCGCTTCCCTAAACTTTGGCACTCTCTCCCTCTCTCTATCTGCTCTGCCTCTTCCTTATGCCCACTCACATCTCCTCTCCTCAGCTTTTCTTCCCACCTCTGTAACTGCCCCAACCCCCTTCTGTACCTCTCTTCTCCACATTCCATACCTTCCTCCTCTCCCTTGCCTTGTATTTTACCTTCTCTGCTCTTATCTCCCCTGCCCTATATCCTGCTTCAAACCCCCTTTCACCAACTCCAAATAGACTCTTCTAATTTCTACTGGTTTCCTTATCTTTTATCTGCCTATATCGTTGTACAGTGAACCTTACTGCATCCTCTTAATTTATTCAGTATGCATTCTGCTATCTGTTTATTTAATGTACATAATTTGTTTTATACCTCGACGTTGTTTGTTACTTAGGTGATGGTTGTTATGTTTTTACTTGCTATGTACTCAGTTTTATTTGTCTTTCTGTTATCTTCCCTTCCTTTTCACCCAGGACGCATCTGGAAATGAGTTGGTATCAGCTCAGCATGACTTTCCTGGTGAAACTTTTTAAAATAAAATAAATAAATAAACTACCTAAGACCCTCTTCTCACTGCCTTGGCCAGCCACCATTGGAATGAGTGGGACTGAACACACATGTATTGTAGAAAGAGCTGTTTGTACAAGTGTGTTCAGTTCAGTTTATTCAGATGGCACAGGCTGAAGTGGTTGGAAAAGAGAGTGTGTTGGTTGCTGTCCTCCTGTTGCCTGCAGGTTATGTTCTCCATGTCAGGTTGAATCAGAAGGTGAGCCAGATGCTACACTGGGGTTAGAGGGTGGTGGGCCCTGAGTGAGTGGACTAGGGAGCATAATTTACTTGGAGGATATTCCCCCTCCCAGCATTCCATACCCTCAATGATTCTGTAATGGAGTATGTCCTCCATTAAGCATCTTGCACCTTGCTTGACTGGCATCTTGATTTCTCAGCACACACTGATGGTATCCACCATAGGCTTTAGCCCAAGTTCAGTGCACTCTGCAGGAGCAAAACAACTATCCACTTACTGCCTACCATGAGTCTGCATTGAAGATGATCCTCCCCAATGTTGACTATGGTGGCATAATCTACAGAGACACTCCCAACTCCACCCTTGTCAGACTGGATGCCCTCTTTCACTTCTTCTGCCATGTTGCTTTGGACTATCCCCCTCATCCCCACCACTGCTGTCTCTACGCCTCCCAATCCCTACCATCTTTGATTCCAGGCACCTTACCCATTGTATCTCTCTTACAGCCAAATTCTGGTTTGGATCCCTCCCTCTCTACCTTTCCTTTCTCCTCCATTCCCCCTCTTACTGCCTACCTACTCTGCAGCTCTGCTTCCCTTGCATCCCCCACAGGGAATCAATTATAGGCCAAGCTGCCTTCTCATACCATTTCCCTAAATATGATTATCTCTCCCTGTCTATTCCCACTGCCTCTTTTACTTTCTTCCATCAGTCTCTTCTTTGTGACTTTTTAACTCTGCCCTACAACTGTTCCTGACCTCAAGCCTTAGTGGCCACTCCCCTCACCCCTTCCATAGCTTGCTTCAGCCCTGATATACTTTTGAGCCCCCCACTGATACATCATGGTTGGAATAGCTTCACTGTGTATCTTCAAGTGCAATTATATTTACCTTCTGCACACTGTGCTGTTTTACTCTGCCATGAATTTAGTATGCACATCTGTAATATACTGTACTTTGCTCCTATTTTGATGTACTATATTATTTGTCATTTACTTAATAATGCATTTCTGTTAATGTAGTTTTAAGACTTTTTCCTTATTGCATTGCCTTTCTCACCCCAGAATACAACTGCAAATGAGCTGTTAACAGCTCAGTATATCTTTAATGGTTACATTTTTGCAATAAATAAATGTACAATAGATATCAGGGCAGGAGGAGGGTAGCACTGTACAATCATGGATATATACAAGATAGTGGGGATTGGGACAAGAGGGAGTTACCACTGACTGCCAGGGCTATATAATTCATGCACTGTAGATGGGAATTGGACCAAGAGGGGGTATCACTTGACTGCCAGTGCTATATTCAGTATTTTACATGAACCATGATGAGGATGAGAGGTAGTGCCACCAGACTGCCAGCGCTACATACTTTATACGAAGGAGGATATATATACATATAGCAAGAATCTTTGAAAATGCATCAGTTAGGGTTGAAGCAGCAAAAGTAGGGAAATTATGCATTAGGGTTTTGAACCCTAACACCCTCCCTCCATACACCAACAGTCATTGGGGTGTGCATTGGGGGTCATCAGCCCTTACTCTCATGCCATTTCATGTCTAAGTAAGCTGTGATGTTACAATATAGGAAAATGCAGTAAGTGTTAGGCCTGATGACCCCAACACACACACTGATGCATCTTAGTGTGTAGAGGGTGGGGGTAGGGTGGGTGGTTGGGGTAAAATAGGTTTGAAACCCTAATGCCTCATTTCCTTACATTTGTTGCTTCAAACCTAACTGATGCATTAATGAAGTTTTTTTTTGCAGTGAATTTCCTTAATTTTTGAGAAAATATAATTTTACCCTTATTTGTTTGTGGGAGTGCAAGGACCAGAGGGCCCTGTAATCCCATCAGTTTATAGTGTTTTGTGGTTGCACAGGGCCATCAGTACCCTAAGCTCCTATGTATCCATAAGTGTATAGACATTGTAATTAATCCTCATCTCCATGTGGGAGTGCAGGGCCCTCTGGGCTCTTTGTTCCCATCCCGCTCCCATAACTCCTTAATGATATAAATTTTGGGGATCACAGGGCCCGCCATCTATCCATAAGTATAGAGGCATTGTAATGAACTGTAGTTTCCCTTTGGGAGTGCAGGGCCCCCACTACTGCATAATGGAGGGCCCTGCAGTCCCATTACTGCATAATGGTATTTATATGTTGGAGGGTCCTGCATGCACATCTACCTATAATTATGGAGGCGCAGCACAGCACAGATCTAGAGACATTCCAAGTAGCCGTTGTGCTGCTAATGGCACAATATCTCAGTAACCATAGGAACATTAGAAAAAATTGCACTGCAGTTGTAATCATGGTTTTGCAACCTGCATCATTGCTTAGTATACCTAGAGGTATACTAAGCTGAGATTAGAGAAAAATATGTATCTCGAAACATTTTCGAGATATAGGCCCCAAAAGGTGCTGCGTCCATCAAAATGTTATCCTTTGAGAAATTTCCAAACTTTAAAATGTTGTAAATATGGAAGCAGTAGAAACTGTATCACCAAACCAGTAAAAGTCACATCTCTGGGTCAAGCCCTTTGTACCCTGAAAATTTCAGCCCAAAAGTACTAACTGTTTCTTTGCAGTGATGTGACAAAGAAACAGTAAACTTTACAAATCCTTTTTCGTGAGGTGTCAAAATCCCTTTTTGCAAGCCAATTCCCTTTTCATGAGGTGTCAAAATCCTTTTTTCTGAGGCCTAAATCCCTTTTCATACCATGTGGTTATCCAAAAGACTGAACTGACCATGCTCAGTACTCGAAAGTTCAAAACTGATTAACTCTAAAATGGGTTAATATTTTTTTTCACAAAACCAGTGCTGGCTTCTTCTTTGGGACGTACTCTTTCGACTCAAAATATTTCAGACCAATATTCCAAGCAGTGCAGCCTCAGTGTGATGAGGACAAACAGCCCAAAAATGGGGGAAAAAAGCAACTTTTACAATTGTTTTACTATACGCAGCACAAAATCTGCAAATCTGATCGAAACAAAACTTGGTACATCAAGAGATCTACCCCTCAGGACTGAGTATACCAAATGTCATACAAATCTATTGAACAGTTCTAAAGTTATTAAAGTGCAAAATCTGAAGTTTAACATTAAACTGCTTACTCATCCCTAACTATAGTGGTTGCTACTGCACCACTTTAATAATATATATATATATATATATATATATATATATTTGCAGAAAACTGTGTTAATGCACCAGTTAAGGTTCAACTTAACACTACAAAAGATGCTTATACACATATATACATATATATATTATAGGGCCGCATTTGCAATGGCCACTTCTTTGCTAAACCTAAAATTTTGTACTTTAATAACTTTGCAACCATTTAACTGATTTGCATGAAATTTTGCATGCTCCATTGGGACCAAAAATCTCTGGATGTGGTGAGTTTCTTTCTGGTTGTATGTGCGGGTGTGGAGATACAGAGTGTCAAAAAATGTGGGAATTATCATTTTTATGTAAATTCTTTGTCATGCAATTTCTCAGAAATGGTTAGGAAGTTTGACCTGAAATTTTTAGGGTATATAGGGTGTGTGTCACAGATGTGCCTTTTGAAAGTTTGGTAAAAAAATATTAATCCATTCAAAAGCTATTCAATTTCATTGTCCCATTATTTCCTGTGGGAAAAGTTAGATGTACCGTGTGAAAAAAGATTATTTTTTCATGAAAAAAGATTCTGTTTCACGGCATTGCCATACTAATGAATGGTAACATTTTGCAGTTTAATAACTTTGCAGTCATTCAACTGATTTGTATGAAATGTTGCATGCACTATCAGGGACCAAAGGTCTCTTGAAGTGTTGAGTTTTGTTCTGGTCAAATTTAAGGGTGATGAAATACAGAGGCCCAGATATTCAGAAATGTGCCAAAGGCCAGCGTAAGTCTGGCGCAGTGCAAATCCAATGTGCCATGGTGCAACAGGAGCCATTTTCAGAGGTTGCACTGACCGTACTGCACCAGCGCAACCCAGCTGAATATGGTGCAGTTGCTCCATGGCGCAACCATGGATGCGTCATGGTGCAACCGTGGATGCACCATGGTGCAACCAGAGGTGCACCATGGCCCAACCACAGGTGCACCATGGGCAGACAAAGAAGCCCCAGGCAACTGTGGAAGCAGAGCAACAGACGGGGGCATGGCACAGAGAGTTGACCCACGGACAGAGCCAGGGAAGCACAGTGACAGGCCACAGGAGGCCACTACCAGCTGGGCACAGTAGGGTGCACACAGGCACCCAGACTCCCACCCTAGAACATAACAGGAGCACAGAGAGTAGGCAACAGGGGGTTCCAATGGTGGATGGAGGGCCAGAAAGGGGGCCCCACACAGGCTGCAGGTCGTGCCCCCCCACACAGCCAGACCAGGGCAGGCCACACCCAAGACCATGCAGTCAATCACACACACCTGCCACACAGCCACTCCATGGGCACCCCAAGGCACAGCCACTGACCGAGGGGAGGGACACCACCATAGTGGGACACACCTCAGCACACAGCAGTGATCCACAGAAGCACAACATGTGCCCTAACACATGCACACCAGATGGACAGGAACTGGGCCTCTGCAGCATGGCTCCTTATGCCACCTTCAAAGCAGACACAGACAAGGGCAAGTATGTCAAAAGAGATATATTTGTGGTAAATCAACTGTTTACAAGAGATGAGTGTGGGGGAGGGTAGGAATGTTGGGGAGGGGATAGGGAACAAGGACTGTACAGTGAGAAGGGGGACTGGAGGGGGAGGTATGGCTGGGGAAACAGAGGAAATCAGGGCCCGACTAGTGGCAGCCATGGCCTGCCATCCCCTGCAGTCTTCACTGCCTCCTGTCAGCTAACAGCATCCGATGGGCTTGCAGCACCACTTCCATGGTTGTTGAAGTTATTAATATCAACTGGCATGGGAGCTGACAGTTAAGGGGCCTCCTATGCCACCACTGGACACCTAGGGGAAGGGACTGGACAGGTGGTCAGTGCAACATCCCAAGGAAACATGGCCAGCCACAGCACAAAATAGGCAGTGGGATCACACACCCCCAGAGGGCCTGTACAGGCCACCTACAGGGGGGTGGGCCAATGCCTGCCAGCAACGCAGCACACCACAGCAGTGCACAGCAGTGATCCCCACCGCACAGTGGCCACCCAACTGTACCATGGCAGTCACATGGCACAGTGCCCTGGCATCATCACAGCAACATCAGTGGCAGCTGGGTGCACACCCACCCCACCAACAGCTGGCACACATGTCCAATGGATGCACCAGAGTGGCAGGCACCACTCACAGTGCAACACACACAGCTGCCGTGGCATATGGCACAGGCAACCATGCCCCCACCCAAGCACCCGCCACCCTCCCCATGGACAGTGCGAAGGACAAAGTCAGTGAATACCTGCTCTCTATGGCTTCACTGGTGCGGGGGCCACTCCACCACCCTGGGCTGCTGCAGCCTGTCGTCCTACCATCGCTGCCCTTCTTCTGTCCTCAGGCTCTGGGAATGGAACAGAAACAGGTACACATCAGTAACAAAGCACAACAGCTGCCCACCATCCCCACCCTTGTGCACAGGGTGAGCCCCTGCCCAATGCACAGCGGCATCACAACACAAGCAGTGGAGGGGGATGCCACCCCACGATGTGCATGACAGCAGCACACCACCCTGCAGGACACGCCAGGCAACCTAGCCAACACCACAGTACAGCACCAGGGCACACATGCATTATGGTCCTACTCACCCACATGTCTGACGCATGCCTCCAGCCTCCTGAGGTGCTCCGTGTCCCTCTGAGCCAGGTCACCATAGCGTTGGTGGTACTGCTCCCCTCTCCTGACCACCCCTATGCACTGCCACAGTGAAGCAGCAATGGCCTGTCACACAGCCACCCAGAACTCCTGCTGTGGTACCTGCCAAAACAGTTGGGGTGCGTTGGGCTGGACGCAAGTGACAAGGTTGACTAATTCAACCTGCGTCCTGCTGGCCGCTCATGGTGCTCAATGCTGCACCATGCTTCAGGTGTAAGCCAGTGAGCAAAATGGTGGTGGTAGGTGCACATGGCCACAGCATGTGCCAGATGTGTGGGCTGAGGGGACATATGTTGTGTCCGCCCATTGCGCAGTATCAGAGAAGCATGGCATGGGCATGGTTATGTGGTGTCATGGGTGCGGGGGTCACCCAGGGGCAGAAGTCACAGCAGGCGTCAAAGGTTGGCTGCCACACAGTATGCACATGCGCAATAGCAGGCATGGCGCAGCATGTGCCGTGGCCCATATCACACAGTATGCACACAGTGTGCAATTGGTGACAGTATACTGTATGACACATGCACACTGTGGTCCTGCACACCTCGTATGCATGAGCATTGCATTGTGACTTGCTCCGGAGCAAACCCATTGTGCATGGAGCAAAACTGAGATATTCAGTCACCACATGCAAATGAGTGCATCAGCCAATGAATAGCACACTGGGGGAATTACAGCAGCATGTCATTACCACTGCAACAAAGCTAATTTGCATGCGATGCTCTATAAAAGCGCCACATCTCAGCACAGGCCATGGACTGGCATTGCATCCTTTTGAGGTAAGTTGCGCATGCTGCTGCAGCACACTGGGTGCAGCCAGCACAGCAGGAGGGATGGAAGGGGGAGCTGCTGACACTAACACACTGCACTGTCCATGTCCACAGGAAGCTGCATGTCAGAATGAGATGAGGGTGAGGAGCATGAGCCTGCTCGCAAGTGCAGGCCCAACTTCACTAGGGCAGAGACACAGGCCCTGTTTGAGGCCTACCTCAACAGGGTTCCTCTATTGAGTGGAGCCACAGGCACGCCACAGGCCAGGGCTGGGGTCTGGGAGGAGGTGGTGGCATGTGTGAACCAGCAGGGCAGCCACCAGTGGTCACCACAGGAGTGCAACAAGAAGGTGGGCATGGACAAGATGTGCATAAAGGAGAAGGTGGCTGTTATCCATGCCTCCCGGAATGCCACCAGTAGAGGACCTGCAGATGCGCCACATCTCACAGTGCAGGAGGAGTTGGTGGCAGCCACCGTGCACCCAAGCACCATGGAGGGTGTGCCTGGAAGAGGATTTCAGATGGGTGGCAGTCCAGCACTGCATTTTATGTATGCCAGCCACGCACAGCCGGTGGCACGTACATGGGCATGCTGTTGTGCATGCTGCTGCCATGCATGTTCTGTGCATGTGTGCACAACACTGTGCATACCATGCTGCCAGACACATGCAGTGGCTGTTTGGGGGGGGCACATCTGGGCATTGCATCACTAACACACCTATTTTCTCTTTCAGCACCTGCACACCTGTGTACAGAGGATGGGGTGCCAGCAGCAGCCATCGATGCAGGACCAGGCCCAGAGGACCAGCCAATCCACCTCCACAGGTATCTGGGGGCATAATAGGCTGCATCAAACCACCACAGTCCAAGCAGATGTCCTAGACATGGGGTCGTAACAGGCCCTGGATGCATTCCTGTGGGATGCCAGTCTCATTGTCCTCTACATGGAGACACAGATTGGGATGGGGTCCATCGCCGAAGATGACTTCACCATCATCCTGTACAGCATGGGTGATGTTGTGGGGGAGACGCCCATGCCTGACACCAACACATGCAGCATGTCCAGAGACCTGACAACGTGGGAACATCTGCCTGCTGCCACTGTGGGTGCAGCTGTGTGCACTGCCACAGCTGTGCCGTGTGGTGGTGGTGGTGCGGCTGTGCAGGCACTGGGCAGTGTTCAGTGGCTGCCACAGGGTGGCTGGACATTGGGTCTACCGCTGCAGCACCAACTAGGGACATACCCCATGAGGATGCCACTGTGCAGTGTCCACCTGAAAGGGGGGCTGCACAATCTGGCCTGTCACCACAGGAGGGTTGGCATCCCACCCAGGATCCCGACCCACTGGCAGAGCACATCCATTTGCTGTGAACCTCCAAAGAGCAACAGGTATAGCTTTCCGCTGGGGTGCATGCACTACACGCAGAGGTGTGCCAGCTGACTGAGCAGCATGAAAGGGGCACTGTGCAGCTCCTGACAGGGATGCAGTGCATGCAGGAGGCCACGACTGCATCTCTGGATCGCATTGCCAATGTGATCATGGATGACTTCTCGATGCTGGCTGCTACAGGGTGTGGCCGGTCACTGTGGACCCCATGCAGTGCACTGTCCACCCCACGAGCCCCACGTCAGGCGACACCCACACTGTCAATGAATGACTCTGATGTAGGCATCCCAGACACTCTTGGGGCAGGTCTGTTTGGGCTCCTACACACCCCTGCATGAACCCGGTCATGGTCCCACAGTTCAACCCCTGGGGGGCTGATGTTAACACCCCCTGTGGCTGATGAGCAGCCTGTGGTTGCCAACTGGACCCGGCGCAGCTGCCTCCATGGCCATGGTGGTCATGGTTCCATGTGGCAGTCCTGATGTGTGTCCCGCTCTGACTGCAGTCTGCAGCTGCTGCCCTGTGCATGCATGGGTGGTGTGTGTGTGTGCATACCACTGGTGTGGCACCTGTGTGTCACACACTGCATTCTGTCTGTGTGCGTGCTCAACTGGATCATGTGGCATGGGTGTGATGAGGGCAGTTCAGCACCAGTTGCGCTTGTGCACTGGTGCAATGCATCTGATCCCTGCCACATGCCAACATCTGGGTGTGTGGGTGCATGGGTGCATGGGTGTGTTGCTGTGTGCAGTTCTGTGTGGTTGTATGCCACTGACTCCGCTACCCCTGCACCACACCTCTGTGTGTGCATGCCCATTGCCATGCATGCTTCTACATGTGTGCTGTACCTGTGTGTGTGTGGCCCAAGCGTGGGTTTTGCCCCACCTACCTGCATGCACCATAGTGCTCCTGTGTGATGGTGTCCCGATGTTGGCACACCATCCATTGCAGCCAGGGATCCCTCTGCCCAGGGGCCTTTCCACCATCCTCCAGCTCATTGCCTTCATCATCCCCACTACTGTCGCCCTCGTCAGCCTCAACAACTATCCCACGGTCAATGGCCATGTTGTGCAGATGCAGCAGGCAAGGAATATGCCACAAGCTTTCGAGGGGCTGTACTGTAGGGCACTGCTAGACCTGTCTAGGCAATGAAAATGTGCCTTCAGCATGCCGAATACATGCTCAATGTTGTTGCCCATGCTGGCGTGTCCCTCGTTGTAGTGTTCCTCTGCTGCGGACGCCGGGCGCTGGTAGGGGGTGACCAGCCAGGGCCTCAGTGGATAGGTGCTGTCTCCTGTGTGGATAATGACATGGGTAGCCCCCTGCCATCCTTTGCTGTGCCCCTTGCCTGTCCCTGGCACCCTCGCCAGCATACCCACCATGCCTCCCCCATCCCATGACCTGCTCTGCCCGTCACCCCTTGCCTGTCCCATACTCACCTACTAGGTGGCCCATGGGGATGTCCCCACATTCGAGCTTTGGCCCAGCACAGAGCTGTGCCAGATGAAAGCATCATGTGCACTCTCAGGGTGTTCTGTCACTGACATTGGTGATGCACCCCATGGCATCGCACACCACCTGGTTGTTGACACTCGAGCTCCCCTTCCTATTAAGGTAAGTCACACCCTCAGGGCCAGGTGACATGCAGATGCCCACGTGGGTGTAGTCAATGGCCCCAAACATGCCAGGAATATGTGCTACCCTGTGGAAGTCCTGCATGGCTGCTGTACGCTCCTCCTGTGTGCTGGGGAAATGGATGCATTCTGAAGCAAGTAGCAACAGAGCGTTGAGGAACTGTGGGAGGAGGCATGATGTGGCCAATTGGGTTATGCCATTGGTGTCCCCTGTTGATCTCTGGAAGGTGCCCGTGGTGAACAGGCAGATGACGGCTATCACTTTGGTCTCTACAGACATTGCATTGCTCCATCTTGTGGGTGCCTGCATCTCCTCACTGCACAGCTCACAGAGCTGCCTCAGAATGGCCATATTCAGGCAGTACCAGCCCACAATCTCTGTGTCAGAGTAGTTCTCGAAGGTGGTGCAGGCACGGTATCACCTGTGTCAGGCATATCGCCAATGGGCCCTTCCTTGGGTACATCACCATTCCTCCTGCCCCCTCACACCCCTCATTATAGCCTCCATCATGAAGGGAGCACTATCCATGACCCCTGCTGTCCACTATCCCCCTGGGTGGTTGGCTGCTGTGGGCTGTGTGCCACCCTGGTGCACTGCCTGGCACTGTGCCTGCCTGACCCTCTCACTCTCTCTGCCTCTGTCTCCCTCTCCACTGCCACCTCTTTCCCCACTCCCTCTGTGGTTATCTCTGTCTGTCTGTCTCTCACTCGCTCTGTCTCTCTCTGTCTGTCTTTCCTTCCTTCTTTAATTTTTTCTGTCTCTCTCTCTCTCTCTCTCTCTCTCTCTCTCTCTCCGCATGCTGCAAGTGCTGTCTGTGTGCTTCCGCCCTGTATTTATAGGAACAAGTCTGCTTGGCACATCTCGGATTTGCTCCACACTTGAGCCATGGTTCCATGGTTGAATATCGCACTGTGTCGGATATTCATGGGCATGCCCCCTGCACTTGTGCCTGCATTCATTATGGTTGTGCATTGGCGCAATGGGATTTGTACTGCACACTGGCTCCCACTAAATATCGCTCCATGGTGCAAGTCCGCACTTGCACCGGAGCAACTCAGTTGTGCCATGCACAACTGCTTTGAATATCTGGGCTAGAATCTCAAACAAATGTGGAAATTTCCTTTGTTTGTGTAAATTCTTTGTCACTACATCTCTCAAACACTGTATGGAGTTGTGGTCCAAAGATTGCAAGGTAAATAGCTTTTGTGTCACAGATGTGCCTTTTGAAGGTTTGGTGAATAAAAATTAAAATGTTCAAAAGTTATTAAACTTTATTTCCTATAGTAAAATTAGATGTCCTGCTCAAAAGATGATTCTTTGTTCATGAAAAAAAGATTCTGTTTTGCAGCAGTGCCACAAGAATGAATGGTGAGGCTCAGAGAATGATTGTTTTTTCATGAAAAAAGATTCTGTTTCACTGCTTTTCCATAGGAATGAATGGTGTGGTTCAGAGAATGATTATTTCATGAAAAAAATATTCTATTTTGAGGGAGTGCCATAATAATGAATGGTGTGGCTCAGACAAAGATTGTTTTTATGCTGCAAAACAGAATCCTTTTTACAAAAAAAAAAAAAACTATCATTCTCCTAGCCACATAGGGCCCTCAAAAAAGTTATGCATTGGTGGTAGCACTGGGCCAGGAAGGCCTTGTGCTCCCATATAGAAACTTAGAAACATAGACTCTGATAGCAGATAAGGACCACTTGGCCCACCCAGTCTGCCCATTTCCCTACCTATTGGATAGATCCTAGTTAACCAACAGCCTACTTTCTCCTACCCCCTACAACAACTGCTTTATGTCTGTTCCATGCAATCTTGAATTTCCCCACTGTTTTTGACCCCACAACCTCCTCAGGAAGGCTGTTCCATACATCCACTACCCTCTCTGTGAAAAAAAATACTTCCTTACATTGCCCCTGAGCCGTCCCTCCTCTATGTTTATATTGTGCCCCCTTGTTCTTGCACATCTCTTTGTCTGAAAGATGCTACCCTCTTGGACTTTATTGATTCCCTTGAGGTACTTAAATTATTCTATCATGTCCCCCATCCCTCCTTTTCTTGAGGATATACATATTAAGCTCCTTTAGTCTCTCTTCATATGGCTTCCGGTGCAGACCATGCACCATTTTAGTTGCCCTCCTCTGGACTGCCTCCACCCTGTCTATGTCCTTGTGGAGATGTGGTCTCTGGAACTGCATGCAGTATTTTAGATGGGGTCTCACCAACAGTCTGTACAAAGGGATAACAAGTTCCTGTTTTCTACTGGTGATGTCTCTCCCTATGCATCCCAGTATCCCCCCAGCCCTCCTTACTGCCTTCTCGCATTGCTTGCCTATCTTTAATCTATGCTGCCTTGGGTCTTGTACCCTACTGGCTTCTAGGTACTCAACAATTCTTTCCTTCTGAAGTGATTCCATCATTTTCCCTACCACTGAGGTCAAACTAACAGGTCTGTGGTTTCCTACCTTTGTCTTGCTCCCACTTTTGTGAAGGGTAATCACATCTGCCCTCCTCCAGTCCTCAGGTATCACACCATCATCCCATGATTTGTTAAAAAGGTAGTCAGTGGTGTCACTAGTTCTCCCCTTAGTTGTTTTACAATTCTGGGGTGAATCCCATCAGGCCCCATTGCTTTGTCTACCTTCAGTTCTAGGAGTTCTTTCAGGACCTTTTCTTGTGTGAATGGGCTGGTATCGACCACCCTATCCAGGGTGCTTCAATTATTTGATTTAGGTACCTCCCCCTCCTCTTCTTTTGTGAATAATGAGCAGAAGTATTCATTCAGTATCCCTGCTTTTTCACTGTCACTCTCTGCCCACCCCCTCTTCCCTTTATTAAGCCTCACTATCCCTCCCTTGGTCTTTCTTCACTCACTAATGTACCTATAAAAAGTTTTATCCCCCTTCTTAACTGAGTTGGCTATCTTTTCCTCAGTTCAAGCCTTTGCTATTCTGACTGCCTTCCCCACTTCCCCTTTCTGCTTTAACTTGTACAGTTCTCTGTCCTGCTCCTTCTGTGTTTCCTTATACTTCCTGAATGCTGTCTTTTTCTCCCTAACCTTCCCCACCACTTCTTTTGAGAACCATAGTGATTTTTTACTTTGCTTTGTTTTGTTGATTTGTTTCACACATAGGCTTGTTACCTCTGTGATGGCTGTTTTGATTTTTCCTCATTGTTCCTCCACCCCTTCTACTTGCCCATTTGCTAGTGCTTTTCTGAGACACTCTCCCATTTTCAGAAAGTCAGCCCTCCTAAAGTCCAGTAGTCTTGGTTTTGTATGGCTTGACTCTATGGCTGCATTTATCGTGAACCACGCTGCTTGGTGGTCGCTCATTCCCAGATGGCTATCCAGTTCTAAATCTGAGATCCTCTCTCCATCCCATTTGAGAGTACCAGCTCTAAGATTGCTCCCTTCTGAGTGGGTTCCAACACTAGCTGTCTGAGGCATGACCCCTGTAGGGCATTGAGAATGACCCTGCTCTTGGATGTAGCTGCTGCAAAGGTGCTCCACTTAATGTCTGGCATATTCAGGTCCCCCATCAACAATATCTCCCCTTTCTCTGCCATTCTAAGGATGCTTTCTATCATTTCCTTGTCCATTGTGCCTCCCCGAGATGGGGGTCAGTATACAACCCCCATGCTGATTGTGGTGCCATTTCTGATCTCCAAGGTGACCCACAGTGCCTCCTCTACTCCCTGTTTATCCTTTAGTTCCATTGCTTTGATCCCTTCCCTTGCATAGAGAGCTACTCCTTCTCCTCCTCTTTTATCCTTCCTGTCCCTCCTGTAGATTTTGTACCCTGGTATGTTGACATCCCAGTCATGGTTCTCTGTGTACCATGTTTCTGTGACTGTCACGATATCCAGGCATCCCTCTTCCAACAAGGCCACTAGTTTAGGGAGTTTGTTACCCAGACTATGGGCATTGGTACTCATTACCCTCCATTTGTTGATGGCCTTAACCATTGTAGCCCCATTCCTGTCCTTACTGCCTTTCCCTTTTTCTCCATTTACCCCGTCCTGCTCCCTATTGACTTCTCTACCTTGGTGTTTACTTCACTAACTACCTTGTTTTGTTGGGGAAGCTGGGATTTCCCTGCTCCTTCTCAGTGCCTACCTCCCTTGGCTAGTTTCAATGTTTGCCAATGAAGCATTTAAACCTATCACCTAGGAAACTGGTTTCCCTCCCAGACAGATGCAGACCAGTATGTATAGTTCTGTATCCCTCCAGGTGGACCCCCAGTCCCCAATGAAGCCAAAACCCTGAACTCAGCACCAGTTTTTCAACCATTCATTGAATCTCATGGTGTGGAGTACCCCAGCATCACCCTTGCCATAGACAGGCAGCACCTCCGAGAAGGTTACCGTACATGCTACTTGTCTAAGGCCCATCCCCAACTCCACAAACTCCTCTTGCACTGCTCTGATCCCATTTCCAGCCAGGTCATTTTTCCCTAGGTGGACAGTGACATCCAGCTCCCTCCCCCATGCAGCTGCTTCTGCGATCCTGAGGATTTTTTCCCTGTCCCTCTAAGCCATGGTGACAGACAGATACCTTACCTCCCTCTCCCTCCCTCCCCAGTTCTACCCCTACTAATGATTGAGTCCCCCCAGCAGGAGTTGTTTCCTTCCCCTGTGCGGTCCCATGCCACTCTCCTGTGAGTCTTTTGTGGAGTGTTCCTCAGCATCCTCCTTGGTCACCACTGCAGGTTCCTCCATAGAGGAACCAGCCTCCACCAGAACGGTGTATGAATTGTGGAGCAGTACATCTGGAGGGATTCACCTCTATTCCATCACCCTCACCCTCCCTGAGCCCACCTTGGTCCAACTGCTCCTCTTTCTTGGCAACCTCTGAGGCAGCAGCAGTGGCCCTTGTGGTCCCTGGGCAGTGGAGGAGGTTTCATGAATCCTAGCCAGATTGGCCTGTAGAAGAGAACCTCCTGCCTCAAACCAGAGAGGTGCCTGCAAATAGGGCAGCAACGCAGCCTCCAGAATGTCTCCTGGAAGACTGCCGCCCCACAGTCATTGCACTGCACCACTCCCATCATGTCTTATTTTGTTGCCTTTCTCCTGTTGCTTTGTATGTTTACTCTCTCCTCCCTCTATTTATTTTTCCACTTACTTTTCTACTGTCTGTGTGCTCTTAAAGCTCTTGCCCTTCTTTTTCTGGGACAGGAACTTCCTGTTTTCTTTGGTAGTCTCCTTCTTCCTTGCTCATAGTCAGACCTCCAGCAACTGGGGGGGGAGAGCTACTCTTTTCCTTCATGGATGACAAAACTTATTTGTCTCAGTGATCCTTCCCTTCCTACTGCCAAACAGGAAGTCTTCTTGTCAGTCAAATCCAATGCCTGTAAAAGTGGAACTGGCTAAGCGTGGGAGGTGAAGGGGAAGGAAGGAGGTCAATTAGTAAGAAAAGTTCTAGCTCTTTAGTCACCAGCTCCTTGCTTTCAAAGCAAGATTCCTGTCTGCCAAAAGCTAGCAGAAAGGAACTGTAATTGTAGACACCTGGTTTTCTACTGCCTAAGCCACATCCCCAATTAACATCTCCCTTCCTCACTTAGCAAACTCAGAAGTTGCTACAGTCCCCCTTTCCACAACACAGAAAAACATTTTCCTTTTTTACCCTAAATGATACCCCCCACTTCTAATAAAGTATCTGTTTACTTAATACAACAGACACTGACTCCTGCTGAGTTAGAAGTGTTCTATTAGTAAAAAAAGTTCCATCTCTTTATTCAGTAGCTCCTTGCTCTGAAAGCAATATTCCTGTTTGCCAAAAGCTGGCAGAAGGGCATATGGACACCATTATGGACTGTTGAGAACCTAGGGTCCCTGCACTCCCACAGGGGAAATGAGGGTCAATTACTATATGCCTGGATGGTAGCAAAGGGACCAGAGGACCCTATGCTCCCACATGTACATATGGATACCATAGGGCTCAGTGTTGGGACCAGTGTTGTTTGGGATATTCATTGCAGACATATCATGGGACATCAAGAGCAAGATCAGTCTGTTTGCTGATGATACCAAGGTAGGCACAGTGGTGGATGACCTAGGGGATGGCAGGGGTTGCAGGATGATCTGGCAAAGCTTGAAACCTGGTCAGACACCTGGCAACTGGGCTTTAATGCCAAAAAGTGCAAGGTGCTACATTTTGGGATGAAGGACCCAAGGAGGAGTTACCAGCTAGGGAGTGCAGCTAGCCCAGACAGAGGAGGAGAAGGATCTGGGTGTGCTCATTACAGGGTCAATGAACAACTCGGCACAATGTAGGAAGGCAGCTGCAAGGCCAACAAAATGCTGGGTTGTATTGCAAGGGTATATCCTGAGGAGGAGGAGGTGATTCTGCCACTGTATAGGTCATTAGTTAGACCACACCTGGAGTACTGTGTGCAGTACTGGTGTCCATATCTGAAGAGGGACATTAAGTTACTGGAGGGTGCAGCGCAGAGTGACAAAGATGATCAAGGGCTGGGGGACTTATCATACGAGAGGAGGTTGAAGGAGTTGAACATGTACTCACTGGAGGAGAGGAGAGACAGAGTGACATGATTGAAATCTTTAAATACATAAAGGAATAAACAAGACAAGTACAGAGGGGCTGTTCAAGAAGGAGGGGAGGGACACCAGGGGCCATGATAGAGACTGGAGTGAGGAAGGTTCAGGAGGAGATGAGAAGACACTTTTACAGAGAGGGTGGTGGCTGGGTGGAATGCATTACCTCCTGATGTGGTATGCAGTAGAACAGTGGACTGCTTCAAATGAGGATGGGACAGGACAAGGGGGAGGGTTAATGAAGGGAAAGGGTGGAAGGGAGGGGCAGCTGCAGAATAAGGGGTGCAAGCTGCACATTCGAGCAGACTTGATAGACCTCTAGGCCTTTATCTGCTGGCAAATTTTGTATGTTCGTATGTTTGTATATCTATGTGTATCTTTTTGTGATGTTAAGTTGAACCCTAACTGGTGCATCAACACAATTTTTTGCAAATATATATCCCCACCCTGCAGACACCCACAGATGGGGAGGTCTGCCTTGGGGCCTTCAACCCTAATGCTCACCCCATTCCATTTGTAAATAAGGTGACATAGGTACAGCATAGGAGACTGGGGTGAGTGTTAGGGCTGATGGCCCCAAGACAGACCCGCCCCACCTGTGGGTCTGTGCAGGGTGCAGAATGGGGTGTTAGGGTTGGAAAACCTAATGCCACATTTCCCTACCTTTTTCAATGTAACCCTGACTGATGCATTAACAAACTGTTTTGCAATTTATTTCCTTACTTTTTGAGATAGTATAATCATATGTTTACTTGCCTGTGGAAGCATAGGGCCCAGAGGGTCCTGCGTTCCAATCACTCCATAGATGTGTATATGTATGTAGCTGTGGAAGTACAGGGCCCTCAAGCCCCTGTGCTTTCAGTTATAGGACAACAGTGACCAAGCTGTCACCATAGTGATGTTATTACCCTACCCTACCGTATGTACCCAGTGCAGGAAACATTTCAAACCATGCCAAAATGTAACTCCAAACAAGCGTAACGCCATTCCACACCATAGGTGCAAAAACACATTTTGGCCAGGATTCGAAAAATGACAGCTGTAACATACATGAGGTGGTATAATAAGAAGGTTATGTTGAAAATTTGGGCTCAGAATATTTAAAATTCACAAAGTTATGAGCATGCATAGCAAAATTGCAACAGTCATAACTGTGTCATTAGTAATCATTTTGACCCCAAATGTTCAGCATAGCTTTCTTATGACCTCATCGTATGCACCCAGTACAGAAAATTTTAAAATTACCATAAAAACATAATAAAATCATAATTCTGTGCAACTGAAATGCCATTCTGTACCACAGGTGTGAAAACACATTTTGGCCAGGATTTGAAAAATGACAGCTGTGACATAAATGAAGTGGGGGTAATAAGAAGGCTATATTAAAAATATGGGGAGAAAATATTGAAACTGTCCAAAGTTACAAGTGTGCATAGAAAAATTGCAATGACTGGTCATAGCACAGCCATTTGTTGACATTTTGACCCCAAATGTTCAATATAGCCTTCTTATGACCCCACCTCATGAACAATATGACTGTCATTACACAAATCCCACCAGAAAGGTGACTTTGCCAACTGAATAAAAAATTGACTTTCTGACAGGGTTGTGTAATGACAGTCATATTATTCAGCAGTTGGGGTCCCAAAAAGCTATGTAGAACATTTGGATTCAAAATCTCAGAAAATGGCTGAGTTACACATTAAAGTTTCTCCCCCATTAAAGTGCATTTACCTTAGTTTATCATATTGAAGTCACTGGTTCCAGCAGCAAGATGTGTCTTCAATCAGGAGAGTGGATCTTGAAAATGGGACCTCTTCAGGTGAGTGACGGTGTGTGGGGTTGTCAAGAGGGGTGTGGGGAGGTGGGTGCACAGTTGGTGGTCAGGTGGGGGTGTGGAAGTGATCAGCGATGGAACTTTTTTTTACAGGTTTAAAAAATGGAGACATTGAGGGACTTTTTTTATTTAATAGATTAAATGACATGGGATGGTGGAGGGAAGCCACTGACCACAAATCATTTTTTTTAAAGTGTATATCGGAGGGTGGGGGGTATAACTAGATACTAGGGATAAACCCCATAAACTGGGAGCTTGGTAGGGAGAAAAAAATATAAACATAATAAAATACATTGCAAACAACTTCTTTAATGCTCCAGTTAAGGTCAAAGCGATACAAGTTGGGAAATGAGAAGTTAGGTATACCACTCACCAAATTCCATCTGTAAGTAAGGTCAGATGTGTAGACTTTATGAGAATGGGGTGAGAATTAGACTTAAGAAGCCCAAGGCACACCCCTTGCCTGCTCTCCTGCTTGGTTTGGGAGGGTGGGGTGTTAGGGTTGGAAACCCTAATGCCTCAATTTCCAACTTTTGTTGCTTGAACCCAAACTGGAGCATTAAAGAAGTAATTTGCAACTTATTTCCTTACTTTCTGAGATAATATAATAGTATCCTTATTTTACTGTGGGAGCGCAGTGCCCAACCCTTTGGACACTGCTCTCCCATCCTTCCATAGATGCATATATGTACGTAGCTGTGGAAGCACATGGCTCTCTGCACAACAATAATAAAATTGTCAACATTGCCATCTTATTACCCTACTTCATGTACCTGGTACAGAAAATTGTTGAATAACCTTCAAAACATAATTTTGCACAACTGAAATGCCATTCTGCACCACAGGTGCGAAAATACATTTTGGGCAGGATTTGAAAAATGACAACTGTGACCTACATGAGATGAGGTAATAAGAAGGCTATGTTGAAAATCTGTAGTAAAAATATGTAACATTTCTGAAGTTATGAGTGGGCATAGCGAAATTGCAGTGAATGGTTATAACTTTGGCATTTTTTTCCTATTTTGACCCCAAAGTTTCAACATAGTCTTCTTATAACCCCACTTCATAAACTTGAAATCCCTGCCAAAGTGTCATTCCATGCTACAGGTGTAAAAACAAGTTTTGGACAGGTTGTAAAAAATGACAGCTCTACTGCTCATGAGGTGGTGTGACAAAAAGGCTATGTTGAAAATCCGGAGTCAAAATATTGGAAATTACCAAAGCTATGCTTGTACATAGAAAAATTTCCATGAACACATGTAACTATGTTATTTATAGGTCTTTTTCACCAAATTTTCAACATGGCATTTTTGGGACCCCACCTCATGAACACTGGTGGTGAAATTTTGTTATTTGGTCCCAAAAGGTGATTTTGTGCAGTGACCATGAAACCACCTTCCTGGCCAGATTAAAGAAATATCAGTCACAGTGTTCATGAGGTGGGGTCCCAAAAAGGCCATGTTGAAAATTTGATGAAAAAATTCCAAAAAATAGCAAAGTAATGAACATAAATTCAAACCATCATTGGAATACATTATATGGCACTTAGCTTTATTCCTCAGTTCATGGTTCAGCTTTGAAGGATGCAGACATGTCTTGGTCCACAGAAGATTACAGCATTTGACCCTGATGGTAAGTACAGGTTAAGAAGGGCTGGGGCGTGTTCAGTGGGAGAATCGGGATGGCTGAGGGGGATGGAGATACAACAAGGGACCATTTTCTTTTTTTCAGGATAAAAAAAAGAAGTTGGAGGACTGTTTTCTTTTTTTAAGATGTAACATAGCATGCAATAGCAGACCCGGAATACTGAGCCCATTCAATTAATTGCATTGGATCTAAAAGAAAGTATAGAAGTATGCTGATGTTTCATAACATTGTAATTATGTTAGTATTCATATGTAGAGCAGTTTTTTTTCAAGCTATCTTTCAAGTTCCAGTAATAGTAATATGATTTTGAAGCTTCAGCAATTTTCCCCAAGCCACACAAAAACAAGATCAACATATTTCTGGAGCTTAAATTTAAATTTATAATCACTTGCAAACGTTTCCCTTTTATAAAAATATTAGTTAAGTGGTCTCTTTGACTTGCAACACTCCAGGGCACAATAGCTTGTCAGAAACATTATGCTGCGGTTGGGGAGTGCAGACACATTTAGTAAACTGGATGGGTTCCAGGGACCCTTTATAATAAAACACTTATAACACCTCAGGTATGAACAACAAAAGCAGATCCTCTTAGGTGTGGGAACACCTCATGGCTGCAGTTCTCAGTTGTTACACCTGTATTCATAAAGAATCAGGAGACAAAAGTCTTTACTGTTGCTGAAATCAAGCTTATCTCTCATTTGATCTGACTGAGAAACATAGAAACATTGACTTTAACAGCAGATAAGGACTGCCTGGCAGAACCCACTCTGCCCATTTCCATATCTATTAGATAAGCTGCAGATCCTAGTTAACCAACAGCCTACTTTCTCTTGCCCTTCACCAGAATTGCGTTATGTCTGTCCCCTGCATTCTTGAATTTTCCCACAGTTTTTGACCCCACAACCTTATCAGGAAGGCTGTTCCATGTATCCACCACCCTCTCTGTGAACAAATACTTCCTCACATTGCCCCTGGGCTGTCCCCTCTGTATCTTCAAATTGTGCCCTCTTGTTTTTGCAAATCTCTTTTTCTGAAATAAATTGCCCTCATGGACTTTGTTGATTCCCTTCAGGTACTTGATGGTCTGTATCATGTCCCCCCTCTACCACCTTTCCTCTAGGGTATACATATTAAGCTCCCTTATTCTCTCCTATTTGGCTTATGTTGCAGACCCTGCATCATTTCAGTTGCCCTCCTCTGGACTGCCTCCATCCTGTCTATGTCCTTGTGGAGGTGGGGTCTCCAGAACTGCTCACAGTACTCCAGATGGGGTCTCACCAACTGTCTGTACAGAAGAATGACAACCTCTTGTTTTCTACTGGTGATGCCGCTCCCTATGCATCCCAGTATCCACCTAGCCCTCCTTACTGCCTTCTCATATTGCTTGCCTACCTTTAGATCTTCTGATATGGTTACTTCCGGGTCCCTTTCCATTTTAGTTGTTGTTGGTATCACACTCCACATCGTGTACTCTTCCCCTGGGTTTTTGTTTCCCGGGTGCATTACTTTGTACTTCTATGCATTGAATCTAATCTGCCATACTTTTGACCATTCCTCCAACCTTGCCAAGTCCCTCCTTATCCTTTCCACCCCCTCTTGTGTATCAACCCTGTTGCAGAGCTTTGTGGTGTCTGCAAATAGGCATACTTTCCTTCCAGTCCCTATGCAATGTTACTTATAAAGACATTAACATAGAAACATAGAAACATAGAATTTGATGGCAGATAAGGACCGCTTGGCCCACCCAGTCTGCCCATTTTCCTACCTAATGGATAAGCTGCAGATCCTAGTTAACCAGCAGCCTACTTCTTCCTACCCCCACCACCTAGAATTGCCTTATGACTGTCCCATGCATGCATGATTTCCACCACTGTTTTTAACTCCACAACCTCCTCCAGAAGGCCATTCCATGCATCCACAACCCTCTCTATGAAAAAATACTTCCTTAAATTACCTCTGAGCCGCCTCCCTCTCTATCTTCAAATTGTGCCCCATTGTTCTTGCACACCTCTTTTTTTGAAAGATGCTACCCTCTTGGACTTTGTTGACTCCCTTGAGGTACTTGAAAGTTTCTATCATGTCCCCCCTCTCCCTCCTTTCCTCGAGACTATACATATTAAGCTCCTTAAGTCTCTCTTCATATGTCTTCCGGTGCAGACCATGCACCATTTTAGTTGCCCTCCTCTGGACAGCTTCCATCCTGTCTATGTCTTTGCAGAGATTGTGTCTCCAGAACTGCGCGCAGTACTCCTGATGGGGTCTCACCAGCTGTCTGTACAGAGGGATAATAACTTCCTGTTTTCTACTGGTGATGCCTCTCCCTATGCATCCCAGTATCCCCCCAGCCCTCCTTGCTGCCCTCTCACATTGCTTGCCCACCTTTAGGTCATCTGATATGACTACCCCCAGGTCCCCTTCCATTTTTGTTGTTGTTGGTATCTCACCCCCATTGCGTTCTCTTCCCCTGGGTTTTTGTTTCCTAGGTGCATTACCTTGCACTTCTTAGCACTGAATCTAAGATGTCATACATTTGACCATTCCTCTAACCTTGCCAAGTTCCTTATCATCCTTTCCACCCCACCTTGTGCATCAGCTCTGTTGCAGATCTTTGTATCATCTGCAAAGAGACATACTTTTCCTTCCAGCCCCTCTGCAATGTCTCTTATAAAGACATTGAAGAGGACCGGTCCTAATACTGAACCCTGTGGTACCCCACTAGTAACCCCCCTTTCTTCAGAGTGGATTCCATTTACTATTAATCTCTGTGTCCTATTCTCCAGCCAATTCTTTATCCAGGCTGTCATCTTGGACCCACTCCCAGCCTGGCTAACTTGTATATTAATCTTTTGTGTGGGACTGTGTCAAATGCCTTGTTAAAGTCTAGGTAGGCCATGTCAACAGCCCCTCCCTGATCTACTACTTTGGTCACCCAGTGAAAGAAATCTATCAGATTCATCTGGCATGACCTTCCCGCTGTGAACCCCTGCTGCCTTGGGTCCTGTGCCCCTCTGGCCTCCAGATACTCGACAATTCTTTCCTTCAGAAGTGATTCCATCATTTTCCCTATCACTGAGGTTAAACTAACAGGTCTGTAGTTTCCTGCTTCTGCCTTGCTCCCACTTTTGTGAAGGGGAATCACATCTGCCCTCCTCCAGTCCTCGGGTACCACCCCATCCTTCCATGATTTGTTAAAGATGGTAGTCAGTGGTGTCACTAGTTCTACCCTTAGTTCTTTTAGAATTCTGGGGATGAATCCCATCAGACCTCATTGCTTTGTCCACCTTCAGTTTTAAGAGTTCTTTCAGGACCCTTTCTTCTGTAAATGGGCTGGTATTAACTTTTGTATTCAGAGTGTTTCTATTGTTTGTTTTAGGTACCTCCCTCTCTTCATTTGTAAATACTGATCAAAAATGTTTGTTTAGTATCTCTGCCTTTTCACCGTCACCCTCTGCCCACCCCCCTTCCCCTTTATTATGCCTCACTATCCCTCCCTTTGGTCTTCCTTCACTCCCTGATGTACCTATACAAGGTTTTATCCCCATTCTTAACTGAGTTAGCTATCTTTTCCTTGGTTTGGGCCGTTGCCGTTCTGACTGCCTTCCCAGCTTCCTTTTGCTTTAACTGATACAGTTCTCTGTCCTGCTCCTTCTGTGATTCCTTGTACTTCCTGAATGCTTTCTTTTTCTCTTGAACCTTCGCTGCTACTTCCTTTGAGAACCATAGTGATTTCTTACATCATTTTGTTTTGTTTATTTGCTTCACACAAAGGCTTGTTACCTCTGTGATGGCAGTTTTTATTATTCCCCATTGTTCTTCCACCCCTCCTTTCTGCCCATTTGCTAGTGCATTCCTTAGGCACTCACCCATTTTGGCAAAGTCAGCCCTCCTAAAGTCCAGTACTTTTGCCTTTGTATGGCTTGACCCTATTGCTGTGTTTATTGTGAACCATACTGTTCGATGGTCGCTAGTTCCCAGATGGCTACCCACTTCTACATCTGTGATCCTCTCTACATCTCCATTTGAGAGAACCAGGTCTAAGATTGCTCCCTCTCGAGTGGGTTCCAATATTAGTTGTCCAAGGCATGCCCCCTGTAGGGCATCTAGAATAACCCCACTCTTCGAAGTGGCTGCTGCAACTGCACTCCAGTTAACATCTGGCATATTCAGATCACCCATCTGCAATATCTCCCCTTTTTCTGCCATTCTAAGTATACTTTCTATCATTTCCTTGTCCATTTCCTCCCCCTGAGAGAGGGTCTGTATACAGCCCCTGTGCGGATTGTGGTGCCATTGCCTGTCTCCAAATTGACCCACAGTGCTTCTTCTCCTCCTCCTTGTGTACCCTTTTGTTCTGTTGCTTTGATTCCTTCCCTTATGTAAAGAGCTACTCCTTCTCCTCTTTTACCCTCCCTGTTCCTCCTGTAGATAGTGCATCCTGGTATGTTTATGTCCCAGTCATGGTTTTGTGTGTACCATGTTTCTGTGACTGCCATGATATCCAGATGTTCCTGCTCCATCAATGCCACTAATTCAGGAAGCTTGTTAGCCAGACTATGGGCACTGGTACTCATTGCTCTCCATTTTTTGAATGCTTTATCTTCTGTTGCAGCATCCCCCACTGACCTTTCTACCTCGGTCTTTTTCTCATTTAGTACCCTGTTTTGTAGGGAGAGGCTGGGATTTTCCTGCTGCTTATCAGTGCCTCCCCCCTTGACTAGTTTAAAAGCTTGCCAATGAAGCATTTAAACTGATTGCTCAAAAGACTTGTTTCCTTCCTGGACAGATGCAGACCATCCTGCCAGTATAGGCTGGTGTCCTCCAGGTGGAACGCCAGTCCCAGTGAAGCCAAATCCCTGTGCTCCACACCATTTTTTCAACCATTCATTAAACTGCATGATGCAAAGTACCTCGCCCACCCATGCCATTGACAGGCAGCACTCTGAGAAAGATACTGTGTGTGCTACTTGTCTTAGACCACTCCCCAACTCTAAAAAGTCCTCCTGCACTGCTCTAATCTCATGATGAGCCAAGTCATTTGTCCCTAGGTGGACAATGATGTCCAGCTCAGACTCCTGTGCAGCTGTTCTCGTGATCCTGAGGATGCGCTTCCTGTCCCTCCAAGCCATGGCACCAGGCAGGCACCTTACTTCAGTTTTCCCTGCTCACCCCAGTTCTAGCCCCTAATAATTGAGTCCCTCACCAGGAGCTGCTTCCTTTCCCTGTAGTGTCCTCTGCCTCCTTCCTGTGGGCCTCCCTTGTGACAGTTGTCCTCAGCCTTCTTAGTCTCCTCTACGGATGCATCCATAGGGGAACTATGCTCCCCCAGAATGGTGTATGGATTGTGGAATGGAACAACTGTTTAGTTTAGTTTAGTTTATTGGTCTAGGAATTAATACCTTTGAGCCAGGGCACTTTTACAAAGGTACCACGTCACATAGAACATAAGACAAACAAAAACATTACATGTATTAACAGAAAAATGTTACATAAGAAATTTGTTCAGTAATTTCCAAAGGCATTAATAAATTGAAACAAACTAATTTTCCAGAAAAGGGAGATACTCAGAGGCATTCAGGGAAGAGTAGAGTGGGAAAAGAAGGAGGCAGTAGAGGGAGAAAGAGAAGAAAGAGAGAAAGTAGAAGAGAGATTACAGTAGTGGTATTAAAGGTTTCTTTGCCAAAAATGATAGTCCATGTTGAGGGATGGACAGCGGAGGGATAAGTCTTTAGTCAAAGCAGTCACAGGTGCTGGTGGCAGAGAGGTGGGCATAGAGCATGGATTTGAAAGCTCCAAGAGATGTGGAGGATAGAGTAGATAAGCTTAGTGCATTGTACCAGGTTGGGGCCCTGTAAGCAAATGATCTTTGTCCCTGAGCAGTCTGGCATCTGGGGACCAGAAAAGGTTGGTGTTCAGATCTTCTGGTGGGACGTGTGCCATTATTCAGACAGGGTAGTCAGTCCCAGGATTTATTTTTTTTGCCATTAAGCAGGTGAGATACACAAGGCAATTGGATAGTTGCAACCAGCTGGTTTCAGAGTAGAGCTCACAGGTGTGGGTCAGTCTCTGTGCCCCCGTGAGGAGCTGACATGCCTTATTTAGTGCAGTTGAGATGCGTCTTAGTGCCATAGTAGTAGCTGAGCCATAGATAATTAGGCCATAGTCTATGATTGCAATTATGGAGCTTTGTATAGCAATCCTCAGTGCAGCTTGGTTAAGGGATTGGCGGTTTCAAAATAGTATTCCTAGGCATTGGTTCACTGTTTTTGTCTATGTGGGTCGCGAAGGTAAGACCTTGATCATAAGTGATACCAAGGTATTTGAAAGTATTCACTTGTTCAAGTGTATTTCCAGAGGAAGTTTTAATAGTGAGTGGAATATGTCTATTTCTGTTTTGATGATTGGTAAAAAGCATGGCTTTTGTTTTTTTTTTGTGGTTTAGGACTAGCTTACTATCAAGGAACCACTTTTCAACACTGGAGAAGGCAAGTTGTAGGCTCTGATGTAAGGAGTTAGGATCCTTGTGGGAAGAGAGAATTACAGCGTCATCAGCATATAAGATTAATTTTTCAGGGCAGGATTCAGCGAGAGAGTATGCCTCTGTTCCACCATCCTCACCCTCTCTGAGCCCACTGTGGTCCAACTGCTGTGCTTTCTTCACAACCTCTGAGGTAGTGGTGGTGGCTCTGGTGCTTTCTGGATGGGGGAGGTTCCCTTCCTACCGTCCAGTGTGGCCTGGGGGAAGGTTCCCTTACTACTGTCCAGTGTGGCCTGAAGATGGGCAACTTCCTCCCTCAGGGCAGAGAGTTGTCTCCAAATAGGGCAGCATCTCAGCCTCCAGAAAGACTCCCGGTAGACTGCTGCCCCACAGCCATTACATTGCACTACTCCCCACATGTGTATCTATTTTTTTTTGTGTGTGTGTGATTGGTTTGTTATATAGAAATATATATATTGTATGTATATTATACAATGTGTATGCTTATATTGTCAGTGCAGTGTGCTAGAGATGATATGACAGTGATATGCACCTTGCAGTCTTGAGGAAATTATGTCAGAACCCCAGGTATAAAGGAACTATTTCCAGGGTGGGTGGGGAGAGAGGATGGGCAAGGGTTGGGCATAAACTGTGCCCTCACAAAACAATCAGCTAAAAGCTCTGACCCACTACTGCGATGAGTGCCTTCCTGTCAGCAAGATGCCCTACACAACAATTTGACAGAGAAAATACCCTGCTAATCAAACAGATAAAAATCCAGATATCCAAGTCAGACACAGGTAAACCTCCCCAGCCCCAAAACAGCCTGGTGATTTGTGCTCTGAAAGCAGTCAGCCCCAAAATAAGTCAGCTCTGCACCAGGACAAAAACAGTAAACAGTATTCCATCCCTCAGGGTTTAAACTCTTCCTGCACTGAAAATCTTAACAATTGTAACAAAAGTAAAGCAAGATCCTCCTCCCTCTGTTGCTTGAAAGACTGTCTTTCCTGATAATTCTAAGTTCCTTATTTCACCTTTCAGTTAGAAGTAGCCTCCACCTGCAGAATATCTGCTACAAACCAAAAACAATTGTAAGGTTCACCTCCCTCTGTTGTGAGCACAACTCACTTTATTGCAAATCCCATTAAAGAGGATTGGCCCCAGTACCGAACCCTGCGGTGCCCCACTAGTAACTCCCCCCCCATTAAATCTCACACCATAAATGCAGGCAACAATTGAAACCAGGGTCTTTCATGCTTATTTCTACATGGAGGCTTCTTGTCTTCCATTTGTCATTTCCCTTGTTTATGAGCTTGGCAGATTCCATTGTTAGTCCCACCATACTTCCTCCAAATTGACGATATTCAGGGTCATGTGTTAAAAAGCTAACTTTGGCTTATCAGCACGTATAGAGCAATTACAATCTCAGCTATTACTGTGCTCCATACAGGCTTGAGTTTAAGACTGCTATTTAAGCAGCTCTAACTCCTCTAATTGTCATATTTTGCAAGCCATCTGTGAAAATTGTCAGACCCAACTCTTTAAATAGTATTTAGAGGTCTTGTTGCTGTCTCATGAGGGAGGACCAAACTAAAGGTCAAAAACTCCATTATCAACTAAAATGCCAAAAGGACACCTGTACAACATGTTAAAATGCTAGTAAACCAGCACTGCTAAAGAGCATTAGCACTTGAACTTAACATTAGCTGGTAGCGTTCTTGTTCAACACGGTGTTAACAAGCAGCCAGATATATTTGCTTAGTCCTCTGTAATCGTCAGTCAAATAAGTTTCACAGTCATTTGAAAAAAGGCTCCAGTGGAACAGATAATTTCCAAGAAAAGCCTTAAAAAACTGTAAGAGCCAAAATTATGAAAATATATGGAGCAGCATTCAGCGGAGCAGTATCACAACCATCTTGCTGCTTGAACTTCCCTTCCCCAAGGCTCCACTCTCTAAACTGGGCACACAGGATTTCAGGTGCCTAGAAAAAGTATTTGGGGGACTAATTGTGAAAAACAAACACCAGAATCTAACTAAACAGGGCCTGTTTAACTAGGTTCTGGTGTTTGTTTTGTAAAATGACAATTTTATATATTTTCCACGTTATTTAGTTGGTGAAAAAAAAAGATAGTGGCTCAGAAATAGGATTTTTTCCTCACAGAAAAGGATTTCTTCCTCATGAAAAAGGAATGGGTCCCACTAGAATGAATCCTTTTTCATGAGATCAATTCCTTTGTCAAGTTTTTTAGCTCTATCCTGAAAAAAGAACTTCCCATAGGAAATAATGTTAAATTAAAAACTGAATAACTTTGCAACATGTTAATATGTTTGCACCAAACAAAGTATGGCAGTTCTGTTACCCAAGTTCCTTCTACCACAAAAAAAAATCTTGCCAAAATTATACACTGTCTGGGTGCAAGATTGTGAGGAAAAAACTGAAAAAAATGGTGACTTCATTTTTCTACACTAACTGAATCTCAGAATTCACACATCCAACTGAAACAAAACTTGCCATGTCAAGAAAGCTACCTAACAGGACAGCACATACCAAATTTTGTGCAAATCAGTTAAATGGTTGCAAAGTTATTAAAGTGCAGAATTTGAGGTTTAACATTAAACAGGCTACTCAGTCCTATACATAAGGGCATGACCGTGCCTTTGTACATATATATATATATATATATATATATATATATATACTGTATATTATGGTATCACGGTAGTTAGGGTTGAGTAACACTTTTAAGGTTAAAGGGTGAAACTTTGCACCTTAATAACTTTGCCACCGATCAATGGACTTGCCTGAAATTTGGCAGGCATGGGGGGGGGGGGAGGCACCAGAGATCTTGGAATCTGCCAACTTTCGTACCGGTCAGATATACGGCTGCGGAATTATTAAGTGACATCTGTGTGTGCAATTATGCTTTTTTGCAAATTCTTTGCTCTCGCCTACAGGTCGCACAGTTTGTGTGACTGGTCCAAAAAGTTCAGGGAATGTGCGGCAAGGGTCTCTGAAGATTCTGTGAAAAAATATTAAATGGTTCAAAAGTTATTCAAAAAACAAGTTCCTATTATAGGTCAAAGGGAAAAGTTAACAAAAAGTTCAGCACTTTCACAAATGTACTTTTTAGTGTCACAAATGGCCTTAGTAGTGTCACAAATCTGCCATTTTGTTTTCAGTTACTGATCAGAAAAATGCTTGGCATTTAAAATTGGGACCCTCTAGGAACACAATTCTTTTTGTGTTCACCTAGTTGGACCACCAGGATGCCAGCCATGTCTTTATTTTGGGGCTAAATATGTTTTTCAAATTTCTGGAAAAAGTAGTGTCGCAAAGTAGTGTCGCACCTGCAACACTTTCTCAAATTTTTGAGAAAGCTTTTGCAAATTGCTACACTACTTTTCCAGACTATGGCCAAAATGACAGAAATTATTTGCCACCCCACTGCAAAAGAACAGTTTGATCTTCTGGGCTGAAATTTGGAGGGAAGGCAGCCAACATCTCACAGATGTGCCTTTTGGTGATTTAGTAAAAAAATATTGCACGGATGCCAAGTTACGGTGCTCTGAATTTGACAATTTCCACATAGACTAACATGGTGGTATACACCGCACCTTTCAGGCTTGTATCTCAAAAACTATGCAAGATACAGAATTTTTGTCGTGACAATGCGTAGCCCTATAGCCCGGAAACTCATGAATCATGTGAAATTTAATTTTTTTGTCATCATACGGTTCCTGAGATATCAGTAATTTAGTATTCCAACAGCTCATTTTCTGCTCTGAGTCCCATTATTATGCATACATTCTTTCTACACACTGTGTTTCTCTATGCAGCTGTTGGGCAAATACAGGGTGTGTGCTTCCATTACTGTGGCAGTTACCATTCCCACTTGTGTTTCCATACCCGTTTGCATTACCGTTCCCCTGTACGCCACCGTGTGCATTACCCTTTTCGTTCTCATTTGCGTACGCACTAGAGTTTGCGTTTCTGTTTCTGTTTACTTTGCTGTTATTTCTGCTGTTCAAGTTACAATTTGCGTTTCCAATTGCTGTACCATCACCGTGCATGTCACGGTTTGTGTTTCCTTACGTGCTTGCAATTGTGTTTTCTTTTCTGTTTTTTTTGGGGTTATTGTTACTGTTATCATAACCATTAGCATTTACAATTGTGGTACCGTCACCGTGCGTGTTACGGTTTGCTTTGCCATACGCATTTGCGTTTCTGTTTCCTTTGGCGTTAGTGTTGCTGTTACCATTACCATTTGCATTTACAATTGCAGTGCCATGACCATGCACATAACAGTTTGTGTTTCTTTACATGCGTGCGTTTGCACTTCTGTTTCTGTTTACTTTGGCATTATTTTACTTGTTACCATTGCCATTTGCATTTCCAGTTGCGGTACCATGACCACGTGCATTATGGTTTGTATTTCCATACGTGCTTGCGTTTGCCTTTCTGTTTCTGTTTCCTTTGGCATTATTTTTGCTGTTACCATTATCATTTACATTTGCAATTGCAGTGCCGTGACCATGCATGTTACACTTTGCATTTCCGTACGTGCTTGTGTTCTCCTTTCTGTTTCTGCTCCCTTTGGCATTATTGTTGCTGTAACACTTAACATTTGCATTTACAATAGCAGTACTGTGACCATGCATGTTACCAGTTGCTTTTACGAATGTGCTTGTGTCTCTGTTTGTGTCACTGTTCGCTTTGCCCTCACTTTGCACTTGCATTTCTATTAACGTTTGCATTACCTTTTACATTTGCGTCACCATGTGCGTAACTGTTAGCGCTTGCGTTTGCATTGCAGTTACTGTTACTATGTCACTACACATCATGTGGTGAGAGGGCGGGCCTGAAGGGCCCACACTCCCACTACCACATTCTATTCACTATTTATAGTCCTCATTCTCAAAATGAAGGGAAATTCATGACAAAAAACTCTGTTTAATGTATCAGTTAGAGTTGTTCCACAGCGACAAAAGCAAGGAAATTCAGTGTTAGGGTAGAAAGCCCCCCTTGCACCCCCCCGTTCACCCCCCTAACTGGCATCGGGGTGTGCATTGGGCTTGTCGGTCCTAACTCTCAACCCATTCTCTTGTACCTCATCTTGTTTACGCATGCGATGGGGAGAGAGTTAGGGCTGACAAGCCCAATGCACACCCTGATGCCAGTTGAGGGAGGGCTGGTGCAAGGGTGGCTTTCAACCCTAACCAAATTTCCTTGCTTTTGTCACTGTGGAACAACCCAAACTGATGCATTAAATAGACTTTTTGACATGAATATATATATATATATATATATATATATATATATATATATATATATATATATATACAGTATATATATATATATATTATAGTGGTGCGGCTATGCCACTATACTTAGGGTTCAGCGGTCACTTAGATACTAAAGCCAAAAGTTTGGGCATTAATACCTTTGGATCCATTCAATGAATTTGCCTGAAATTTGAAATGTGCGGAGGGGCATGGTAGATGTATTGATTTGCCAAATTGCGTTTCGGTCAGACTTACGGTCTTTGAGTACAAAACGCTGAAAAATGCAAAACTATCCATTTTTGGAGGCTGCTTTTGGGATTTTGGATGTGGCCCTGCATGGCTGTTCTGTGGTAGGCTACTCTGAGAGATGGCTCATTTGAAAGATTTTTGTTGGCCTAACATGCTGCCCATTGTTTGGTGAAAAAATATTAAGGCATTCAAAAGTTATGCCACTTTTAAGTTCCCACTATAAGTCTATGGGAACATTTATATGTATGTTTTGCGAACAAAGAATGGGGTTCCGGCCATCTCATCAAGCCTGGCGATCAAAGAATTTTCAGCTTTGTGGTTCAAGAATCTTTGTCCCTGAGGATTTTTAAAATTCTTTGATCGTGAGATCTGCCATCTTGTTTTTGATTTTCCAGTCAGAAAAACACAAATATTTTGGCTCGGGGTCACTTGTGAACTAAAACGTGGACAGGTTTTACTCAGGGGACTCTGCTCTATCGAGTCATACCTTTGAGTTTATCTAAATCAGTCCAAAAACAGAGTTTTGAGCTTTTAAAATCTTTGTTCATGGCTCGCTAATGATCTTTGATCATGAGCCTGCAAATTCTTTGATTGCTATATTTTTTGATCACGATCGTGCATCGTGGGCAAGGGATGAGATGGCCAGATTTTAAAATGCATTTTTCAGCCCAGGGTGCCCTAGAAAGTTATATGAGGGTGGGTTTTGCTCAGGGGACTTTGTTCTACCGCTTCTGAATAAAAAAATGTTTTCAATATCCCTGGTAGTCTAGTGCTCCCCCATCATGATAACATATTTAATGATCTCTGTAGCCATGGTAGTCTAGTGGCCCCTTCAATCTGTATTTTATTAATATTGGTTTCTTTTATCCCTGGTAGTCTAGTGCCCCCCCAATGTGTATTTGATTAATATTTGTTTTTTATATCCCTGGTAGTCTAGTGGCCCCCCGATCTATATGAAATTACTATTATTCTTCATATCCCTGGTAGTCTAGTGGCCCCCCATCATAATAAAATAGATAATCATCTCCCATTACCTGGTAGTCCTTTTAGTCATTGGGTGTGCAATGTAGTCCAACATGGGCCCTGTGCTCCCACCAATGTGTGCAGCATTCTATTTTTCTATTCCTTCTTAAAAAGTAAGGAAATTCTATGCAAAAAACTTTATTAATGCATCAGTTAGGATTCTTGTACAGTGAAAAAAGTGAGGAAAATTGAATTTCCACCAGTGACACTCTAACCGTCATCCCACATGCCGCAACTCCCTCAAGAACCCATCAAACCCATCAAACCAAAGGGCCCGAGGGCAGAGAGGGAGAGGACAAACACGGACAGGAGCTATTAAGTCTAGAGCTGAGGAAATAGCCTGATTCTAAGCCAGAACTATCGACTCTGGACTCAAGCTGGCAACAGGAAACCCTGAGAGGTTTATCACCACCATCAGGTCTTCAGGGCACACATCCCATAAAAGGTGGTAACTAGCCATCTTCATGGGGCAGACCTATGATGGGGAGCACAAAAGTTGAAGCCCACAGTGTAATGATCATACCAACTGACAGGTTCCACCACCAAATCAGAGGCCTCAATCCCCAGGAGGAAAACCAAATCCAAAGAGTGACCATGATTATGGGTAGCAGGAGAAACAATCTCTGTAAAGCCCAGTGATAGCATCAGCTGGAGGAAAGGTTGACCAAAAGACGAGAGTTTGACATTGACCCAGGCATTGAAGTCACCCAGAACCATCAATCTGGGTAACTCCAATGCCATATTGGCAACAAAGTTTGCCACTTCCTGCGGGAATCACTTCTCATCCCCGGGTGGACAATAGATGAGAGCTATCCTGCAACCCACACCAGCTACCACGGTACACTCAAAGGGTTCTGCCTCCTCAACTGGTATACCCATGAGCCCCAACCCAGTCTTAAAACAGACCGCTACTCTCCCCCCTCCATGTGGTTCAATCTCAAGTGGTGAATCACCAAGTACCCAGCTGAAATTGCTGCCTCCAAAATGCTGCCAGCAATTCCATCCAGCCATGTTTCGGTGATGCAAGCCAGATCAGCTGTTCCAACAAAGTCAGCAAAAACAGCAGTCTTATTCTTAACAGATCTGGCATTGCACAACACCGCCTGAGTTGGACAGTGCTCCTGAGCCATCCCGGCCACTTGACCATTAGAAAAGATGGTGCCCTTGGGTATGGGGACTAGACATGGATCACCACGTTCCAGGCTCCATTTTGCCCTAGGGCATCTTCTGGACCTAACCAGCCCTTTATGAGAGGACCGTTCATTCACCCTTAAGCAGTAAGATAAATACAAACAAACCATTTGATTGCACTTGATTTATTATGTGACCATCTTTGTCTCATACTACTACTGTGGGTAATGCGGACACCTGTAGCAATGCTACATGCAAAATACGATGTACAACTTTTATCATTGGCTTATTAACAACAAAACAGCCCAAACACATTAATAAGTACCATGCCAGTGGTGAGTACATTAGTTAAATTGTTTTATCTTTGGATATTTACAGTGTATGCAGTAGTAAAGTGGGAGTCAGTTTCACCCTGATTCAAATGTTGGTGGTCAGACACAAAAATCTTGGGTTCATATATTTCTAGATTGGCTTCATACCACATTAATGAATTCTGTTTCTGCCAATGTTAACTGTGAAAACCTTTCAATATTAGGGGTAGAATTTAAGATAAAAAAGGGTTAGCTTCTGCCAAAAAACAGGCAGAGACACCAGGAGGAAGGAACTGCTGTTATTATAACTAAACTTCTCTACTGGGACTAAATAACTAGAACTATACTACTGGGACCTTCAATTTAGGGTAAAAACTACCAAAAAAAAAGTTAGTGTGTTTGTCTGAGTTGGCTGAAGTGAAGTGTTATCTGTGTAGTTATCTAGGTGCTTGTCTAGGTGTTTGTTTCAGGTAGCTGAAGGGAATTGTTATCTGTATCATTAACTAAGTGTAGAAAGACTTGTAAAGTAGGGGGAGTGACTTAGCTAAAAGGAAGCCAGGTTAAAGTCAGATTTAAACACTGCCCTAGATAGCTTCTGCCAGTGAACAGGCAGAGACACTAGGAGGAAGAAGCTGCTGTTATTATAACTAAACTTCTCTACTGGGACTATATTTCCCTCCTCCCCCCCACCATAAACCAGTTCTAGTTTTATAGGCACAGGATTTGACTGACAACAGGAACTTCCTGTTTGGGAGCAGGAAGTGAGTGATCACAGAGCCACCAAAGACTCACCATCCTAGAAGGAAGAGTATCTCTCCATCCCCCCTTAGCTGCTGGAGGTCTGACTCTGAGCAAGGAAGGAGATTACTGAGAAATTTAGGAACTTCTTGTCTCAGAACAGGAAGATCAGGAGCTTAAAGGGCACAGAGGTAGTAAGTAGGGAGAAAAAAAAACAGAGGAAAGAGTAAGTATTCCATACAACAGTTATGGGGCCAGAAATAAGATATGATAAGAGTGGTGCAATGCAGTGGCTGTGGAGCAGCAGTCTTCCAGGAGATGTTCTGGAGGATGCGGTGTTGTCCTATCTGCAGGCACCTCTCTGGGTTGAGGGAAGAGGAGGTTGCTCATCTCTGGGCTGAGTTGGCCAGGATTTGTGGGACCTCCTCTCCCACCCAGGGACCACCAGTGCCACTGCCATTGCCTCAGAGGTTGCCAAGGAAGAGGAGTGGTTGGACCACAGTGGGCTTAGGGAGGGTGAGGGTGGTAAAATGGAGGCACATCCCTCCAGTTGTACCTGTCCACAATTCATATGCCATTCTGGCAAAGTGTGGTTCCTCTATGGAGGCACCCAGAGTGGAGGCCAAGGAGGATGCTGGGAACCTCCACAAAGGAAACCCATGGGAGGGTGGCATGGGACCCCACAGGGAAAGGAAACAACTCCTGGTGGGGACTTTATTGTTAGGAAGGTAGAACTAGGGGAGAAAGGGGAGAGGGAGGTCAGATGCCTGCCTGGTGCCATGGCTTGGAGGGACAGGGACCGAATCCTCAGGATCGCTGGAGCAGCTACACAGGGAAGGGAGCTGGATGTCATTGTCCACTTAGGGACAAATGACCTGGCTAAGAAAGGGATCAGAGCAGTGCAGGAAGAGTTTGCGCAGTTGGGAAGGGGACTTAGACAAGTAGCACTCATGGTAACCTTCTCAGAGGTGCTGTCTATCTATGGCATGGGTGAGGCTAGGGTGCTTCATACCATGGAATTCAATCAGTGGTTGAAAAACTGTTGCAGAGCTCAGGGAATTGGCTTCATTCTGGACTGGGGGTCCTCCTGGAGGGATGCAGGTCTATACTGGTGTGATGGTCTCTATCTGTCCAGTAGAGGAATGGGGATCATAGGTGATAGGTTTAAATGTTTCATTGGCAAGCATTTAAACTAGCCAAGGGGGGAGGCACTGGAAAGGAGCAGGGAAGTCCAAGCCCCCAAAAAAGATCAGGGTAGTAAGTGAGGTAAACACCAAGATAGAGCTGTCAATAGGGAGAATGGCAGGGTTAAATGGAGAAAATGACAAACATAATAAGGCCATCAAGAAATGGAGGGTAATGAGTACCAATGCCCATAGTCTGGGCAACAAGCTCCCTGAACTGATGACCTTGATGGAAGAGGGATGCCTGTATATTGTAGCAGTCAAAGAAACATGGTAAACAGAGATCCATGGCTGTGATGTTAACATACCAGAGTACACAACCTACAGGAGAGACAGGGAGGGGAGAAGAGGGAGAGGAGTAGCTCTCTATGTAAGGGAAGGGATATAAACAACTGAACAAAAGACTAAACAAGGTGGAAAGGAGGCACTGTGGGTCACCTTAGAGACTAAAATGGCACCACAATCCACACAGGGGTTGTATATAGACCCCTATGTCAGAGGGAGGGAATGGACAAGGATATGATAGAAGGCATCCTTAGGATGGCAGAGAAAGGGGAGATACTGTTGATGGAGGACCTGAATATGTCAGATGTTAATTGGAGCACCGTGGCTGCAGCCACACCCAAAAGCAGGGTCATTCTTGATGCCCTTCAGGTGGCATGCCTCAGACAGCTAGTTTTGGAACCCACACATGAGGGAGCAATCTTAGACCTAGTACTCTCAAATGAGGATGGTGAGAGCATCTCAGATCTAGAAGTGGGTAGCCATCTGGGAACAAGTGACCACCAAACAGTGTGGTTCATGATAAACTCAGCTACAGAGTCAAGCCATACAAAAGTGAGGGTTCTGGACTTCAGGAGGGCTGACTTTGGCAAGATGGGAGAGTGCCTTAGAAAAGCACTAGCAAATAGGCTAAAAGGAGGGGTGTAGCAACAATGGGGAAACATTAAAACTGCCATCACAGAGGCAACAAGCCTTTGTGTGAAGCAAATAAACAAACCAAAATGAAAGAAAAAGCCACTATGGTTTTCAAAAGAGGTGGTGGTGAAGGTTAGGGAGCAAAAGATAGCATTTAGGAACTATAAGGAAACACAAAAGGAGCAGGGCAGAGAACTGTGCCAGTCAAGGCAGAAGGAAGCAGGGAAGGTAGTCAGAATAGCAAAGGCCCAAACTGAGGAAAAGATAGCCAACTCAGTTAAGAAGGGGGATAAAACCTTTTATAGGTACATCAGGGAGCGCAGAAAGACAAAGGGAGGGATGGTGAGGCTGAATAGAATGGATGGTGGGTGGGCAGAGAGGGACAGTGAAAAAGCAGGGCTACCGAACGAATACTTCTGCTCAGTATCCACAAAAGAGGAAGAGGATGAAGTGCTATTTCAATTAACAGAAGCATTCTGGATGGGGGGTCTATCCTAGTCCTTTCACAGAAGAATGTGTTCTGAAAGAACTCCTAAAACTGAAGGTGGACAAAGCAATGGGGTCTGATGGAATTCACCCCAGAATTCTAAAATAATTAAGGAGAGAACTAGTGACACTACTGACTACCCTTTTTAACAAATCATGGGAGGATGGTGTGGTACCTGAGGACTAGAGGAAGGTGGATGTGATACCCCTTCACAAAAGTGGGAGCAAGACAGAGGCAGAAAACTACAGACCTGTCAGTTTGACCTCTGTGGTAGTGAAAGTGATGGAATCACTTCTAAATGAAAGAATTGTTGAGTACCTAGAGGCCAGTGGGGCACAGGATGCAAGGCAGCATGAGTTCACAGCAGGAAGGTCATGTCAGACAAATCTAATTGATTTCTTTGATTGGGTGACTAAAGTAGTAGACCAGGGAGGGGCTGTGGACATGGCCTACCTAGACTTTAGCAAGGCATTTGACACAGTCCCACACAAAAGATTTATAGTCAAATTAACCAGCCTGGGAGTGGGTCCCAGGGTGGTAAGCTGGGTAAAACATTGGCTGGACAACAGCACACAGAAGGTAATTGTAAATGGAGTCCACTCTGAAAGAGAGAGTTACTCGTGGGGTACTGCAGGGGTTCAGTTAGGGTCAGTCCTTTTTAATGCCTTTATAAGTGAGTGCGAGGGACTGGAAAAAAAATGTATGCCTCTTTGCAGATGACACAAAGATATGCAATAGGGTTGATACACAAGTAGGCGTGGAAAGGATGAGAAGTGACTTGGCAAGGTTGGAGGAATGGTCAGAAGTATGGCAGCTTGAATTCAATGTGAAGAAGTGCAAAATAATGCAGCTGGGAAACAAAAACCCAGGGGAAGACTACACAATGGTGGGGGAGGTAGTAACAATAACAACAAGCATTTGTCAATGCCGAATGTTTGCTTGCTGGCATTGGCATTGGTACAGTAGGAGTTAGAGAGCTGCATAATAGGAATGGCAGTGAAGTATTGAACTGAAGCCAACCCCACCACCACCCTGCAGAGACTGACAGGCATTGGGGTGAGCCTTTGCGTCGTCAGGTATAACGGCCACGCCATTTCACCACACCCTACTCTGCAGACACTGACAAGTGTCAAAGTGTGCCTTGGGGTCTTTGGCACTTATGCTCACCCCATTCCATCAGGAAATACAGTGAGATGGGTCATGCATGGAAGAATGGGGTGAACTTTGGGGCCGAAGAGTCCAAGGCACACCTCAATGCCTCCCACTGGCTGCAGGGTGTGGAATGGTACGAACATTACAGGTGAAAATCCCAAGTCACACCCCTGATGCCTGTCAATCTCTACAGGCTGGGGTGTTATGGTTGGAAACCCTAATGCCTCAGGTGTTCGTTGGCATTTTCACTCCAAAATTTCAACATGGGTTTTTTGTGATCCCCGTCTTATGAACAGTGGCAATATCAGTTTGTTAGCCGAAAGCTGATTTTGCACAGTGACTACGCAATTTGGCACCACAGGCGCGAAAACACATTTCGAACAGGATTTGAAAAATGACAGCTGTACTGTTCATGGGGAGGTACAAAAAATGGCAATATTGAAATTCTGCAGTGAAAATATTAAAAAAAAGCATTTGTCAATGCCAAATGTTTGCTTACTGGAATTGGTAGTGTAGGAGTTAGAGAGCTGCATAATAGGAATGGCGGTGAAGTATTGAACTGAAGCCAGCCCCACCACCACCCTGCAGAGACTGACAGGCATTGGGGTGTGCCTTTGGGTCATCAGGCATAATGGCCATGCCACTTCACCACACCCTACCCTGCAGACACAGACAAGTGTCACAGTGTGCCTTGGGGTCTTTTGCCCTTATGCTCACCACATTCCATTAGGAATTACGGTGAGACGGGTGCAGTATACGAGAATGGGGTGAACTTTGGGGCTGAAGAGTCCAAGGCACACCCCGATGCCTCTTACTGGCTGCAGGGTGTCTGTGTGGGTGGAATAGTATGAGCATTACAGGCGACAATCCCAAGTAACACCCCTGATGCCTGTCAGTCTCTACAGGGTGGAACATTATGGTCGGAAACCCTAACACCTCAGGCGTTTGTTGCTGTTTTCACTCCAATTTTTCAACATAGGTTTTTTGTGACCCCCACCTTATGAACAGTGGCAATATCAGTTCATTAGCCAAATGCTGATTTTGCACAGCGACTATGCCATTTGCCACCACAGGTGCGAAAACACATTTCAAACAGGATGTGAAAAATGACAGCTGTACTGTTCATGCGGAGGTGTAAAAAATGGCAATGTTGAAAATCTGCAGCGAAAATAAAAAAAACTGGTGAAGTCACGAGTGTGCATAGAAACTGTGGAATGCACACCCATAATGTAATTAGTTTGGGGATTCTTTACAGCAGATTGCCAACACAGGCATTTTAGGACCTCCGCTCATGAACAGTGTCACTGTGATTTTATTAATCTGTCCCAAACAGTGATTTCCTACAGCGACCATGCATTTCTGTACTGGAAGTGTGAAAACACATTTTGGCCATGGTGTGAAAAATGACAGCTGTACTGTTCATAAGGAAGTGTGGAAAAATGCCAGTGGTGAAAATCTGGACTGAAAATATTACAAATTCATGAACTTACTGTACAGTGGTGCATGGAAACTGCGCAATGCTTGCTCGTAACACAGTCATTTTATGGACTTTTGTCACCAAATGTTTAACATAGTCATTTTAAGACCTCTGCTCATGAACAGTGTCACTGTGATTTTCTTAATCTGTCCCAAACATTGATTTCGCACACCGACTATGCCATTAAGCGCTACATGCGTGGAAACACATTTTGGGAGAGATGTGAAATATGACAACTATACTGCTCATAAGGAGGTGTGGTAAAATGGCAATGTTGAAAATCTGGAGTGAAAATATTAAAAATTCGTGCACTTCCAAGCATGAGTAGGAATGCGTAACGCATGCTCATAAAACAGTAATTTTTGGGAATTTTTTCACCAAATTTTCAGCATAGGATTTTGGGGGGCCTACCTCATGAACTGTGACACTGTCATTTTGTAAATTGGTCCCGAAAGGTGGTTTCACACAGTGACCGCAAAATCACCTTTCGGGACCAAATAACAAAATGACAGTGCCAGAAATCATGAGGTTGGATCCCAAGAACCCCATGTTGAAAATTTGGTGAAACAATTCCCAAAATGCCTGAGATATGCATCAAAGTTGAAAAACCCCTATTTATTCCATTATATAGCATTTCCTCAGTTCGCAGTCGGCTTTGAAGAGTGCAGACGTGTTCCCAGTCCACCGAAGATCATTGCGCCAGACTCTGGAGGTAAATATGGGGTGAGGTGGGGGTGTGGGGAGGCTTAGTGTGCAGAGGGTGGGTACAGGTGGGGTCAGGGAGGTCAAGACAGTCAGCGAGGGACCATTTTTTCTTACAGGGCATTTTTTTTAAAGATGACGCGGGACTTTTGCCACGCTGGGGTGGCCTCCCAGCATGGCAGCTGGAAGGCTGTTTGGGGGAACAGTGGAGCTGATGGGGGATGGCCCCCCCCGTCGGCCATATGGACTGTTGCCACAATGGGGTGGGCTCCCAGCGTGGCACCTGGAAGTCTGTTGGGGTGGGGATACAGTGGAGCCGACGGGGATTGGGCACCCCCATTGGCCTTGTGTTACGGACTGTTGCAACGCTGGGGTGGGCTCCCAGCGTGGCACCTGGAACTCTGTTGGGGGGGAGCGCAGCGGAGCCGATGGGGGATTGGGCACTGCCGTCGGCCATACAGAGTATGTGTGTTTGTGGGGGAGGGGTGCATGAGCATGCTGGGGTGGGCTCCCAGTGTGCTACTTGTTGCGGGTGGGGGGGATGGAGCTGTTTAAGACAGCTGTTTCAGTGCAGTGCCTGCATTACCACCACTGAGTGCAGTGGTTTTTTGCTTTCAGCTATATGCCACTGCATCTGAACGGCTGTCATAGACAGCTCCTGCATTCATTGGTGCGGTGCAGCTGCTCCTGCAAAAGGCAGCAGGGCACTGGAAGAGGGGGAGGCACACCTACGAATTCTCGTATGGTGGCACTATGTTTCTTGCACATGCATGCAAGCAAACATAAAAATCAGTGATCCTTCACTGCTTCGCTTCAGTTAGTGTTTGCTTTTCCACGTCTTGCTCAACTTTAAACAAGCACTCCAAGCTGGTTACCTGGCCACATTGCTGGCACCAGCGCATGGCTTCACACAAACCTGACAGTGCCTCGATGGTAGGGAGATTAGGTACAATCTCATCCTGTGTATCAGACAAGTCAGTGTCTGATTGCTCATCACCCGCTGCCTTTAGTGTGGCACTTATCACTTCTGCATCAGGAAGTTCTCCAACTGTGGGCTCATCTTGGTCCATATCAACAAACTCAGCAAAAGCTGCAACATCCATACATGGTGGCACAGGAATGTCAGCTAGTGCAGTGTGGGGCTCAGTTACATCTGCTGTTTCACCGCCAAAGGTAAAACCAGCTTTGCAGTAACAGTGAGCAGCAGTTATGGGCTTCACAGAGGACCACGACTTTTGCAGCATATAAATTGCGTCGAGGAGATTAATCTTCCGTGCAATTTCTGCCGCAAGTCTACTCTGCCCTGCATCAATGGTCTGCACAATTTTGGTGGCCAACAATGATCTGTAGTGGCCTTTTAGATTGTGGATAATGCCCATGTCCATCAGCTGCATAATGCTAGTGGTGTTGGGTGGAAAAATGCTAGCTTTATGCAGCACAGCCATCTGGATAGTTCTTGCAGGTATGCGCTACAGTTATCCACCAGGAGCAGGATTTTTCATCGTCCACAGCGCAGCTCACTTTCCCAGCTCATGGTCCACTCCTGGAAAACTGAGGAAGTCATCCAGGCATTTGATGAATGGGTGTAGGTGACCGGCAGAACATTAAGGTCCTTTGGAAGGCATCTCGGCCGCTTACTTTTTTCAACCACCAACAACTTTCTTTTTTCTGTTCTGGTGGCAGAAATTCTGCCCTTCACCTTCTTTACCCTGGTAAGCTCCATATCTTTGAGAACGTGCTCACGATCTGGGTAACCCCTGAAGAACAGCCCAGTTTCATCAGCGCTGAATATGTTCTCAGGGGTGTACTCACTCAGTAAACCAGGTACAATTTCATTTAGCCAGTTTGGGCCACAGTAGAGTATGCGTCTTGCTTCTCACCATGCTCTTTTTTGAAAACAATTTGGTGCCTGGCTTTCCAACATGAAAGCTAACCATTGCTTGGCTCAACATCAGTGTGCCTCAGTGAAGCAGGGTATGCCACCCTAACAGCAACATTTCTACGGTGGCATGCATCGATATCGACAACAGCACCATGCCACAGTAGAAGCACCACTGGAAGGGGGCAACCACTTCCCTTGACCTGCACCCCCTCCCCGAACTAACTCTGACCTGGAATTAGAATCCTTTAATTTTGGGGGTGTGGGTGGCAGAGCCCCCTGTGTGGGGGATTCAGGGGGGAAAATCCCCCCGATGAAAAAAAAACAGGGTCTGAAGTGTGCTGTTCCGTTCTGACTGCAACTCGCAGTTGACATGGAACCTGGCGCTGTATTGATGGTCACAGTGTTTTTTGTCGAGCCGCAGTGGTAGAGCCTCTGAGCAGCAAGATCTTGAGCCTTTGCTTTCAGCATGGGGCCGGAGACTTGGGCACCATTGTCTACTGCCTGTTGGAACCAGATAAACAGGGCATCTTCTACACTGGTGTCCTTTCCTCCCCTTTTCATCTGCAGATTTGTGTTGGCATCCCATTCTGCAAGAATAGCCTCTCTGTCCTTGCTTATTCTGCCAGCTTGGCTCTTAGAGATGCAGAATTGAGCCACTACAGTTGACAATGAAGCAGTGGGGTTCTGAAATGCTTTCAACACTTTTACTCGATCAGCCAGGGATGGTTAGTTTCTGGGCAGTGACATGTTCGACTCCAAAAATAACAAACAGCAAACCCCCAAACCTGCAGTTGGAAGCATTTTGAACACCTTCATTGGGTGTTAATTGACTTCAGACTGTTTGATGTTGGCTGCCAGCCATCTCAGCAAAGCAGCTTTTAAAAAAACTATGTTCCCACTAAGCGAAAATATAATACAGAGATTTGACAGGGCTAAATCCGTTCCTTTAAAGGTGTCCTGCTTAAGCGGCCATCCTGCTTAAGCAAGTCCCACTTAGCTGGCTTGGACTGTACTGTCATAAATTATTTTGAAACAATGTAACTTTCAGTATAATTTCAGCTTCCAATACCATTGTGCCTGATGAAAGGACCTGTGAGGCCCCCAAAGCTTGTGTACTATAATATCTTTGTACAAGACAAATGTTTTTTTGTTTTTAACTTCTTTTTCCCACTGGTCGCCACCTGCTGGGGCCCCATCGGCCAGCTCCACCTGTGATCCCATCCTGCTTGGCTTCTCTCTACCAGATACCCATTCCTCCAGCCCACCTGCAACTCACCTGAGTGTGGCGCCCCCCAGTCTTCCCCCTTGGGCGGGGTCCCTTCAGCGCAGCTACAATCAATCCTCAACATCTAGGCCACCACAGGCTGAGGTGAACAAAGGAGGCAGTCAAGGTCTGGCAAGCAGGATCCAGCAATGGACGTGGGAGGGTCAGAGTGGCATATTCCTCCCAGTCGGCAGTGTGTTTCCCGTGTTCTTGTGGTGACCCCCCCCCAAGGCACAGATGTGCAATGACATCCTGCACAGGCACAAGCGTGCTCCTGCACTCCTCCTGCACACATCCACCATTGCCTCCCCGATACAGTTGTGGCACAAGCTGTTTCACATCACACCTCCACATGATGTCGCTGCTACAGGGAATCCACGACGCACCCCTCCTCGAGAGAGGAGGATTGTCAGACACTCAATCCTCTCTCCCCTGGCCAATTCCCAGCAACCTGAGCTCACTCCCAACCCTGGGTCACTGGAACGGTGTGAGGTAAGGCGCTTGATGCCTCAGCCCAATGCACCACCAGGCCGGCCTTACAAGACACATGTTGGTTCAATAAAAAGTACTGAACTATTCAGTGACTCCAGTTTTCCAAGGAACGCAACTACTATCTCTCTACTATTTTTTAAACAGAAATTTTTAGCATGATTTATATGTTTATATGAACAGTTATAGCATCTCTTATTTACGAGTTCTTTCTCAAGTCCTTTGTTGCCAGCACTGCTCAGTTTTACTTTGCAGTTCTCTCACCCAAAGAAACCAAGAAGGCACTCTCATAGAGGTGATCACGCTGATGCCACAGAGATGCAAAAGCTACTCAGATGCTGGCCAGAAACCTGATCCTGCTGTATAAACACTAGCACTTCCTTTTTTCCAACCATCTTTCCATGTGGGCATCTAATGACTTCTTGTTTACATTCCACAATCACAACTATGACCATTACAGATAAGAGAGTACTTCCAACCAATTGGAGCGCTCCTTTCTCCTGCACCAGAGACACCTTTATTCTGAAAAAGAGTGTTTCATGTGCTGATCTCCTGGAAACACACACAACTTTTTTGTTTCTACTCAGGTTTACTTCATTTTGTAAGCAAGTTAAAAAGCTCACTGACATGGTTTCTGCCTCTCCATGTGCTTTCAACCTGAAGCAGGTGTGTACCCTCTGAAATATTGGTAGGATAACAGATAAAATATTGAGTCTGTATTAATAAATATTTATGAATTTATGGCAATATGTGCTGGGTGGGTGGACTGATTGTCCTATGCTCTAGAGCTGTCTTAACCTCTCACCTCTGGTTTGGAGGTCTCATACCCTAAAAATGTGTGAAACCACTTTTCTCCATGTTTGTGTAATGCACCATTTTGTTTGGCCCATTACCATTTACTGTTTGGGGTCCGGTATTTTAGGGAGTCGGTGAACACCGGGTCCCCGGAAATGCACCGGATTGGTATAAACTGAACAAGTCCCTACAATACCAGATTTTAATGGCAAAAATACATGCTCATTGTTCAGTGCAAAGCTTTTTAGTGTTTTTTTTTTTCGTTAGGGTGACGAACACTTTTTCAATTGGGTGCAGAGTTTGGGTTTTTTTAGAAAATAGTACAGTATGTTCTAAAGATGAATAAGTTTTTTGGCATCAAAGTCGGAACAGATTTAAGCATGGTTAACTACTGGTATTCCACGTGTCTGTCTGTGTCACACACTGTCATATCAAGCATGCAACAAGTAAACAAACACAGCAGGAATGTAGGACTTGCAAAATAATGTGACGTCAAGTGCCACGCTTTCATTTTCCTCAGCTCCCAACCAAAAAGAACAGTGTGACGTAACTGGCGCTTCCATTCTCCGGTCCCGTTATCTGCAAGGATGTCATGCCAGGAGAAGGGGGGGGGCTCAGTTTATTCGTTTATTTTGATGAACAGGTAAGTGCATTGGCACCAAAGTGCCTTTTGAAGGCAACACATTGATTTGAAAGACGGAGGGGGGGGGGCATGGTTACCTTAGGAAAATGTTCCAGTGTAGGAGATAAAAAAATGATCGGGCACCATTAACTAAGCTATAGACCTGTTCTACTCCCAGACTGATAGATTTGAAAAGTTTCACCAGGAAAGGCATGCTGAGCTGGGAGCTTGTTTCCAGATGTGTAATGGGGGAAGGAAAAATAGTACAAGAGGGGTTTTGGCAGCACAAGATGTCAAATATAACATGTACGTAACATGTTGGCAACATTACACAGCGCACAATACAAATGCATTTGGAGTAGCACCATACAAGTTATGAGGCACTGAATAACAGCAAAAAGTCAGCAATGCATATACATACAGGGCAATCAAAAACCCACTAGATACATGCAAACATACGGCATCAATTACAGAGCAGCTGGTGCATAAGGGAAGAGACAGTATAACTATGCATTTTATTGGGAGCTTGTTTCCATTTGTGCAACTGTCCAGCTGAAAGTTCTGGTGGTACATTTGGAACACTTTAGGTCCCCTTCCCAGCATTTATTCAGGTCCCACCTAGTAGGCTAGCTCCTGGATAAGCTACCTCGGACATCCCAGTACCAGTGAGGACAGACCCTGGCCTGACGCGCAGCGTGCGGATCACGCCTAATGCTGCATATTTATGAGGCAGGGCTGCGAGCACACTGCCTCCTGCTCTTATTTCCTGTCATAATTTAAATGTCCTAGATTGTGTCTGTCTACGGAGCCCGGAGCTTAACCTTTGTACTCTTCAAAACGGATACCCGTGTAGACGGTGAGATACAGCACTTTTCGTGTTTTTTCAACATCTAAACGTGGAGCTTCTTTCATTTAGAATCAGTGTAGTTTTGATCTGTCACTTGTAACTGGGAAGCGTGCTGCTGTTGTACAGAAGAACGGGAGGGAAATGCGATTCAGCTCTCGTCTCTTATGTGGCTGCTCGTAACAAGTTATGCTGCGTCTGCACTATCATAAGACTTGAATGATGGTAGGTAACCTAACCGCTCAAGGAAGAGAGATAGATGCCTGTTACCTTTTTCACGTCTTAAATTCGATTATCTTCCTTCTACCTATGCTAAAGGGCCACATTACTCACAGTCATACAGTTACGGAGCTATTTGGCAGGGAGCAGTAACTGGTTATTAATAAACAAAACAAAAAAAACAATATTTCGTGGTCATGCTTCGTGGTGAATTAAATGAGTAAAAAATTTATATCTTGTACAGAACATGAACTGTGCCCAACCTGACCAGCGGGAGAGCAGTTCAGTTGGAGTTTGGAGTTGTTTGCAGGGCTGGCCTTAGGCACCCACAGTTCCTGCGGCTCCTCTTAGGGGCCTTCTATTCAGAAGGGACCCAGCCTAAAGATGGGCAAAACATCTAAAAACTGAACTTAACCTATAAGTCATTTTCCTGCAGAAGCACCCACAGGATAATGCGTGTCTGTGTAGGGGGAAGCAAGATGAAAATTAATATGCTGCGTACAGACAGCATGCCGCTCCAGACTGCAGTGGCTCTTTCCTTTCAAGTGAAAGCCACTGCAGCCAAGATACTGTCATCCAGAGCTCGCCCATCCATTGACGCAACTGAGACATGCCCACTCAAGCAAGCACTACATTGGCCAGGTCACACACACAGCTCCAAGAGTCTCACTGTCGCAAGATGTTTCTTGCGCATGCGCGCAAGCAAACAGAAAAATGGAAAGGGACCTGGGGGTAATCATATCAGATGACCTTAAGGTAAGCAAGCAATGTGAGAAGGCAGTAGGGAGGGCTGGGGGGATACTAGGATGTATAGGGAGAGGCGTCACCAGTAGAAAACAAGAAGTTGTTATCCCTCTGTACAGACAGTTGGTGAGACCCCATCTGGAGTACTGCGTCCAGTTCTAGAGACCCCATCTCCTCAAGGACATAGACAGGATGGAGGCAGTCCAGAGTAGGGCAACTAAAATGGTGCAGGGTCTGCAAGAGAAGCCATATGAGGAGAGACTAAAGGAGCTTAATATGTATACCCTTGAGGAAAGGAGGGAGAGGGGGGACATGACAGAAACTTTTAAGTACCTCAGTGGAATCAACACAGTCCAAGAGGGTAGCATCTTTCAGAAAAAGAGTTGTGCAAGAACAAGGGGACACAATTTGAAGATAGAGGGGGAACAGCTCAGGGGCAATGTGGGGGGAGTATTTTTCCACAGAGAGGGTGGTGAACACATGAAACAGCCTTCCTGAGGAGGTTGTGGGGTCTAAAACTGTGGAAGAATTCAAGAATGCATGGGACAGACATAAGGCAATTTTTGTGGGGGAGTAGGAAGAAATAGGCTGTTGGTTAAATAGGATCTGTAGCTTATCCTGTAGGTAGGGAAATGGGCAGACTAGGTTGGCCAAACGGCCCTTATCTGCCATCAAAGTCTTTGTTTCTATGTTTCTATGTTATTCCAGATGCAATACAAGATGCAGAATTGTGGTATCCCACCTGGAAATCTGGTATTCCACCTACAACACTGTTGTTGGGGAGTGTGTGTAGGGTGACAGAGCACCTGATAACTCCTACAGTACGGCGATGGGAGTGGGTGAAGACCATGAGTGAGGCAATACGGACCTTATTTCAAGCTGGATGTCATTGAATCATTTGGTTACTGACTCCGAGGGTCCACCAGAGACTGCACTATGCCCATGTATGTGACGAGTGAGCAAGGTGGATGAGTGACCTGACATTCCTTACTTAGGCTTACCCTATGGAAGGATTGTATGGTCAGTCATCCATCTTGCTCACTTACCATCAGGTAGAAGAATTTCTGGTGGATTCAGTATCAGTCACCAAATGACCAAACAATGAACTCCAGCTTGCCATAAGGTTGGTGGCAGTCACTACACCTTCACCCCACTGACTCCCACTGCCACTGTTCTGACTGCTATGCTTCAGGTGCTCTGTCACCTACACACTCTCCTGAACAACAGTGTTGCACATTGCTACTGTGCTTTGGTACTGTCTTTGCTCATTTAGTGTTGCAGGTCCTTGTGCCTTTCACTTTGCCACTGTTCACGTTTCTCAAGCAGGGTTCATTAATGTGGACTTAAAGATTTAAAAACAAATTCTCTCTTTTTGTTTGGGGGGGGGCGTATTTTTTATAAGAATACTTTACTGATATTGTGCCAAAAGTAAAAACTGTTATACAGAAAGTGAAGCTCAACAAACCTCTAACGGCAATATCTACATAAAAAAACAAAGAAACCTTTTTACACATCGAAATTGTCTCCGCAACATAAGCACTGTAACCGATATTACAGAAAATGACCATGAAATAAGTAAAACATCCTGCACCATAAGAAACCTTTAAGACAGTACAGCTGTGGGAATAACAACCTGGGAAAATGCTTGCATCAAAAGATTTTTTTCCTTGTTGGAGGCCAAGCTGTGTGTGTGTGTGCGTGCGTGCATGCATGCGTGCGTGAGTGCGTGTGTGAGTGTACATGTGTGTGTGTGTTTATGTTTGCAGAGCCAGTGCAGGGATGAATGGGTGACCAGCCCAGCAAATCAGAGAACAAAATCTAGAAGCAACTGCACTCAAGGAGTGAAAACCAATGCATTCTTTCTTCTTTAAGATTTAACTGTATTTATTCTGCGATATCCAAAGCAGAATGAGAAACATTTGCTCATCACCTGGACAATATTCTATATTCTGACATTGTAAAAGTTATTTGCCTGAAGTCATCATCAGAAAACGACAAGTTTTTAGGGTCAGATTTTACAGCGAATTTCCATAAAATGTCATCCAATGGTTATGTTGAATACACAACCATGTCTTCATCATCATAAGTGTATGTATTGCCTCTGAGCCTCAACAGATATTGAACTGTGACTTCTGTAGCTGTGGATGACATCACCTCACCAAGGTAAACTGCAATAACATTTTTCCTCATCGGAAACTTGACGCCAACAAAGCTGCCAGCACTGAGGTCCCTGTGAAAAAAGATTGTACTGAGTAAATCTCGTACTAGCAAGACCCTCCATTTCAATCCCTCAACCCTCCCCTCAATCAAAACAGGGGAAAAAATGTATGATTAACACTTACCATTTTGGTGACTTGGACATGAAGGTTGCTTTTTGAGATGTTTTGGCTCTGCTTGACCTTGCACATACCACTGGCGAGCCTTTGGTCTTCACTATATTCTTCTTTGATGACTGCGTTATTGTTTGTGACACTGGTACAGCTTCTGAACTGGAAAATGCTTCTGCTGGTGCAGGTGAGGGTGGTGGTGGTGGTGTTGGCAATGGTGGTGAAGGCGGCGGTGGTGGTGGTGGCGATGGTGGTGAGGGCAGTCTCAAATCTGTTGCCAATATAGCCATCTCTTTCCCAGATTTTAAACAATACATTTTCCAATCTCCGGTTAATGTTGTTTTTTCACACTGTCCTTCATTGAGTATGCAGTTGTCACAGAAGCAGCTCCCTTCCTTCGCATAAATGACATATGGCTCAATACTTCTGACACATGAGTCATGCGTTTGTTTGGTAAAGTTTTAACGTTGCTTATCTGTGTACATTTGTGATTGATTTTCCTTTCTTTAATGATGAAGAATGTTCTCCAAACATGCACATGCTCGTCCTCTGACTTTGGACAAGTCAAATTTGATTTCCCATACATAAATAAGTTGTGTGCATTGCTAATCACAATGCTTCTTGCTGTTACAGCTGTATTAGCACTCTTTTTGAGCACACCAACTTCCCCATCACATGGACCCTTTCTGTGCAGACTTCCAAAGAAGTGCTTCTCTACTGGAAATCCAAAGTCTGTCACTCCAAATGATGCATCGGTGAAGTTCCCCTTACTTTTGTACTGCGTTGGTGCACCATCAGAAAAATGAATTGCATTTGATATCTGTACTCCCTGATTTTTCAGATATTCTGTTCCTAAACGCATGAAGTGATGCACCGCATGAAAGTCGTGCTTACGGTAATCACTGATGAAGATCAGCGCATTATGCATTACCATCCCACAGTCTGGTTGTGGACACCTGTAGTAAGCATTGACTAGATGAACTGTGGCTTGACAGTAAGCCCAGTGGGCACTCTATGCCTCATCTTGGAAATAGCAATTGTAATTTTCATCGAAATCCAAGCAATATACAAGCCATCCATTGGGCACATTGTATCTGATATAATCGAACTGTTTGGCCTGCCATTTGGAATTGAAAAGATGCTTTGCAAAGTTTTCCAATTCTTCTTCTAGTTCTTTGATCAATTCCAAAATGGTTCCAGTATGTTGTTTTAGATGCATCTGTTTATATTCTTTCACATTTCCCTCCTTTCTGTTTGTCACATCTTCAAACTGCCATTTTCACCATGTCACTGTAGAATCAGTATGATCACTTAATAATGGTGACAGTTTTCTTCTAATGCCATTGACACCACAGTTGTTACAGTCTATGTCTATGCACTTCAATTTGTAGAATTCTCCTTCATTGGGACAAAGTGTAAGTGAAAATGGCTCAAATTTGTTCATGATGGATGACTCCACAATTTTGAACTGAGTACATTTAGTGGCAATGCTTTTCAACTTCAATTCAATATTTAAATAATATTCATACAAACACTGAAGCAACTTATGTTTTGACACTGGGCTGATATTCTTAGGATGCATTTTCACAAATTTGCTGTAGCCGATTACCACCTCAGGATGTTCATCTTTGAATTGTTTATATGTTGCTTGTAATGTTGATTCTAGATCCTTTTTTGGAAGTATTCCTTCTTTACCGGAACATGTGGAATATGGCAGTTCTCTTGCCACATCTCCCTGCTGATAAAAGTTGTTTGCAGCTGCAATAGTTGACAGTGGTAATGAATCACTTCTTTTTTTTCCATTTCATTAAATAGTCTTCATCAAAAACTGAGTTGTCACAGAGTAGGTTCCAGCTAAATCCGAACTCCTGGTGCAACTGTAACTTTCTGAACTTCTTTTTGATTTGGAAAGATTTATGTATCAGTCTTTTCAGTCATATATTGTCTTTCTTATGTGATATTTTGAAGGGTTCGAGTACTGATTTGACTGTTGTTTTTTTACAGAAATGTAAGCATTTCTTTGATGGTGCCTTTCTCCAACAGTCTTCTGTCTTCATGAAGTCGTGTTTGATATTATTGATGCTAGAACTTCCACAAACTTGTCTTGACTTCTGGGCATGGCTCTGACTGATCATAACACAGCTTTTCACTTTGCAACCTTACTGTCATATGACGTTTGTGAGACAATAGTGTCCTGCCTAGTGGCATTTGGAGTTGTTGAGATTGATGACAGAGTACATTCAATGTCAGTGTTGGAGACATCAGTGCCTATTTGATTAGATTTATTTATTTTGGTGGTCCCCAATTTCTTCAAGGCCTAATGTGCTCACCATCGTTTATTGATTCTTCTTCTTTTCTGAACTGTTAATTTTTTCCTCTGTTCTTTTTTTTGTTCTCTCCACTGTACCCACAGTTTTTCCATTTCTTCCCTTGTCTGCTTTCTATTGTTGCCTTCTTGCTTCGCTCTTTTCCTTGCACGACAGTTTTGCATTCAAATCTTTGCTTTTTCCTTGTACTGTAATTGTTTTTCCTCAGTCATTGACATCTTATACTGTGCAATACATTCATTTTCAGCCTGCCGGAACAGTTTATATATGTCAGGATAGGCCTTTATCCGTGCCCAGTACCATCTCATGAATTCCTTATTAGATCATCTTTTGGAACTCTTACGATCAATAGAATTAGTTGCTGATGAAACTGATGGATTTACTTCCAATCCAACTCTGACAACATCGCAATCTCCTTTTGAAGAAGCCACACATTTGTCTTTTGATGGTCGTCTCCTTAGGCTGATTCTTAGGAAATCAATCTGAAATGATACAAAGAAATCCATGCTGTTGATGTCAACAAGATGCCATCAGAAATATACTCTGCATTCTGAGTCAGTCACGACTACAACACTATATGGCCAAGATTTCATGAAGGCAGCCCTTGGAGGAGTCAGAGGTATGTCACAAGGGAGGGAAGCAGTGGTAAACAATTAAGGCATCCATATATAATGAAACAAAACTCTTTGTCAAAGAGCTAACCAAAGGAAAGAGAAGAAAGGGGCCACTGTGATTCTCTGAGGAAGTGGCTAAAAATGTTAGAGATAAGCGGGTGGTCTTCAGGACTTGCACGCAGACTCAGGCAGTAGAAGACAGCGAGAATTACCAAGTAAAGGAAGACAAGTTACAAACAGGAGTGATATCTTGGTACCATTATCTTCTAGATCCTGAAGAAGGACAAACAATGTGACAAGGCAGTAGGAAGAGCCAGTGGGATGCTAGGTTAAATAGGTATGGGTATAACCAGCCAAAGGATGGAGGTTATGCTTGCACTGTATTGATAATAGGTGTGGTCTCTCCTTGAGTACTGCATCCAGTTCTAGAGAACCCATCTCCAGGGGGACATACGCAAAAGGGACGCTGTACAGAAGTTCAAGAAAGATGTTGGGAGGTGTACACAAAAAACACTATGGAAAAGACAAAGAACCTCTGTGTGCAAACACTGAGGCAAGGGTTACCCCAAAGGGCATTTGGCTGGGAAGCCAAGTTTCAAGAAAATACAAAATCACACATGTCCCCACAATGCAAAGCATCATGGGCTGCATATGCAAATCACCACAGAATGTTATGCTGGTCCAACTTTAAGCAGAATTGCATGGTGCCGAAAGGCCTCTCACAGTTTGCAAAGGGTGCTAACAGAAGTGGCCCAGCACCCTTCTGTGCTTGCCCTTGCAAACTGTGGAGAGGACACTCAGCTCATCTGGTCTAAGGTAGACCAACCTCTCTTTATTCTGATGAAATATATGCAACCCATGATGCCCATAACATGACCTGTCATTTCCACACTATGGAGACAGGCTGAAGGAGCTGAATATGTACTCATTAGAAGAGTGAGGAGGCATGGTTGAAACATATAAATGCATCACAGGAGGAAAGAGTGCAAGTGGATGAACTTTTCAAAAGACAAAATGCTCCAGTGCAATAGACCATAGCATGAAACCAGAGAGGGAAGGCTAACAGGAAATGTGAGGTAGCACTTTGACATGAAGAGGGTGGTGGATAGATGGGAACAGTCTGATGGCTGAGGTAGTGGGGCAGAAACTGTTACAGGCCTCTAGGCATTCTACCTTGCAACAACATGCCACATCCTTTCAACATGGGGCCATACCAAGGCAAGGCTGAGCCACCGAAAACACACAGTAGTAACACATGCATAACGTCCCCTGGCAACCCCCTGCCAGCTTATGTAGGGGAGAGATGATGCCAAAATTACACATGGACCCTCTCTGGCATCACCACCACGTGCATCACAGGGACGCTTCAGCTGTAGTGTTCTTGTACTGCACGTGGAATGCCACCTCCAAACTGCTATACAAGTCAAAATAAAACACCAAAGTGCCCCACGAACAACCAAAATTATACCCAGAGACAGCTGGATGCTACACAGCAGGTCAGAGCCACATCAGGGGTCATTTTTCCATCACTATACTGCTGCCGAGCCAGACCAAGGTCAGGCTCAAGCACAGTCAACACACAGAATGCACTCAGGCAAGCTGTTTGAAGAAGATACCTGCAGATACAAGGACTGCATGATGCCACCTGGTAACCCCGTGCCAGCTTTTGTGACAGAAATTATGCCAAAATTACACATGGATCCTCTCCGGCATCACCACAACGTGCATCACAGGGATGCCACAGCTGCAGTGTTCTTGTACTGCATGTGGAACGCCACCTCCAAACCACTATACAAGTCAGAACAATACACCAAAGTGCCCCATGAACAACTGAAGGTACGCCCAGAGACAACTGGATGGTACACGGCAAGCAAGAGCCACATAGAGGTCATTTTTCCATCACTGTACCTCTGCAGAGCCAGACCAAGGGCAGGCTCAAGCACAGTCAACACACAGAAAGTACTCAGGCAAGCTGTTAGGAGCAGATATAAGGACCACATGATGCCCCCCTGGCAACCCCGTGCCAGCTTTTGTGACTGAAATGATGCCAAACTTACACATGGACCCACTCCGGCATCACCATCACGTGCATCACAGGGATGCTGCAGCTGCAGTGTTCTTGTACTGCACATGGGATGCCACCTCCAAACCACTATACAAGTCAAAACAATACACCAAAGTGCCCCATGAACAACCGAAGGTACGCCCAGAGACAGTTGGATGCCATACAGTGGGCCAGGGCCACACCAAGGTAAGTTTTCCATCACTATTCCTCTGATGAGCCAGACTGAGGGCAGGCCCAAGCACAGTCAACACACAGAAAGCACTTAGGCAAGCTGTTTGGAGCACATGCCTGCAGATACGAGGACCGCATGATGCCCCCTGGCAACCACATGCCAGCTTTTGTGACTGAAATGATGCCAAAATTATATATGGACCCTCTCCAGCATCACCACCACATGCATCACAGGGATGCTGCAGCTGCAGTGTTCTTGTACTGCACATGGAACGCCACCTCCAAAATGCTTCATTAGCAGTCTCATAATAAAGTCATTATACTGTTGCATTACTAGAACCCCTGATGTACTGCTATGACCATATTTCTACAAATGGTATCACCCCCCCACAAATGTTGAGAATCATAAAAGGCTCTGGTGACGACTCACCATGAAAACTGTGTCCATTTCTTGATGCTACACCTTTTTAAGGACATTGACAAAATACAGACGATGCAGAGGAGTGCATTCATAATGGTAAAGGATTTACATCACAAGCATTATAGGGAAATAGTGAGGGACCTCAATTTGTACATGCAAGAGCAAAGGAGGGAGGGAGGTGCCATGACAAACATTCAAATACGTCAAGGGCATCAACACATTGAAAGAAGACAATATATTCCAGTATACAATTAGTGGCAGGACAAGAGGACATGATAGGATACTGATGGGTGGCCACATAAGGGAAATTGTTAGGAAGTTATTTTTGATAGAGAGGGTGTGGGGTGCATGGGATAACCTACCCCAGGATGTTGTTTTCACACGTACAGTGGCAGGCTTCAAATAAGCATGGGACAGAAATAAAAAATATTAGAGATGGGAAGAAAAAGTTTAAGCTAATGCCAGGTAGGGTCACTGAATGCTTAAATAGGTAGCATAAACAGGCATACTTGATGGGCCTGGTGGTCCTTATCTGCCGACATTATCTATATATCTATGTATCTTTATGCCACCACTTAACATGACATTCACAATCAGTGTCATAGTAAAGACATATTAAAACTGTTTCTGCCAGATTTCTACAACCTCTGATGTACACCTAGGCAGGGGTGTTCAACCCAAAACTTTTAGGACTTGCCCAGCCATTACTGTAGCTAAATTTTCACTAGGCCCTATTCATTACAATGACATTAGCTCTCTTTTTGTACTAGCCATTCAAGGAAATTTACTTGCCTCGGACAGGGGGCAATAGGATTTGAACAGTGCTGATGCCTAAGACCATATTCCAACACACGCCCCCCCCCACACATGTTCTGAACAATGCCATGTGCAAAGAGTCATCTTGAGGTAGGCCCAGGTGCTGCATTTGTTCCACCATCATTATGCCACTAGTTAACGTAACATTTATAAGCAGTCTTATAATAAATAACAAACAAAATTAAAAAAAATACAGCACCTGGGCCTACCTCAAAATTATGGATTGCTCATAACATTGTGCATAACATGCCATGAGGTGGGTGACCCTGTGTCGAGATGTAGACATAGCAGCACATGAGAGGTTGTAGTAATCTTGCATAAACATTTACACATAGCAACACCGTAATTATGCCACCACTTAATGTACTATTTATAAGCAGTATTAAATAATAAAAAATGTTTATGCAAGATTACCACAACCACTGATGTACCCCATGACCATATTTCAACACACGCCCCCCGCATGTCCTGAACAATGCCATGTGCAAGCAGCAATCTTGAGGTAGGCCCAGGTGCTGCATTTTTTATCTTCACAGTACCACCATCATTATGCCACTACTTAACGTAACATTTATAAGCACTCTGATAATAAATAAATAACAAAATAAAAAAAAATACGGCATTTGGGCCCACCTCAAAATGGTGGATTGCTCATAGCATTGTGCATAACATGCCATGGAGGGGGGTGGCCCTGTGTTGAGATGTGGACATAAGGGCACATCATATTTCAACACATGGTCCCCCCCGCATGTTCTGAACAATGCCATGTGCAAGCAACCATTTTGAGGTATGCCCAGGTGCTGCATTTTTTATCTTCACAGTACCGTCATCATTATGCCACTACTTAACGTAACATTTATAAGCAGTCTTATAATAAACAAAAAACAAAATTAAAAAAAAAACAGAACCTGGGCCTACGTCAAAATGATATATTGCTCATAGCATTGTGCATACCTCATGACCATATTTCAACATATGGTCCCTCTCCCTGCATATTCTGAACAATACCATGTGCAAGCAGCCATCTTGAGGTAGGCCCACATGC